>JAODKE010000068.1:24795913-24839683 GCA_026779605.1 Mormyrus hasselquistii
GTGGGGTGGGCTCCGACAAACACCCTTCACAGGTGTTTTGCTGCGGTTCCTGCTGTTGATGCTACATGTGTTTGGGGTGGGGGGGGGGGGGGGGGGGGGTGGGCTATGGGCCGTTTGTCAGGCAGTACAGTACAAGGCTGGTACACACCCTGGATGAGAGGAGCCAAGTTAACGCTGTGTGAAGCAATCGACTCACCAGTCTTTCCTTCAATACTTTGCTCTATATATTAGACTAATAGATTCGTCATATTCTGACTGCAGGCTTGTTGTAATTACTAAATGAGCTACATGTGTTCTATGTTCTGTATTTTTCAATAAAGCGGCAGTGCTAAGCTAATACGAATTTTAATCAGGAGGGCTGTAATTATTAGTATGATGTGTGATGTTGTAGGGTAGTAATTATTTCGTGTATAGTTTTGAATTTTGGGCTCTGACGGCTCACGTAGAAGTAGATTATATCCTCTTCATTTTCCCCTGAGACTAGAGGAGCTCAAGTGCAGCGGTAAGTCATGCAGGGATGGTGAACCCGAAACAAAAGGCCGAGACGTAGGATGTAGTATAAAATCTACGGGGATTCCGCTGAGTGCACTGACCCTTTTAAAGAGGTTTATTGGGAGTGGGCGGCCTTTTGATCCAATGAAAATTTGATCGCATATAATGCACAATGACCGTGGAGAGACATGGTTCAGTAGTATTGTAATATCAACACAAACAGAAAAAGACTAAATGAGACGCGCATATAATTTGATCACCAACACATGAAGAATTAGAAACAACTAGCCTACCTTCTAAATGTGGCCGTATAACCATCAGCTTCAAAAACCATCATTAGAAGTGACAGATATCGTCAACAGCGGCGATCCTCCCGGCATTTTTACCAGTAGGCCTATAATACTATATACTTATAATTTTGCGTCTTGATGTATTAAAAGGTTGAAGGACAGTCGTTACATTTCTGAAATATGATAGGCAGGCGCTGACTTAATGAATGGAAAGGTCACTGTTAATGGTCATCCGCGGACTGCGCCTCTAATCCGTCTCATATAGCACAACTGAAGTCTTCTGTCTGTTCTTAGCCAAAATGAATTTTTATTTCAAAAAGCACAGACGACGATCTATTATATAGCCTTATTTAGAATATGGGAGTTTGTGTAACCAACGTGACAGGAATAAACCGAGCAATTATTGTAAATATTTCTAAAATATTAGACTACGGCTACTGCTTTAAGTAAAAATGAAAACGATCGTCGTGTTTTGCTTCTATTGGCTATATATGTATTTAGACTATCGTGATACTTAATTAATATCCTTAATGTAATAATACTTTTATAGACAACTAGTTATTTACGCTTATTATAGTTATAGTTATTTATATTATAGTTATTTGCAATTGTGAAATTATGCCAATTAGAATTAGTATTATAATTAGAAGTATGAAGTATAATTATTTGGTTCAGTAAAATACCACATGTTTTAGTAAGTAGAAAGTAAGTTTGGTGAAAAACAGTTCGTTTTGGTAAAAACGCACACTTCACTCCCTAAACAGGGGTGAGTTCCCCGAAAGCTTCGTAACGCTAAGAAGTTGTTATCTATAGTTATAAAGATAAATCGTTTATTAGTGAGTGTTTCTCGAATCCCTTGATAACTAAATTCATAATCTTGTTCGCAATTTTACGAGTAGGCCTACTCCGACTCACTCGTTATTGTCTACCTTGCTCTTTATTCATCCTTTGCTGCTGTTCCGTCACAGACACAGATATCGCCAAAAACAGATGACAGAAACACACTGACGCTCTTTTTTGGACAATATAATAATGCTGATCATATAATATTGCAACATAAAACAATAACTTAGACTATAAATTCACATAAAGGGGCTCCTTCTTGTAACATTTGTGTGCAATTTGTGCACCATTCAGAAATGACTTGAGAATAACCTTAAAAATCTAATTCGATGAAATCAGTTGACAACACGGTGCAGGATCGCAATTTGAATTTGAATATACTGAGGTAGAATTAAAATGGGATTGATTTCGCATAAATGTATACACATAGTATAGATGTAACAATACAGCGTAATGTTTCAATATGAATTACACAGCAGGTTAACGGAAACGGCATACACTAAATCTTCCCCCTCTCTGCGATCACGAAAATTTACGTTATTTGAAGCACCTAACTGAAAAGTCATGTCACTAATTCAGGATGAACGAGTGTCGCATTTGAAGAGTCAGTAATAGAGAACAAACCATTTTAAGCGTCATTTTGCGCACCATGGTGGAAGAGCACTTCATACAGTCATGCAAGTGACGCTATCACAACCTTCTCCACGGAAAAGGCCCTTTTTAGGGCCTACATAAACTAAATGCATTTTGTTACAATGATGCAGATATAGATAGCAAATCTATTATATACTCATTTATGGTTTGCTAGATTCAATGACATTTTTGTATTTGAAATTGAAATGAATGAAATTGCTCTCCCTGACATTCCAAATAAAGATTACAGGGTGCAGTCAGTTCAATTCATATTCCAATTCATAACGGAATGGGACACAATTCATAAATTCTCAGCAACCACGGTACATGATGAACTAACCAATCAAACTTGCTATGTGCTCAGTCACATCCTTTGAATTGGGAAGGCGAATCACTCCTCACATCCAGCAATGGCAGAGAACTGTACAACTAAACCACGACAGCGTTTGAGACAGCGCCGCCCAGGAAGCCGAGCCGCTGGTGTAAATGCTGGTTTGCGGGCGGACATCAAACTCGCAGCCTCTTGAATCCCATCTGCACCTATCGAAAAGGGTTCTTGGCTCTAGACCTAAAGCAACATAATGATTTTTATATTTTCAACAAATAGATTAATTTATTCGATCTTTATTTTGGTTACTTTGGTCTGTTTATAACGATTTTCTAATTAGTTTATGTTTTTTTCACGTTTGCATACGTCTGGTGTGACAATCATATAAATTTCTTACCATTGAAATTCGTGTGGGCGATGTTCTTTTTATCGACAGTATGTGCTTTTCTTACGAGGAGGTTGGGGAGGAGCCAACAAGCTTGTACTGAAAGCCTGTTCGTTAATTTTGGAATAACGAAGGGTTATGGCATAGACTTCCTAATCTCGTTCGTCCTTTACCTACGACGTATACGTTATCTTATTCGCTAAGATCAATCGGGAAACGCTCCCCTGACTATCAAATTTAAGTCACAGTCCTTTAAACATAAACTTTTGTTTAGCTTATTTTACTTTATTATGTAGGTATGCCTTTTACGATATTAAGAGAGACTGGAATGGTGGAAAAACTGAATCAAACGCTTTATAGGACGAGACAATTGGGAAGTGATAACGATTATATTTTGAGAAAAAACGTTTTAGAATTTCATATTTATTAATTCTAGTGGTTTTTAAAAAATTTTGTAACGTTTTCAAATCAAGTTTGTGAGACTGACCCAGAATACGCATCTATTCAAAATTATTTTCCAGAAAACAGACAACAGAAATCATACTAAGATTCCTTGCGATGCTTCTAGAACCACTTCGGCAGGGAGCGTGTTTCTTGATCAATCCACCTCTGAGATGGCACCGATCAGATGTGCAACCCTAATCGGCAAATATCAATGGGCAACATGAAATTTAAACTAAATGGCCCTTCAAATATATCGGCTACAGCGAAAAAAAAATACAAACTGTTAATTGAATGTTAAATCCCTACATAATATAATAGTCACCTTCAGAACATCCAATGTGACAGTGAGTGAATGGTAAGCTTATATATGGTTTTTATATATTATATATTATTTGTCTATTATTTTGAGCAATTTTCGTTTCCTAAAAATGTATATAGTTTTAAACCATAATTATTTCGGTATTCACTAAATTTTAAATAAATATATAATGCAGTCAATAAAATCTCAGTTGATAAAATATAATGCTATAATATAATGAACATTATGTGAATATTATGTTTGCAATTTTGTTTTTTGTTTTTACAAAATTGCAAACATAAACGTTTAGAATTGTTTTAGCCCCAGTGGATTTTCTACTTTATAAATCATTGGTATCGGCAGTTAATTAATATCGAATGTTAATGTGTGAAATACCTTGGTAAAGACGTGCCCAAATCCATCAAATAAATAACATTTATGTTTGCCAACTAACCAGATTTCACAGCAGTGCTAGTTAAGGTGCATTTTGGAATAAAACGGACAAATTTACGTTTTGTTTTAGAACAATCTGAAAAGTGGAAGCCAAGCAACGAAATTGTACGTAACTAACAACTGTCACTCTGATTAAATAGAGACATGCATCCCATGCATAGTACGATCGTACCCTAATTGTTTGCATTTTAGTTGAAATATATAGGTGAATAGAATAACATCTAGCTAACACGTAATAACTTTAAGTTGGTTTTTAAATGTTAATACCAGTATAGCCAAAGAAGCCTATATCTATATTGTCTATATTAAAAAAATGCATTATATGTTTAGCAACAAAGGAACAAGGCTGACGTGTTTGACGTGTGGCGCCGTCGAGTGCGTGTATCACTTGTTTAATTCATTTTCTCGGGCGGACCAGGGGTGGAGACTGTAAAATAATTTACCCAGTGTATGACGTGGGCTGTGTGGTTTTCTGCGAAGCCAACCAAATTGACGGCACAAAGAATTAAACTATTGAGAGGAAAATATGAGATATATATATATATATAGGTCTATATACATTTTAGTTCATATTGCGCTAAAATATGATTATTGATGTTTTATTCAGAGGTTATATTTAATTAGGTCCTTTACCATGTTCATCCTAATCAACAGTTGAAATTACACAGTGTGTCAAAGGTATAGACTACCTGAAGAGACTCTGATGTATGCGAATGGTTAGCGCGAGGCGTCATGAAGGAACGATGCGACGTAATGAACATTTTAAATATTCATATGGATAATTCAGCTTCTTCCATTTACCTCATTGAGAGCCAATTCGCGACTTGGATTACAAGATTGGATTCGTTTCCAAAATGTAATCGGGCAAATACCCAGTTGACGAGTTCCAAGAAGCCGGGGGAGGGTGTACTCAGGTTAAACGCTGACTGCCCTAGTTTTAAAATAAACCGATGAAACAATGGAACCACCGTGGATGGATTTCACATTGACCATTCTGCTTGAAAAGGGGCACCGAATCTTCCAGGTCACATGAAATGACCGGGGTTTGCTTTACACAGAGGTGTTTGTCTAATTAACAGCAGCAGATAAATGGGCCCCAATAACTCTCAGAGAGGACTATGGGTAGATTCCCGAAGCATATAAGGGGCACTTTGAAGGACCAGGGTCTTATAACTTAAGCTGCACTGGTTTGTAACAGCTTCCTTTACTGAATCAACATCAGCCTTTTTCTATGTGGCGATTGACGCTGCGCTGTTTGGGAGTGTGTCCCGGCGGACCTTAGCGACTCGGATCCTCAGGTTGTATGATTTGCTTACTGCAGGCTGATATTCAATTATGCTGCGCAGTGAGAGTTACATTGCGTAGTACAATTCGCGATTCGTTGGGAGTCTTGCTTTGGTGTTCTACCCGTCAGCAATTGAGTAATATTTCATTGCTATTTAATCTGGATGATTTGTACACCACCCAATAAGAAAAAATAAGCAAACGTTTAATGGGTGCAGAGCGCTACATGACATTATTTTTAATTTAACTGCTGTACACCTAATGTGAATTACTAATAATTGTGGGATGCGCGTAATTATTACAAGTGAAAACCCGCAGTATGAAGGATTTTCGCTTTACGGAGGTGCTGACAAATGTACGTCTGGCGTCGCTGTGTGAGACGGTAACCCGTTCATTAATGGCCATCTGGATGCGGACATTTGATCCCAGCCTTTCGTTAATGAGCTCGGTAACTGCAGGCTCAGCGCAAAGTCAGTTTTACAAAAGCTTTTAGACAAATGTTATTAATATTGTTAGGTCTATAATAATGATAACAATAATAGCAATTATTATTATTATTATTATTATTATTATTATTATTATTATTAGTAGTAGTAGTAGTAGTAGTAGTAGTAGTATCATTATTCATTGTGGTTTTTAGTAGTTGCATATTAAGTGATTGTTGCATTATTGGCTCTTCGTTAATTTAGCTTGCCGTGAAATGAGTAAATGCTAATTTGAATATCATTTAATATAAAATAATTTAATAGGTAGCTGCTTTCTGTGTGTCTACACATACATACATATGCACTGCAGGGCTGTATTTAAATGGAAATCCCTCATAATTGGCATGTATATTATTGCCTTTGTGTTGATTAAAAGACTCGTGTAGGCTATGAAATCGAAGTAGACTATTCGGTATTTCAAAGCTAATTGTTATTATATTAATCAAAATCGTATATATTGCCACTTTGTATCAATACCAGTTTAGCGGCCTCTCAAAGCTCGTAGGCCTCTAAACTGCTATTGTGGTGAAAGGCCTCTAAATTGTGCCTGCATTTTCTACACTTGGGGAAAGGGACACATCTCGAACATTTGGTGAACATTTAGAATATTGATGTAATTGTGAGGTTTACTATGATAAATAACGATATGTCGTATACCGTAAATTATTTTGACTAATTGATAAACTATACCAGTGCATTAAAATCACAATTCTGCTTTATATTTTCCACGCTTGAAAATTACACAATGCTTTTTATTTATTAGTAAACATTCCTTTGATTGGCATGTTGATATATAAATGACTGGATTATGTTCTTCTTTTACGTAGTCTAAATCATGGGTGGGACAAAATTAATTCATCCGAGGGGCAACTCATCCGCTCTCAGCTGTCTGCTTAGCCTGAGTCAGTATCGGGTTTGGAGTTTGTGCGCTAAAGAGGCACGGCGAGCTCCACCTTAAAAACCACCTGGGCCGGTGACATTGCAAAATGTGAAAGACGGGAGGAGGGCTCGATTATTTTTTCGCCACTAGGGTAAGATGCTTACGACCTAACTATCTTTCCACTGGTAAATCCCCGCCAGTGAAGCCCAAACAGACAGAGCTGCTTTTGGTCAGAAGGAGGACCCTATGTCGGGAGGGACTACCGGGAGTGGTTTCAAGCACCTGCACGGCTCGCTGCGGTGGAGGCTGAACCATTCCGCAGGTAAACGCGCCGAGGAAGTGAGAGGGAGAAAGACTTACAGACTGGGTAATGGGGGAGGGCGGGGTAAAGGGGGGATCGCTCAGCCAAAACTGTTATTTGATACCCAGGAAGTCGACCAAACCGCCCGGATCTCTTTTGTTTCGTTGATATTAGCCAGTTTTGTGATGAAGTAGCTTCGTTGATTTGAATGTAATCGAATTTACTGCGCGCAAACAAGATGTATTAAGCTGTGCGCAATATTTACGGTCTCCAGGGTACGTGCGCATCGGAGTGTGCAGGCACCACCCACCTACAGAATTCGTTGGTTTTGTACCTGTGCGTCTTTATGAATAGTGTAGGTCAGAATCGTCAAAAGCTATGCAGCATGTGAAACAAGGTCTCAGTGCTAGATACTCTAATTATGAATTAAGTACAGTGCACAAGTACTATTCGACTGCGTAGAGAACTGTATGTGTTTGTTTTATTCATTTTTGTTATCAAAGTACTTACGCTGACGTCTCAAAACACCTGGAGCAGGTAAAGCTTTTAAATTATGGGACAAATTATGTAATTGTCAACAGCATGAGCGTGCAAATGTTGACGCGGTGTGAATTTTGATTACAGTAGCGCACGTTCGTAAATACGCTATTATATACAGTGCCATTCTGATGTTTCTATTATTATCCAGAGTTTTCTAGACGGTAGTAGTAGTTGTTAAGTTGCTTTTGACTTTTTACTTCGTAAAAAATAAAGGTACTTCTTTTCGACTGAAAAAAATAGTATGGTTTCTTTTTCTGTTCATTCTACACGTTTTATATACCCCGATGTTTTTTGACGAAAGACAACCAAAACGGCTCCGTTTGACTAGGGATTCTACTGAAAAATTCTCCAAAAAATGTCTTTTTACATGCAAGACAAAGTGTCTTTTGTGCTGAAGAAACTACGGGGGAGGGGGGCTGGGGCGTTTTATTTTCAAAGGATCTTGCTTGGATGTTTATTGTTGAACTTCTCCTGTAGAATTTCTGAATTTATCATTTTAAAAGTTCAGTGTAGTCTATGTCGGTTTATTCACAATTGCTCTATTCGAAACTACTACCGGGATAAAGTTAAACTTATAATTTTTGTAATACGTTAATTTTGTTTTGACAGGAAAAAATACTATCGAACAGCCAATAAGATCAAAAATATTATTGATAACTGATTGTCCTCAACATGAATAATTGTTTTGAGTAAAGAAAAGGTATTAAATTAATTTAAGCAAGCCGGAACAATCATACTGTATACATACTTTATATCTCTCATTTGACATGGTTTGACATTATAAGGCATATTTTACAAGACGTTTTGTTGAATATTATGAGATATTTTTATGTTAGAATATAGCACATGTCCTAGTATTTCAAGATGTATCCGGTGCTTATTTTTATTATTAGGTGCGTTGAAGTCGTCGCGCAAAATGCTTCTTCTCGTAAAGAATCTGACTTGACGGAAATTCGTCCTTCTAAAGTAGGTCTTGATTCCTAAATTAACTTGGTTGGAAAATTTCGTAATCAAATAAGTGCGATTTCCCCGTAATTTTAACAGATATTCAAACATAGGTGACTAGAGCAGACTTCTTGCGTCGATATACCTAAGTGCTCACCTTCCCACATTTACTGCAGTAGTCCGTAATGCCAGTTAGAAAATGGTATGGGAACTGTTCTCTCTGTCATTTATATGTTATTGATGTCTCTTAATCGTGTAGTAAATATGTGTTAAAGTCCGTTTTATGGCAGTTATTTAATTTGTAGCGACTGAAGTTGTTCATTCATCTGTGGAAAAGATGACTGCTTCTGGTCATCAGAAATTTATTTTCTATATGGAATCGTTGTATTTAAATATTTCTATTTAATATGATTTAAATATGTATTCAGTTTGTCACCTTAAATCTGCTTTGGTAGTTTGCATGCAGAGAAAAGAGACAGAACCCTGGCTAGTTTGCGATAGATGAACCAGTATTACGCAAAGTCAATATGATGAACTTAAGGTCTTTTTAAATATTCATCACATAGCATTTTAACAGCATTTAAAGCATCGGCTAAATGCAGGTTATTTGGTTTGTGAAACTATCCCTCTAATTAAAGCCAAAGGCGATCGTCGGAGTGTGGAGTATACTTATCAGTACTAAAACTGTAAAAATAATAATTCACGAACATTCTAATGAGAACCCACGTTGTGAGATCTGAGTTAAAGCGTGACGTTTTGCGGCTGTATGATATAAATGCGGAGATCTCATTCGTGAAGGGGCTCTTGTTTGAAACGCAGCGGCACTTTCAGGACGTATCGATTTCTCCAGGAAATGGCAAGGAGGCTCCTGCTTTGGGAGCCATTTGGGCGTCTAAAAATCACTTAGAACATCATTTGGATCCGGAATCAATCTGAGTTCGCTCCACGGTATGGCGCTGGGGGGCTTTATGGGAAGGAGCAGCCTGGGTAGGACGGCGGGCTCTGCTGCTCGATAGTTCTGACAGATGGTAATGCATTCAGGGCCAGGGTTGCGGAGTGGGGGGTGATCTAGCGGAATATAGTCATTGTATCCTATGCCTTTGAGTGATCTCTGAACCATACATATATAAGTGGAAAAGAATAACATTACTGCAGCAATAACGGAAACAGGCTTAAAACGGATTAGTATATACGATCTTTACACCTAATGTCTTACTTCTCTTAAAGGAAATGGGTCTTATAAATGGAAAAAAAAGTGGGAAGTTTAAGTGACAGAACAAGGAAAAGGGGCAGTGCTGTTGCATTAAAGATGAAAGTGCCGGAAGTCGCAGACATCTTGTATTGGTTCTGTGTGATTACATCACACTTTATGTTCCAGGCTGGCTGGCCCACCTTCAGCTGTCATATAATTACTAAGCTGGGGCCAAAGGAATGCACTGAGGATTAACAGCTGGCTGCAGGTTCATGGAGCAGCTCTATGGACAAAGATGGTGTTAGCATCCTGGCAGAAGAACCGTCTCAGCCGGAAGCCGAGAAGAGTTCTCATCGGGGTGGGTTTTAATTAAAACCTGTTCAAAAATGTGGATCTAAAGAGTCATAAACCTATGTGAGAGTCAGGCTGGCGGTCTCTCTGCTGAAAGTTTTTTTGTGATATTAATTTGCAGATTGACCAATAGGGCCCCCAGAAATGGGATAGGAGACTAAAGACCATGTTAATTGATTACTCTTTGATTGTTCATTCCTCTTGAATGTTTAGCACTTTCTTTACATCATTGTTGATATGTAACCCACTGTAACCCATGCCTGGTGATGTTGCTGTGTGATACGATCTCTTTCTTTTAAGTTCTGGTTGAAGTGTCACTTGCAAAGTCTTCTAATGGAATTTTGAGAACCGTATGGTGTCCTGATTGGTATTTTGAGACGTGTTCGGTATCTGCGTGGTTTCCTGAGTGATAGCGGACAGTACGGCTGCAGCGGTATGCTGCAGTTGAAGTCATGTGATTTGAAATGCGGTTTTGTCAGTGGAAAACTGAGAATGCGCAAACGATCAATCAGTCCTGCAGAACAGTGTCTCTCTAAGTCACGGTGCAGGATGTGCTAGTTGCAGATAAGATGCTAAATGCGTGGCCGGAGCCATTGTTGCTTGCGTTCAGCATTCATATCGTGAATGCATGAGCATTTTTAAAAATGTCCTTTGTAGTGTTTGTTAAGGATAAAGTATTCTGTGTCTTTAATTTCTGACAAAGAGTCTGAAGGTCCACGGGAGTTTTTTCGGGGAATGACAGACTGACCTTCCTTTCATCTGAAGCTAAACAACATGTCCTTATATGACCCACTGCCGGTTTTCCACAATATGCTCAAGTTCCTTCAAAGACGGCAGACTCAGTGGTGAAAGCAAGGCCAACTGGATGGGTTATCGGCACAAGGGACCACACTTGCATTACTTGTTCAATTCAAAGCTTTTCTTCCATTGATTTTTTTCCCACTTATTTAATGCCCTACCTCTTCAAAGACCCTGCCGCTGCCTGCGCTTCTCTTCCGGAGCCCACGTCAGCGATGCCGTCTGGCACGTCCGTATCGTGACGTCTGCTCGGCCCTTAATCTTCTCTCGCCAGAGCCGTCCTTCTGCAGAGCCCGTCTACCCCCATCGGTATTACCAGCCTCTTCTCCTTTAAGGCCCTCCTGCTCCTGTGCATTCTCAGAGCCATCCGCCCTCCTTCGCAGTCTGCCTCCTGTTCTGTGTATGGCACTGGTAGAATTCACTGTGAAAGCGCACCATCAGTGAATTACCATAGGGCCATAAACAGAGCAGAGAAAGAACCACGCAGTGGTGCCCGTTTGATTTTTTTAGATATAAAGAAATATATATATATATATTCATTGCCCCCTTTTCTACTGAAGGGGGGGGAGTTCAGGATGATGCAGGCTGCTCGCTGGTTAAAAATCCATTAATCTCTTAAGCTTCTGGATGACCTACTTCATCCTTCTTTGCCCATTTTGGCACTAGCACATTTTTGCTTCTGTATATACCCTTTGAGCAATTATGTGTAGTGCCAATATAGGAAAAGACAGACGCACAGCAACATCTTTGGTCACAGGGAGAGCGGCGTGAGGCCTTTTCTCGCTATAAGGTGTTCTCGGTAGTGACGTGATATGTCGTTGAATATTTATAACCTGGATCATGTCATATCTGCATTTCGGCTAAAAGGACCTCGCATTACAAATGGGGTTTCGGAATGGTTCCGCGTCGCTTTGAGACGACGCAGTCATCTCTGCTCAGTCATGGCGGAGTATCTAGTGCACCTCCATCTCAGTGATCTCCTTTGAGGGAGAAATTTCTTTCATCTTTACTCATATTGTTCCATTATTTTCCTTTTCTGCATAATCATAAGTTGTGAAAACCTCTATATCAGTGGTGTTTTGCTGTCTCTTGTAAATGCTGTGCCTCAGGATTTTACATTAGCTAGGCTGACTATTTGTTTCGTGTGTCAGTACGTTTTCATTATCCCACACGCTGCCTCTTTTTCTTCTGTCGACTTTATGTCTTTTTTCCAGTCTACATTGAGCAATAGCTTCATGTGATAGAGGATCGTTCCAATCGATCCCCTTGTCCTCTGGCTCTTGCGGAGGTCTTTTTTTGTCGTTGATTCTATGCCTCTTGTAACCTGAGCCTCAGACTCCCATGTGGTGGCTGATATTTGATGGATGTGTGGGGCTCTTTTGGGAAATGGTCCTATTGAATCATTGCAAGGCTCCAGAAGAATGTTGATGATGAGGTGACTGCGGAAGAAGACACCATACTTCCCGTCTTCACTTCTTCTGGCCCTCAGGAGATTTCTGTGCTCCAGTCTGCAAGAAGCAGGCCAGTGAAACAGGATGAGATCTTTTGCGGCTGTCTAGGATTTTCTTTTTACACGAATTTCTTTGCATTCACCAATGGCTTTTTTTCCAAGATTAATTAACAATGAGTCTTCGTCAAATTGGACTTTTAAAAATATTTAATTTCAGGTTGTAGAATTTTTTTTGTTTGTCTGTTTTTCTGTATTTGACTCTACTTTTCAAAGTGTTCCTCAGATTAGCCTAAATCTATCTTATAATGATTCTCTTAGACCTTCTGTGTCTGCTTGTGTGCTTTTTGGTGCTGGGGCCCAGTGACGACCTGCCATTTTGATATTTTACAGAGATTCCTGAATGCATTGCAGACTCTGGCGGTGTTTGGCAATGGTAGAACTCACACTGGTGAGGTACATGGATCCGGTGGTTCTAGACTTGCCAACTACTGCCTGAGAGCTTTAGCCCAGTCCCTTGCTCCTCATAGACATCACTTATTCCTGTGAGTTTCTCCCTGCAGAACCTCAGAAAATAGAAAGAAGACTTGAGGCTAGCATCCGTTCGCTTCTACATCTGGTAACATGGAAAGCGAGTGACTGCAGGCAGTACAGAGAGGCTGAAACAGGAAGTGCCACTCTGTTGCCCTCAGTCTCAGAGCATCCAGAGACAATGTTGTACTTATGTTATGGCTTATGCGACATACAGGAACGTTGGGTAGTGGGTGTAGTAGGTGGCAGATAACTTTCACTGCTCTTTATGCATGTATTTTATTTTGCCGGGCTTCCAAGTTATCATCCGACCACACAAAGTGCAACCTTTTCTTGTTTGTTTTTTGTATTTTAATGGTTAAGTTTTACAGTTCAGCACTCTGGAAGTTGGAATAGTGAAACCTGTCTTTATTTTTGTACCGGGCTTCCAAGGTCTCACCTGCTCGTGTTGGCATGTACTGCCGTTTTGAAACAAGTTTAGAAAGTTTAATGAATTTAATGAAACAGCTAATATAAGCATGGTGTTAATGGTAATTCCCTCCCACTCCACTATGGGCATGTCTCTTTTATTTCTTTTTTTAGATTTTTGGCAAGAGCCTCTCCAGACCTGTGTCACAATTACCTGACCGTGTAGTGTCGATTTACACCCGCCATTAAGTTCCAGGAAAAGGACGACCTTGTCGGAATCTTTATTTGCCTGAATGAGTCGTTTGTTTTCGCCAGCAGTGAGATTTGCCTGGCTAGCAGAGGCTAAGGCAAGAAACCTGGAGATTAATGCACCACACCACAAATGTTTCCCCTGGAATGTACCATTTCACAGCTAGGTGGCCCTACCGATCCTCCATGATAAACACGGGTGGTGCCTGATCTTGAGTTATGGTGACCCGATTCTGCTTTGAAAACTTTATGAAATCTTCTCAGAAGCACCTGTACTTTACGCCCTCACTGTTCTGGGCTCTTATGGCAGTGGACTATCATGAAAGCTAATCCATACTGAATGCAGAATGATTTCTAGAGGTTGCAGTGAATGTTATGTACGTATGTGCTAAACCAATTCAGGGCAATTCAAGAACTATGCTGAAGAGTACCAGTGTTGATTCTGGTCTTTCATTTACTTGTGTTCCTTGTCCTCCTCCCCTCCCCCATATTTATGTATCTGATGGTACTGGAGTTGGGGGGAGCATTGGAGTCCAGTTTCACTGTCTCGCATACTCTCCCTGCCTCTGGCCAGCAGACATGCATCTCCCACAGGCTTTCCTGAGAGGCACTTGGGTGTCGGCGAGCCGGACAGACTACCTGCTAATGCACAGCAGACATTAGCAAAATGTGATTATGTTCCTCATTATTGGCCGTATGGAGTGGTGCTGACTGCAAGTGGCGTGGGCAGACAGTGTCTCACCCATCGGATGTGTTTTCTGGGGACAGGGAAGAACCATTAGACGGAAATGGCGGGGGGTGGTGCTCGAGACTGAACATTTAACAAAGATTCTGGTCTATATCTATGAAAGGAAGGTGCTCTTTAGAAGGATATTGAACCTTAATGACTTAAGTGGAAATTTAGCACCTAAGTCTATTAAACAAGGTCATGTTTTTGTTGTTTTAAGGGGAACTGCTTGTCAGCACATGTAGGGTGTTCCCTGCATTTGCTGGGATGGACTCATCAGAGCCCTGCATTAGATAAGTAATTATGGAAGATAATGGGACTGTTTGTTAAATTACCCTAGTCAAATGTTGTCTATAATGCTCATATGTCTTCTGTAGTCAAAGACGAATCGACCCAGGTACTTCAATATTTTTGGCATGAACTTCGTTGGCATATCCCTTGGCCGGGGGCCTCGACCCCCACCTTTCTGCTGGCTGGTAGTAGCACAACTAAGGCAATGGTAAGGAAGGGATTAAGATTTGTCCTTGTACCACTGTGGACAGGCTGAAGGGGGTGGGGGAACACAGGCCCTTGTGATAAGAAACTATTAGCGGAGATTAAAGCTTTGCCCCTGTGTGTAGGGCTCCAGGCAAAAGAGCCCCTCCCCCAGGGGAGTTGAAATGTACTGGTGTTGAATCAATCGATCTGGCACCTGCTTACTTGAAACTGCCACTCCAAATGGGCTCACCAACAATTCGTTGTTCTACAAAATGCTCTGTTGACAATGTTGATGGAGGGTGTCATTCTTACGCTTCACATTTACCCTCTTGTGGGTTCACCACCTGCGACAAACGCCGTGGAGCAGGTTCATCACCTGCGACGAACGCAGTGGAGAAGGTTCATCACCTGCGACGAACGCCGTGGAGCAAGTTAATCACCTGCTATTAACGCTGTAGAGCAGTGTTTCCCAATGAGGTCCATGGGACCCTCCAGACTGTCCACGTTCTTGCTAAAAACACTGCAGTAGAGGTGACAAACAGTGGGAGGCGCTGCAGGAACATTAGGTACTGGGGTCACTCCAGTGTGCATTAAAGTCCCTATATGATTGACGTAAGACATGGCATAGTTGGCACAAAAATGAAGTTATTTAGAGTGTGTTGAAGGTCCATCTTGCCTCAGCTCTTATGATTTTCATGGACAGGATGTCAAGATACAACTTTTGCTGGAAGAGCGTCTGCTTTGGAGGGCTAGTGGTGATATCCCTGCAGTCTGCAGATGAGGTTATGCTTCTGGCGGGGTGATTCCATGGACTCTGGGGGGCCCTACACGAAAAAACTCTGTAGGACCCCTCAACTCCCCTTCCCCCGATATGGCAAAATTTATCACCATTATTTTAGCCTGAAGTGTAAATTAATAATATAAAAAATACAGAATTTAATAAATGCAAGTCCTTTATTTTCACTTTTGCGAAAACAGAATACACAAATGAAGCAGATTTGTCAATGCAATGTACTTGGAAATGACCCGCCCTTGGGGGGCCCTTCTCCGCTCAGGACACCAGGAAATTGCCTTCCTAGTATGTCCTGCTGACACACTTCGGGTCTCGTGTAACCAGGACCTCTAACACGCAGTTTGATGCTGAATGAGTAGTGGCAAGGATTAGAATTAGCAAAATCTGAGGCATTATTGCGCTCTCACAAATATGGATGTCTCCTTTCAGCCGAGATGAGTCATTCCTTAGTCACAGGATTTTGCTCATGAATGACAGCAAAAAGGGCATATTTGTTTAGTGGCCATGGTTTTGAAGAACTGAGAACAAAATCTGTCTCCATCCTCACCTTTAGGTCATCAGCTGTTGGTAATGACTGAAAGGTCGTCACAAGTACCATCTTAAGGGCTTGAATCGGCTTGAAAGGGCTGTTCAGAACTGAAGAAGCCTTTTGGATGGGAGGTGAAACGTCTTCAAGGAATTGAAAAAGTCCAGTTGCCTTCGTTTCAAGCCCTTAAGATTATCCCGTCCTGGACAACTGAGAACCTACACAGACATATGTCACTAGTACAACTGGCCAAAATGAGGTTTCTCTGCATACTTTCTGGGTTCTCTTTTGCAGACTGTGACAATGCAGAGGGACCTCATAACAGAGCTTCCACTACTTCAGATCAAGAGGAGAAAGCTGAATTGTTTTACGTATCTTATAAAGATGTCACCTGGTCAGCTCACAAGGGTACTGAGGCTGCTGCTGGGGCCCTGGACCAGAACCAGGAGGTGCTGGAGAGACTACAGCTTCGGGCTGGATTTTTCGACATATCCCCCTTGTACTAGCATGAAGCGCTGTTCTATTAGCATTTTTTAATGTGAGTTTATAATTAAACTTGTACCAAGCTGGTGACAAAGTGTGTTTGGGTGTCTAATTTAAAGCGGTCTTCTGACTGGATGTGGTGAAACATCTCCCCAGATGTATCTTTCCCAGTGCGATGTAGGTCTACCAATGCCATCAAAAATCCAAACCCAAAGGTTTTTTTTTTTTTTTTTTATAAAAAAAACATTTTAATCAGATTTTTAAAATCAGGATTAAACTCACTGGGAACAAAAAAAGTATTTTTTTGGTGAACATTAAATGATTTATTGAAGAACTGTCCACTTTGATTAGTAGGTAACTGCATGCTTCACGTGGGTTTGCATCAAAAAGTCAACCTACTCTAAATTCTGATCAGTTCAAAAGGCCGAATAGGCCAGACATGTTAAACTTACATTATTATTCACAATTAACATTATTCAAAAACACACCTTTGAGGTAAGATCTGGCATGAAAGAAATACATATCTGCACTAACAAATGTTGACAATTTCATATAAAGTGGTAAATACAAGAGAAAGCACTTCCTAAAGTCATTAAACCAAAGTAGTAATGTCCGTACTGCTCTTCCAAACAGAACCTCTGTGAGTGCACCCACAGCCTTGGACCAGTCAGTACATACTGGAGTGTTTGCTTGGGACGGTTTCCGGTCCACTACGGTCTTAGGGGAGGGAGACGGTTCCCACACACAACACATGCATCTCTCTGAAAGAGGACCCTCACTCAGCACATGACCTCTTGGCCCATGGGGGTAGGATGGGGCGGGGGCAATACCCACAGCTGTCCTGGCAAAGATCCTCAAGGGACAAGGAACCTGGAGTGCAGCTTAACCCTCAAGCACTTGTACATTTGGTTTGGAATCTACCACCATCACACACTCCAAGTTTGAGCATCCGCCTGCCTTCTACATCTTGGTCTGTTTACCTGGAAATTTACAGTGAGCAATGTGCATGGAGGCTTCAAATGAAGTCCATCTGGTGGTGTGTGTATCTACCTGAGGAATGACACAGCGCCTATAAGCAGAGGGCACGGTGATTATAGCACCAGCTAGAGGCATTTTACTGACGAATCTGACGCCTGAAATGTCACAGACGTGTCCAAAATTATGAAGACTATTGGTATTGAATGTGGGAAAAAAAATGCTAGTGTGTTGTAAGCTGTTAATGTACAAACTGAGATATCCCAAGTCTGCCTCATGCACTTCCAAAAAATGCTTAAAAAGGATGTGGAAAATATTACTCTAACCATATTTACACAAAATGCATCTGTACATTACTCAGTCACATCCAACAAGACTAAGGAAACCCAACCGACTCAAGTATAGTTCTCTTAAAGAGAGCACAGGGGAGATTGGCACGTCCTGCCTTGAAACGCAAGGGAATCCAGTGAAGTCAGCGTCATTGCTCCAAGGTCACGACCTCCACCGCCTGCCCGTCCAGAGTGACTGTGTTTTCAATACGTGTGGCGACAGGTGCCATGGCGACCTGCACAGGGCGGTTACCCTGCGCGAGGCTGGTGACCACAGTCTGGTACATACTGACGGGGATCTGGACGAGCCCTGCAGAGAGACAGAAGAGTAAGTGGGATTTGTCTGTCCGCTGGCGCAATCACAGGAGCATCTATCTCCGTAATAATGACGGGTAACCTTCATGTTATCTAAAAAGGCCATAGCTAGGATATACAGGATGGCACTTGCTGTTGAGAAAAATGCTCTGTTCTGTAAAAGGAACATCCAGGAACAGACAAACTTCTGGAATGAGAGCAGAATGGGGTGGTCAGGTAATGAGGAAGGGAGGAAGCCCTGACTCACTCCGGCCCTGTGGCACCTTCCTGGATGGAAGGGGGGGGGGGAGTGGACTCAGACTCACAAAAAGCTCACAGAAGGCGAAGCGTGCAGCTGGAATCCACTTCTGATGGATTAGGCTGGATCACACAGATCTACTGGACATGTACGCACACCATCTGTCCCAGAGGAGCCCCGTGGATTAGAATGTCCAACCCCCAAGAGAAGTGAGGGAGAGGTGGTCTCCAGCTGGCCAGGATTAACCTGAGCTTCATTGTTTTAAGCAGCACTGACATGTCCATTATTAATATCATTATTATAGTCATCAGAACCACATCCTCTGCATTCATTCCTAACTGTACCCTGTATCTGCAAATACATGAGCCCTGTTCGCCAGTACAGCGAAATAAATTGACGTTTGGACTGATGGCTCTGCATTGAGACTTATACAAATTGTACTTTTCAACAGCGAGATGCCCACAGTGCGGTTAGAGGTCCAGTTAGAGCCTTAGGTACGTACCGCTGGCGTCCTGCACACCGGCCAAGGCTCCCACTGCAGCCGCCGTCTCCCCCGCCAGCACGATCTGCCCCCCGCCCTGCAGGGTGGCCTCTGCAAGTGTTGCTACCGCGTGGGCTGCCGCTTCACTGCAACCACAAACACCGGTATTCATAACCATATTTATCCATTACCGGGGAGGCAACATAAGCAAGACAATAGACGACACACTAACAGAATCCAAGGCTTTTTACTTTTAAGCCCCTGGTCACCAGCAGGCCTGATGCATTCTGGGGGTGGGGGTGGGTGCCTTCATCTCTAGCCTGCTCTGCGAGCCTCAGGATTAAAATAATCCCATGAGCAGAGTGGATGCTGAATATTTCAAGTCTGCTCTAATAGCTGCTGTTAACATGGGGTGTGGAGCTGGGGAAAGCTACACAGGCCTTGGAGGCTGCAGGTGAGTAATCGATGACCAAAAGGCACTACAATGCCCTGCAGGGACAGCGCCCCCTGCTGGTTTGCTGATTAACTTCTCAGTTTCCCCTTGGATCTGGCACATGAGAGATTTGAACGGCTGTCAAACGAAGTGAAGCATGTCAGGCTGATGCTGCGTTTTTTTATGAAGGTGGCTTCAGTTGTTCAGATGTGCATCATGCTGAGTGCTAACCACAACTGAGCTTAACTGGGATCAGCAGCAAAGTAGTTTGGAAACCCAGATGATGGCAGATGAATACAGGGCAAACTGTGAGGAGAGATGCCCCCCTTCAGATTACCCCTCCCAAGAGGCAGACTTCCGAAGAGGCTGAGCACTGATCTTCCCCTTACGCACAGCCCGAGTCCTGGAACAACTTAAATCCAAATCCAATTAGCGGTGACATCGACCCTTCATCACAAAACATAATCACCACCAGAGTCATTCAGCATATGAAACAATCATTAAAACATTTCTCACAATCAAATACATCAGTGACGTCTTTGCAATAGTTTGGATATGAAACATTTCAACAACGGAGACACAAAACATCAGTGCTGACAGATGTCTCGGTGTGTACTTTCTGCCCTAGACTGTTTACCAGTCTTTGGTTATGCATATCAAGCAAGTGTCTAACGGCAGGCTAGGTGGCTGGCTCTAGTTTGGTAAGAGGGTTAATACAAACTGCCCCACCCATGAATTCTGGGGACAATTCCTAAAAAGGGGGTCATTAGGCAGTGCTGAGTGCTGGGGTGAAGAGTATGCGTAGAGCTGAGGCAGCTTGGAGATTGTAAGCTGCTTTTCTGCCCTAGTCTGGCGAGGAAATCTGTCTCAGCACCTGTCCGCAATACCCCCAGCCATTGCCCTGATGAGTTAACATCAGGCAAACGGCCAAAATACAACCCCCTTCCCAGGTCCAGACTGCTGGCCTAACGACAACAAAATTAAAGGCTGGAACAAGAACGTACACCTTACAAAAGCCAGTACCACTACAGAAATGCTGCTCTCCTATTGGACTGCAGCCAAAAATTGAATTTAAACCCACTGAAGTAAACCATCATAAAAAAAAACTTTTACATATCTATAAATGATCTCATGCATATCACATTTACCCAGCAACAAAGCTGGATACATCCCAAGACAGTGAGATAATTTGAGTCAACTTCCTACAGCAGTGAATCCCGTGGGATTTAAGAGTACAGCATTCCGAGTCCTAATGCAGTGACCTTAATCACTGCATACTGCTGGCCGGCAATGCCACTAGAGAGGGTCACACGGAAAACAAGATAGGCATGTCCAATCAGGAAATCGTGCTTCTGTGTGATAAACAGCCATCCTAGAGCCCTGGGGATCACAGGTAACAAGCCCCAAGGGGGGCTGAGTGTGAGCACAAGTCTCCAGCCCCGAGACCAAGGGAGGAACATCATGGAAACAGCCGCTGTCTTGCCCACGGTTACACTTAAACCATCATGATTCAGCCTTCATATTTAAGCATTGGTACCAGCACACACAAAACACATCCCACTTGATAATTGCCTCTGGTCCAAATCACCTGGAAATAATGCATGTTGCTCTACAAAAGAGCCAAATCACCGTTTCCTGCACTGGCAATGTGACTTGTGTGTTCCAAGAAAAATATTCCGAAAAGGCATTTTTCATAAACTCGCTCTCTGTCGTTAAATTCTTTGGCTACATAAACTACACTAACGTGAGAAGCGTGAGTATAACACAACAGACGGGAATCGTGCTGATGCATGGGCCTCTGGGGAATTCTATTTCCCTACCTCAACAGTTCCCCTGCCAGTCAATCCGATTCCCACAGGCCTACGAACCTGTTGAGTGCCATAGTGACCGTGGCTCCAGCCTGCAAGTCCTGGGTAGCGGCCACAGCGGCCTCTGCCAGTGACGCCACGGCCTGCGTGGCCTCTGATCCCTGGGGCGTCTGGATGGTCATCTCTCCCCCCTGTAGCGTGGCCCAGTTCTGCTCCACCTGCATTGGATCACAGGGACCATCTGCATTCCCAGACTTGATCCTGGAGCGGTTTACCCAGAAGTGCAGCACCGGCCGACCCGCTCACATCTCCGTCGGTCACGGTGGAGTAGTTGACCTGGGCCACAGTCACAGTGGCAGGCAGTTCCGAGGCATCGGCTAACGTTGCTACAGTCGCCCCAGTTCCCACCTGAGCACAGAGAGAAAATTACAGCCGGCCAACACGTATTTAGTCACCTTAACACATACAGAAGACAAATAGCAGTCAGACATTGACATTACTGGGCCTACAGATCATAGACAGACTGTTTAGGTATCTAAGAATATAGTCATCAAGGGTCTGCAGTCCCAACATGGCCAGTCTCAACCCAAAACAGACCATTCAAGCCTAGTCCAGCCTAAGCTAGAACAAAATGCATGAGCCCAAAGCACCGATCTATCCTATCAACTGTTAGCATACCATATTATTTCACAACCTAGCCTAGCTTAGCAGCTCATAGCCTATGCTAACCTAAGCCATCTTAACCTAGCACAGCAACACTAAGCACAGCAAAGTCCTGGTCATTGCTCTAGGGCTGCCACAGGTAGCAAAGCTCTTGTCCCCCAAAACGAGCCCTAAAGAAACTCACTTGTATAAGAGATACAGTGCCGTCAGGGTTGCTAATGGTCTGCACCACAGTCTGCGAAGGAACCAGATGGGCAATGCCGTGGGTGACTGCAGCGGTGGCCGTGGTGACATGTGTTTGGGGAGCCTGCTGGTCTTCGAAAGCGTAGAGCAGATCCTCACGGCCGTGCTGCTTGTAGCAGTTCTTCACAATGGTCCTCAACGCTTGCGTCCACGACACCTGTTCGGGAGAGCGTCGGCTGTGTCTGAGCGTCAGCCTGCCCCTACCAGTGCACTCGCTAGCATGCGTGTCATCACTGGGGGGTGTTTATCTGGAAAGTGCAGGTCAGTCTCCTGCCCTAAGATTCCACCGATGTCCCCCAAGGCCTCCGACCCCGTAGCCTGAGGTCACAACTGCCAACCCACCCTCTGCTTCTGCTCCTCGGTGCGCACGTCACTGCGAACGTTGGCCCAGGGGATGTCATCTGGCCACCACACAGGCTTGCAGCTCTCCTTGCCCCAGCCGGGCTTCCCACGGCCCGTTGAGTACTTCAGCATCTCAGGGATGAAAGCTCGCAGCTGGGCCTGCATCGTGGGGTCAGACGAATCATAACCGTAAAGAATCAACCTGACTCAATGCTATGTCAGGCATGAAGCATGATGGGACATGGTGAATTTTTACAGTTAATACGAATGGGCAAGCGTACGTGTTCATGTTTAAGGACCCGGTGCTGCAGGCACGGGTTAACTTTACGAGGGATCTTTTCTTGGAAAGTTACACCATCATCACTCAAAGATATTGAAAGGTGATTCCAAACAGACAGACACATTTACCGCCATTTTACAGCCCTCTGAGCATTTCCGGCCCCGAGAGTCGGACTTAAACAAAAAACAAAACCCTCAGGCTCCCCCGCTAATCCCCACAGATTTGCACCCACCCCCCGTCCTCTTTACAGGGGCTAATATTCTATCACCAAAATGATGGCTAGCCATCTGCTCAGTTCTGTCTTGAAGCCTCAGCACATTCCAATTTGGACCTGGAACTGAGCTACATGGAGCCCTAAAGCAGGAGCCATCTTTGCGACCACAGAGGATGCAGTCAGCTGATATTGGCAAACGATATCCCGTCGTTTTAAAATCTGAACTCGGATCCCCATATCAGGTTCTCCTAATGACACACCATATAGTTATACGCCTCCACCCAACTCCAACATCAATTATTTAATCGACAGCAGTAGGTTGCATACTATGGGATCGGTCGGTCATGCACAGCACAGTGTCCTGTGTAGGACGTATCTTACTTTCTGCGTTTCATTTTAAATCAACATGGCACAAAAATAACTGACTTGGGACCTCAATACACAGCACTAAGAATGTTCTTATCCTGGGCCATCGTTGAACAAAGAACAAGGTGGCTTATTGCCTGAGATTGCAATCTGCTTGTGCCCAAGTCTGTTAGTATAATCAGACTAACAAGTGACTGTGAGCTGGCTTCTGCCTTAAGTCTGGTTCATGCAAGCTGTCCCACCACTGTGGGGTCTCCACTCTGACTCCATGGCACCCCCCATGGCCACAACAGCTCACACAATATTCACGGGTGAGCGAGCCACTGAAAATCTTCAGGAAAATCTAGGGTTCCACCTATACAGAATGCCCATGAATCGGGCTCTCGTACTTAACAGCTGGTGTAATTATAGGTGAAGGGGAGACTGGCTTCTGCTTTAGTCCACAGGGAGCCAATCATCAGTAAGATACTGGGACCAGGTGAGCTGGGAGGGCCAGCTAATTATAGGCCCATGCACCTGGGTGTCAACTGGCACTCCCTAGGGCCAAGGGTTTCACCACTCCCAGAAGCCCTTCCACTCCGACAGCCGGTGTGTAGGGCGGCACACCAGGCCTACTGACAGCTGTTAACAGGGGCTGATTAAATGCTGGATAGGCCAGGTATGCACTCCTTCCATCCATCCATTTTCTATACCCACTTATCCAACACAAAAAAAAAAACACTGAGGTTGAGAGCACATGCTGTTTTGGGGGAGCCGGAGTGACCCTTAAGAGTGTGTCAGCATCATGCCATCACAGCAGCCTAATATCACGGCAATAGACGATAGCAACTTGTATGGACAAAAGCAGCAGAAAAGGCACCACTATTGACTTACTGGGAAACCAGCAAGCAAAATCCTTCACGACAAAAAACATGATTCAGAATAAAATCCCTTGCATGCGATAGGCTTGGCAGATTTAGAGAAGCGTCCCAGCCAGAGCATACGGTACCTGTGTCATCTTGTCCACAGATACGGGGATGCCATCAATGGTGAGCGGCGGGAGTTCAGAGCTCGGCTCAGGGGCGGGGGGAGCGTGCTCCGCCAATGCATTCTCTAGGTCATCCAGGATCAAGCCCTTGAACTTCCTCACCTGCAAGGAACAGCGGTAAGCATGCTGCATGAGGAACGACGGGGAAGGAAAGTCTGCAGACGGGCATGACATCGATATTTGAAGTGTAGCAGACTCACCACGTTTTCCAGTGGGGCAGCACCAAACACCTTGAACACGGCGTTGGGTTTAGAGGGAGAGATGCACAGTACAATGGCCTGCTGACCCACCCGGGTCGTGTACTCATCAAGGGTGGCTCTCAGTTTTCTGCAGAGAAGTGAAGACAAACCACTCCTCATTACCTCACAAGCTTCGGTCCTGCTTTCCGGAAGGTAAAAATACTGGCTGAGAAATTACGGATTCTTTGCCTTTAGCCCCATCTGGTGGCTATCAACGGAAAAATCATTTTTTACATGGGTTGTCTTAAATACAGTAGAACCTTGCAACTGAAACACTTAAACTGATCAATTCAGACATGGAACTTCGTAATTTTTAATTTTTTTTAACAATCTAAATCTTGGGACTTGATCATTCCTGCTAAAACCAGCATGGGTTGAGACGCATTCAACAACAAAATTCAGACCTTGAACGAGTAGGTCGAGAAAAATCTAGCCGCAACTTGACTAAAAACTCAAAATACAACAAAACAAAACAGACCTGCTAAAACTTGTATGACTCGAGATGCGTCTCTGATGGGCTGAAACTAAGGCAGACGGATCTACTGGGATGCTGATGCCTATGAATCGCTCTCAGTCTTGAGGTGCCACTCGACCAAGATCCACGTGCGAAAGCTGTGTTCCTGTGTTCGGTGTGAATTTTTTGTACTTCATCTACAGTAGATTTAGTGATACAGTAATCATGCCCCCTAAGAAAGTGAGCAGAGAGCAGCAAACCAAAGAGGAAAGTAGTGAGCAACTGTAGAACCTAAAAAGGAAATTACAGCGAGATTTGAAGGTGGCACACGCGTGTCTGTTCTCGATTAAGAGTATGGGATTGTCATTTATTTCAAGTTTATCGGTTTTGTTTGTCTGCATTTTCATTTGTGTATTGGTTTGATATCGATTGTTAATGCTTTTTATCATTTGATAGGTAGGTAGACTACTTTAAATAGGTAATCATTTGAGGATCTGGAATGGATTAAATTCATTTACATTATTTCTTATGGAGAAATTCGACTTGGAACTCAACCAATTCGCAACTCGACCAGCTTTCTGGAACAAATTAAGTTTGTGTTCCGCAGTACCACTGTATTGCCTTCTATCACCTGGATCTTTAGTGAGATATACCTATCAGGTAGACACATGGTTGGATGTCTGGCACAACATTACCAAACTTTGTTCTAGACAAGGACACAATCATATTTATGGAACTTTATAGCCATGGGTTAAAATACTAAAAATGCTGCGTTCATGTTGTCCTTTATTAAAGTTAATCTCACTAGAGCAATAGTTTGCTGTTAAGCAATATGGCTTCCAACATATCCTGCATAATGCACACTTTTACAAAACATGGTGAAATACAGCCGCAAGTGGGAATGGGTTACTGACCTGAGCAGTCGTGTCTGCTGCCTCTTGCGGATGGATGGGTTGGACTCAAAGATATGTGGACGCTTCCTCTTCTTCCCTGTTGCTACTGCAGCTGCCGCTGCCATACCCACTGGCCCTGAAATGCAGTGTTAAAAATTAAACAGAATGTACACTGCATATTACCATATTCTGCACCCACGCATGCACCCTCTCCACCTTGTATGTAGAAAAAATACCGATACCTAAGAAGTATAGATCCATTGCCTATGTATAGCAAATAATACTACACCACGAACATTTAAATAAAATATTTTGTGCCATCTAGTGGACATGCAATGGTAAGACAGCACAATGCCGAGGAGTGGATTCCCTCACAGCTCCACTGGAAGTGCAACACCAGGCACAGGGTCAGCTTACCTGCAGCAGCTAGGTGTGCTGTGACTTCATCAGTGCCCGTGGAGTTGAGGATGTCAGAGTCATCGTAGGCGTCATCCTCAGGTGAAGAGGGAGAGTCCTCGTCCGCACTGAGCATGCTGTGCTCTGTGTAGGTGGCCACATGCACCTGCTGTACCTGCCCCGTCACGGCATGGGCCTCAATGGTGCTAATGTCTGCCTGGTGCACACTGTGCTCATCCATGGTGCTCACAGCCTGTGTCACTCTGACATTAACACACAGGCAGAAACACAGACAGCCATCAGTGCAAACATAGACCAGCTGCCCTGTTGGTCAACAAAAAAAATTGTATTTGAAATAAGGGAGTTCACTTTGATAGTCAGTCATCCAATATTGCAACTGGTGACTTTATTGGATTAAATTATAACGGGAAACCAAGAAAGCTTTTGAATTCTTGTCTTTTACAACTGATAATCTATTATTTATAATACAATACATAAGAACTGTACTGTAGCTTTACCCATGTAATTTAACTGCAAAAATGTTGTAGGCCCACATTAATGCTGTAAACAACGCCAAAAGAAAAAACCGCCAAAACACACCCTGCTGATTTCCCACCTTTCAAATTACTGTTGTTTAACACTCATAAAACTGTCGGTGTCAATAGATATGCAGCGGAAAGTCTACTTGATTGGTAAAGTACTAAAGAATTGCATTCTAGTGCAACTGAGAGGGTATTTGAAGAATTGTGATGGCAGCGTTTTCAATAACTAGTCTTACACGTTAACTAAATCATAACTACAACAATGATTAAACAATCTTTAAATAATCTGAATTGTCGGATATGTGTGAGAACGATCCAATATTTTTAAATTTAGACACACAACAATCTTGGCATAAGAAAGATTTTACTTGTGGAAATATTTGTTTTTAGATGAGTTTTGGATAAATGAACTGGTTCGCACAGCTCACATGTCATCGCAACACTGCACTGATGAAAAACGTAGATTAATGGCAACTATTCAACTAAGGTATAATTCCACCCGCTACCTCCCCCATTTTCCCCCAACAAAACTACACACACATCAAGTTTCACAAAAAAATCATGTAATTTTATGGTGTTCTTTTTTATTATTTGAATTACACAATTTAGTTCAAGACACTGGGAACCAACTTGTCAGTACGTTTGCATGTTAAACTACGAAGAAGCACGCATAATACAACACGCTAAACTGATGACAACTATTACAAAAGCACATCTCGGTACACGGCACTCTGTGCCCATACTTTCCGGTTGATTGATGTTGGCGGGTCATGCTAGCTGCTTAGCATTAACAAACGGCGCGTTTTCCTACTTCGCCTCCACTAGCATGGCGCAAAGATAATTAATACGCGGCGTACCCTTAAATTGAACAAATTTTTTCTTAAACTTTACTAGTGTGTAATGTGTAGATATTACAAGCGAACCCACAACTCTTCGTTTGGGGAAGATTTTCAGTTCCCCAACGTTAGCCCGCCTCTTATAAGTCTTGTAGTAAGAAACCCAGGCCTACTGCGGCCTGTAGCGGCGCCGAGGCTACATTTGTGCTTCGTCTGTGCTTAGTTATGAGATTAACGTGAGGCTTTCGTCGAAATGGGGTCAATTAATCTGCACAACCCCACAGCTACACCGCGTCGGCATTTTCCCCCATCTTTCCCCTAGCCCGCCGCTGCCGGGTTTGTTGGTGCGGCTGCGCCGCGGCTGAAATAGCTGGAGATTGCGCGGTAGGGCACTAACCTCAGAGCGGCTGCGCTACTTCGGGCCTGCGCCGTGCAGTGTAGGGCTGGAATCCGAGCTTTAGCTAATGGAGGACAAAGAGCCGCCAGTCCAGCAAAACGCCGATTCCCCCGGTCCCACCGCGCGCATTGCGTCACTGCGGCGGAGTCACCGCGACGCCATATTGAGAAGGGAAGCTATGCATTAAGACCTCGGGACAAAAAAGTGAAAACACATATAATTGTACTTACCTAAACATGTGCACATGAAAATTGTTATAACTTTAGTGCATTTTTATACAAAGTCTGTGTTTTCTTACTAAATGAGGTGTGACAAATTTAAGCACTTTCATTCAGTGCCCAGATTATGAAGTTATACTTAATAAGTATTTATCCATCTGCGGCCCTAAACTATATAAGGAGCTGAAGATCGATGCTGTATTTATTCCTCCATTTGCAGTAACGTGTGTCCTATGTGGAGTATGGTTATCTTTTCTTAAAGTAGGACAGGGTACATCTAAGACATCTGCAGAGCACAGATTTGGAAAGTAATTGCAAATTCTAAGAGACTGCATTCCCTCAGCTGTATGTGTTTGGAATGAAATGTAATGGTAGGGTGACCATATTCTGCTTTGCAAAAAGAGGATGTCAGAGGCAGGATGCAAAGAGAGGCATCAAAGCAATGCAAATATGATGACAGAAAGTATTCTGACTGCAGGAAGCAAATGTCAACGTGACCCAAAGAGAAATGCCAGACATTTCAGGCATTTTTAGGTGCCAAAAAAAGAGGACCTTAGTAATAAGAAATGTGCAACATGTACACATAAGACATAATCTGAATTTAATCCCAGATCAGAACAATTCACACACAATTTAGGATAAACCCCTTTCAGAATGTTACCACCTTACCACCTAGTTTTGAACCTGTTTATTTGGTTAGTTGCTTTGTCTTTGTGCTAACTAGCTGCCATATTGTGTACCTTGCTTGAGCTTCATGTGGTTTCCACACCTGCCACTTTATTAAAGTTAAAGTTAAGATATAACATAAGGTTATGACTAACAGTCACATAACACAGTGGTAAGAGTGTCTCCTCATTCACTGTGACAATAGCTAAAATACATGGATTTGCCTACACTTGTACAAATGAAATGTATGAAATAAAACACTGCAAAGATCTTTTTAGTTAGAAGTAATAGAAGGCAAGTCTCTAAAGCAGGTGGCTCTTTAATTTATATTCCATTATAAACTATGTTACTGAGTGCACATTATGCTGAAGAGGAGATAATCTCATAGGTGCAGAATTTCCATGTAGCATATCATTACAACAGAAATGCATACCACACAATATTTCCAGATTGCTAAACACACATAACACATCTTGAAATGACAGCAGTTTATCAACATTAGTTTTTTTACTCCCAAAGTCAGTGGTTTGGCATTAAACAAGATAGCATTTCCAGAAACAGGCAAATATGAATAAACTGGAAACCCAGGTCTAAATGTAAACCAAATCTCAACTAAGCCTATTGTGCTTTTTTATTTTTGCTGTTGAATTCTTCAGGACAGCAGAACTAGGGCAAGTAGACTCAATGTGACATAGAAAAGGATGCAGTACAAAAAATGTATTGTTTAAAGTGCTCTTCATTTTCCCATGATTAAAATGATGCACTCGTGGCATCAAAAAGACCTGCCTCAAAGGGAGACCTCACCTTCTCGAATAACGCTTATTTTATGTGACTGACAAGGAGTATCAGGACATTGTGCTTTACAAAGTGTACAAAGAGTGTGTTCCAGCATCACTATATGTATCTGATGTTGCTTAGTGTCATGTATTTCAAATCAGTCAAATTACTGACATAATCATTGATTGAACTGCTGTATTTTCCCCACTCTTGATCCAACCACAAAAGGCTGTTAGGTCTATTGCCAGTTCACTAAGCCTGCAGGAGCTCTTCCCACTGGATGGACTGGGAGAACACCTCTCTCTCCAGCCACATCTCATAGCTAAAGGGAAAGTCCTCGGGCAGCTCCACTCGCTGGCCCAGCACACTCTGTAGGCAGTTGTCCACGGGAACAAACTCTCCTCTGGTCTTCTTGCCATAGCGTCGTCTGTTGAACAGTTCGATACTTTCCCGCAGAGCACATTCTTCTGCTTGGAAGTCCCAGGGCCGGGCATCAATGTCTGAGGGAAGACAGAATCTGCTGCTGAGTGGGAGACCATAAGCTGTAGAACCACTGGTAACACTTAAAGCAGTCATGTGTAATGCATCATAAATACCTTCACAATGCATTATAATGCATTCATAAAATATTATAAACATGGCTGTGACTATTTATAAAAAGGCATAACAGCTAAAGTGTGTTATGCCTTTTTATAAATAGTCACAGCCATGTTTATTATGCTGTGACTATTTTATAAATAGTCACAGCCATGTTTATTATGCATTATGACGACTGCTTTTAGTAAGTTTTATGAGTTACTTATTTAAGTTTTACTGAGTTACTTGTTAAGAAGAGGCCAAGGATGCCAGCATTCTGATGAGACAGCATATGACAACCTGAGTCATCCCTTCTGTTCGACTGAGGCTATATGTGGCCAAATAACAAAATAGATTTCTCCTCCTTCCCTTAAGAATGATCATTCATTTACATCTTAAATATGTGACATTATACCAACCTACAAGAGGTGAAGACTAGTACTGAGTACTGTACTTAGAAAGACTGTCTATTTTGTACTGAGGCTTGGTCAAATTATAAAATGTACAAAATGTTTTACAATAACAGGAGGACTATTTTATTAAATAGTCTGGGGACACAGGGCAAAATGTAGGTCCTTTTATATACTAAGCAGGATATTCAATATTTGTGTAAACACCACAAGTGGGTGTTTACAGTCTTACCATTGCCGTAAGCCCAGTCGTCATTGAGCCTGTGCCGCACTTTTTGGTAAATGGCCGACATAGTCTTCATGTTACTCTTCCTCCATTGCCGACCTAGATACTTTGTCTGGATCTTGAGCAGCTTGAGAATGTAGAGCTGCATCATAGCTTGCTTGACCTTGAGTGCCCTCTTGAGGATGGGAGCAGACTTGAAAACCACTAACATCTGCAAGGAAAGACAATATTGAGATTAAAGAGCAGAGCTGCAAACCCAAGGGCGATGGACTTTTTATCCTGTAGAACATAAAGGGAAGCATGTCCCTGTTTAATACTCACCATAGTCCTAGAGTGCTTCCACTTGGTGACCTTATTGAGGATCCTCAGGAGGTTTATGCAGGAAAAAAGGTTCCTCCAGCAGAACTGGGTGCCATCCCCAGACTCCTGTGTGCAGGTATCACACACAGCAGGTGGTGTGGCTCATAAGTAGGTGGACTAACTCAAAAAGGTCCCAAAAGAACTGCTGTCACACTTTTCAGAAAGCAAACAAAACGTCGTAGACAGTATTGGGGAAGTTACTCACAAAAGTAATTCATTACAGACGGATGTGGAAAGTTCAGGTCCAGAAAGTACAAATCCAGACCAAAGTTTTGTTTAAACCAACCAGTTGAGTATAAAAGAGTCACAGTCACAGAGTATGCAACCGGTTGGTTGAAGCAAAACCTTGGTGTGGATTTGTACTTCCTGGACATAAACTTTCTGTCTGTAATAGACTACTTCAGTAGCTTCCCCAACACTGGCCATAGAAGCGAGAAAATCTAAAAACCCGCTTAAAACCTTCTAATAGTCTCTAAATTTTTAAAACTACTATAGTAATTCTTAAATCCTACTGTAAATTGACTGCGGTTGTCAAGGGGACATATTTCCTGTAATTGATTACATTGATTTGCATTTGGGTAGACAAAAAGGAACGGAGTTGCAGTGATGATGAGGTTTGATTGGAGCTGAGCACTGGACTTACCAGGCTCTCCACCGTGAGCTCTGGCATCTGATGGAGAACGCAGTGAGGGAAGTCCAACACACAGATCCTAAGTCAGATGTGGGAGACAAAGGTTACAGGAAACACACACAAGAAAACATGCAAACACATAAGCCAGTCACTGCCATCCAACTGATTCCAGAAGGGGATTCACGCGTACCTGTTTCTGGCACTGATGTAGGATGCAATGTTCTGATTGAAGAACTTGAGAATGAGCGGTATGCAGTTAGCGAAGACTAGATGTTGGGAAATATACTCAAACTGGATGGAGAGTGGAAAGAACAAAAAAAATGAGATGGAGAGAGGCAAAGGACAGAGAACTGTAAGACTTCAGTCTTTGGTAAGTGAAAGGATTTATATCTTATATCATGAATTCTATAGAATTTTTGGTAATGCTTTACATTAACTGCACTCATAATGCCTTTATAATGCATTTGTAGAACAATCAATGCACCTTCATAATACATTCATAATGCATTCAATGCATCCTAATGTATTTTAAAAGCATTAATACACATTAATAATAAGCATTATACTATTCTACGACTATAAGGTTTTTATCATCATATAATGTTTGTTGATGTGTATAATGTGTATATTAAGGTATTTTAGGATGTTACGGTATACTTATATGCTGCTTATGAATGCATTTTGAAGTTGTGTTGAATGTTCTATTAATGCATTATGAAGGTGCAGGTAAAGTGTTACACATTTTTCATTGTTTATTTGTCGTTAGATGTTTATTTGATGTTAACCTTTCCTTTAAATGTTCAGTTCGTCTAGACAAGCTTGCCCAAGTTTAGGAATGGCATCTAGTGATCATTAGTGCATCTAGGAGACATCTGGTGGTGAGGGACTCTATGCCCCATGCTGAGCAAAGCCATAAATGAAAACCAAGAAGTCCATAAGAAAAGCTAACCCTCTCAGAATGCACTTAGAGGAAGCCTCAAAGCACGTTAATGATTTATGTCCTTCAGGATTGCAACCAAACAAACAGTCTCAAACTCCCAGCATATAAAATGTAGAGATTCTGCTAATGGAAAATGGTGTCCAGTGGTATTATTCTGGTCTTTCCTTCACATACCTATAGAGGGCGATATACTATAACATACATACTGTTAACTCTACAGTGATTTCTGTCCCAGCTAAGCAAGGTCATGCTGATACAAATACCCCAGCTAACAGGGAACATTCACAGAGCTTCAGCTAATGTTATGTGACGGTCCCCTCAAATTTGGCACATAATGTTCTTAATGTAACGTTAATGGAATGTTATTTCCACATTTTACATTGTAACAAAGGTTCCGTCAATGTCAGCACGATAACATTATTACCTCAGCATTCTTTTAATGCAATTAATGTTGAAAATTATTGGTTTAATATAAAATATCATTTTATAAAAGTGCTCTTTGTGCATACTACAAACATGCTGTCCAGCCTTGATCCTGTAACCTTAGAGGTGTAAAGTCACAGGGTTACCTGCTGCCCTGCCATGCCTTTCATTACATTTTATATAATTAGTCTTAGTTGTAGTAGCAGCTGTAGCACTGGGATAACGTTCTGGGAACATCAGGCACATTTTTAACATTTCCAAACCTTAATGATAGGGTTCGGTACAGTGGTTAGCAGACACAGTGCCGCAGCCCAAGCAAAACCCTGTCCGGGGATTCCTCTCTTCCACAGAAAGGAGAAACACTGTTTGAGGGCAATACTGTTTCAGTTTCGACAGAGGCAAGAGGTTAGCTCAATTAGCTGCGGTCTGAATTACTCAGGGCTCCCCTGTGTCCCTCAGCTCCTGCTTCTGCTTATCATACCCTGGGGGGGGACTGGCACTCTGACCTGGTAGATGTGGTTCAGCTTGAAGTGCTTCAGCAGCAGCAGTAGTAGAGCAGAGATAGCCTTGACAATGATCTCCTTGTGCCGGTTCACATCCACACCCAGCTTCATGCTCTGCAGGACTGTGATTCTGAGAGGCAGATGAGACCAACAGATTTGTACGGATACCCATCTGTCACCAGTAACTTCTTACTCAGTATTTCCCAATCAGATCCTCCGGCCCATGGATGGCCGACCCATGGTCAGTCTGTGTTTTTTGCGCCCTCCGAGCTCTCTGCCAGACAGTCCTCATTCGGGAGCAAAAACCTGGACTGTCTGTGGGTCCCTAATCACCGGATTGGGAAACACTGCCGTAATTGGTTCAGCAACAACATGAAGTCAGTGTGAGGGAGTTAATATTAAATGGGAAATGTTGTATTTAAATATGATAAAAGTGAAACGGACAAATAAGAAGTACTAGACAGAGGAGGAAATAACTATTTTCCGTTCTGTATTTCAGTTATTTACTTGCGATACAGTCATATGTCACATAACGATGGGGATACATTCTGAGAAACGCATCATTAAGTGATTTCGTCGCTGTGAGAACATCACATGCCTCGTTTCCACCAATGTGGTGCCAGAGCCGGTGCCGGGCTTTTTCCCAGGGTGTATAGAGTGTATTTACACAAATCTAGATGATACAGCCTACTACACACCTAGGCTATATACTATAGCCTAAATAACAATAGAGTTCAGTATAGTGAATACATAAACCAGTAACACTTATCAACAAGTATTATGTGTTGTATATGTTGTATGAAAGTATAACTGGCAGCACAATAGGTTTGTTTACACCAGCATCAGCACAAACACCCGAGTAATGCATTGTGCCATGACATCACAATGTTGCTAGGTGACAGGAACTTTTCAGCTCCATTATAATCTTATGGGATTGCGTCGTGAATGCGGTCCATCGTTATGCGGCGCATGACCGTGAACAGGGACCGGTATTGTGCGGACATGCACATGATTAAATTTTACATTTAGACAATATATTTGATTTAAAAACAGCTGAAGTGACAGGTAGGGGATACCAGGCCCTTACGGGATTTCTTCAGGTAGCACGTCCGCCAGGACATTGATGGAGTCCACATTAGTTCTGGAGGTGGGGGCTACAGCCAACAGGAGCTTCAGCAGGCCTATCTGAGGGAGGTTATAAATATATTAAATAGGCATATTCCCCTATAGTTATGACTTACTTACAAGCTTGTCAGAACCTCAAGGACATTTGTTTGAACTAGGAGGAAAAGACTCCATGCAAACCAATCAAAGTCAAAACAGATTGTAGACAGTCAGAGTGGAGCTGGCTGGAGACTAGGAGGGTGCCAGGTACTCACCACATATTGGGGCAGGCTGGGCAACATTCGCTGGTACAGGATCTCCACAGGCGTCTCCTCCACCTCCTCCATACCCTGACCAATAGACAACAGACTGAGTCACAGGTGGAAGCTGGCAGGCCAATGGGAGACAGACGGGGGCCATTACTGACCGTGGTCATGGGACGCTGCTGAAGTGCCTCCTCCTTTTTAATCTGTACCTCCGCTATGGAGACGTACTTATGCTGTGAAAAGCAGGCAGACAAGTTCTCCCATAATGCTCTTTGTGTCACATGATGCTATACAGTATCCATCCATTTTCTATACTTGTCCTATTGATGGTCGCAGGGGTCCATAGCCTATCCTGGAAGCTACGAGCACAAGGTAACTACTACAAGGATGGTATCCATCAGAGGGTGCACACACACACACACACACACACACACACACACACACACACACACACACACACACACACACGCACACACACACCATTCATACCTACAGACAATTTGTCAACTGGAATTTACCTTAGCATGTTTTGGGACTGTGGGGGGAAAACATAAAACCTGGAGAAAATGCAAACTCCACGCACATGCGGACCCAGGGCACAGGCTCAAACCCTCATCCCAGAGGTGTGAAGCAACAGCACTAAGCACTACTCCACCATGTTTCCCATCAATATAATCACCAAAGGGGATCTTAGAGGAATCACAAGACTGGAGTATTTGAGAATATTTTGGGGCTTGATTTAGTTTTAGTTTGATGGATCTCAGCCAGCATTATAGGTTTTTAATATTCAGGTGAAAGATGAGGTAGGAGTTAGCCTACCTGCTTCAGAGTCTTCACACTCTCATGGATGGGCCTTGGCAGACCAACCAAGGTTTCAGTGTCACTGCAGGACAATCCCCCAAGCAGAACAATGGTCAAGAATAAGCATCTGATACAAAATTACTAAGGTACTGTAAGGGGGCGCAGAATGTAAGTAGGCAACATGGCGTAATAACAGTCACTGAGATTGATGTACAACTGTTGGACATTGCCTTCCCTGATTTAAGCTTGCTTCTCAGACAGGAGCATCACTAGAGATTTATGAAAAGGGGGTGGGGGCTATGCCTTCAAGCCTTTCTTAGGGTGGTATGATGGAAATGGCCCACATTATTTACACTAATTAGTGTACATTTATTTGGGGGGGTTAAACATAGGCCTCCAACTCCCCAGATCTCACAGTAAAGCTAAATACCACAATCCATCCGTCTCTATTCCTTGACCCCGCTGATATAACATTTTACAATTATAACATTTCAGCAATTAAAACATACTTTTTCTGTACTTTTCGCCGTTTAACATGATGTACTGGTGAATGACATAATAGTGTTAAAAGTGTTCTTACACCAAGTAAACGCTGACGAATTTTCACTTAAAGCACACACATCTACTCTTTTTGCATTAGTCGAGTGTTAGGTCTGTAATCAGTCCATTTCTACTGCAGGTCTTCACTTACTGTCAAGCATGAGGGATTTCAACAACTGTGGGAGAATTGCAGGGTAATTTTAGTGGGAGACTGAACAGTAATTACTCAACTGCAGACAGGGTCAAAGTTAATCAACACCCAGTTCTCAATCTTTCCATTTTTTGTTCCTTCTTCTCCAGAAATATTTCCCTGGCCTGGTGCTGTTTATGCTAATTCTGTAATAGGCACAAACATACACCTAATGAAAGATGACTTGCTGTTCGCGGCACTGACCATTGACAGAGATGCAGTACCTACTTTCCCAGAGTGAAGCCAATGAATTTGTTCCTGCTTGTCTCCAGGAAGTGCAAAATGTCTTTCTCTCTGCACAAAAACAGAACTTGTCAAGTCAGTGTAACTTCTGCACATTCAGCGGACACCAGCTAGAGAGGGTCCACGTTTGATATGTCTGTGACTGACTGATGATGGCATTATGAAATATGGCTGGTCACTGGCAGGCCTTTACATCAGTACATTACTTTGGTGCTCTAACACTCAGCTTGTCTCATACAGTTAATGAGATTTTACATTCTAAATTTGCCCTTCATTTGCTGCGCTAGAAGTTGTGACCTTGGGAGAAAGTGGCTCAGGCACTGCAACAGCAGACCCATAACAAAGCAGCGAAGCAGGAACGGTCTGCTTGGGGCAACTATATCTGAGGAACAGCCTCCACCTGACTTTGGGTGCCCAGGGGAGGCCCTTGGGAAGGCCGAGCCTCTCAGCAGGGGTGGAGAGAAGGAGTGGAGGTGGCAGTGGAGGCTGGATGATGGTGTCACGGTCCAGGGGGTCCACTTCGGCCTCCATCGTGCTGTCCATGTCCTCGCCATCATCTTCTTCATCCCTCACCTCGTCGTTCTTGAAGGGGTCCCGTTCTCCATACGTGTCAAGGCTGTCCTGCTTTACCAGGAGCTGAAAGACAGGCAAACACACAGTCCTCACATGAAAGCTGGCAGTGGCTTGTCTGGTTTTCTAAGCTATAAGAAAAACACTACATCCCCAAAGCAGCTCTCAGACAATGGCTACAACTATGTAGGAGTCCATTTTGGATGAAAGACACATGTGCTATCGAATCTGACATAGCTAGAGGCTGAAAAAGACCTTCAGATGTTATTAAAATTGTCTTGTTTTGAATGGGTTAGTAGTGTTTCCAAACACCTGGAAATTACATTTACAGCATTTGGCAGACGCCCTTAGCCAGAGCGACTTACATAAGTGCTCTAAGACTCTGCTATAAATTTTCCTCGATACTAGCTCAGTAAAACGAAGGCTATGAATACCTGCGATCTAATACTCTGTTGGGAAACTACATTTAAAAAAAAAAAAAAAAAAAAGCGTTTAATACCAGAAGTGCTAATTCAGGTATTTCTGGAAAAGGTGTGTCTTAAGTCGTTTTTTGAAGACATTAAGTGTGAAGAAATTGTGACTGAATGCTAACTGAGGGGTCTGCATGGAAACAGGGCTAGAGCAGAACACCCACATTGGGTTCCTGTTACCGCCACATGTTTATCACAGTGCAACAACGGCTATGAAAGATCGGGGAATGTCACATTTTCTTTCAGAGAAATTTAATTCTGATGCAATATTTCATTATTCTGAAGCATAAATTAATAATTTGATACCCTCATTTGACTGGCTATAGAACTGGACTGTGAGACAGAATAGAAAGTCCTATGAAATCCAGTAAGCCCATATATTTGGCATTTAATTTTTTTCTAAAATAAATTTTGGAAAAACGTTTTATTTCTAAAACAACCACTATGAATTCCTGCTAACATTTAGGCTTTTATCTATCCAAAACAACAAAGCAAACCAAGCTAAATAAAAGAAGTGACAGACAACCATAACACAAGCCTTTGGCATGGGTTGCATTGATGTAGCATTAAGTGCCATGGCAATTTCTTAACGGTGGAAGAGCAATGGTGACATGGGGCCCATCCTCCAGCGGAACAGCCATTTTTCTAATGAAAGCTGGTGCCTATTTCATTCTTGCCAAACCTCAAGAGAGACTAGAAGCAGTGGGCATGACTAAAAAAATGCAGCCTGCGTGGAGGCAGAGCAGAAACAGGAGGAGAAAGAGTAGGTAGAGATGGACACAAAAGGGTGCAGGACCAGCCCAGAAAACGAGTGCACAAAAGGGAGCGTGGTGAAAGACCTGCTTCTTGGAAAAGTGAATGTCTCCCTCCAAGCTATCAAGAAAGGCCATCTGTAGAAATAGAAGGAAGAGGTGTTCAAAAGCAAAGTTGAGATCCTCTGAAGATATGGTCTTGACTAGTGTTTCTCAGTCCGGGCCTCAAGGACCCCCAGACAGTCCACGTTTTGAATCCCTCCCAGCTGTCTGCCTGCCAGCAGTGATGGACAAAATGATGTTTCATGATCTATTCGCTGTATTGTTGACCCCAGTAGATGGCATTCACTGTAGGGCACAAAGCATGCCTCAAAGCAAACCAAGAAGCATCATTTTTGTCCATCCTGGTAGGAGGCAGAGACGTGGACTGTCAGGGGCTTCCCGAGGACCGGTTTGAGAAACACTGGCCTGGACTGAAGTGGAAACCTCAGCAGCCTGGTGCTGGAGAGTCCCATGTCACCAGAGTGCAATCACGGTGCTCACATTCAAAACGTTAACTTTCCAGCTATAGTCTGAACAGCGGTCAGGTGTGAGTTCTAGGGTTGTCTGATAAAACTGCAGCAAATCTGCAGCAATCCACCCGGTACAATCTCAGCTATGACGATGCTGCAGGTTTTTTTATTTAAGGTGCTGCTCGCTGAGAAGAGGAGAGGAAAGTCACCCTGCGACTACGGCGCCCCCTCTTCTGTTGCTGCTGTTGCTCGAGGAGCTCCATGGCGGAGGCGGGGGGCGAGGCCGCTCTCATGCCGCGCACCACCTTGATGCTATCCTCTGGGAGCGGGGGCAGGCCCAGCTGCTCACGACTTCGCTCCTTCACCTGCTGCAGGTCGCCAAAGCCTCCCAGGGTGAACTGGAAGCACATGCGCACGCTCAATCCAGAAGATGCATCTTAATCCCGCTGAGCACACTGACAATTTCCCTGCGGCTGAGCATCATTAATCATTTCCACATTACATCCTTCTCCCCTCACAATGTCACTCCCAAGTTCTCATCAAGAAGACTGCCGATGGGTAACATGTTCCAGAACGGGACGGAACCCCATCTGTCACGTCAGGAAAACTTCCCGAGGGCTCAAGAGCCTTTGAGTGAGTAACTGATGATGAGCTCTATAAACGTAACAGCACGACACGGCGAGACTGACCAGCACCGTCTTCCACAGAAGCAGAAGAACCTTTTTCATGGGGAAGTGAGGCGCGTTCATGCTGCAGAACTTTGTCATCATGCCGAAGAGCATGAGCGCAAAGGGCTCGCCGTTGTGCAGCGAGGAACCTGCCAAGCGGGTGGGAGGTGGTGATCAGGGCTTGAGGCACAGAAAGAAGCAAATAATCTAACATGCAGCCTCAGGTTTCATCATCCTGGTCTCTCCACCCCCACCTAGCACCCCGAATTAAACAAATATTGGAAGTACAAGCTCTGTGTTTTCTTTAACTGAAGCAATGTCGCCGTAACACAGTATTGAAAATTGCCTCTAATGGACATGTGACCATTCTACCAGGACCGGACTCAAACCCGTGACCTATCCCAGTGAGGGATTTCTCTAGTTAATTTGTAGTTATTTTGATTTAGTTCATTCATTTATGGCTTATATATTTTCATTTTCATATCTCTTTCTGTCCTTGCTACTTGCTTCCTCACATCATGATCTTTGCTTCTCATACAACTCACTCTTACCAAGGCTGTCTGACCCCCCTGGCTCCAGAAGTCTGTAAGAAGGCCATATAAAAAGGCCCGCTTCCCTTGGGGGGGGGGGCAGAGACAGATGCAGACAGACATTGAACTGACCGTTTCTGTAACATCTTCATTCTGTCTTAATAAACTGCTTAAGCTTAAGGAACCTGCCTCATCATTCAACTCTGAAAGACCCTGGGGTTTCACTGAAGAAGTCTATCACTGGTGAGTCACACACTATCCTCCAGTACAGTGATATTCGCTAAAGTGTCAATTAAACATCCGTCTGTTTATTCTCCTATTATATACAGAGGGAAAATGAAGCTTGCGTTTTTCAAGTGCGAAGAGGCAGCGCGCCCCCCCGTCTCTGGGCAGGTAGACGGTTTCTCACCCAGCTCCACCTTGAAGGTCTCCCTGGCCATCTTCCACTCCAGCTTGTCGTCTTCAGCCTCTGAGCGCACAGTTTCCACCATCAGATACATGACGTTCAGCAGGACCCTGGAACCAAGAACAGCAGGAGGCAGCTGTTAAATAATGTGGGGTTTCTAATTAAAAGGTCACAAGGTGAAACCCCAGGACGGTAAGTCCATGTTGCGTTCAATAGCAAAGACTAGCCTACTTTCCCACATTCAGAATACCGTCATGATATTCACAGAGTGTAAAAATATGTGATGGACCCTTCATAAGTGGTTTGTTATGATCATCATCCCAGAACATGGAAGTTCCTACAACATGCACACATCCTCCAGTAATTATATAAGATTGGAGGACGATGTTGACTTCGCAAACATATGTTTGCTGAAAGTACATCTCATGTGGGCGAAAAACAAGATGTGCTACTTCACACTAATAAACTACATAACAATAAGCAATTGATCAAGAGCAGAAATCCTAGCAGATTTGTGTATAATTATCTCCAGAAACCAACCAGGATGGCTGTTCTTGCAGCCATCAGGCACGATTCAGAAAGATGTCGCTGGGGAATGCTCAGCATGATCCCAGCCAATCAGATCCTGTTTCAGGTCTCACCTGAGCTCGGTGCTGTCCACTAGGGAGATGGCTGGCTTACTCACTGCATTACTGCATGCCTGGTTATTGCTGCAGGACGATGGACAAACACAATAAGGAACCCACCAAAAGCACAGGAGAATCAAAAATTCTCTGCAAAGCTTCTAAACCATGAATAATCTCTTCCAGGTTCAAAGACACTACACAAACAGCTATATGGGATTCGAAGTGGCGATATTTCAGTCTTAAGCCCATTTGTTTAACTTTGATGCTATGCAATGCACCCAGATGATGAAAATGAGGAGAGGCAATATGGAGATCTATATCAACTCAATAGGACCATGGAATGGAAATGCCTGGTCCAGTCGCATTGAGAGGGTGGCCATAGTGCTGCTTGGAGTTTAGCTAAACATGGTCCACGGTCTCCAGTGGATACTCCCCATGGGCTGTTCCCTCATAAACCGTGACATAACCCACTCCAGAACCTGACTCAAAATGGTACTATAAATATTTCTTGGTCTGCTGCCTCACACACTAAAAATATTCCTGCATAGGACAGGATCCACTCCACAGCTGCTTGCTTGCTTTCTTGCCACCTCAGTGTCTCCACTGAACCTCGATACGCGAGGGGGGGGGGGGGGGTGGCTGTCAGGAGGTCACACCATCAGGCTTGGGGAGAGTCTCTGACTTCGGCTTCCTTTGGCTCGAAATGAGGAAGTCGCTGGGTTTTTGTGAAGTGAGAACTTGGTAGTGACCGAGTTCATCTTCCTGAAGCTTGCAGTGCAAAACGGAAGCTTGAAAAATGTCTGAAATGACCTAAACGTGCCGTTCATGAGCGACGCCACAAGACTGCTCCTACAACACCGACTAGTTATTTAGCAATGACTCAGAAGACGTTTGACTCAGCGCTACAATATTGTATGAATGAGCCTATTTTCAAGCAGACTCCAAAGTCAAATTTGCAGAAGCTATTATACCAGCATGTTTTTAATGTGGTTCCTCTGTGGGTGAACAGGGTGAAAAGACGGCTTAGCTGGAGGTTGGAGGGGACGAAGGCTGATAGTGACAAAATTATCAATCAGGAAGTGTGGCAATAGCATACGGGGGAGGGGGACACGACCATGGCTCGTGTAGGGGCCACGTGGCAACTCACTCCATCTCCATGCTCAGCAATTCCACCATCGCAGTGAAAGTGCCCATGCTTAGCAGGAGGTAGATGTTGTGCCTGGACCAGTGCAGGATGTCCGCTTCTGTACTGCACTCACTGAACACACCTGGGGGGGGCAGGGGATTCACAATGAATCAGCAGGGGAAGATTTAAGCATGTGCGTGCTCACGTACACACACACACACACACACACACACACGAAAACTCACCCTGTGCTAAGTAAAGGATGGCACGGGTCACTCTTAGCCTCCTGTCTTTGTTGGTGACCTCCAAGGCGTCCAGCAGTCGCATCACATAGGCCCTCTGCTCAACAACGCCCAGCTCAGTCCACCTCTTCTCCTTCACTTTGGGGAGGGGAGACAGAGGGGTCATATGAATGAGAGCGTCGTGCTACTGTGACGATCAAACTCGTCTTCACATGTGAAAGATTACCTGAGCTCAGTAATACTCATTAAAGCTCCCTGGCCAAGGACTGCAGCCCAAAGCAGGACTAGACATTACAGGCACTCAGTGTTGTGTGTTAATCAGTGAGGCCAGACCAAGCTAAAGACATAGAGCCGAAATCTAGAAGGTGAATTTGCCCAGAGCTGCTGGAAGCCATTAGTGAGGAAACAGTTTTAAAAGTAGGAACACTCAAGCGTACAAGGGAACACTTTCTGTTACACAGCAGTCTGGAAATGAGGCCTTCATGACCTCTGACCTCCTAATCCTAACATGATGGCCTTAACCCCTACTCAACCCTAACCCTATCCATAATTAACCAAGCAAAATATGAGACTTTTAGCATTTCTAGTTTTTCGATTGCATTCAGAGATCTTTGTGGGGACCTAAAACACACACACACACACACACACACACACACACACACACACACACAGAGTAAACAATGTCTCCTCATACACAGCTGTGGATAGATTGAAACCCATGGTCATGGATCTGTGAGCAGGACTCACTGCCTGCCAGCCCACAACAATGACCACTGAGTGGTTTTCAGGATGTATTCCTCAGTAAGAACAGACCTTTGTGAATGTAAAACAGCTGGGTCACCTGCAAAGTACAGATCTGCTGCAACACCATCAAGCAGGCAGTAGACTCTGCACTGAATCCCGAGGGGGGGGGGGGGGGGGAAACTAAAAATTCTTGTTT
>JAODKE010000068.1:24839719-24854541 GCA_026779605.1 Mormyrus hasselquistii
CACCGCCCACCACCGCAGGGCGGGCGGGGCGGGGGCGAGGGGGCGGGGGGGGGGGGGGGGGGGGGGGGGGGGCGGGGGCAAAATGACAATTCTTGATTTACACATCAATTCAAACATGACAGACAAGGGAACAAGAAAAGGGGACCTTTTGTGCATTAACTTTATTAAAAGGTATTTATGTGATTGGTTATGTACATGGACAATGAAACTGAAACACCTAAATGTTATACCACAATAATTTATTAGTATAGCGTGGACCTCCTTTTCTGGCAAATGCAGAATTAATTCATCTTAGGCAGAAGGCTTTGAGACATTCCTTGCAGACCAATAGTCAGGTCACTATGTGATGCTGGTGAAGGAAAATGTTTCCTGACTCACTCCTCTAAAACACCCCAAAGTGCCTCAATAATATTGGTGTATTATCATCCCGATACACGGCACCACCTTTAGAGTACAATGTTTGAACCACTGGGTGAACATGGTCCTTCAAAATGGTTCAGCAGTCTTTACCAGTGAGACACCCATCTAAAACAAGTAGTGGGCCTAGGGAATGCCATGACATTGCAGCCCAAACCGTCACTGATCCACCCCCATGCTGCACTCTGGGTACGCAGTGGTCTGGGTGGTGAGCCTCTTTGGGGCTTCTCCACACCGAAACTCTCCCAGGTGTGGGAAAGACAGGGAAGATGAATGTATCAGAGAACAAAACACATTTCACATTATTCACAGCCTAAGATTTGCACTGCTGGCACCACTTAAACCGACTTTTGCCACTGACACGAGTGACCAAAGGTTTAGCTAAAGCAGCCTGACCATGAAAATTGACCCTGTGGATCTCCCAGTGAAGAGTTTTGGTGGTAACAGGAGAGTCGGGGTGCGCATTTAATTCTGTAGTGAGTTGGGCAGTTGTGATTTTATGTTTATTACATCTACAATCATGGTTTGTACCCGAACGTCCCTTTCAGAGAGCTTCCTCTTGCGTCCACAGTTACTCCTGTTGGATGTGGTCTATCCTACATGGTGGTATCCCAGCATTACCCTGGATACTGTGGCTCTCAATGCACCACAAAGACTTACTGTCCTGGTCACAAATGCACCAATGAGACACGCACCAATGACTTGTCCTCCTTGAGCTCTGATATGTCTCCCTTTATGTTGTATGGATTGCAATATTTTAGAGTATATACAGCTCTGTTATTGCTCTGCTAATTCAACCTTCACACTCTGCTCTTATTGATGGAATGTGCAATCAGTTAAAGACTGGCTATATATATAGGTGTGAAACCTCAAACACTATACAGTCAGTGGTTCAGTTTCATTGTCCAACCCCTGTAGATTTCCAAATATTATTTCATTCAACGCAATGCAGCGGTTTTACATTCAACATTGGGTAAATCATTTTTCAAGCGTAGCACAGTGGTGCAATGATTTGCACTGTTGCCTCACACTTGTGGGACCAGGGTTGGAATCCCTGTTATGTGACCCCCCCAACTAAAACATGCTAGGGTGAATCAGACCTGCCAAATTCCCTGTGGGAGTGAATGCATGTGTGTACCGTGATGGGTTGATGCCCTGCGTTGCTCTGGGTTATTGTCTGCCATGCACCTATGGTTCTGGAATAGGCTCCAGATCCCTATGACCCTACATAGGATAAACGGGTGGATAATGGCATGCATCTGACTGATGTTTTAGACTAATTTTAATTGACTTCATCAAATGGCTGCAGCAGTTGAGTTTAGTGTCTTCATCCTTCGATTAAACACAGGTATGGAATGTAATTTCTGTTAGATAGCCCCTTTTATGCCCTTAGTAGACTCTTGTTTTTACAATGACTCAAAGAATAACACATTTGCTCAGTTTAATTGTGGAATTTGTTTAGTGGACAGAGGGATGGTCATCCACTTTTACCAGAGACACAGACCACCTCAGCTGTGCTGACTGTGCTCACTTTTCTACAGATGGAGGACACGTCACACACTTTCTGGCCCTGGTGGCTGTAAGGTCAGGTATTTACAGGAAGTTAGGGACCATTGTGCAAAAAATGAACCCCCTTCTGACACAAGCATGGTGGGACAGTAACAGTGTCTTAAAGTCCTCTTCAAAACTGTCCCAGAACAAGAAGGGAAGCAAACGCAAGGAGGTCCACAAAGGGCCAGAAGGTGAGTCACAGCCTTTAGAGAATAACAAAGTGCCTGTGGTACCTTCAGTCCTGAAGTCCTCAAAGCAGTCTCTGTTCAGGATGAATTCTGGAACTTCTGTGTAACTGTACAGTTCTGGGGATAGGAAAAAAGGTGCATTTTCAACCTCTGGACAACTGCTTTCAGAACACTGCCCCCGTAACTGAGGCAAAAGATGGAACAGACAAGGCTTCACAACTCATAGTTGGTGGGACTTCAGTATGCTGTCAGTCATTATATATCTTAACGCAGCGGGGACCGAATGTTAGCTCATATGAACTCTGTCATTGACAGTCCACCGTAATCCCACCCACCTTGAATTTCAACCATGCACTACTCCTGCTAACTCTTTTCACCATGTCGAAAACCATAGCAACCCACGGTATCAGAAAATGGGCTGCAGGGGCCACCATGGCCAAGCAACTTGATTATTGACCGAAAGGTTACACTTCATAGAGTCCTTATGTTATATCTTAGAGCAAGATATGGAATTGCTCAAATATATTACACAGTTGCCAAGATGTATAAAAACCTCTGTTCACTGAAAGGCTGCTACGCAAATGTGCCATGTGCATGTGACATAACTATCGTCAGAGCGTGGTGTGGTTGTTAACACAGAATCTTTTACCTGCCAGCTCAGTCGTGAAGCTATCTGTGTCTCCGTACTCAAACTCCAGCACAGGGGATTCCACAGAGCCCTGTAACACAAACCATGCAGTGGCTCACTGCCATTCCCAGAACCTCAGACATCGTTGTGGCCGGACCAGTTTCCCCCATTGATGCAATGCTTTTCTGTGGGAACCAATTACCATATCTTTATAAAATTAAAAAATTCGATTTTTAGTCGCATCGGTTTAGATACATCGTTGGTGAAGATTAACCTGGTGTTTGTTTCTGCAAGCACTACACCAACCATACCTACAACAAGCAACAAGTACTGGGCATCTTGTCAGCTCAGATTAATACATTTAAAAGAAACTGCAGTGACAAGTGATAGAGGTCACAGTCTGGTTATCATGTCAGTAAAGAACTGAAAGGTACAGTAAGGCTTACAGCCACGCCCTTAATGATTGCAAATGCAGGGTGGGGGCCGAGAGGACGCGACCCATTAAGTTTAACCATTTAATACTGCAACGTCTGCCTCCCCGTTCAAACTTTAGACAAAAGGTGCAACCTACAGCAGAGACCTGTGGTCAGGGTGGAGAAGTTGAGGTGGCAGGTAGACTGGGCATCTGCCTGCAGCCCACAAGGAACAGCATGACATGCCTTATAGGAGGTACCCCCCCCCCCCCACACACAGCTGTTATGGGGGTGTATTTTAAGGGAGAATCTTATGAGAAATGAACCATGACCATTTCTGATTGGCATTAAAAATCTTGGTTTACTCTCATATTTCACACCAACTCTGGGAATTTTCTATGGGGAAGGGGGTACTCTTTGAGGAATCCCATTAGTCCAGTGGACTAATTACATTACAAGTAGGCAATGTTGAAAACCTCTGGTGGATCCCAGGCTGTTTTGGTGGTCAGACTCCTCCATGATGGAAAGGCTACAGCGGTAGAGCAAACTCCTCCATAAATGTTGAAAGCACAGGATTCTCTTGGGGTAACATGGTTGACACTTATCTTTTGAGTGCATGGAAGGTTAAGCGCCTCTAGATTGGAAAACATTATATTTTAGGTGGATTATAGGTGAATCACTGTTCTCTAGATTCCAGTCTAGCTGTGGAACAGTGGATCAACTTTTGTAGCAATATCCTTATACAGCCTACATGTGCTTTGTGAACTTCTACATGGACTTTGCCATGTGTCCTGGCACATTCCCTAGGAAGTTCTGTAGGAATTTGGGGTACCATGGTCACTTCTGATACTATACAGTCCTTGTGAATATAAGTAAGAGCTGTGTCTGCATACTTGTCACTTACAGCAGTGTTTCCCAATCCGGTCCTCTGGGACCTATAGACAATCCACATTTTTGTTCCTTCCCAGCTTCTGGTAGCAAAAATGCGGGCTGTCTGGCAGTGAGCATCGGGTGTGGGGTGGAAGGGGGAGCAAAAATTTGGATCAACTGTGAGTCCCCAAGGACCGGATTGGGGAGCACTGCCTTAGAGTGTTGTCTTCACTCCAGATCGTGCTTTTTGTGGACATGATAAAGGGGCACCGGCCTGGAAGGCTGGTGTGACACGTTAGAGGTGACATCCGTGTCATGCAGGTGAGATTTTGCTTCCGTCCTCATGCGACCAGCACCTCCAGCACACACTCGAACGATTTCAGTGTGAAGTGCCAGGAACGAGCATGATACTGGCTGAGGAGGGAGAATCTGCCCTCACCAATGGAGTATAAGTATCTGAGGATCTTGTTCACAAGTGCAGGAAATACGGAGAGCGGATTTCACAGGTGGATCAGGTCAATGGATGCAAAACCAGACTCCGAGGAGGCCTCTGGTGATTGCAAGTCAACGGATGAGGCTCACGCCGTACAGATGCAAGTAATCCTTTGGATTGAGAGGTGGTTTGTGAATCTTACATGGGTGACACCTGCTCAGCCACCCAAGTGAGTTGTTCTAGGTAATGCCAGGATATGCTGGAGAGATTATACCTCCAAGTTAGCTTGGGAACATCTGGGGATCCAGCAGAACAGCACACAGGCTGTGACTTTGGAAAGAGAGCTCTGGTCTGACATGATCAGTGTACTGCTACCACAATCCTCACCAGAAGAAGGGGAGTGACAGTGAGGATGGTGATTTATTTTGGATCAGTACTACCAAAAATCTGTCACAAGTTCGTTTGCCATGATTCGATGCCTACATTTCTCCTTACAAACAGGCAGTTAAAGGAATGAATGAAATGACAGATGATAGACAGACAGATAGACTAATGAATAAATGAATGAATGAACGAATGAATGAGTACAGAACTGAGCTAACAGTGAAGGTCAAAGTGTTTTATGCAGAACACGAATAATGCAACTAATTGTATAATTATATCAAACAAACCAATTCAAAAAACTATCACTGTTTAAAAAGGCGTTCTTTTTGCAGGGGCGTAGGAACAGGGGGTGACGTGCCCCCCACACAAAAAATCCAAAATAATCTCAATTATTACGTTGAACTCCCCAATATCATACTCCCTGTTACAAATCAACAGTTTACTCAGAAGGACCACCGTGCATCGAAGCGCCGTTCCCCAAGGCGTCATTTACAGCCTCCTAATGAAGTGTGTTTGACCTGCATCCAGCCTGGATGCACACAAGCGGGGAAATCGCTTGTGTCGCCCAAGCGCATTGCAATTCCCCCGGCCGCGGGGCCGGTGAACCTGTCCCCACTGACAGGCGTGAGGAAGCGCTTCTACATGGAGCGCCTTTCAAATACCTGTAAATGATTCCCTAATTTACAAGAAAATTAATAATTCTGAAACCGATTTCCCCATAACCCGTTTATGTGCTCGTCACTAAATTCAGAATTAAATAATTCGAATATATGAAAATGTCCTTCGATGCACACTGTGCATAGCGTACTACATGTATTTCAAGGTTGTGCGGTTCATAACGGAATAAAACACCCATGTTACCCTAATAATGCTTTAATTAATAATCCATCAGTTAATCGACTAGGAATTAACAGTGGAAACGAGTTAATACCAGAGTGCATTTGTCTTTTAGCATTTCAATGTTAGTATTTGTCAGATTTTAAAGTCGTTTAAATACAATTGCTATATGTAAAAATTGCGAACCGGGGACGTGTAACTCTGATTCATTCGGTGAAATAAACATCCAGTATATATATATATAGACAAATACTACCACAATATGTTCGCGTGTTGAAATAAGTCATCACGAGCAGATAAGCCAAATCTGAATCCGAGATGGTTCGCATAAAACATTTTGACATAAATAATAAATTACGCGTCAGTTCATTCATCCAATTCTCACCACCCGTACCGTGGATAAACATTGACAGGGGGAAACAGCAGATCCCAGGTTTCACATTACCCCTGCACATTTGGCCGAGGGATTACTTTAGAAAGTCATTGGTGAGAATTTTTTTTTTAATTCACTATATAATTAGACTAGGCATACATTTACCGGAAAATTGTCCCGAGCGCTGCTGTGATATATTACATTTCATGTGGTGGTCTCATCCTTGTATTTTTAGCGCTTGTACTGTCACCAAATATCAAGTCAGATTGAGCTGGTTTTTCTACAGGAGATCTAAAGGATCGGTGCAAATCTCCAGCGCCGCACGTCTCTGCCTCTATACACGCACAAATATCCTAATTGGACACGGATCACTCCACTCGGGCTCCCATCATAAGCTTTCCGCTGATTGCCGAGCACTTCTCAGACTTCGGAAGCACGTATCCGTTTGACGCCGCTGGTATTAATATGAAATATCAGGTGCCCTACCTCCATTTCGTTCCGTGCCAACTCGCTCCGGATCGGGCGCTCCGTGAAAGTGGTATCCGCACATGCAGCCATTTACCGAGTCCAAGATCGCGATTCCCGTCCCCACCAGTGTTATTGGATGATTAGGTGACAGGGTGGGCGTGATTTAAGGTAAATGGCATTTGAACAGTGGACAGCGGGCTTGTCTGTGAAGGAGAACCAGCGTAGGAGTCGGACATGTGTTGGAGCGCTATTAATTGCCCAGTATACTCGTACCATTTGGCTCAAGGTTGTAAACTAGACGTGTCAATTAGAATTGAGTAAATAAATTTTAAAAAATCACCAAATACTTCACACATCTATAGCAAGCCCATTGAATGGAATAGGGCTAACAGAACAAAACCTTTTTTACTTTTATTCCATGTATAGAGCGAAATATCTCATTGGAGCAACCTTCCATCTTCTATACCGCTTAAACAGCCAAGCTTGCGGTTATTTCAGTGGCAAAGATTAAGTGGCTGAGATTAAATACTTATTCGTGTTACATCAGCAGAGTTGAGCGGCGCCCCCGCCTGTGTGAAAAAACAGCATCGGAAACGGAATCTGGTTTCTCAATTGGATTTTTAGTGGCATTCAAAATACAGGAATAAAAGAGAATGATTTGCATCATGGTTTCTGGAATCCTCCGAGTAGGACGGATCATAAACACGGAATTATGGCATACTGATTTAACCGTAACGTGCCTTTCACTACGGTGTCACCTGCAATAACTTGCCTTTCTTCCTGCAGCTAAAAGATTTTAAGAGCAGGTAAGCACTGTATAAATTAATAGGAAAAAATAAATCGCCGTGGACCAGTATGGTTCACTGAACCAAATCATTAATTGCAACATAAGTGGACAAGATGAATTAATGAACTTTCTCTCAGTCGGGCCCCATTAAAATGCATTAACTATTCCACTGAGCACACATCTTTTGGGAGTGCTGACAGAGAATGTTCTGTGGCTTTCATTGGCGGCCAAAATTAAAATTAATGAGTATCGCAGCAGGGGTCACTGAAAGCAGAATGTTTAACAAACCATCGCATTCCTTAAAATCCTAGAGTTGCAGATGACATGAGAGTGCAACGGTAGCTCGACTGAATCGCTTATAAGAGCTAAGTAACAGTAAGAAACCAATTGGTTCCTGAACCTGAATCTGTACTTATAATGGCATTAGTTTGAATCCCAGGGGAGTGGTCATATCACTGTTGGGTCTTGAATCATGGCCCTTAACAACAGCTGCTCCTGGGTTGTTGGTGTAATGGCTAATCCTTTGCTCGGACCCCAAGATTCACTTTCAGCTGTACAGAATATGTGTCTTTGTGTTACGTAGGAGAACAAGAGAGGATATGAGAAAAACAAATTCCTATGTCAGTGTTCAAATAGCAAAATAAAAGTACCTTATTTTCTGCGGGGTGAACAATCACCTCCTGTTACCCAGATAGTGGAAACATCAATGATTACCTTCCTTCTTCACTCCAGGTCAGTTATTTGAACTTTGAACTGGTTTCCAACCTTTTTTGCACCGTGACCAAATTTTTTTTTCCCATACCAACTCAGTCGCGACCCTATATCAATTATAGGTTTAAATTAACACCATGATCAAGCGTACAGTGCACTCTGCAACTTACGCTAATGAATGCCTGTTGCACAAATCTGATTGGATGTGCCAGTGAGTTTTAAATGAAGCATCTGTGGTTTGGCTTCTTGGATTGGTTGAGTGTTCACTTGGTTTGAGCTAAGCATTTGCAGACCCAAGACCCATGAGTTGAGAATGGCTGTTTTGGAGTATAGAGGAATGTCAATAGGTTCGCCATACCTGACCTTACTTAGCTCTTTCTCACCGTTACAGTTGTGACTGTAGCGTTTAACACATCGGCAGCTGAGAGCCCCTGCCTGAGCACTTCCATCACCCATCCTCTGCCTGAAGTTAGCATGAGCTCAAGAATAACAAGTCCGTGAGTCTAGATATAGCTGTATTTCTGCCAGGCTGCTATGTCACTGCCGGGCCGAGGGCTCTGGCATGCCGTCAAGGAGGATTAGGTCACCCTGAACTGGCAGGGACAGCTGAACACCACAGCCGCCGCTCCCCCCAAGTGGCTGCAGATCAAGGAATCGCTAAGCCCCCCCATTCATCTTCCAGCCCCTCTTCCTGGTCAAGGTCAGAGGGGCCCTGGAGCTTGTCCCCGGCTGTATGGGGCACAAGGCAGGGGGGCACCCTAGACACGATGCCAGGGCTCACTCTCAAACACGTTAATGTGCGATATAGGGATGCCAATTAACCTAACAAGCAGGGAGGAAACGAGATATGCAGATTCCACACATGGAGAATAATGTAAGAAGCCAGGGAGTCACCATTTTCCGTACACCATCATGCATTGGGTTAATGTGCTGTGACAGCATGGGTCTGTCCAATATTCACCTGTTCTAGCTGCCCATCCATTATGAATACCTATTTATCCATGTGATACTGCAGTGACTTAGGACACACTGGATATGCAGAGAGTAAAACTCGCTCCTCCTGCTATTGCCTTTTTTTTTTTTTTGAACACATAGCTAGATAGTTAAAAGTATGAGATTCCACCAAGATGGAAAAAAAATCCACACTCTCAAAATGTATTTCTTCCTCTGGGCTTTTCATGCAGGTGGCAGGCAAAAAAAAAAAAAGTCAATGTACAGTGAGCAATCAGCAGTGTGTAATCTGGAAGTGCAGTTATTTTAGATTGTGGGCTCCTTCCTACACCCCCAGCTATTCCCTTCCTAATGGCTGCAGCGGCTTCTCAGTAACCTAATCATGTAAATCATTAAATGAAACAGCTTTTCATTAAAAAGAAACTACTCCTATTCTGACATCCCTGGTCCTTTTGCCATTGCATTAGCACTCGTGAACTTGCACTTTAGGGTGATCTTTTGCCATCTGTTTAAAGCTCCACAATGGCGGCAAATTAATTATTAATGCAGGTAGCGGGGTGGGGGGGGATCTGGGTGGGGGAGGGGGTTGTAATATAATCTACAACAGGAATCCCCAGTGCCAACAGGAATCCCCAGTGCTTTATAAATCCATGCATACTCTCAGAACTCCAGCAAAGAAATTCAAGTTTTGAATTAAGCTAAATTTAGCCTGCTTGATTTGCAACATCAGCAATTTCAAGAAAGCTGAAACACAGGCCTAGTGTGAGCATGACTGACAAAACCTGCTCTGTGGACAAACCTGTTATTACCAGCGGCAAGTATTGAAGAGCAGGTAGAAGGTAGTACTTTGGGAGGTCCAACATAATCACTATTCTCCATATAAGTCCAAGCTCATTAAGTCAGAGATTCCAGATATTTTTACATATTTTATTTTGCTTTCCATTACAGATTCATTATTGCTACCATAATCACTTGCAATATTTAAAACATTTTTTAGACAACTTAAAATCAGATTTCGTAATTTTACTGAAGATTTACAACAATAAATACAGGAGAAGGTTTCTCTTTTTTTTGTTCTTCATAGAGTCTTTAACCAGCCCAAGGTGGTGATGATCGACCCTCCCAGTCTGGAGACGGCAGTGGCACTCTGGTGTTTGCGATTGACATTTGAGAAACACCTGGAACCGGGGGGGGCACGGGCTTGTACGCGTGAAGAGAAGTCAGCAAAGCTCAAATTTGAGAATGAATGAACAACTATGGTTATGGACACTTGACACAAACTATGTGGGATGAATTTTTCCAGGTTAATGTGGTCGGGGGCGGAGAAATGATCTTCAGTTGGAAGTTAATTAGTATACAACACAACACCTGATTGCTTATTAAGAGTAACATTTTGCCCTATAAATAGAAAAATGAATAGTGAATGAAGCTTAAAATATCATTGCCATGTTCATAGATTGCACAAAAAGTGTAAAACACGGATACTTTGTGATTTTTATCCCATGCAGTAGATTGGTAATAAACAAGGTCCCCCCCCACCCCCCCACAGTAAGCTGGAATGCCTGGCTTCCAGTTGTCTTTAATGATGGAATCAGCATCAGATGCTGTGTGTCAATGACACAGGGACACACCCCAACAAAAGGGAAAAGTTCAAAGGTCAAAATGATCAAAAGCAGGTCAGTAATACACTGAAATGAAGGGCATATTCCACCCACGTTGGCAAAAGACCAATTAGGGACATCAGACTATTTATATGTGTAAATATCAAATCATAATATCAAAACATTTCCGATTATATGGCCCCTCCAGTATTCACATTTAAGCCAACCTGTATAGCAGTATGACAGCAATATTTCCTCCATTAAGTACTCAGTGAGTCAGAGCGACCAGAGCGACCCACGACCAGGCCAAACTCCACACGATCTGCTTCTCAGCTCAGTACATATGCATTACACCGTAATATTTTGTTTTTTGTTAAAGTTAAGAAAAACAAATAATAAAGGAAAGGGCTTGATTTCTATATAAAAATCTAAATATACACCCATTTTATAATACCAATACCATGTCCCTAGGTTCAACATAGACAGAAAGCAAAACAAAGTGAAACTCACAGCTTCTATGGTATGAATAAAGCTCCTAGCGTGGCGCCCGCCTCGTTGGAACAGTTGGTAATCCTTAAATCACATTGGGAAGTCCAAAGGTAGGCAATAAGATGCAGACAAGGAGATTTGGCTTAGTGTTTGTTTGACTGGAGTTAGGAACCCCCTCTAGTTTTCAACCACCATCTTCACTAGGGGAGAAAGAAAATCTGAATTTTGTTCGTGGCGCTAAAATAAAAATAAAACTGGATCCCCAAAACAGCCCTAGTCTGAGATCCGAAGAATAAAAGGATTCATGGATATTAAAATCATCATAGGTCCTCATTTATCCTTATTCACATTTTTGCAGACAGAATTTAGTTTTATACATAAACTTAGTGACATTATGGTGACCGACAGGTTGGGTGACAGAAAATGTGCTGAAAAGTGAGACGTCTTCCATCCCAAGAGACCAAGCAGCAGGACCAACTCATAGGGTTAGAGTGTAATATTCTATGTTAAATAAAAACTGGCAAGTCTGCACGCCACTCCCAGACAGCAGAGGTCCTCCCACTCAAACGGCAGGGCAAAAATGACCTCCTCTCTCCTCGTTTCATGGTCTGTACAGTTGTGAAGTCTTTGTTTTCTCCCTATATTCTTCTGCCAGTTTTGCACCAGTTTAGTACCTTAAAAAAAAAAAAAAAAAAAAAAGTCAGGTTAATATGTCACAAATACTTTGCTACATACGATTCATATTCGAAAAGTAATGTACCTTCAAACTCAGTACATTTTAAACCAAATATGTAAAGGTACAGAATACCCATGAGAAGAGAAAAAGAGTAAAAAATGCAATATTTACACCTGGAAACCGTAACATATAACATTGGGTGTGGTGGTAAGTCTGGATTGGGAACAGAGAGTTTATGAGCAGCAGTTTCATATTGAGATGCTCTTTTGTACGGAGTGCGTAACCATCCAAAAACCACTTGGCCAATGCTGTAGATGCGGGGTGGGGAACCTGATCCATGGAGAGCCGGCGCAGGTTTTTGGGATGACCTCACAACCAGCCAATAACAGTGGGTCCCCAGGACTGGAGTTGAGAACCGCTGCTTTATTATTGGCTGATTGTGAGGTCATCCCAAAAATGTGCACTGGCTCTCCATGGATCAGGTTCCCCACCCATGCTGCAGATTAAGGGCCCAGTGTCAAGTCTTGGCGGATATTTAATCTCAGCCCCCCCTGTGTAATGGCCCCGCGGCAGCAGGGGTGCTCACCTGTAGTAGTTGGGCTTGAAAGGGCCGTTCTTATTCAGGCCCAGGTACTTGGCCTGCTCCTCTGTCAGCTCGGTGAGGTGTGCGTCAAATGTGGGAAGATGGAGGCTCGCGACGTACTCATCTGAAAAACAGCACATGTCAACGCACATCGGGAATCTCTTCATGCTGATATCAGAAGAGCCATTCTCAGTTATAAACACTCTCCCAGTCATGTTTTACCTTCTCAGTGATGTTTTACATCAAAACCATCACTAGTTGTGCTGTAGCCCAAATCATTGTGGCTGAAAATTTGTAGCATTCTGTATAATGTTCCACCACCGCAATATTACCTTGCACGTTAACCTGTAGGTACTGCAAATTATCATCAAGTTAGCAATTCAGTGTATATAGGGTGACCACAGGCAAAGATGAACATAGCTGGTATACAAGTACGCATTCAGCATATAAAGCGATTCCTTGTTGTAGCAGAGAAAATGTGGATTCGCGCTTCATTTAACAAGAAATTACTCTGCATTTTAACCTTTATGTGGCTAGTTTGTATTCCTTTTAAAGGTTAAAAAGTACGGCAATTTCTTGTTTTAATAGTGAGAATGCACATAAAATACATACGCATTTGCACTGCTAGAACAAGAGATCGCCGCAAGTATTGCTTTATACGGCAAATGCGCACTTGCGCCCCAGTTATGTGCATCCCTGACCATAGGTTAGTATAGCTGTCTAGATCAGTGTTTCCCAATCCGATCCTCGGAGACGCACAGACGGTCCATGTTTTTGCTCCCTCCAAGTTTACGGTAAAAACGTGGACTGTCTGTGGGTCCACGAGGACTGGATTTGGAAACCCTGGCGTGGACTATATATGTATTGCTCACCCCACACAAGCCATGCACACTCTCAGTGGTCATGGATGCCCCCCCAATATGATGAGTCTTACCCATTTTCTTGGGCAGTAGGTAGACGTCCTGCTTGTAGCGGCCTTCAGGGGCGTTGTACAGCTCTATCAGAGCGAGAGCCTGTGGGGGACAGGAAAGGCCATCATCACTTAGATCAGTGTTTCCCCAATCTGGTCCTCAGGAACCCACAGAGAGTCTTTGTTTTTGCTCCCTCCCAGGCAGCAAAAATGTGGACTGTCTGGCAGGGAGCTCAGATGGAACAAAAACATGGACTGTGGGTCCCCGAGGACCGGACTGGGAAATACTGAGGCACAGACAGACTGAATATGTCTGCATTTAGCCTGTCAGCTCAGAAACAGCTCATGGTAGTTACCCTGACCCAACGAGAGTGTGCAGATCCCAGAGCAGTTCAGAAGAGAGGTGTGACTGTAACATGAGAGGCACTTGGGGACAACTGGGTCATTTTAAGCCATTAAGTCACATGCTATCAACTGTAAATAAGCAACTGGGCCTTGCAGCTTAGGTCCAAGTTAAAGCTACAAAACCACAAAGCCCCCCCCCCCCCAATAGGACCAGACCCACACATGTAGACCTTTAACCTACTGACGAACCCACACACAAGCCATGCACTAAGGCTGTCATGATATCGCATTTTCAGTACACAATTTCAGTGGGCGAAAGGAGTCATGATAATGACATAATTGTGATATCCGAGGCTTTAGATAATGGTGTGCCGGCGTATTTAAACCCCCGGCAAAATCTGTCCGAACACCGTGTTTTCGGTACTACTTGGCCATTTACTTATGCCCACAATTTGGTAAGCAGGTTAGTAGTACAACTAATTTATTAATGAGATGCATATTGTGATGCCAAAAAGTAAGCAATCTGAATAAATCTGACGTATCCTTATGCTTAATAAACGTGTCAGATTTTGAACTGCACCTTGTTTATCCACAATATCCTCTAAAAGATGTTTTGCCTACTGAGCTGTCCCTTTCTTCACCGCCACTTCAATGGTTACCACTTCCACGATTTATCAAAACAATACCATGTGCTGCGCTCCGCTAACCAAATTTAATAAACATAAAGATACGCCGAATCTATATAGATTGTTAACTTTTCAGCACATTGTCCATACTGTAACAGAAAAGCCGGTGACTGGACACATTTTTCTGGGCATAAATACGCTGGTATGCCTGTTATCTAAGGCCCGGATATCGTGATTATTTTGTTATCGTGAACTCTTTTGGCCATGATAATCGTGTAGTGAAAGTCTGATATTGTGACAGCCCTATCGCTCTCCAGAATCTGTTTCCAAACTCTCAGGGTTTTGTGCACAGAGTGACACCCACAAAACTCACCTGTGTGGTGGCGGTGATGGAGAGCACGAAAGTGGGCACCGTCGAGCAGCTCAGGTTCAAGAGGCGGCCCTGGGGGGGGAGGGGGGGGGGGGGAACATTCACATGGAAACACGCAGTTACAGAGCAGCGGGCCTGTTTTTCAAAATTTAAGAAAAGCAGTTTTTCAGTAAAAACACTATTTTGCCTAAATATATTTGGATACCCCTCC
>JAODKE010000068.1:24859598-24873923 GCA_026779605.1 Mormyrus hasselquistii
CCGACACACACATCACATCACATCCAACTTACTACAAACTTCTTCCACCAATCAAGCTTCTACAGAGCTGTGTGACAGGTCTTTTTTCACTATTGAGAGGAAAAAAAAAAAAATTATATATATATATATATATATATTTGACATGAATTCATCTTTCCAGAATTATCCATAAAAAACAAGTCTCTCTGTCCTGGCCTACAGAACACAAACGCCATATCACGTCATCATGTCATATCGCGTGAGATCTGTTCTGTGGGCCGACAATTTCCCAAACTCTTCTCCCCTGGGACATTTTGAGAAACGCTGAGAATTAAAAAAATGACACTATAATAACAGGCCTCAGACTTCGCTATTAATTACACGACAGCCAGGCCCAAATCCCTGCGTCCCGGGGGCAGTATGATACAGTCCCTGCCATTCTCTGCTTTTCTCCTGCCCTGTGAGGCACACCCAACCGGACGGACTGGGAACGAATCGCGTGAATCGAAGGCTAACATGAAAGGGCCTGGCACAGGCCAGCGCCAGGAAGAGAACAAAACACAATGGAACGTCTGCTAGGGTCATGTGAGCCTGTGTCAGGTCGACTAAGAGGAGTACGGCGGGGTATCAACGTGACACTCCAGTGTGCCCGGTGTGAACCGCCGTGTCCGGCTGGCAGGGAGAGCCCTAACGAACTGCAGGCTGTTCCCAGCGGCTAACTGGGAGTACAGCCGCTCCCTGGAAAATGAGGCTTAATGAAAAGTCTCTGTGTTAATCCGCTTATGCAGGACTGGGGGCCGCCGGGGCAGAGTCAGAGACTGCTTTGAGAAAATCATGCAGCAGTTCTGACCTGTGCTGCTTTTAGCATCACAACCAACGAAACTTACTAATCTTACTAGTCTAAACTTACTAGTCTAACCATGTTACCACCCCATCTTACTCAGTCAATTTTCATAGAAAATATGCATAATGAAATGACATGTAGGCCTTCTGAGTGCACACACACTAACAGTAACACAACAGAATAGAATAGAATATAATAGAAAAGAATAGAATAGAATAAATGACATTAAAATATAGTGCAACAATTAGTTTCCCAAGTAAGGAGCAAGGGTCAATTATATATTACGTGTATACTATAAAATATGGCAAAGTATATTTTTAAATACATTTTTTTAATTAAAATAATGCTCTTCAATTTCACGCTCAGTGGTGTTGTAAGCTATATTCTTGCAAATAATTTTTTGGAATGTTTAACAAGATGCTTAACAAAATATAACAATAGCGATACACAATCTGTGATACTGTACTAGACAAGTCATAAAACGAATGAAACACCATGTGATGCACAACCCTAGGATAAGGACACTTTGGTTTCTCACGGTCTAAAATGTCAAAGAGGCACTAATGTGCAGAGAATCTGGCATAATGCAGGTTCCAGACTCATCCACGCATCTGCGTGTCCGTTATGGCACCCCCGTGTGTCTGTTAGGTGACCGCGCATCCGCTTTGTCTGGTCAGCGTGTGTATGCCAAGTACCTGAGCTGTAGCTGTCTGTGGACGACTGCGAGATGGACCGGGACAGCGAGCGCCGGCCAATCTTGGTGGGCCGCTTGTTAAACTCCTGCTTCTGGTCGGCAAACTGGATCTGCTGCAGAGACACAAGGCGATCTTTTTTAAAAGATTACATCCCGCGCTGTTAACGCAGCCAGAGTGACTGAAAGCAAACCACGCAGGTCAACTTAGACACCCCAGAGAGCGATGCCTCACTGGTCAGGTTAAAGGCCATCTGTTACTACCCCCCAGGTAAACCAGTACCGATGAATGATATTTCCAGCCCCATTCGTTGAAGGTGGCAGTGTGTCAGAGGTGGGGGGGTCAGTCACCTTTCCGTAAACCATTAACGACCACAAGAATTTAAAATATACTCAATTAGTAAACCCAAGAGTCTAGCCCAGTACACAGACAGCTTCACACAGAGAACCAGGACTAATTAATGCCGATGACTCATCCAGACCTTCATCCACAACTTTAATTAATTTATAATACTTACCCTGGCTCCACATCCACAATTTAGACCAAAGGAGATGTTAGAACACGCCAACAGTCACGCTCATCCTACCTCTGCTAGTCTGTGGTTTGCAAAAATCCATTACAGGGAATATCATGTAATTTAAGAAGGCCTTAGATCAGGGTTCCCCAGTTCCAGTCCTCAAGGGCTTGTGTGTAGCACAGTTTGCAGATATCTCTGCTCACCGTGTTGTAGACTGGGTTCCAGGAGCAGAACTGGGAAACCCTGACCTAGATGTATCAGAACCGGGCAGAAGCATGAAAAACGGGTGAGATTTTGCAGTCCCAACGTAAGCCTTCGTAAACTCTCTAATGCAAACAGTGAACTCAAAAACCCAGTTGACCCAAATGGTTCTGGGCGGCCTTGGGCCAGCTAAATGACAGCCATTGCCACACACACACCAGCTCCTCCTGTGTCCTGTGCACAGCACTGACATAGAACCAAGCTGTTTGGTCCTGAGGCCTAGCCTGATTTGCAGACATTTACTACTTCAAAAGAACCAGGCCTCAGAGCAACCAAATCACATGAACACAGCAAAGATAATGAAAGTAATTTAACAGGACCCCAACAGAGCCCACCAGCAAGATAGACATTTTCAGTGAAACAGACCATGCTTGTGGTCACGTCTTTGAGTAGAATAATGTACTGAACAACAAATAATGTAACGTGAATTAAAGCTCTGGGTGGGCAGGCACAGGGGCTGGGCCAAGTTAAACTCCTCCCACCACTTTCATCCTACTCTAGTTAGTGCTGCAGAAGGCCTAGTATCATCATCAGTGTCGGATAACAGAGTCTTTGTTCAGGCTGGCTTTGGGAGACCGTTAGCTTGGATGGAAAGTTATGATGTTGGTCACCATATGGGCCACTGTAACCTCTTTCTTGTCCCCCATCTGAGGGACATGAACAAAAAGTGCTTTAAGCAGATCAAAACACTCTGTTTCATCTACGGTAGGAACAGCTTCACAGGTGACACGCTGTGACCTTGGAGGAGACTCCGAACGCACTAACCTTCATCGCGACAGGCCCGAGCTGTCGACACGCGCGGCGCCAATGGACACAAACTGAAAACTACGGCCTATTCACAAATACCTCCCGTCCTCGGTGTCACTGACACAGAATCCCATGTCAACAAAACGCATAGCAACGCGTCAAACAAAAACTTTGACAAAATGGTGCCGGAATTTCATTCAAACGAGGCTCTCCTTACACTCACACACCTAACCCAGAGGTTATGCATTCAGCCCGCATGCGACGGCACCGGCGTGCCAGCCTACGCTGCTGCGGCTTTCCGGGGCATGCGTTTTCGACATGCTAGCGTTCTACGCTAAAGAGGCGCCACTCACCATCCAGTGAGGCAACAGAAAAGCCGGGCTCAGGCTGTTTGACTCCCACTTTGCCATGTCTGTGCTCGCTGGCTCCCTCAATCTCCTCTGGCTGCTCAAGGGGGGGGGGTACCGGTCTCAGCAGTTTAAGAAGGTTCCACCCTGCTGCCTCCCCCCACCCAAGAACCACCCCTACGCGGAACGGGCTGCTTCTTTTCCCATGACAACACCAATCGACCTGTTGTCCTAATCCCTGCCAATCCAGCAGCGACTGGTAGCTCCTAATAGGATTTAGGCAGCACGAGACCCTGTGGGTACGGGGGCCGGACTCACTGTTGCGAAACACCACTGACTGACTTCATACCGGTTCTGTTCCGGAGCAAGCCAGCAAGGGTGGGGGAGCAGGGGGGGGGGGGGTTTACAGGGACCATATACAATCTATTCAGCCATGAAGTGCTGTTGCTCAAGAGTGCTTAACACCAAGCACACTGGTACAGTTTGTGGTTTTGAACCCTGACCAGCTCAACGCAGCCGGAGATCACAGCGAGGCCATGACCTCAACGTAACGTGACCCCACAGCCTTCTGGTCACAAGTCCAATCCAGTAACCTCCAGCAGAACCCAACATCACAGGTGCAAACCACTCACTTTAAATCACTAATGCGATTGACTTGCGAGAACTACCGATTAATGAATTAATCATTTATTTTCCGGTTACAAGTTTATTTGAGAAGGCAAATAACTCAAATAAAAAAAAAAATCTTCAAGATAAAGACCTCAACGGGCATGTCTGTGAATTCAAATAAACTGCCCACTTCCTGTTAACAGGTTGGGAGTGGAGGCATGTAAACATGTTTGGTGTTTCAGGCAGAGGTCCAACAACCCCGAGGCCGGAATACAGGCAGAGGGAACGACGGTTAACCAAGGAAGAACCAGTGCAGTAAGTCTCTCAATGAACGCAAGCCGGGCCAGTCAAACGGCAGCTTGCTTCGCTTTCACGCGGCGCACAATGTCCGAAACAAAGTGAAACTAGCCTGCCGAGAATTACTCACGCCCTCCGCAGTGCCGGCACAGGACAGGCACGCAGGGCAGTGGGAGGGGAACAGTGTTAAGGACGCCCGTTAGGTTAGCAGGGTGTGATAGAGCACAGAACGTTACAAGCCAAGAGGCAACAAGACGACGACAAATAGTCCAAAATGAAGAAGCTACAGTTATTAGGGGCTCAACAGCGTAAAAGGAGATGGGAAGCAGATACATAGTAAACACAGATGAATTTAAATTCTGTCACTAATTCTTCTGTCACTTCAGTGCTGCCTGTTTTACAGCCACTAGATTATGGATGTGTAGAGAAGAATTAGTTACCGGCTTGCTTGCTAGTAAACCTGTTTTTACTTTTCACCAGAGGAGTGAACAGCGGGTACTTGTCTAGACATCTGCAAGTTCTGGAATGGTCTGAAACACCTTAAGGAAAAGATCACACATGGATTCACCGTGAAGTTACTGTAACGTCATTTAAAAAAAAAAAAAAAAAAAACTAATTAATCCTAATTAATCACACTACCCAAGTATGTCTCAAAGTGCACAGCTCTGTGGCTTGGGATTCAGAAGGTTACAGGTTCAAATCCCTGTGCCTGGGTTGGCAGAGCGATCCCACCAACTTAAACTGTTAAACTAAGGGGGTCAACCCTGCTTAGGCCACACCAGATTAGTTTAGCAAATCAAATTCGTAGGTCAAAGTTAATTTAATAATAATTGATCCCCATGGGGAAATTGTCTTTTTGTAAAGTTCTCTGTGAAGAGCAACCACCCATAGTGGTGCCCAGGGAGCTGGGGGTTAAGGGCCTTGCTCAAGGACCAGCAGATGTGCTGAGGCTGGGTTTGAACCGGTGACCTTGTGATTACAGGCACACAGGCTTAGTTCACTGAGCCACACGCTGCCCGCAAATTGAAATGAATTCGGAGCAAAAACAGCCCACAAGTTCACTACGCAAATTGCGAACGGAAGCAAATTCTCTGCTTGTTGCGTCGTGCGGTTAGAACATTTGCAGGTGAACATTTTTTTTTCCACGCCATTGCGACCCTGTCTTTAAACGCCCCCCCCTCACCGCTGTCCTCGCACATGTAAACGTGCTCTGAAAGTGCGCTTCAGCAAACTGCCTTCATTTTTCACCCTGCCGTCTCAGGTAAAGGTTAGAAACAAAATTCTCAGTCCTCTAGTGCACAATGCAGCCCCTTATGAGCCGGGAAAACTGCACATTAAACAAGTCAGAATTATTTAACAAGCCAATAATTTATATTCTAAATCTATTCTAAATTTAAAGTACATTTACTTAGCAGAAATGTTTATCTAAAGTGAGGATGCAACCACAGAAGTTACAGGTCTGCTCCAAAGGGCCACAGGCTTGCGCAGTACAAGACTAAGGAAGAAGAACCAAATGCAATAAATGGAAAATGCAAAATGTTCTGGGGGGGGGGGGGGGGAATTCCGAGTTGTTTCCCCCATGCCCAAAATACCAGCCCCCTCCAATTACTCTCTCTTTATTATTTTCAGGTATTAAGTGCAGGATAATAAGTACATTTTGTGCCATGCAAGCTTGTGTTCTTGTACTGGGCTCCTTTTACAGTGGAATTTCTCGGCACACCTGCTGCAGACAGAACCATGCGTCAACAACCATCCCCCCAAGCCACGCAGTTACCTGGTTGAGGACACACAGGGATTTGAGAATGCAGTAACCAGACAGCCAGTGGATGATAAGATATGATAAGGAAATGCATTCTGGGAAATACATTATTCATGCGGCCAGGGGTAGAAAAAGTGGGTGAATGAGGAAGGTGATGGAAAGACAATAGGGAGTGAATTTATTCCCAAACCACCCCAGCTAACAGCTGCGACTGTAAAGTGTGCACTTCAACTGGTGTTATGCCTGCAGTTCCAAAAGGTCACCACTGAGTGGCACTGTGGATACAGAACTAACCTAAGAGGCCCTGCTTGAGTACCCCCAACAGTGACTTCATAGGTCACTGAATCACTGTACGCAAGAAAGTGACTGTCCCCACAGAATGTAATGTGCTACCCTGGGCCCTGCTGAGGACCCTGAACAGAATAATATTCTTCAGTAAAAAAAGAATGGAAGGATTCAGGCCTGTGTATCAGAACCATTAGTAATAGCAGCATGTCAAAGGCTGGGTCCAGTCCAGAATCAATACAGGCCCGCAGATGTTACAGAAATACGATCCAGCACCAAACCGCGGCAAACTGCAGGCCAGCCAACACAGGGTGAGCAGGGGGCATTCCAGTGAATCCTAGTCATGCTTTCATTCCCCCTTCTCCTCGAGGAAGCAAAACCCAGCAAGTGGCGCGCGATAAGTGGGCGCGACGCAATCAGAGCCCGGCGCCACTCGGTTTGCAGACGCGGCGCGGGGATCATTGCCAGCCGCGGTCCCTCCTGCCAGGCCCCCCTGCAGACCCATCGGATAAACACCCAGCTGTACAAATGGGTGGGATTGAAGAACTCCGGTTACAAAAGATGAGAAGGTCTCCAGAGCAAATAAACAGGGATGTAACAGGAAGGTGAGACCTGAGCTGAAGAGAACTCGTGGTCCTCTACTAAGGCCACGTGGTCCACATGCCCTCATGTAGGGTACAGTGACCAGCTGACGAGATAAAAACCTTTGTGACCCCTGGCCATGACATCCTACGGGACACACAACCCACAGAAACTCCTGATAGCGACAGCCTTTTAACACATGTAGCAGAAGAGACCTTTCCAAGACAGCAAAGCAGAGCCTATTTGCTCTTAGTTAACCATCAAAGGGGGGGGGGGGGGGTCACAGCGAGAAGGTGGGATATGAACATCTGGGGGAGGTGGGTGTGGGGTCTTCAGGGAGTTAATCTTTTCACAATCTGAGAAAGAGTAATGCAAAACCAACACCGTCAACACATAAGAACCCATCAAGTTCCAGCTCGAAACCAGATAGATTTCAACAGACAAAGGACCACAGAAAGCTAACGGCACAGCACAGGAGTGACATTCCCCCAAGCTTTTATACACCAGCAAAGAGACTTAAAATGCACTCCAAACAAAAAAGGGACAGACCAAAAGATGCCGAGAATGTTTTTTTTTTTTCCTTTCATTTCGCCATACCTTGTAGTTTTTTAACTGGACCGGCCCATTCTTCTTCACTTTAGTCTGGCTAGCGAAGTCGGACATCTTCTTCATGGCGCGAGATCGATGCAGAACTGTGCTCTGTTTGAGGAACGGTCAAGCAAGCGCAAAAAGCGCAATGCCCCATCACCGAAAGCACACGCAGTGCCAATGAAGCGAATGAGTGTTGCCAAGAAGAATGGCGACCTGAAACATGAAACCACCCGGGGTGTAAGGTTTCAAATATTATCGGGATTCAAATAACTAGGCATGACGTATCCCCGGGTGGAAATCATCACAGATCTTCTGAAACGCTTGTTTCATTCCCTGGGCCATGGACTGGGCCACACATCAGAACTTCCCCAGGCCCAGGCTGGAGTCGCTTTTAGATGCTGCAGGTTTCATGATTTTGGATCTGATCCCATGCCCAGCTGCAGCTTAGGGTGCTTTGGCTGCTTTCACAGATCTCTCTCTTTTTTTGATGTTTTGAAAGTGATCCTACCAAGAGAGCCGCAGTCACTCAGCAGCCAAGACAAAAGCACAGGTAAGTAGCTCCCAGATTAGCTATACAAATACGCATCGCAACAGATGATCTCGTATGGCTCAGCAGATAAGCTCCTATCGTCTGTGACCAGATGGATGGTCACTGGCTCAAATCCTCGAGTCAGCAAAGCGATTCCACCATAAGAAAACTGCATAGGGACGAGCTCACCCTGCTTTCAACTGCATGTCATATCGGAACAAATTATCTAAATTGTAATTGTAGAGGTTCAGAAAATACATATAACAGAAACACTGTCAAGACTGAGTCTCCATCTTGTAAAGCCAGCAAGGACAACAACAAGGAGTCTACTATACCCAGCTGAGAAAAATGGCTGCATCACTCAGGTGACAGCAGCCAGCCCATACAGAACAAGAAGGCAGAGCCAAGACCCATGAGGGTGGGAGGAGGGGAAGATGGACAAAATAAAACCTGTGTTCAGTGGACTATGAGAAGTCCACTGAACACAGAAGTGAGTGGCTTACAGGGCTAAGGCTCTGTGTCAGTGATCAGAAGGTTGCTGGTTTGAGCCCCGATCTCGGGAGAACAATCACATGTCTGAAGGGCCCTTGACCCCCCCCCCCCGCTCCATTGGTGCTGCAAGGTGGCTGCCTGTTCGCTGGGATCCCCAAGCTTGCTCTTGTCTGTGAGGCTCATGGGAAGTTGATTTAAAAAAAAATATTAAAACACTCTCCGTACTAATGATAATTTAATAGACCGAATGGGTGGTTTTGCCTATTCTGGCAATATAAAATAGTGTCCCGTGTGTTTTCTTAGGCATAGCGCTAGTACCGGCATGCTTTGCCATCGCACTTTGCATAGCATAAAACTGCCTTTTTGTTTTGTGATAATTTGACCTACTCCATAATTATGTAGTGACATCAAAGGAAAACATTTGTTATAATAACCGTTTTGGAAATCGCAAAGGCAATATTAATAAAACAATAATAAAAAACTATACATCGATTTAAAATATTGATGTTGACGCATTTGCAGCGTCAACGTCATCGATTACGTCGTCTAATTCTGGCAGCCTTAGAGTGCATCCATCACCCACCCCCACCCTGCACCATCAACGCGGGTCCAGTGCCACATTCTTTAACAGGCCCTGAAAGTAGTGTGAGAAAATGGGAAGAAATTCAAATAATTCACCCAGTAGGAACAGGAACATTAACGGTAATAAGGTTATGGGCTTCTGAACAGTAATTTATCTCCTGTTGATAGACCATTTGATGGTTCCATTTCCATATATCCATTAGGTTAGAAATTCACTGGAAGACAAAGATGTTCAGAGACCCAAAGACACGCGAATTGAAATGTAAGAAAACTCCAAACCCTGAGAGAGCTAAGAGAGCCCCCCGAGAGTGATGCCCCCCCATCACTCTCGGGGGGCTCTCTTAGCTCTCTCAGGGTTTGGAGAGACTTACTTCAGGGGTGGCAAATCTTATCCGCAATGGGCCGCTGTGTGTGCAGTTTTTCGCTGCAACTCCCTAATTAGATTACTAATTAGAGGACTGATTGGTTGAAGAGTCCTCACACCTGGGTTTGAACAGCTGACCTACAGGTTACCCCAAAAACCTGCATACGCACAGGCCCTTTGCGGATAAGATTGGCCACCCCTGACTTATTTTATCCAGAGCAGTCTATGGGGGAATGGGGCATAAATTTTAGAGCCCGACCGTTAATATGGTGTTTATAATGGCCGATAAATGAAAATTATAAAGAAACAGATGCAAGACTGATCCTTCAACCATGTTGTGTGTTGTTGTTGTTGTTTAGTTTGTCCACCAGAGGGCACACCGCAACTTCCATCAGCAACTCACATTTTTTGTAGTATACATTTGACTTTTATCAAAACTTTAATATATTTTGTTAGACTTTTGTTCCAAGCACTATATATGACAATAAAACAAAATTGTTTTTAAACTGCATTTTAGACTTCCTTCGGGCAAATGACTGGAAAAAAAAAGTATCCGTTGACAAGTTGACGACCGCAGCTAGTAACACGAGAAGCACAGCTGGCTCCTTTGCTGATGTAATAACGGCCAGCTGGCCACCGCACGGAAAGCGCAGCGTTTGCTATACGTGTAGCGCTAATACAGGTGTGGAACACGCTCCACTCCACAGAACCCGAGGAGGAAGGTGTTCAGGAAGGTCTCACACCAAACTAAACAAAACAGGAGCGACCAACCTGAAACCTACAACATATGCAGCTGGGGCCATTCAGCAAATAACCAAAGCCAACAAAAAAGAGCTCGATAGAAGAATATTAGATGAATAACCAGGAGGCAGTGACATCAAGCCGGCCTAGGGATAAGGTCTCAGGAATTTTTGAGCAACCTGTCATCACCTTGGTAAATAGACCTTTAATCTTCCAGCGCTGCAAGGTGTGACAGCAGTTCTATGACAGAAGTGCATGGGATTACATGGGAAGTGTCACCACACCTTCTAAAAACAATGCAGTGAAATGTTATTGAATAACCGCCAAACACAAGGCGGCACGAACGTGACTGAAGGAGACACTTTGAGCACGAGGGTTTCTCCCCATCAGCCACTGACACCGTTTTTCCCAGGAAGAACCGGCACATTTACTCAATCACCATGTGCTAAGATATGCCCCATCAACGTCCCCTAAATTTAGGGCATTAATTTTTAACAGGATTCAGCAAGTCCGCAGGCTAGGAGCCCACACACCTTGCACCATCCTGCCACCATGTTAGCACAGCAAGCCTTTGGTTTTCTTGTCTATCTTCTGGAGCCAGGGCTTGTTCCGGGGGTTTAGGGACAGAAGAAGAATAAAATAAAAAATGATAGGCTACAGAAGCAGCTTCTGTCTGCCCAGCCACCGGATCAAGCAGGATACTTACCCCCCACCCACCCCCCACCACTATACCAGATACAATTTCGCAGTGCACTCCCACGGGACCTCCTGGCTCCTGGACCACCTGCAGAGCCTCATCCAACACCCATGTAAAACTAAAGTGCCTTAAACATTCAAAGAGGTGAATAGTTTGAAATTGATGCATAATGTTCCTCTTAAGAATAGAGACCGTAGCTTCAAGAATTGAAAGGGAGTGAACAATTGAATGTGACCATCCCAAGGCATTAGCTGAACCAATTTACGGTGGGTGGAACAATTACCTGAAAACCTGAAAAGGATTTGGACAAACTAACAACAACCTTTATAACACGTCATGGGAATAAGGATATTAAATTATCCATGAATTATAGGTTTGCAGACACTGAAAATAGTTCTTCTTGAGGGATACAATTACCTCAAGCACACGCACACACATACACACGCACGCACATACGCACACACACACACACACACACACGCACGCACGGCTGACAGAAGCCTTTTTAAAATGCATTTTACTTTTGGCTCCCTCTCGATCATGCATGAAAATCAGGCTGCAAGTCTCTGTCTATAACAAATGCTTCATCCCAGTCAGACTGTCAGCGGAAGTATTCTACACATTGGTAAAAATGCAGGCATATTAAAAAACACAGTCAATGGAAATGTACCACATGCAAATCGGGAACAGGAACCAAAGTCCTCGGGCCGTAACTGAAAATATTCTTCCACGATGCAACAGGTTATGAAAATATTTGCCTAACCCAATAGACTACAGGTCCTGGGGGAATTATTAATAAGATGCCTGACTAAGAGAAGTAGATGAATACAATAATGTAGTATCAGCACCCCAAGCCATGCAAGACATTGTCTTCTTAAAGTTTCTGGGAGGCAACAGCACCTTCGTGTGATGCTGCAGGGAGGGAAGGCTTCCTCAGCACCCATGTCTCTCCTGCTAATAGAAGCCACATGAAACGGCGGAGCTTCAACCTCAACCGCTGCAGCCAATCACTGGCCCGTGTTGACGCCTGGCTGGCTCCCACATGTCTGTGGAAGCACAAAAGTTCTGCACTCCTGACAGCTTATCACCGGTAATAAATCCCTTACTACGTAGATTGATGCAGCGACATCTCAAGGACAGGACAAGCTTAAATCTAAAGCCTACGGACTGAAGAGTATTTCTAACAGCAACGACTCAGAATTTTCGCCGCTCAAAAACATTCACTAATGAGCTTCTGGATCCTGTCACATCACAAGATATATTCTACCTCTATATACCGCTATATAGCCCAGTAAAAGCTGCAAAAATTCAATCAGACACCCCCACCTTAAATGAAGTTAAAAGGTCCCGTTGGTTAACAAGGAGACCAGTACAGGCATAATGGAATCTGAACAGGCCAAGTCCTTCCCACCATGTCTATTCTGTTACCATGGTTAGATGGATAATTCCACTGCACAAACTCTATCCTCAAGCAACAAGGGCGGGGGGGGGGGGTTTGCTAGGCATGAACTTGATTCCTGCCCACATACAGACAGACTAAGCTCGAGGACAGTCCATGCACCCAATCACGAGCGCACAAGCCTGGGGTGAGAATACCAGGCACAGATGTGGCACTTCTAAACCTCCCCCCCCATCTACCCCCCCTTCCTTTTGTACACTGAAGTCTTAGCTGGGGAGGGGTGGGTAGGCTGAATAGCAAACAGCAGCAGTGGGCCAATCCGGTTACACAACGGGCATCTGTCAGACGCCTAGCCTTTCTGAGTGGGCAGCAGATGAGAAGCCCATTGGGGGGGGGGACAGAAATCCAGGATTCATACTGCACAGGCTGATGCAGATACAAAAAGCCCCAAGATAAAATACATAAATTGTCAGGGTATAGGAACCACTTTTCTGAGCTATATTTTGGGCTAATTAAAACGCTCAGCTCGAGCTAAATGGACATCGACATAAATCCTTCCTACTTCGTCATGAAAGCATTTCTCGCAAAAGACACTTTTTAAAGGGCACTGATGTAACGCTTACTGCACGCTGCTCTGAACACCAATATCAAGTGACGGATCTTATTTTTAGACCAGGGTAATTGGGCAGAACATAGTATTCTTGAGCCATTTTTTGTTTTAAAACCACCTTTTCCACCTGGGATCAAGCATCGCTCTCTCATCACCCACTATTACGGACACTCTGCACGTCGCACGTGTTCCTTACTGCAAACGGCACTAGGTGGCTGGTTCCTGTGAACCGCTCGGCCCTGCGACAGTCAGGTCAAACCACGCAGCAGGAAGAAACACCCTCCTCTCGCAAGCCTATTCATCCAACATCCACCCAGCCGCGCGCGGTGAGATTATGACCCGTTTCCCGTCTTCCTCAGTGCCGCTGAGTGGCCTGCCAGGAAACACATTTGGTGGTGCTGTTTTTAAGGGCAGACCTAATTTAAGAGTCATCAGAGGGGCACCCAACCACGAGCGACACAAAACTGCCCCCCTCCTCCAATAGAAATATGTGCCCGACGCCTGTGTAAAAAGTTCATTCGTTCTTGCATCCCGCGGTGGAAACACCCCCTGCCCAAACACAAGTGGCTGGATTCTCACGGTGCCAAATGTGGCAACGAAGCAGCTTCCCTGTGAGCTTCCCACGGTCCCGGTCCCAGCGGGAGAACGAGACCCACCTGGCCTGGAAGGGGCATCCCACTCTCATCTCTCGCCGACCTGATACTTCCCCACTGATCTGATCCCTGACCTCCGTCCAGGAATTCCACGGGCTGTTTATTTGCATCACCGCAGGGTTTTGTAAAAACCGGGGCCGCACGCCGCGCTCTGCCCTTTCGCGCGACTGCACGTTGACCAAAGTCAGACCGAGCACCCTCTAAGCTACGTCACCAGGGCCGGGTTTAAAGCTCACAGCATTCGAACCTGGTTCCCAGCTACAGGCCCCGCCCCAGCAATCCGGGGCCCGGTATAGTGCTGGATACTGAAATATAAGTTTCCATGGATAAGGAGAATCCTTGTGGTCAGTGTCCAAGTCAGGATTCGCACTGCCGGCAAGTCGAGAGGTATAATTCACGTCACACCAAATCGCTTTGTGCCAATACTCTAAAACAGCCACAGCTAAACTGGGGAACACTCGTCTCCGGACTCCAACGGTTGCTACAATGACTGGCTTGAGCCGATCACTGTAATTTTATCTCTGGGAAGTCACCATTTCACAGAACACACTTTCCACTAAAAGATTTTCCGCTGGGCACCACGAAGCCACAGCTACCAAGATGGCACTGAAAAAGAAAACCGAGTTTAAAAAATAAAAAAAAAGGCAGTTTCGAGGCAGAAAATCTGTGTTTCCTCAAAAGCATGCTGATAAAGTTCCTCTGTCGTCAGCTCTGGGTAGCTTAAGGCGGCCTGCAAAGTACGATAAGG
>JAODKE010000068.1:24873935-24886449 GCA_026779605.1 Mormyrus hasselquistii
GGGGGTCGGAAATCAGAATATCCGGGATACGTGCCAAGAACAAGACGGCAAACGGTACCACGTGACGACAGTCAGAAATGTTGAGGCAGCCAGGGCCCAGGAATAAGGGAACATTCAAACGGGGGCCTGTCTGGCATGAAAGCTTCCTTAAGTGTAAAAGATTCATCTCATCTGGGGTATAGCTTCCGAGAAACCGGGGTAAAAAGGTCAGGGAGTAACACGTGAGAATATGAGAATACCACCATTAAAAAGCAGGAATGCATCTAGAAGGTTCTGCCTTTTTTTGTTTCCTCGCCATAAAGTTCATTTCAAGCTGAAATGCAGTGAAAGCACATACTTTAATAATAACTGAATTCAGGTTACAGAAAATACACACCTTACAGAGACAATTAAATATGCAGTTAAAATTCTGATTCATTCTTCTTAAACTATTTATGATAATTTTTAAAAAAGATAAAGAATCTTTTATAAAGGCACACAGTGAATAAGATCCATTTAGAAAATCTGGCATATAAATTTGAAATTAAATACCCACTGATATGGTAATTAAATACATACTGACAACAGAGCCTCTTTCATGAGGTCAAGGTACCCCCCCCCCCCCCGTGTCAGCTTCACGTTCTGACTTTTCCTTCCTCCTGGGCCAATATCCAGCGTAGCCACTTCTTACAATTACCACGGTAAATACAGAAATTCACCAGTGGCATCAGACAGACATGGTCCCCCAAAATTATGATGCGCTCCCCTTAAACTGACACTCTCTGTACACTGCATTTCTCAGGGTGACACTTCAACCGATCCATGCATTTCCTGCACCTGCTATCCAACTGGGGTGGCGGGGGGAGGGATGTAACACTTAGTCTAAACATAAGAAAACCATAAGTCACCTTCAATATATATGAGCGATCTAGGAAATATTCACACAGACAACCCTAGGCAGTTGTCCAGAACTTTCGCAGTTACCTAATTAGAGATGCATATCAGATATATTCAACTTATTGATCTTAGCGGGATTAAACTTTAAGTCCATGAAAAAAATTCTTCAAAAGCAGACAATGACCAAACCTGCAACATGAATTCAATCCCACATCAATTCAATCAAACACGTCACGTTTGCAGTTATTACATGTCACTGCAGATACAGGGGCAATGTTGACTACAGGTACCTTTGAGGTGGAGATAAAGTACATTAAATCACACCATCACTGGGTGAGAGTGGGTGCAGCCACACAATTCCACAATAGCTTTAGAGAAGCTGAAAGAAAAGCCTTCGAACCCTTTTCATAGTAATATTTATGATGTCTGAACAAAGGGACCCATTAATTAAGTGATCCTGATGTTCCATAAAACACTTTTCTATTGGGCTTCTGTCCTCCTCAGGCAGTTATTACAGATATTGTGCTACATCAGCATTTTGCCCCAGTCCATACAAACGCCCAATTAATGGCCTGTAATTGCCTACACAAAGTATATCCTTTTGACTTAACAGGAGACGTTCTGACTTTCTTTGAGCTACGTCTCTTGCTTTAAGATTATGTTTTTTAATTAACAGGTTTAATTTTTCACGTACTGTGACTACATAGGTTATAGGACACATGCGATCAGATTCATGTTCATAAATATCCCTATAATATTTAGTATTATGTCTAAATCCGGATACGTCATGTTGCTCTTTAATAAGTTTTACCCAGTTTGAGGACTTGGATGTGATTTTGGTTGGTCAAAAGCAATGACAGTCAGAAGAATAAGTTGCCGGCAACGTGGAAAAGGATTTTTTTAAGTTTTGATATAATAAAACAATGAAACGTGGAGAAATAAACACATTAACAAACGCTTCTGTCAAATGTGATTAATGAAAGCATTGCACATAGAGTATCGCGTTTAACTGGTGCTTAACTAAGCGCCGGGAGCCGTCGCAGCTGGATGGGCAGCGTGAGAACAGCGTGTTCCGTGGAGCCGGTTGGCGAATGGGGCAAGTAAGGCATACTGTCCCCAATGCTACCGCTTGACTTTCCCAAATGAAAAGAACAAAAATACACTGCGATCGCCATCACGTCTCCAACTTCAAAAGAAAAGTAAAAAAAAAAAAAAAACAAAACCAAAAAAAAAAAAAAAACACACACACACACACACTCCTGTCACGTGAGTAGTAACACAGTTATGTGAGCGATCAGGCAATCATCCCTTCACGTTTTAATTCCAAAATAAACATCTCGACCCCCTGATGCAGAATTACTGCCGGGGGAGAGCTAACAGAATCAATGACTGCACGCTAGCTAGTTAGCGAGCCGGTCAGCCGCGTGCGTGTATCACGTATCACTGACCGAGCGCCCTCACCTTTTTCATCCTCGGAGCCTCGGCTACTGTGCCATCCTGGTTTATGAACGCCTCCCCGCCGTTCTGCTGGGGATCAGTCCGCTTCATCGCGGATGCCTGCGGTACCTTCATCGGGTTCGGGCTGGGGGTTGGAGAAAGGCTCGGGTCCCCTCTCTGGACCGTCTCCGTAGCTATAGCCGCTGGCGAGGTGGCAGCTGCGGAGGTGGCATTAGGCTCGTTTTTCACTAACGCTTTCTCCTCACCTTTAGGCGTCACTGGCGAAACGGGCGCCAGTTCTTTACTGGGAATGTCTTTGAGTTCGACCTCGGCCATTTTCGCTGCCACAACCTGCACTGACATCGCTGCGATTTCACGAAGTCGTTTCCCCAAGCTCGGATATACAAACGGATACGAGCCGTGGAGGACGATAATGAAGCAAAGGATGATGGTCGATGTAGTTTTAATGTAGCACATACCACAAAATCTTAAAGCAGATTGTTAGTTCTATTAGTGCAAATTAAATGCAGTTATTTATTCATTTTGACAACATACATTGGATTTTAAGGACTATTAGTCGTTGGAAAAAATACAAAAATGACAGGCCAGACGGTATTTAAAAGAAAACTACATCGACCAACACCATTGTATAAAAACGCCATTAAAAATGCATTCTGGTAAATGAAGTTCCTTTTTATTACACTGCGCCCCGTCCATCCATCTTCCAACCACTTATCCTATACAGGGTGTCAGGGAGACTGCAGCACTCAGGACATGTTGCCTGTCGTTTGAATCATGAACTTACCAACAAAATATCAACTTAGTGTTCCTTTTATTTGTGTTACTAAGTTTTGAAAGATGTTCTTTAAAACGTTCTCATGTGTTTTGTTGAAACAACACAAGTAATTTATTTCCTAATTTTAGTTGCCAAATTATTTCACACCATTAGTGATTAAGCATTAATGTTTATTTTATCAGAGAGGCGAGACGGTGGCTAGCATGGAGATTTACAGCTCTAGCTGTCTCAGCAGTGCCGTCAACATTCTCAGACTCATCTTACGCTGAACATCACCTGTTTCAACTGTTGCCCTCTGGTGGGCGCTACAGGGCAATCAAACCAAGAACAGGCTCAAAAACAGTTTTTATCCAAGAGCCATTATCTTACTCAACTCGGCCCAACCTTGAACACTCTGCCCATCATGTTGACATGTTTATGACCTCACCTACAAGCATGTGCAATATTTTCTTAATTAAACTGATGAAATCAGCAATTTATGAATATTTATTGTGAAACTGAATCACAAGGAGAAGAAAAATAACACAACACTTCATACTTTTTGACATTTTTTTCCTATGCATTTTTACAGTGTTTGCATTTGTACTCCTTCCGTTCTTTTTATGGTAAAAGAAGTTTGCCAGAAGACTCTGATCTTAGGCTGGGCTACTTGGATCTGTGATCTATATAGTACATTTTCCCATGTGTGCTTTAAGGTAGCATCCTCAGAACATTGTAGTGGTGGTATGTACTATAACTGCTCACACCTACAGATGTGCTAAGGTTTCCTCACATTTAAATCTCCAGTGTGGTGCTTAATATTCTTTCATCATTCAATGTAGATTTTGAGGTGTTGCAGAAAAATATTTGCCAATTGTGGAACATTCAGGTTCAGTAACTCCGGCCATACTTTCTTATACACCTTTATTTCACTTATACCACAAGCACAATTTACAAAACAGGTTCATGGTTTATATTACAGTTTCCTATTTTCACATTACATGTTTATCGCTCAGTTTACATTTTATGTAGAATGTCTTAGAGTTTACATGCATTTAAACAGCTGGAGATTTTACTTCAACAGTTCATTTTGAGTACATCACTGGCTCTCTTTGTACTAGTACCTTACATGCTGCCCTTTGCATCTGCAAACCTTCACATTCTCAGAATTTTACAGGATAAGCTTGGATATGTTCCATTGGGATAACTAAACAATACATATCACAACATCGTGACAGAACAACTAGTTGGTGATCAGTAATCTACTGGAAAATAACATGTGGTGTAAGAACATTCCAGACCACTGATGCTGTCCGAAATGCTAGTTTATATTTTGTTTCTTAGTTTTGGTAGCAATTTGTGTCACTTGGAGTCCATAGGTGTAATTCATTCATGAAATGAAACAGTTGTCTTAATGCTGTATGATCCTGCCCTTAAACTGCAGAACACAGAACATATACAATGTATAGCTGATAAAAATAATTAGTAGGCCCTCTACCATTGTTGAGGAATTCAAGGTTTTTTTTTTAAATTTTTCAACCCGGAGGAGGGGCCCTGGGGAATTTTTGCAGGTAGTGGGGGCAGAAACAAGTTTGGGTTGGGTTCAAATCCACTATTTCACTACATGGGTATGTGCCCAGACAGCGAAGTAACAGGTACGTGATAGTTGTTTTTTGTGACCTGTGTTGAATGTCCCAGAATGAAACAAAATGCTATGATTAGATTACAATTCATTAACTCAATACATTAGAACAAGTCAATCTACAAGTATGTAATAAGCAAATTAAACAACAGCTATCGGTCAGGCGGACAATTTAAGCTTGACACTTGACATTTACTGTTTTATAGTGTATAAAAACTGGGTGGTATGGTGGCTCAGTGGGAAACATTTTTGTTTCCAACCTTGAAGTTTGAAGAGTCTCGCCTCAACTCTGAATGAATAGTTTGTATCCTTCTACAATCCAAAGTCAAGCAATTATCCTATTTTTGGTTTTCAAATTGGCCAAAAGGAGTGTGTATGTGAACTAGCTGCCCACCCTGAGTGTAACTCTGCCTGTACTCTCTGCTGCCCTCAATAGTCCTTAGCTATCTTGACCAGCAGAAATGGTTAGGAGAAGGATGTTTGATTTTGACACAAGGTTCTTAAAAACTACAGATGTGCAACTGTTTTAGAATCCGTCTTTATGTGATTATTTGTATTGCTCTCTATGTGCCTCGTTATTTTCATGTCACTAAATATTTGTACACAACAATAAAATAAATCAAATAACCTCAATCACTTACTCAATGCAGATCGACTCAGATAAAACACTTAAGCATGTCTATGTACTGCCACCCAGTGGACATTCTTACTTGAGGTTGAATTGTATGTGATCTGTACCTAAAACAACAAAACAAAAGCCTGTTCTGAAGAACAGAAAAATGAAATATATATATATATATTAAATATGGGCTTTTATTTTGAAAAGCTAAAACCGGAAACTTGCAATGGTTGCCGGCAGCAGTTTAGTATAGGTTCATGCGATATCGTCAGCTTTGGTTACGTAACAGTTTCGGAACCGATATTATACATTTACTACATTAACTTATTATGGCAACTTTTGTTAAGTTGAACACAGGAGCTAGAATGCCTATTTTCGGTCTTGGGACGTGGAAGGTTTGTTTTTTTTTTTTACACCTTAAAAAGCATTAATGTAGATTTATGTATTCACTAAAACTTCTATATTATTATAAATACGAGTTTTTGATTTTGATAATTGCTGCAGCGTTGCTATTCTTTTAGGCTTCTTTTCCGTCTGTCAGTCTCCCCCAGGTAAGGTAGCCGAAGCAGTGAAAGCTGCCATCACTGCAGGGTACCGGCACATTGACGGCGCCTTCATCTACCAGAATGAGAAGGAGGTGGGAGAGGGAATTCATGCCATGTTCAAAGAAAGTGTGCTGAAGCGGGAGGATCTCTTCGTGGTCAGCAAGGTGTCCATACGCTGCTTTCCCTCTTTCCCCTGCTCCTTTAATTATCTCTGACTGAGCCATCTGTGTAACTTGCTGCGCAAGGAAAACGTGCGCATACCAGTGTGTTCCATGCATGTTCCGTGGTCACTGATTTTAACACGCATCATTGTGAAACAGGACCCCTTTCTCATATTCCCGCAAAGGATTGTAACTATCTGAAAGCAGTTGTTAATTGTTTCTCTTCCATAGTTGTGGTGCACCTTCCATGAAAAGTCTTTGGTGAAACCAGCTTGTCAGAAGACTCTGGATGACTTGAATTTGGATTACTTGGATTTGTACTTGATTCATGCACCATTTGGTTTCAAGGTGAGGCAAATGCTTCAAAATTATCCAGAAATGGCCACAAAATTACACATCAAGAAGTCAAGATCGCAGAATTTAATGTCTGAGATGGTGTTGATCAAAAAAGGCTTTGACGTTTTCTATGTTAAAGTAATTTTAAATGTCATTGGAAGTAAAATAGTTAAAAGGGTTTATTATTATTATTATTATTATTATTATTCCTAGTAGTAGTAGTAGTAGTTTGTGTATGATTGTGTCGTTGATTCAGGCTGGAGAGGAGCTGTTCCCAAAGGACTCTGAGGGGTTTGTGATCCCTAGTGATACCTGCTTCCTAGACACCTGGGAGGTGAGGCCCTGCAAATTATTCAAGAAAAGGTGGAGTATAATAGTATAGTATAGTATAATACATATATAGTATAATAACAGTACAGAGTATAATAATTACTGGGATGCTTTAATTTAAAGTATTTGGTAGCTAATGATGGTAGCTGTTCTTTTCAGGCCATGGAGGAGCTGGTCATTCCTAAACTTATCTTTCATTCATGGGCAGTGGTGGCCTAATGGTTAGGGAAGCGCACTTTTAACTGAAAGACTGCTGGTTTGAATTCCTGACCAGCAACGTACCCTGAGCAAGGTACCGCTCCCAAGCACTGCTCCCCAGGCACTGAATTAGCTACTCCATGCTATGTCATGATATTGCATATGGGTTAAATGCAGAGGACACATTTCATTGTTGTGCACTGTGTGCTGTGGTGTGTCAACAATGATCACTGATCACCAAATTCATGATTAATCAAGTGCAACCTTGAAATAATATTTTAAAATGCTGATATTGACATTGTAATTGCACAGGCTATGGAGGAGCTGGTAGATGCAGGGATGGTCAAGGCTATCGGGATCTCCAACTTCAGCCGAGAACAGATTGAAGCCATACTGAATAAGCCAGGCCTTAAGTACAGGCCTGCCACTAATCAGGTATAATGCTGCAAAGACTGCTGCCCCCAGGACAAAAGATAGGATAAGTGAGGCCTGCCTCCATAAGCAGCTGAACCATGTAGCTGTGTGTTACATCTTTGATTGAAGATCTCGCTGTATTGCTGTGTCTTCGGTGTTACAGTTATGTGGAACCAGATGTGGTGTCAGATGCAGAAGAAACATTGATTTTGCTGTATGCTCCTATCACATCTCTCAGAGAGGATTACACCAGAGAGGAACTGTCTGCTCATTTCTAGGTGGTTGTGTGTGTATTTGATGGGTCTTGTAGAGGAGGAATGATTTGACCACACAATGTGTTCTGAATCCAGATTGAGTGTCACCCCTACCTAAGCCAGGGGAAGCTGATCAGCTACTGTCACTCCAAGGGCATCTCTGTGACGGCCTACAGTCCGCTTGGATCCCCCGACAGACCATGGTGAGGACGGAGACTCTCATGGTACATGGAGGGAAATGGGGAGAGACCTTTCCCTGCATGCTTTTTATGTTTTAGGGCCAAAGCAGAGGACCCCTCTCTGCTGGATGATTCCAGCATAAAAGCCATAGCTGAGAAGCACAAGAAGACTGCAGCACAGGTCAGGGGATCAAGCTGTCCAAGCGACAGATGACAGACTTTGGGTGTCATGTGACCGTCTCCACTGGCTGTCCCATTAGGTCCTGATCCGCTTCCAGATCCAGAGAAACCTGATTGTCATTCCCAAGTCCATCACGCCTCAGCGCATCCAAGAAAACATCCAGGTAAACTCAGCTGAGAGATTGTGGAGAGAAAGACACACATTGCTCACAACTCCAGAAGAGGGGTAAAAACAATCACATAAAATAAACAGTGGATATAAAAGTCAAAATTTATAGAACAAAAAGAACAGATTTTTTTTTACCCTGTTGACTAATATCTTAAATAACATCGAAGAAATTTGCATCTTTGATAAAAAATATCTTGTTGCACAGAAAGTCATTTGTTGTCTATGACCATTTCCTGTTTCCCTGGGGTACATTTATCACGTCACACACATGCAAAATCCCTGGTTGTGTCCAAATTCAGGGGCTGCATCCTTCAAAGGACACAGTCTGTGAAGGTAGCTTTTGTAGGCTGTGTTCTTTGGAGGTCGAATAGAAAGCGCTACCAAATGCGATGGTCTGGCCTATGGATGATTTCCCATTTGCATCACCAGCTCTTCCCACACTTACTCTTGAGTCATGAAGTGCTGTTTCCATCACCTAACCGGGACACTCCGACTATACCCCTGCACAAAGAATCTTGGACTGCGAAGGATGCATCGGTTGCATCCTTTGCACCACAGCAAAAGGAGGGATAGCCGTGTCGCACTGCTCTGACGCAATTGATCTTCAAATGCAGCCTTTGAAGGATGCAGCCACCAAAATCGGACACAACAAATTTGGCATTCATCAACATAGGTAGATCCCAAGAGCGTTAATCTAAAATGAGATTAAAGGTTGTTAACCTGTACAAATTAGATAGCGGATAGAAAGAGCTCAAAAGTACCATCAAGCACAATCTTTAAATTTTATATGCATGGAACAGTTGAAAATTTTCCAGAAAGAGGACTATCAAATACTGCCCACATATGAAGTCAGACTTAGGCTGTACCCACGCTAGGTGATTTTACTTTTTGGTCATGCATGCCGCCTACATGGTGAACAAAGTGGGCTGCATACCAGGAAACACACCTAGTACACAATGTCAGATATGCTGGTGGATCACTGAGGCTGCAAGTGGCCCAGGGGCTCATGTGAAGATCAACGGTGTCATGAATTCCATGAAATTCCAGGATGTTTCCGCCAAAAACCTTGCTACCTCTGCTAGAAAGCTGAAACTTGGCCATAGATGGATATTTCAACAAGATAATGACCCCAAAGCAAACATCTAATTCAACACAGGAATGTTTGTCTCAGTCTCCTGATTTGATCTCCTCTTTGAACCTGTACAGTGAGTTTAAGAGGGCAGTCCACCAGCATAAATATGGAATTATTCTGTATAAAGGAGTGGTCCAAGGTCCTTTAAGCATTCTCCGCTGTAGTTAAATGTGACTGAGTCTCATCCTTGCCAGGGGAGTCTTCACTAAATATTAAGCATGAGGCCGAAACCCATTTCATGGAATTTGTAATTCATCTTATAATTAATGTTTGACTCATCTTCACGGGGGTCGCCAATAATTCTGGAGTTGACTATATCATTGTTATTTGATTTCCCGTCAGATCGCTTTACACACTATTGAAGGTACTATGCAGACATGACAGGTGATCTTTTGTTTAGGACCAAAGGTTAATATGTGTTGTATGAAGAGTATTTTTTTTGCCTCTCATGAGCAGGGATGGTGGAGGAACAGGAGTTTGTCATGCTGAAACTGTAAGCCTGCCCTGTCTCTGCTCAGGTTTTTGACTTTGAGCTCACTGAGGAAGAGATGAAGACCATTATGGGGTTCAACAGGAACTGGAGAGCCTGTCAGATGCTCTGGTGAGTCTTGATGTATATACCGGTACATTTTGGTTTAGGAAATAGCTCTCTAATTCTTTATTATTTTTGAAAAGGTCAGCTTTGGTAGGTTTCTGCGCACATCATTTTTTGCTACCCTAAAGATTCCTTTCCCTGGTCTTCTTTTTATTCTCAGGGGGTCGAAACACAAGGACTTTCCTTTCCACAGTGAATTCTGATGGGGACATGCATAAAGAAATGACTGCGTTTTTCGTCTTAGTGGTATTCATCATCTGTGCTCCTGAGACTGAGCCACCCAATATGACAAGGGTGTGAGAGGAACCAATGATGTTCTGCAAAGGGGACGAAGAAAAATGATTTATGGTTATGGATGACTCATATTAATAATGTAAACTTAGTTGTATAATATAATTTAGAGTAACATCATAAACTATAGACAGAGATTCTGGGATTGACACACTAACATGTTATCAGTGATTAATACCACATGGTAACACTTATGGAGACAATCTTAATATTGTTCCTAGTCAGCACTTTTCCGAGTTAATTACTCTTGTCTTGCTGAGATACAGAGGGCTCCGTACCTGTCCAGAGAAATTTTGTAAAGCCAGATTCAGCATTATTCATGGACTAGCGCCCTGTAGTGAGCATAGCAGTCCTTCAAAGGTGGTTAAATAAAATCTTTAATATTTACCATACAGGAATCTGATACTTCTTTTTAATGGTAATGTACTGTTTTAATAAAAAGTAAGCACCCAGCATCAACAGAAATAAAAGGTTTAGTTTGGTGATGTCACACTTAGTGTCGGACGAGTGGGGAATCAGCCGAGGGAGCCGTGAATAAAGGCAGATGACGGGGTTTATTAAAAGGAGGGGGAACACAGCAACACTACAGCATACTAACATCGCACTACACTACAATGACAGATCTAGGGAGACTAGCCGAGACGTGGACTAAATACACATGACAGGCTAAACTGAACAAGCAACAGGTGAGTACAATCAGGAATCAACATGAGGTAACGAGGTGGGCGTGACACACACGAGGATCGGACGGAGCTGAGCGTGAAAGGTGACACATGACATAGCAGGTTGATGGCAGAAAATATCAGCAAACTATTCAAATTTATTTTGAAATGGTTTTCAGCATTTAATCACACAAATCGGTAATCAGTAAAAATGCCTACAGACCTAAAATAGGCTACTATTCGGCATAATTAAAAATTAAAGTTTATCTTTTATCTTTTAAAGTTATCTCTGTTTAAATGATAAAGAAGGCCTAAATATATAATGTAAGTCATCTTAGAGAAAATATAAGGAAACCATAGGGACAGTTACTGCATCACTACCGAAATAATAGATTTAATTTTTACTGACTTCTGAATTTTTCCAAATCTCATTTGACCTTGAGAATATAGCTACAGATGTGCTACTTGGCTGTAATTTTTTATATATATATTAATATCCAGATAAAGATTTCATATGGTACCTTAAGGTTACCTGGTGGGTTGCATTTAAACGTTGTCTTATTTTATTGGGCTCCCTAAAATTAGAGATATTGAGACATATCTTTAAAAGTTAAATAACTGTAATTGGTGCCACAGGTAAAATATGAAGTATTTCAGTCTAATAAACAAAATGACAAATAAATTTAATCTAGTGTAATGTAAAGTGGTGGGCAGTGGTGGCTTGATGGTTAGGGAAGCGCATTTGTAGTTGAAAGATTGCTGGTTCAAATCTCAAACCAGCAAGACACCACTAAGGTCCACCCCCATGCACTGCTCCCCAAGTGCTGAATTAGCTGTTCCCTGCTCTGTCACGCAAGTCGCATATGGTTAAATGCAGAGGACACATTTTCTTGTTGTGTGCTGTGGTGTGTCAACACTGATCACCTAATTAATTAAAGTGACAGGAGACAGAGGGATGGGCAGCTTTCCACCATTAGGGAAAATTTATTACGAACAGAAAAAAACACGTTTTCACCACATGGGGTCAAAACAAAGGTAGGTAGGGTAAATTAACATGAAGAAGCATTGACTAATATAATGACAGGGTTAGATAGAGCAAACAGAAACAAAGAAGTACCAGCAGAAACTAACAGAGCACTCAGAATGACCATCAGAGAAGCAGAGTAAGGATAGGTACTTATATGCACAGATAATGTGGTTTGAACAAAGAGCAGGGACAAACAGAGTCAATTAATTACACTAGGACAAGGAATTGGGAAGAAAATGGTATGGTCAGCGACATCTGCTGGTCATATGCAGACATGACAGAGACAACAGGGAGAGGTCCTGTTGTAAAAAATCTCTTGACCTGTAAATGAAAGACAGAAAAGTGTATTCCCCCTACTTGGCTTGTTGTTTATGGAGGACCACCAGTGTCACGGAAAGAGTAACACGGTATTTAGTTGAGGAATGTTTAAACTAGGGACTGGGGGGGCAGGGAGGTTAGTTAAGTATGTAAATGGGGGGAAACGGAAAGCCCCAAATAATCATTTTATAAGTGGGCACTGTAATAGGCCTACTCTTTGTTGTCTGTATTTAAACGGCAGGAGTATTAGGAATAAAATTCATGATTTTCTCTTATCTCATCTGACTCACGATACAATATAGGAATAACTGAAACGTGGTTGAGAGAAAAGGATGGACAAGAATATAATATGGATGGCTACACGTTGTTCCATA
>JAODKE010000068.1:24904546-24918558 GCA_026779605.1 Mormyrus hasselquistii
TTCAGGATAGGCTCCAGACCCCCCACAACCCTGAATAGGATAAGCAGCTTCAGAAAATGAATGGATGGATGGATGGATGGATGGATGGATGGAGGGAGGGAGTACCAAGTCTCTGCATCCTCCCCTGCCCATGGAAAGACAGATGAGGATAGAATATCCTGATTGTTTGCCTCTTGACTGGATTTAACAGTCAGGACTTCTCTTGTTCTAGTTGATGTGTAGACATCTATATGCAAGCACTTTATTTTCAGTTTAGGGGTCTTTACTAACAATGACGCCTATAAAGCACATCTGCAATACTTATATCGCAGTGATTATTGTAGAAATTACCTCAGGTTAAGCATGATCATCACTGTGATTTGTCGGTTGACACCCAGCTTTGGGAATAAGATAAATAAGATGATTATTATTTTTGATCATAAAGCATTTGTCAAACTAGCAAAATACTGCAGGAATTGTTTGTAACAATTCAAAATGTTTGAAGAATGAAGACGAGAATGACTTGAAGATCTACAGCAATAATGAAATCCATAGTGTATTGAATTTTTTAGCCCAGTTTCAATTGATTTCATAGTCTTAATTGTTACGTTCGGGTCGGGAAGCAGGCGAAGAGAGCCGTGAATACGGGCAAATGGGGTTCATTTGGAACAAACAGAACTACAGACATGCAATGTTAATGACCGAACTGGGGAAACAGACTTGAACGCGGACTAAATACACAGGATTAAACGAGGAAAACAGGAAACAGCTGGTTACAATAAGGGTAGTACATGTGGTAAATGAGGGGGCGTGGCACACACGAGGATCGGACCAGATTACACTGGTATACAATGATTTTGGTGCCAGTGATATCAAGTTTATGGTGCTGATTAAGAATATGACTTCAGTTTTGCCATATTGGCTCTAGTTTCTGAGATATTTAGTAGTTAATTAATTAAGGCAACATGTTTCAAAAGCATTCAGAATTGCAAGAATATTGTTATGCTAAGTTACAACTAGTAAGTAAACAGTCTAACATCATACAAAAAAGAAACGCAAAATATCCAAGTTTCAGGAAAAAGTTATGTGTGATTTAATTAATACAATATTAATTAGTTATTAATTGTTATTAATGTCAATGCTTCCAAGAAAAAAAAAAGTACTGTGGCTGGTTGAAAAAGACGATTAATTTCTAAGACGCGCAATGCAACCTTTGTAAAAAAGTCATCAACCTAGAAACAATGGGCTCTAATGCCAAAACAAATCAGGGGAGAGAAGCACAAGCGTTTGTCAAAAGTCGGACAACAACTGTCCCTATTGAGTTGTTCATCAGTCCTGCAAGTACAACCTCTACAGATAGGCCTACACCCGCTTTGGCAGTGTCTCCAGATCCCACGACAAGCAATGCCTTCAATACATTCTCCTCAACCGACACACTGAAAGCAGAAGTGCTATGGGCTTTGCAAATGGTTAGCCAACATCACTCCTATACGTCCAAGGATGACATTGACACTGTGGTGAGCAATTTGCCGAGACACAGTTAATAATTGTAGGAAGTTCTGGCCTACATATCTTTCACAACTCATTCAAGACTGGTTTTGAAGTATGGATGGTGGAGAAAGTGCTCAAAGCACTACATTTACTTTTCCACTCTGCACCAGCCAGAAGAGAGGACTTCACAGCTGCAACATCATCCGTAACATTCCCTCTACCTCTGGCCATTGGTGGCTTGAAAATTTGTCAGCTGTCGAACGAGCATTGGAATTCTAACCCTCTATTGTGAAATATGTGGACTTGAAGTCAAAATAGGTGGAAAAACCCAGGAAGATCTTCATTTGACTGTATTTGTGAAGCCCGAATGGATCCCCTTCTTCTGGCCAAACTTTGTTTTTTCATGACCCTATCATGAGCATTTCAACCATTTCTGGCTAAATACCAGACAGATGTTCCTATGATGCCCTTCCTTTGGAAGGACTTGGCACATTTGATCTGGGTAAATATTCACCACCACAGTAACAACAGCAATAAATGAACATGCAAAAATGCACATGTGAACTTTTTAAAAGAAATACTTTCAGACTCTCCTTCAACACTCCATCATTCATTTCATTACCTAAGACACTGTTAAAGAGTCAAAAGACCAAAAGCTATTGCTTTTCTCATCACACACAAGTCGGCATTTGGGGAATGCATTATGTTCATGGATGTTCATTTTCTCAAAAACCATAACCAATTCAGCAAACGTAATGTGATTTTTTTAATTCAGCACCCTCAAAATACCCTAAATCTATTCAAAAAACCTTGGCAACTGAATTATTTTATTTTTTTTGTATACCTGTGTTATGATTTTCGTGTTTCATATTTCCTGCAGCCAAAGAATCTGACTTTAAAGTGCTGTGTCATAAAAGCAGTTTTTCTTTGCTTGTTTTACTGCGTTTATTATTGTATGTTATTGCTGCTATCAAATACAAAGACGGGAGACTCGTGATGTATGCTGTTATGAACACTAAGAAATAAATGTATATTGAAACTCAGATATAGGGGTTTTTTAAGAACATTATTCTCCAAAAGAGAAGTAAATAAAAAGAAGAATTTTTTTTTAATTCGTAACATGATTGCGCATCCAGTACATAAATACAGGTATAGGAGTAATACTTGCAGAAGGCGATGCGAGACACGTTACATGATTTCCCTACTTGCACCTTGCAGGTACTGAACTTTATTGTTCTGTAAAGGACAAAAAATCTAGCTTGAACAAAAATTAAGTGAATCTCGAAAGCAAAAAAACACATAACCGAATAATTCTTGAAAACCTACATATAAATTAAATATTAAAAGAAATTTCATTATTCATTTTGACACACTAGGACCTAATTCTAGAAGTTGCCGGAATTATTTTACTGACGGACCGGAAGCAGCGTGCCGTTACCCGTGGGTAAGTGACATACGCATGTAGTTCATATAAAATCTAGATTTAAAAGTTCTCTTTGATTATGGAGATGCATCTATATTTTAGTATGCAGAATAGTCCGAGACAAGCGTTAGATTTACCAGGTTTTGTTTTAAGCTTTACCGAACGTTTTCATTATGTAAAATATTATTAACAACACTTCGCGTTAGCTGCAACAAAATTATATTTTGTTTATTATTGTTTTTGACTTTTATATATTCCCCATGTTACTACACGATAAGGTATTTAGTTGCCCCAATACATTATATTATTTAATGGGTTAGCGGTTTCTAATACAAGGATACTTTATTTTACTACATGGACGCTATTCTCGTGGCGTCCGGATTCTTCGCACTTTGTATCATGTTTTTTTTTTAAACTTATTGTTTCAGACATTGCAGCAGTACCACCTTATTCACATCCCTACAAACAAGACAGGATGCTCAGAATGGCGTCAGCACAGGTATTTGTGTAATAAAGCGAGCTTCATAATCAGGAATTCGTGGAGATGTCCTGTTCAGTCCTGAACGTGGGAATGAGAATTTTGTGTGTTCTAGGTGTTCAGGCAGCTGGTGAGACACATTACAACAGATGCAAGCCTCATCCTTGAGAGATGTAAGCAGGGGTGCCATGGGGAGGGGGGTTCCAAGGTCCCCTGTGTCAACTGGTTTGTGAAACATTCTGTGACAGCAGTAGGTAGCACACAGGGGTGCAGTAAAGGAGGAAAAGGTTAGGATAATTAAATATTTGGAGCATAATTTGGATTAGTCTGGCTTGAGAGCCCAATATCTCTAGCGACAGTCCTGCATATGAGTATGGTACCTACTAACAAATAGGTTAGTTACTCATAAATTGTTTTCGACCTAATTTCTAATATAGTCATTGTTCTGTTGACTAAGTTTTTCTTGTTGTATTCCCCTAAAATCTCTAGTTGTTTCTAATAATTCTTTGTATAACACTAAACTCAGACATCTCTCTACTTGCCAGCCATAAACCGGGTGCAGATCCTGGGCCGTGTTGGTCAGGACCCACTGATGCGACAAGTGGATGGGAGAAACCCAGTCACGATCTTCTCCGTGGCAACCAATGAGATGTGGCGCTCTGGAGAGGGGGAGCCTACGCCAGGAGGTTAGAACTCGGGCTGTGCTTGTGATTTCACTTCTGTACTGCATGCCTTTACTGACACCGTATGATAGACTTTTCAGCAGCAGAGAAATGTTGCATTGTGAGATCCTGGTAGTCACTTGGGATGATAATGCATTTTCGTTTGAAAATGATAGATGCCACTGGGGTACCGTTAATAATGGTAAGAAATGCCTAGGTTACTCTCAATAAAATAAATAAAGGAACAGCCTCAGTGCTTGTGTGTGAATTTAAGGGGACGATGAGAGATTTTTGGGATGGGTGGGGAGCAGCAATGATCCCACAAGTACATGGAACATACGTTTGAACTGTGCTGCAGGTGATGTCAGTCAAAAAACCACATGGCATCGTGTGTCAGTCTTCAAACCAGGCTTACGCGACGTGGCGTATCAGTACGTGAAGAAAGGGTGAGTGGCACAATGTTTAAGACACCAAACTACTGGAGTAGCACTGCTGGCCATTCCTTTATAGCAGGGGGTCACCAGCATGGTGCCTGCGGGCACCAGGATGCCCGCAAGGACAACCTGAGTCTCCTGCGGATCTGTTCTAAAAATAGCACGACTCACCAGTGAGCAGCGTCTAAAACTTTATTTTATCCTCTTGCTATTCTTCTTTAATCACATTTGCATTTATATAGATTTGAAAATGACAATAACTAAAAAAAGCATTTTAAACATGTTTATTATACATGAAGTTTAGATGAGTTTAGGAGGGTGTTTCAAACTGGTAGCCCTTGGTATGGCTCAGTACCCGTGAAGTAGCTCTCAAGAAGGTTGGTGACCCCTGCTTTATTGTGCCCTCCTCTCTATACCCAGTCGTGTTTATCACTGATGGGGAGGCTTCTCTTCCTTCTCCCATCAACCCTTGTCCTCTTCAGGTCTCGGGTGCTAGTGGAGGGAAAGCTGGACTACGGGGAATATGTGGACAAAAACAATGTCAGGCGACAGGCAACAACCATCATCGCAGGTACATCAAAACATTTACCCACCTAATCCGGAACCGCATAGACCTTCTGTTTTATAAATCTCCAAATATTTAAATTTATTTATATTTACAAACACGTACTGGACTTTTAATTTGTATCCTAATTGCTCTATTTTTTTCCTTTCACAGACAATATTATCTTTCTAAGTGAAAATCCAAGGGAGAGAACATGAACAAAATACCTGTATGTTGAATAGTAGAAGGCCAGTGGTTCTTTTTGTGTCTTTTTTATTTTTCCAAGCCTGTGGTAGTGAAGGACTGTCAAGATTTCACCCCTCCTTTTGGATAACAAGCGATGTTTTGTTTGCATGGCGCCCTCTAGTGGCAGAGGTCATGCCGCCATAGCTAAAGACTTCAGGTTAATATCTTCTAGTTTTTTGTTGTTCACTTCCCAGTCATGCACAACTAATACAGTGAAAAGCTGGCTGAAAGCAGCTTGTCAACTCTACTTGTTTGCAACCAGAACTTTTTTGGCCAAGTTTGATTTCGTTTACTTTTCTGATTTATTAAATGAAGTTGTGACTTAGAGCACATAAAACATTGCTTTAGGTGAAATAGCGCAGTATATTATACATAAGCTTTTTGTCATTTTAAAAATCAAAAACGGACCTGTTCCTCTGTGAAGATATTTGTCTGTCAGTCTCTTTAAATATCTGTAACTTCTAGACTGGGTTGATCAGCAGAATCTTGCATCGTCATTCCCCGGGAGAAAAACACTTGAGCACTTAATCAATGGCCGAACCGAGTGTGTTGTACTGTAAACCAGCGCCGAACTGTTTCGGCAAGTTACCCAAGCAGTTTAAATACTAGAGTGTAAAACTTCAGCCTGTATAACTTCCAGTTTTGAATAAACACATTTTGATAAGCAACTCAATACTGTATCGTTAAATATCTGAATGGTTTCTACGCTTTCAGAATTCATGAGAAAATGAAGTAATTTGTAATCGCTTAATTAACGTGAGCAACATGGGTATCTTCTGTTTGTTATACTGCTCTACGACCAGTGAAGTGAGGAAATGGAAAAGCTGAATGTAGGTGGTGTCTACTGTGAGGTATTCTTGTCGCTATTCTATTGGTTAGACCAAGTTGCCAATCATCTCTTGATTGGTAATTTCTTTAACCAAAGACTGGTGGGAGGGCTCTTGGAAGTTCCCCATTGGTTCGTATGCGTGACAATCTTGTAATTCTCTTTAAAAACAACACTTAAGTCAATAGCCAAGAGGATTCTCTGGTTGGAAATGACAGATGACTTATTTTTTAATTCCTAAATTATTTATAGTTTTAAAATCTTCAGATAGCCAGTGTTGTTTGTAATCCTGACACCTTATTGGGCGGTTTTCCCCTCAATGACCCGCCTCCTTTGTCTCCGCCCACAAAATTCCAGTCTGTCTGGGTAGCGTCTGTTGGCCGTAAGGAAAAGGGAACCCGAATTAAACTTTGTGGTTCGAAACGGCCGAAGACACGCAAAGTAACTGATTTAGCCTCGACATTTACAGGCACGCTACATTGGAGCGTCCCCATGTAAACGAATAGCTTACGACATGTTCGTAATAAACGAGTAGTTAAGTACAGGTAGTTGCATTTGAGCAGGATTTTCTACGAACTTTTCACGCCGAGTTGCCAACAAGTGGGTCGTCTGAAGGTATTCCTGGTGGGCGGACTAGCAACCATACTGTCTCCCGACGGCTTCTCGTTAGCTTTCAGACGTCGTATCGCGCACCATGGAGTTACTGGACGGCGGCGAGCCGTTCCTGCATTGGGACCGGAATCTCAGCGAGCTGTCGGAGCCTGGCGACACCGACGCCGTTTTATACAGCACGGTGAGTGGGACCATTATCCCCCGACACAGGAATGCCCCCGTGTGTAATCAATCCCATCCCTGTGCTCTATTTATCATTCTGCACGCTTATTATCCATCAAGAAATACACACAAATGCGTTTTTGCACGAAATGTAAGCGGTTGAACTTGGGTCAATAAGTATCTTTATGTTGACATAGTTTTATCTCCAGCTTTTACCATCTGACATTAATAGCCTTATGGAAAATAATTACAGTTTTGTTTAATACAGCCTGGTGAGGGTGGTTTTAGCCTGTTACAGGTAGAGGAGCACTGGGGACGGTGACAGCGGCGGTGAAGCGCTTCGGATGCTGGCACGACTGGAGCCTTAACTCCGATCCTGAATTATTGATGCAGTAATAGAGGCCGGGGAAGACACCGTGTCTCATCTCCACCCATAATTAGTGCATGCGTTTGCATAAGTCGTTTACAGCCCTCATGACGTGTACCCTGAATATAATTAGATTAGATTAGAAGTCACGTTAGCTAGGATGTTAGGGAAGTGGAGGTGTGACTGAGGTTGCAAGATCAAGTCCGAGGCCGTGATGGTCTGTTCTCGTTTATGAAGGAGGCGTGTAAGCTGGCTTTCATATATCTAAGTATATGTTACTTTGGATAGCAGCATGGACTACACACTTAGCGTAATAAGTGGCATCAATGTGGTATTACTCTGCATCTGGTGCTTGGATATTCAGCTCTGAGGTTCAGTACTCCAGCGGTAGCACAGTCACCGTTTTCTTTGGGTCGTTCCTTGGTTCTTTGCAGTCTTTGTCTTTCGTGTACATGAAATTCCACACTGAACTGTCAGATGTTTACAGCTGTTGTGCCAAGGTCCCCCGCTGTCCCCTCTGAGTGCCTGTGCTTACTGGCTGCCTATGAAGGGAATGGCACGATTATCCAGGGACGCGTGAGACTGCGGTGTTCTCTGTTCTTGCTTTTGGGTTTAGAGAGCACCCCTGTCCAGCTCTGCGTGGGTCATGGGCTGGTTCTGCATCGAAGTATTTTGGCTTCCCTCCTTGGATGTTTTTGTGTAGAATTAGAATTTAGTGATCAATTGTCATTGTCGACACACCACAGCACACAGTGCACAACAACAACGAAACGTGTCCTCTGCATTTAACCCTTATGTGATGATGTGACATAGCAGGGGGCAGCTAATTCAGCGCCTAGGAAGCACTGCTTGGGGTTGGTACCTTGCTCAGGTAGGACATAGGAGCAACAGACCCAAAGTTCTCTGTGTGTGTGCTTGCTTTCCTTCTCTGATCTGTCTGATATCACTGGCTAACAGCTTACCTTATCAGTTTGATGGAGAAGTGCCTTGGTCTGCTTTGGCACCCTGCTGCTTTATGCTTATGGGGCATTTTGCAGCTACAACATGGAACTTACTTTTCTTAAAAAAATGTAACTTATTGAACCGATTAAACTGGGTAAAAGTGAGCTGGCAAGATGACTGTGCACCGTAAAGGTGGGGGAGGGTGTGTACTGCCACCTAACAGTCAGTAATGCCTAACGCTATTGTTGTCTTATCACGTAGATGAACGCCAGGGAGCACTTGAACAACGAATTCCCTTCGTGCATAACTAATTTGATCTTGAAGCTGGATGAATGGTTGCATGGTCGCTCAGAGCTCTTTGGCACTGGGAATGGGCATTAGGAAATGTAGGGGAAAGTCTTAAGTTTCAAGGCCAACTTTAAAATGTGCAAAGCCTAAAATAGGTTGCATCAGCAGTGTTGTGGAAGTCTCCAGACGCTCCGTCCCTGGGCTTCATACAGTAAAGGCTGTTTTTTTCCCCCCCTCCTAAGCATTTCGTTATATCTATTAAAATGTAATTCCCATCGTAAGTTAATGGTAAAGTTTCGGTAAGTCTGATTTCCTGATCACCAGCAGCCCTTGAGGCTCTGCAGGTCTGCAGAGACCCTTTGTCAGATCAGGCAGGAAGGGGGGTAAACAGATGAATGGTAGGAGTGTTTTGTGGCCCCTTCGGGGCACGAGCCAGGGAGTGTTTTTACAGGGAGGCTGCAGCTCAATGCTGCCGGATTCTGGCATCATTGCCTTGGGTTCGCCTGAGCCGTGTGGCATTTCAGAAAAGGCTCACAGTTCCCTTCCAAATGAGAAATAATCCGGCGTGCATCGTTACGGTACCAGCTGCTCTCCCGGCTGCGCCTCTTCAGCGGTGCCAGGGGGGATCCCTGTGGAAATTAGAGAGCTCTAAGCTCTCTCTGGTAGTAGAGAAGGGGAATGGACCATGATGATGTGTGTGTGTGTGTGTGTGTGTTGTTATTTAACATCCTCTTGCAGCTGTTAAGCGAGTTAGTGGTTAGCGTAGCAGGTAGCTTCCTGTGCTGTGGCGTTCGTACCTAAGGAGCCCTCCGGGAGGCTCTCGGTTTCGTAGTGAGACGCAGGTGTTCAAACCGGCCCTCGTCGGCGGAACGGCCAGATGCGTTTTCGGTTCTGAAACCGGTTGTTTTTCTTTTCGTTTTGAAATCGCTGTCTATTCTAGTGATGGATCTTGTTCTGGCAGGTGCTGCGGAGCAGCGACTTCTAGTTGGGCAAAAATGGCATGACGTGAAGTGGCACCTGGGAGGCTCTGCTCCACCCTTGTGCTTCCCTGAGTGTGTAGCGAGTGATTCATCGGTGAGTGGAGAGTCTGGCGTCCGCCGGATCAGTCCTGTCTATAGAGGCGTTTCGGATGCCGCAAGAGTGTGGGCGGGGTCAGCTGCAGGACTGCTTTAGAGGGGTTGGCGGCGCCGGTGGATTGGTCAGCGTGACGTCGTCATCCGCGTCCTTCAAATATTGTCCTTTACTCTAAGGATATTTATCACTTTTTCGCTTCTTTGCATTGTGCAACCACGGAAACAGACGGATGGTGGGATGGGGGTCGGCGGGGTCCATAATGAATGGTTCTGTAACATCAGGGTGGGTTCATTATGGGGTGGTGGCAGTGGGTGTGGCCAGTGGGATTCAGTCATAAGCATAATTAAGATGCCACATAATAAGGCCACACAGTATATCATGCTGTAACGTGAATCCATAGGGGTCCTGGCTGTATGTGTGTATTTTGGAGCTCTTCCCTTGGGCCTGCAGCCTGCCAGGGTCTGTCTCAGTCTGAGCCGCTGCATCTGGGTGGAGAGTCTGAGGCACAAGCCTGAAACAAAGCTGGCCTTCTTCTCCCTCTGGGGTCTGCATACAGGGCCAAAGCCTGTTTGTCATCCTGGGGGGGGGGGGGGGTGTAATGTTAGCAGCCGTGGGGCTCTCCTCTCCCCAGGCCTTGATCTCCATTGGGGCTGAAAGGCACGTCTGTGCACTGTAGCTTGAGAGGATATGAGGAGAGTCGCACATACCTGCCAGTATATCTCTCTGCCTCCCTCACCCCCCTCCCACACCAGTCCTTCACTTGGTTGAATCCTTGATAACAGCTGCTATCTGCTTAGGCCTGTCACGGCCTTCCTGCGGCACATCTGCCTCTCATGTGCTGTTTCTCTGTATGTGTATGTCTCAGAAGGAGTCCGCTGGCCTCTCTGGGTCTCAACGCTTCACTGAGACTCTTTGTGGATGGACAAGGTGTCCGGGGTGCCCTTCCTGGTCTCCGGGATGATTTATGGAGTGATGTGGTCGGGGGGATTCTGGCAGTGGCTCAAAGCAGACTGTGTGTGGGTGAGCTGTGATTTCTGTTATCTCAGCCATGCAGGACCCCCCCCACAATATGGGACTGCCACCGGAGGAGGAGAACGAGTGGTTCTGTGGAACCACAGCAGCTACCACCGATAACGCACAGTTCTTGAGGAACGGCCAGAACTTGTCCCTTTGTGTCCAGCCGTCCGGAAAGTTCACTGCCATCCGGAAAGCTGTGTTTTAAACCCTGTTCGTCAGGACCCAGGGAATGTAGATCCTGCGGATGCCTGCTGCTGGATCGTCTGGCACTCTACTTGGGGGGGGGGGTGTGAAGTGGGCAGTGAGCCACGACACGATCGGGTAGCTGGATTCCTCACTATCATCGCCTTCTCAGAGCTTCGGTCCGGAAGGCGAGCACTGCTGCTCTAACTCTGAGATAAAAGCTTCCTTTGTAGTTTTTTTTTTAATTTTTATTTTTTTTTTCTTAAAGATAGAGATGTTTTGTCTTGCCCTCGTTCCCAGGGGGAGTCGCCCCGTTCTTTTCTGGCTTCCCTCTAATCCTGCGGGGGCCAGACTACCCTTATATCTCTCCGCTTTAAACCACAAACGCACACGCAAGCACACACGGCCCTCTAAAAATAGGAGGAGACCAACCCTGCGGCACCTTTATTCTCTGCATTCTGTCTGTTTTGGGTTATCTTTATATCCTGGGCCTTTGTAACGGAGTGCTGCTGTGGTCTGTCGAGCTTTACAGATCATGTGACCAGCCTGCAACTGCCACCTCACTGTCCAACTCAACCTGGATAGATCTATAGGCAAAGATGGAGGTGGGGGTGTAGATGGAGGAGAAAAAGCAAACGGCTACTGGCTCTGGAATAGGGTTAGAGCCCGTGGAAGCCCTGTCTCTCTGATTATCTCATGGGAGAGTGGTGGATTCTGGGATTGCTCCATCAGTTTGGGCATTAGTGAGTTTAATGACTCTTGGAGTCTTTAGAAGGCCTTACCTGTGGTGTTTGGACTTGTGTGTCCCTGTGTTCTGCGTCATGATGTCTTTCTTGTGGTCTGTCATTGACTGGTGAGAAGTACCCGTAGTATGGACAGTACGTCGTAGTTTTCCCAGCACGCACCCATGCAGTTCCATTGGAACCTGCACATCATGATGGTCTTTTGGACAGGACAACTGGCTGCTGCTTTAGCAGATGGGCAGGTTTGAGGGTTTTATGCTTGCTTATGTAGTCAGGTGACCCTCAACACCATTCTTCATACCCCCTTACCAGGTTGTTCTGGCGCTCAGGTCATTCTGGGGCCTGAGGGCTGCTCTGCTCTGCATGGCCAGCAAAGAGCAGGTTAAAGAACAAATCTGAGCTACCCTGCCGGTGATGTAATGGGAGCAAAGGCCGGGACGGTTCCCATCCTGAAGCCATGACACCTTCTGGTGGATTTAGTCCAAGGTACGCCATCTGTCCTGGGCACTTGCCCCACTCTGAGTTCCAGTCTGGTCCAGTCCCTTCAGTGGGGTTGGGAGGGGCCTCCCAGAGGTGCCCCAGAGACTGTAGCAGACACAGATGACTCAGGGACCCAGAGGAGAGGCGAATACAGAAAGGATCCTAATACATCCAACTATGAGCTCAATGTGTTTGTGTGTTTGCTTGTTTGCTTAAACCTCAGAGTTCCAGTCTTCCTGCACACATCTGTTTTCCTGGTGTTGGGTGGTTATTTGCCAGTTAGAAGATACAGCAGTTCCACTAGCCCTGATCTCTTTCCCTGCTGCAGACTGCTCCCCCCCTTCACACCATCAGGCCAACACACCGTCCATCAGACGGGGGAGGGAGTGGGGGGGCGGATGTGAAATTACAGGCCTCCATTGAAATTCCTCCAGGTCCCTCGATACTGCAGCTCCAGCTGTAAAACAGCTCAGCTTTGGGTGGGGGGAGTGGGGCGTCGGGTTACAAAACCACCCTCCATCTTGTGCCCCCATCCCTACTTCCCGGACACAAAGTGCTGTTTTAGTCTTGTCCAGCCATCATTCAAACCAGAGAAGTGTGGCATCCAAATCATGCCATCACCTTGCGTTTTTGTTTTGGAGACTGTGACACTGTGGTGTGAAGGCACGCCTGTAGGTGGCGCTCATGCATACGGTGGGCTATGTGGCCCCAAAACCGCTGAACCGGCCCTTGTTTATACGTGATGGGGCCAGGGACCTCTCTGCATATCCTCCTTCACTCTCATTCAGCTCCCCAAATGATAGGCTCTGTCAGCCATGTCGTTTAAGTGGTTTGTTTATCACTGTGCTCTTGTGTGTGTGTACCGCTATTCATATTATTTATATAGCGTCGTTCTTGGCGCCAGGCCTTACAGACCTAGGAGTTGTGGAGGTTCCCCCTCCTCCTGGCCGGTTATAATCAAACCAAATTTCACTTTTCTGGTTAGTTCTTTAAAAAGATCTGTGCTCGCCGCGAGTGGGATCTCACACGACATCGCGGTCTACCCACGTTTACGGCCGACGGCGAGAAGACAGCGCAGGGGTCCCCGCCGTTCACCGCCGGGCGTCTGCTGCAGGGAGTCTCCATGGCGATAGAGCTCCCCCGCAGGCGGGCCTTACATGGACACGGCGAGGGATGAGAGACGTCGGCAGGCAGTTAGAGGTCGCCGTGATTGCATGTGACGGCAGACAAGCGAATATTTGAGAAACACTTAAGTGCAGATGACCGACGATGGCTGTGAACTGAACCTGATTGGATGAATTTTTTCAATGAAAATAATGAAATGAAGTGCTACTGGTATCATGTTTGGGTTTTTTGTTTTTGTGATGGACTGATCGGTAGGATGAGAACCCAACCTGCACCTGGCCCTAATTTTTTTTATAGCCATGGTTTGTTTGTTATACATAATATGCTTTTATTTTTTGTTATGAAATGTCAAATTCAGAGCTGTGATGGACAAGGAACTGTAGTGTTTTGAATCGAGTCCACAGACCCAAGGCCGTTTACTAAGGGTGAAGAAAAGCCTGTAAATGTTTCCTATGAAATCATTTGATGCAAGTACCGTAAATCATTTAGCTTCCATGCTTTGCAAAACTTGCTGTATCCCCCATGTGGTCTGTGTTTCGCCCCAGATGCCTTCAGTTCCTAGCGACGCCCTTGTCTTAACGCATAGGGCCCTGGGGGCTGTGGCTGGGGATCAGACCCGCCACGCGAGGCAGAGTAGCTGCCCATCAAGAAGATGGAATTTTCCAGAAGGACAGTCTGTGTCTTCCCCCCAGCCCCACCATGGAGGCGGGTAATTAAAGCCACATGTCCACACGCCCTCCGGAAGCTCTGCCCTCTCTGCTGACTCATACTCTCGCTCCCTCACATGCACTAATCTCCCTCCTCTTTGGCTCACACTCTGCCCCCCCCCCCCCCCCCCCCCCCCCCCCCCCCCCTCCCCCCCCCCCCCCCCCGGCTCCCCTTCCTCCCCCGGCTCCTCGTCGTCTACCGCCCTTCTCTTCCCGTTTGTTTCGGGTT
>JAODKE010000068.1:24929005-24939039 GCA_026779605.1 Mormyrus hasselquistii
CCCCCCGGTCTCCTCCCCCCCAACCACGCAGTTGCGGTTTGGAGTCAGACCCCATTGTCCTGTACCCCGTCCCCCCCCCCCCCCCCCCCCCAACATCTGGCACAAAACTGTGACACAATCACGCAGCACCTCTAACCCGGGTTCTGTCCTTCACCTTCCCCTGAGGACAGGGTTGAGGGCTACCGTTTCACCTCCCCCCCCCAAACCCTGGCTGGGACGGTGTCAGGGAGGCTGTATGACTCACTTTTTTTCCTTCCTTTTTCATTTCCACCTATAAGTAAGAGGGATGGCAGCTTCTGAACATTCAGTTAGTGGAGCGTGTATGTATACATCACAGCACCCCTGTCTCTGCACTTCTGGCCCCTCCCTCTGCTGAAATCGCTTTAGCGATGGCGGCGGAGAGGACAGCTTCTACCTCATAAATAAATGAATAGGCTTGCAATTAACTACCGACGGGCGCTGGAGTGTTTGCTCTCGAAAGTCATTATCTGTTACTTTGTGCGATTATCGTTGCCACGATCGGAAGGCCTCCACGTAGATTGCGTTTACCGCCGCACTGCCTCCCGGGGCGTGTGCGATGCTGTCGGGGTCTTCGTGGCCCGTGAGACACACAGGGGCTAATCAGGGGTGGTCAGGACAGAATGCGTTTCGTGAATGAAGCTCTGGGTTGAAAGCCTCGCTAGGTGACATGATGACGTGGATCACCGTCTCTTTCCACAGTAAAATCCAGAAACCTGCTGGGCTATGAGGAGCACAGCGCCCTGGACGAGGCCCCCTCTGGTCTAGCGGGGGATTACCCCGAGCACTGGGACAGACAGATGGATATTATGGCGAGCTGGCGGGCCCAGCAGAAGCAACAGCTGCAGGTGGATGAGGGGGAGAGGCACAGGGCTGAGCTCCGCCCCCTGGAGCCATTCGTCCACAGCAATGACACACATGGCCAAGAGCCAATCCTCATAGACCTGCACCCGCACAGGTGAGGAGCCGGTACACACCATTGGTCCACACGACCAAGCAGAGTAACTGTATAAAGAAGGACCTTTGTGTGATAAGGAGACATGATTATTGATTTCCCACAGCCCATATTACCCCGGGGCAGAATTTAATGGTTTTTTTTTTTTTTTTTTTTTTTTTTTTTTTGCAGACTTAAAAATTTGTGTAATGAATGACTAGTGCCTAAGTGAGGCCTATGATAATTATGGATGGTGTGCAGACAGACTTTCAAAGGATAGGCAAGTCTCATAATGAGAAGGTGACCGTGCTGCCCGGCTGTTTCCTGTACTCAGGGGTGTGAAAGGAGCTGTGTCCATCTGCCCACAGGTCGCTGGAGCGGCGGGAGAACGGCAGCACCAAAGTCATACAGCTGGAGAGGACAGTGAATGAGACATCCTGAGGTCCTTCTGGCCCCGCCCCACCCCAGACCACACCCACTGCAGTACCAGATGCTTACAACTCACCTTATTTATACATTCTCTTTGAATCACGCTCTACACGTGTAACTACTCTTAATGTGTATTTTATTCCATTCCAACATTAGACAGCAGCCTGTATAACTGCTTAGCTCTCTTCTGTTTTTAGTATATATGCATATAATATTTTTTCCACTCTTCTCCCATTTTGAGGAGGAAGGGAACGTTTTTAATTCACAGGGTAGTTATACTAAACATCTACCCTGCTTGGTATATTGAGGACTCCACCCTGACTCTTGGAGAGCGATCTCGACGAGGGCAGATTCTGCCCCTTTTGATTTGCGGAGCTTTCGATGGAAGCCGCCCCAATCCACGAGAGAAGGACTGCTGCTCTTCCTGAAAGCCAGCGGGCTCGAATCCCACATGCTGTGTTTAATTCTGTTTGTTCTTGTTCTACAAGAGTTGTAGATGACACCAAAGACCCCTAACCCTCCAAAGTAATATACAGACTTGTTACGCACTGAATCTTATTGAATATCACAAGTGGACCAGTGCAGAGTCTCGTTTTTTTTTTTTTTTTGGAAGTGTCGTATAAAAATGCTAATTTTCACTCGTCCTCCAGCGCAGTCTTAGTATTTTTTTGGGTGAATGGTGACTGTGGCTATGTATGCCCGTTTTACGGTAAAGTCACATGACCATGTGGATATTCTGGTTCATTTATAATATCCAATCGAATGTGATGGACAAGTGCTGAAGGTTCTGGTCTTGTTTTTCACCTTCCGGCCGGCAAGCTTTTATCGTGCCTGTTTATTATGTGGGTGATGGCAAAAAAAAAAAAAACTGCTTTTCCCAAATTGATAGCGAAGTGTGGTACGTGCCATTTCTTCACCTTTATTTTGTTTTGAATGCTTCTTACGTGCACATGTGAGTTGGCTAATGTGCTCATCCCTTTGTGGCGATGACCACTAGTGCTTCGAATCTCTAATGAGCGGCTATAGCGTGCCGCCCAGCAGAAGCTTGAATCTCTCTGCTTTGGCGGTCTAGCGGCCTTCTTTGGGTTACAATGGCATGATGAATGGCCCCACCCACCATGGGAAGTTCAATTTCTCCCTGCTAACAATAGCAACAAATTGCGGTCGATCCTGGTTTCTCTCTACAGTGTATAACCCCCCCCCCCCCCCACCCAGGAAGCATCCTGCTGTGAATTGACATGCACTGCCTACATAATGCTTTATTTATTTCTTTTGTAAATGTAGCATTTTATTTTATTTTGCCTATGGAAATTGGTGCCTTTGGACCCCTGTCCTGGCGGTGCACATGCTCAGACTGCGTTTGAAGTCTGGGGACGGCACACAGTGATCCTGTCACTGATCATTGTGGTTCCTTAGAAGCCTCCTGTTGCTATATAATTGTCACAGGCTTCTGCTTCGCTGTATTGTTTTTTTTCTCCCTCTTTTTTCCAGAAGTAAATAAATATTTTTCCTTAGTAAAAGCACCTCTGGTGGTGATGTAATTTTTTTATGCATGAGTGTGTCCATTATCATGAGGGTGGACGTAAATGTGTGCTTTAATTAACAGTTTGGGTATAGCTCTTGCAAGTCATTGAAGGCTCTGAGGATATATTCAAATATATGGTTTAATCCTTTATAACTGTGATGCACGGGGACAAGGACAAGCCAACACTTGCTGGCCTGTTCTGAGCCCTGTCGATTTCAAGGAATGTCTCCCGGCTTCCAGACACCAGGTTTTGGCTTGTCTCTTATTCCATTGCGTTAAAATCCAGTGATTAAGTACGGAGTCTATTCAATTCGCTTCAGAAATGGATTCTAGGAACAGAAATTCAGAGACGCTGCTACAGAACACTTCAAATTTCTTCAGTGGAAATCTGCACTCCTGACATTGGTCGAATGGAGTCTCTATGAGTCCATTCGACTTGGGGGTATAATTGTCTAATTTGGTATGTGAGGCGGATCTTTCTGTGCATTTCTGTTGGTCGGTTGTGTCACTTGACTTGAGGAAGGCAAAAAATGGATGCACGCCCAGAACGAATGATTTGACATAAAACAAATATTGCACAATCCAGTTGAACAGACGGGGTAGACATTATCGAGAGCAATAATCCGTGGACTCGGTTACAATTTACGTTATATTTTAAGAATAACCTCGAAAAAAATTCTCGGAAAGCCAGTTGTGCTCTTCTAAGCACCATGGGCGATGCTTAATAACCTGCGTGACTCTTACGCACTGGGCTTCTGAAGGTCCGTCGGTGTGCACGGATATACGTGGCACGCCGCGAAGAAGCAGGCAGCCCCCGTCTAGAGCTCGCAGCAGTCCCGCGGAGCAATCTCGGCAGAGGACGGCGTAGCGTAGTGGAGCTTTGGGGCGGCCCGTATCGCACTGGGTCACTGTGTGGAGATCTGTACGTGCGCGCGCAGAGCGTCAGGAAGCCCCGCGCGCCCCACTGTATCCACGCCGATGCTGAGCTCGCGGTAGGAGTATCCCACAATGCCCTTGTAGTGGCGGTACCGGAGATGGATGCTCCTGTCGCCACGGCTGTGGCTCGCCACCATCGTGACGGCTTATGCTACCGTTTCCAGTCGGCCGCCTCCGTCTGTCCGGCAGGTCTGCTGTGCATGTGACCGTGCGGCGCGGCCGGCGAGAGCAGCCCCGGGCGCGCCGCTACCGTCCCCCGCCGGCAGCAGCTTCACCGTCGCTGCCGCTTCTTGGGGAGGGAAAGCAAGGGGCACACAGGAGGAAGGGGGTCCACTGCTAAAGCATGGACCCCCTGGCCAAGCCTTGCCCTTCACAGGAGGAGAGGGGCTCCCAGGCGTATGGGAATAGAGCCGCCTCGCTAGGGGCCACCGGCGGGGAGACGAGCGAGCGGAACCGCGGCAGGGACGAAGCGATGGCCGGCGGGGACACTCCGGGAGGCTTTAACGACACGGACGAGTCTGTGGAGGAGAAGCTGAAGGGTCTGGTGTTTCGGAAGCAGACGTCCTACAGGTAAAGTGAAAGTGCGGGGAAAGTGAGGGAAAAGCGGGGCACCGATACGGGCAGCTCGCCTGCGCAGCTAGCGGGGGGAATAAGCAGCCGAATAGCGGCACTGTCTGTGATGCTCTACTGCATAACTTTCAATCGACCGCAGTATTATTTAAAACCCTCTCTTCGTGCCTGTGGGTGTCAGCTGTAAGTGACCGGATGTATTGGGCATTTAGCGGCTCTCTATCCCCGTTCCTACCCCAGGAGAGGCGCGCTTAGATCCCCGCTTCGGGTCTCGGCATATAGGGGGGGTTTCTCCACGTCTTTGGTGTTCCCAGCTTTCCAGTACATTCCCTAAACCGGTCACACCGGCACACGTTTCCTGACTTGTTAAAACGCGCACGGTGGTGGTTTAATGCGCACCATAGACCCGTTTCTGCACCCAGTTTCCGGAGGAGGAGGAGGGGGGGGGGTCGCTGTCCAGAAATTCCTTATAGCCCTTTGAACCTATTATGTCCCTGTTACCCCCCGTGGGTAGCTTTGTATGCACTATAGCTGTTAGTTTCATGGTGGTAGGTAGGGGAGGGGGGTCTGACTTTTCCCGCAATGACTTTGCCTGTGTGGATTCAACTCCAAATGCTTCGGCGAAATCCCCGGGCGGAGGGTGAAGCAGCTGCCGGGTCACGCAGCTGGCGAGCGGCCAGACAGCACAGACAGCAGCCACTGTGCAGATAGCTGCAGGATTCCCCAAGCGAGGAAAAAAAACATAACACCAATCGCTATGTAGTCCTGCTTTTTTTTTCGATCGTTGAGTTTTGCATGTAAGGCGACGTGTAGGTGGATCCTGGATCCACCCTGCGCCCACGTTTGAAATTGCGGCTGAGTGGTGGACGCGCTTGTCATTGTCGGTTTGCTGCTTCCTCAGACCTTGTCCGAACTGCTGCAAACAGCCGTGTTCTCACATACAAAATTCCCGAGAGTGACAAAAATCTGAAAAGGTCTACTCCACCATAAAAATCTTTTCCTGATTTGTTGGGAGGAAACTCGTTTTTTAAATTGCGCAAAATTTGCCAGAAGTGGATGTGAGAATGAAGATTGTGGATATTCTGAGCAGACACAGTATGAGATGGTCCATGTTAAGCTCTTACATTTTAGACGCATGAGAATATTTAACCAGAAAGCATTTTTCCCTTTTGGGTTATTTCTGATTTCCTTTAGGTTTAATAGGGTAGAGTGGCGAGTCTGTTCAACCAATCCTTCCTTGTTTTGCTGTTAGTCCTAGCTGTGGTGCTATGGATCTTCTCTCTGGATGGGTTGCTGTTTGTCTGCCCTGCCGCTGGCCCTCTCATGGCCTGAATACCTCACGGACTGAGGAAGTCCACCTCATTGTTAGAATGAAAATACACCCCAGAGGTCTCCTTTCAAAGCTTTCATTTTTAAGGGGAAATGCCAACGTGTGGTTTGAACTTATTCCTAATAGCGGCCTTTCTAGCCTCACAAAAATGCCTGCACCAAATGTGCACATTCGGTATGCGAGACCGAGACAGAATGTGGGGGAAAGGAAACTGCATGTCGGGCGGCGCATCAAATCAACGCTCGATCTTCAGATTTTAAAATTCACCTGGTAAAACAAGTACAGTTAAAAAGGCCCGGCACACTTTCTGCGGAGCGGAAAAGCTTTGACGTGGGATGTGGGCTCACAGAGTGAACAAGGGAGAGAACGAGAGAGAGATGGAGAGAGATTTAGAGGGAGAACCTGGGAGTTCCCTCTGCTATGTCTCATGGTCTCTGACTCTTCAAACCCCAGCTTTGCATCTCAGGGTCAAAATCTCTATTTCTACCACCCCTTTGGATACTCTGCAGTCAGATTACAGACTCTAGTAGATTCTGAGTCCTTACATATGTTAATTTTTAATAAATGGTATGTAAGGAAGCCATGGTTGGATGTTTAATCAGGTAGAGGAGAATGGACCAGTAACCCTGTCAGCCATACAAAAAACAGATGAATTTTTAGGCTTAAACGTCTGCAGATAATCCGGATTGCGGATTCTGTATTGCTGACACATTTTCCTGTCTGTCCGTTGATATGATGCAGTGTTAGTTTTTTTTTTTTTTAGACGCAGCCTGTGATAGGCTGGCAGTTAGAGGGGGTGGGCCAGTGGCTCTGTCCGTAGTTGGCTGCTGAGCATGTCAGATACCAGCTCTTGACCACACCTTGACCATACTTTTAGGTGGCCCACAGAGGAAAGAGCCCCACCTCTGAGACAGCAGATATCTGCTTCGAAGGATAAAAAAGTTCCTTCAAGGAAATCTAGATGTGTATCATTTCATAAAGTATAAATGAAGTAGTTAATGTAATAATGTTTTTGTTGTGTACATAAATATGTGTTATACATAACGTGGTTTGATAAATCTTCATAATAAATTTTTCAAAGATATTTGCTTAGCATGTATTTTTTTTCCACAAATTTCAGACCTGTGGTGAAAGTAACAAGAACATTGTATATGTTTATCAGTTCTAAGGTTTGATATTTCATATAAAAGAGGGATTACTAGTTTTTATGTTAGATGTAAGCACGGATTATGTTGGAGATTTTGTGTAGTCGTGGTGGTTCTCTATGTGGATAGGGATTGTCTTTGTGTGTGTGTGTGTGTGGTGGGTTTTCTGTGCCTTATATGTGTGATCATTTGTATAGGTGATGGATGGGCGTGTTATAGGTGTGTATGTGGGTGTTTAGGTGTGTGTTGATGCATGGGTCTTGGTTGGATGAGTCATGTGGGAACTTGGCTGAAATCGTTATGAGGCTGACACCTTCTTTCCTTGCTCATCTTCCTACATGTGAAGTTAGCCAGCCTTAGCTATATTTTTAACTGTTCTGTTAGCCGTCCTGTTAGTTGGACCTCTGATTAGTCATGCCCTTAGCTGTTCTGTTAGCCGTACTGTTAGCTGGACATCTGATTAGCCATGCCGTTAGCTGTTCTGTTAGCTGTTCTTGCAGCTAGGTGTCTGATTAGCCATGCCCTTAGCTGTTCTGTTAGCCGTTATTTTAACTTGGCGTCTGATTAGTCATGCTGTTAGCCATCCTTTTAGCTGGGTGTTTGATTAGCCAATGCCCTTAGCCATTGTTAGCCATCCGGTTAGCTGGGCGTCTGATTAGCCATGCCCTTAGCCTTTCTGTTGCTATTCCGATAGCTATACCGCTATGCATGCCCTGAGATTAGCTGGGCGTCTCATTAGCCATGTCCATAGCCGCACTGTTGCTATTTTCATTGTTGTCCCACTATGCATGCCCTGAGCTGAACCTTTCACTGTTTTGTTATACCATTCATTAGCTATTCCGTTAGCCACCTGTTAGCTGTATTGGCACATCGACGCAATGACTGCGTTGACATTGTGTCCAGGTAGGTGCTGTGTCCTGTCAGAGAGTCTGGGAATCTCATGTCCAAACAGTGAAAGTGAGATAGATTTCTGAGGAAAGCTATCAAAAGGGGCACTCCGCTGGAAAATTAGCGTTATTCTTGTTTGTCACAACCTCCGTAATTGGCTGCCGACTCGCATTAATGACATGGTTGTGCTTGTGAAACTGGCTTCCCCTTTTTTTGGAAGCTAAAGAGTTTCGTTATGAAAATAACTGTAATCATTTTACAACGTGGTTAGCGCTGAGCTGGCATGATTGAACAGGCCCATCTTTTCTACCAGTAGATAGGGGTGTTAGTATGCTAGATTTGCTGGTTACCGGCTGGGCTTTAGGTTAGGTGCTATTAGCTGTTAGTATGAGGTGTCGTGGGGGGGGGGGGGTGCTGGGTGTAGGGGATGCAGTGATGGCCTGTGGGAAGCAGTTTATTGTTGAACACATAACAACAATTCCATGAAGACTGAGAATCCAGAGCAGTAGTACTGTTAGTCTACTTACTGCCCATCATGCTTCTCTTAGCAGTAACACAGTCTGATATTGCACACTACTTGGGTTGTACAAGGCCATTTCTTTTTAAGTATATGCCTAAGAGGATTTTCTCTTTCCCTTGATAACCACCTTCCTCCCATAGTTCCCCATGACAACACTGCCCCCCCGAATTATTCCCTCCCAACTGTCCTTGTCCCTTGCATTTGGGTCAAGGCTTACACACCTCTTCCCAGGACAGGTTTGGTTTGTGCATCAGTGACTTGGAACCTGGACCCAGAAATTGTCGATTTGAATCTTGGCTCAATCCTGCTATGTCACCTTTCGGTGACATTTTTAACGTGAAATGATTCAGTAGAAATATCTATCCATCCTTCCATTCATCCCTCTTATCCCCTGCTTTTCCTGTACAGGGTTGCAGTTTAGTATCCAATTGAAAGTATCGATTTTCAATGACATACAGCCAGGAAACCTATGAAGGGCCTTCTCTGTGATTGGCCTTTTGCTTTAATATTTGTCAGTGTGACTCATGGGCATAAATAAATTCAAATAAAATTCAAAGAAACAGAATATTTGCTCCTTGGCCTAACATATTCAGATGCCCATAAAATATGGTGTTCCAAGGAAAAGAAAAAAAAAAAAACAAAGGAATTAAACCTTTAAAAAATGTGTTTTTTTTGAAGGCTCGTTTCCAAGAATATCCACACATTAATAACATTACCATCTGAAAGATTCACTATGGAAACCGAACATGTTTGAATTAACCCGGTTGTACTTTGTCACAAGAAGGGCTGTGTGTGTTTTCTTGAACTGAGTAGTGAAATTAGCTCCTGAGAAGTAATCAAGATGAGTTTGACCTTGCCAGCCTTATGAGCCCAGCGGCCGACAGAGAGGCATCAGCGATTGGGTGCTGCCGGATGGTAGAGTCTTTATTCATTGGGTTAAATGCAGAGGGCACAAGGTGTGACTTGAAACGTGCAAAGAGGATCTCCTGGGTGTAGTTCGCTGCCCTCGTTCCCCCCTCCCCCTGTCCTCAGGCAGCGTGCTCTGCATTAAAATGGAGAACGGCACCCCACGGAACATAAGTCGTGTCCTGCTGTCAGGCTCTGGCTCTGCTTCAGCATCAGGATCTACGTGCTGTCTTCCATGTTCGGTACACAGGGCTTTTTGCCTAAACAAATTGCCCATGCTTCTGCCAGGAGGAGGACAGGGAGTCTCAGAACCAAGGTGGCACACCTACCACTGGAAATGCTGGGATGCGTGCGATTGGCTGATTCCCCCACCCCATCCTGCTGGCATCTCCACCTCTGGGTCGTACCACAAGATGACGTATTTCCAAAGTGTCAGCCTGACGCAAACCAAGAGCGATTCCAACTTGCCTTATTTTAGCATCAGGGGTGGACAATTCGGTCTCCCGCGCATCCGGGACCACCGGTTTTCAACTGTGGGCGACTGCTCATGGTTACGTAGAGTAACCGCTGGATGACCCAAAAATATCGACGTGCGGGTGACCAAATTAACTTTCTTCGAAGGTTTTCGTCGCCCATTGTGTACTGAATAAATCTACAGAAAATAATTTCAAACAGTTTCGGCAGATTATGTACGATGATGGCCGATTGTGATTGACGATTGGAGAAAGTATTATCGTTAGTCTACATGATGCCCGTCGAAGATGAACGGAGATTCCCGAGCAATGCGGATCAGACTGGTGAGTCTCGCGCTACACAGGGATTACAGTGTAGTG
>JAODKE010000068.1:24944790-24982330 GCA_026779605.1 Mormyrus hasselquistii
CGCGCCAATTGGGGGGAAAGGAGCCAACCAGAAGCGCAGCAAAAAGCCCGCAGGGCGGGGGGGGAACCCCGAAAAAACGGGCACACTCCCCCCCCCCCCCCCCCCCCCCCCCCCCACCTGGCCTCCTGCTAATCATAAAAGCACACTGTGTCCTCTTTCTTGTCCCCTGGCTCTTTATACTCGTACAGATGAGCTTTGAGTTCCATTGGCTGTTCTTTTTTCCCCCTCATCTGACAGTTTTCTCACATGTTTAGTTATTGATTGTCTGTTTGTCCTTTTGCCTACCTGTTGTTGACTGGTTGTGCGCATCCTTGTGTAGTAAGTCCTCCCTTCTTTGCCTTGTGTCCTAATATGGTAAATTTATGGCTGGTGGTGCACTGAGGAGCGGTGCCGCTCGTGTTGTTTCCATTACCGGTGGTGGACGCTGTTTTCACAGGAAGTCAGCCTGTCACTTAAAAACCCAGAGCTGATGAGTCAGCAGCATCTCAGACATCTGCACTGTTTTCTGGTTTTTAAATCTAACAGCACTTTCCCTTACGTTCCACATCCGCTGCTGTCTGTGCTTCCGCATATTAAACAGGGCAGAGAACACACAGATAATTAAGATCATTCAGAGTGAAGCTGATTATTACATCAAGTGACACGACTGGAAGCTGTAACGCTGCTGGTGCTGTTAAGGATGACTAATGTGCAGTGACATTTAGAAATGACCTCCGTGAGGAAGTTTTGCGCGCGCGCGCGTGTGTGTGTGTGTGTATTTCTGTTCCCAATTTTTCCCGAGACTCCGTCTTGCCCTGAAGGCGTTGTCCCAGATTTGCGGCCAATCGCTGGCCCCTTCAGACGCCTGGGGCGACTCTACATCGGATAGACCCCCCTCCCAAGCGTTACCATGGTGATACCCGTCACTCACGCTGCTCCTCAGTTTGGTTGGAGCGGAGCCCTGTGGGAGTGGGGAGCTGGGAGAGGGTGGCTGGGGGATGTATCAGGATGTTAGTGCTGCTTTCTCATTCCCAGTGTGCTGGTCCTCCATCTCCGGGTCAGCTTGGTCACCTCTGCATCCTCGGTGCAGCTGCGTCCCCAGTGCCGCATGCGACTAAAACGCAGTGGATGCCCCCCCCCCCCCAGCCTTCCTGGGGAGTCTGAGCCCTTACTCACTGTGTTTACTTCAGCACCAGCCTTAAATGGAGTTTGTTCCCCATTTAACTCGGTCAGTGTGGTGTGCTAAAAACAGACCTGGTATCCGGCAGGGTAACCTCGTTACGCCCGCATGTGTCCCTGTTTACCTGCGAGCTGCATCTGCATGCTGGCAGCGTGACTCAGCTGCATGTGCTGATGAGAGGCCCGACTTCCCTTTCTAGCCACTTCCAGTGTATCATTACTTAATCTGGGCGGATCCCTTTTGGGTTCCTGCTCTCGGTTGGTTGGGGGCAGTTGGGGGTGTAGTGACATGTCAAGCTGTGACCTGGGTCAAAGCAGCCTATATTTGTGCAGCGTTTGGCTCAGTGTGTTTGGTCTATGATCAGAAGGTCGCCAGTTCAAGTCCCATGACTGGAAGTGATTTCACCGATGGGCCCTTGATAAAGGCCTATAGGTCTGACCCTGCTTTCTAAAAACGTATGTCACTTTGGATAAAAGCATCTGCTTGATAAATGTCAATGTACAATTGAATTTGTGCACATTTGGACAGGAAGGTGGTCAAGGCATCAGAGAAGCACCGGCTGGTCAGCGAGTCACCAGCCTGAAGAAATGGCTTTGGAAGACACAGCCTCTGTATAACAGGGACACATTGGGCCAGATTTGGGGGGGGAGAATGCTGAGAACAGGACTGTCAAGGCCAAGCCCCTGCAAACTGGCACTCTCTGTGTCTGCGTTACGCTGTGGTTCTGTGCATTGGCTGTTTCCCAGTCCGAATGTAAACAGTACAATTTGTTGCGGTGAGAGACGTCAAACACAGCGCCTCCTGCAGGTGCCGTCACCGGCCCAGCCGCTAGCCAAACACAGCGCTTTCCTGCCAGAAGCGATGGCAGGAAGCCCTGCGGAGCGGGGAGGCATCGGCCTACTTAGCTGTATTGTCAATAGAGATGGGGGGGAGGATTGGAGCCACACACAGATGCTCCTCCCTGACATTAGATGTTCATTGGAGCATTGTGGCACTTCTGCGAATGAAGCTGGCGCGTTTTGGTTGTAGCTGCGCCACGAGTCATCACTGTGAGGGGGGGGGGGGGGTGCTTTCTACTTTTCACCTCCTCTGATGCATCCCCCACCAACCTCGCTCTCCGTCTCCAGGTCGTCTCTGATCCTGCCATGTGGTTTGGGGGGCGCGGGTCACCCTCTCCCCTTTCCCGGAATATCCGCGGGCTCCTGCATTTTCAGTCACCGCAAATCCGAGGCTATAAATACATCCGTGGCCTTGTATTCCCACATCAAGCGCAGGGATTTCTGCTGACAGGCAGCGTGTTTTGATGTCACGGCGGCCTGCGCGTGAGGTGACGTCGCGCACCTGGGCTGGATCAGGCTCCCTGTTGCAACGAGTTATGCAGACATTCGCGTTATGCATAATCAGCCCTTTGTCATCCATGCATTTGACCTTAAATCTGAGCCTGACGTCACTCATAAGCATGGTTTTAACGGATTAATTGTAAATAACCGTGATGTTTAGTAGACATTGTGTCGTCTGACCCATGTGGCAGCTGCGCTCCTGATTCGGCAGCGTATCGATTTGCTGTTCATTTGCCTAATGCTCCTTTAAGCAGGTGGAGGCCCTGTTACCTGCTGGGGATCAGGTTGCAGGCTCAGGTGAGTGATCAGGTGGAGGCTGAGGTGAGGGGCGAGGCAGTCTTGTTGCTCCCGGATGGGGACTGGGATCAGCGGCCGGACATCGCAGCACTGCGAGATCCGGACTCGGGACTGGCTGCGGTGCCGGTTTTTGGTAGAGTCCATCTGGAAAGATGAGTGAGGATGAAGTCAAGGAGAGAGGGATGGGTGGAGTGGAGAGATTCCAGGCAGATCGCAGAGCTGTGCGGCACTGGAGACACAGGTGAGCATTCTCTAATCCAATTGGCTGTGGAGACACTGCTTAGTGGCTCTAATCCTAATGGCTACAGTGACACAGGTTTATGTCCTCTAATCCTACTGGCTGTGGGGCCACTGGTTAGGGTCCCCTTATTCTATTGACTGTGGGGCCACTGGTTAGGGTCCCCTTATTCTATTGGTTGTGGGAACACTGGTTAGTGTCCCCTAATCCTACTGGCTGTGGGAGCACCGTCTAATACAAAGGTGGGCAATCTTGTGCAGAAAGGGCTGCAGTTTGCTGGATTTTGCAGTAACTCCCTAATTAAATTACTAATTAGAGGACTGATTAGCTGAAGAGTCCTCACACCTGGGTTTGAACGGCTGACCTAAAGGTTATCCAAAAACCTGCATACGCACAGGCCCTTTTCAGATAAGATGCATCCCGTAATGGTCCTGGCTCTATAGAAAGCTGTTAACAACCACTTTGTCAGTGTGCCTCACTGGAGAACTTTATGAGCAGCAAGATTTACCCAATTCCTGGGCAAGTTTCACTTCTGTTTCCCCTGTGAACAAGGGAAAAGTCACCATGCTGGACAGGCCTTGGTGTTTACCCTAGAACACATTCATGCCTCACGTACTGACGCCCATCTGTGTGTGCAGTCAGGTTTCACTTCCAATACAGCAGTAATGTTACGTTTCTTATTCCTCTGAACCCGAGATCAAGCCTGTAGAGACAAACGAGTCAATGCGTATTCGCGGTATGATTAAACGGGTCAAATTACTGAATTTAATGACCTAAATGTCTTCCTCTGGAGGGAAATAGCTCTTGAAGAATGACTTACTTTTCCCGATTGGAATCAGTACAATGTGTATCTGTCGTCAGGGCTCGCTGCGTGGCTGACGTGTGGGATGATCGCTGCCTTGATGAAGATTATAGTTTTACGCTCCTCACTGCTTCGGGTTGGATGGGTGAAAAAGAGCCCTTAAATACATGTCTGAAGCTGAGTGTGTCACCATGTTTCCTTGGAAACCTTGACATTAATAGCCAGGTGTCATGAAGAGGGGAAGAGAGGTCGCTACATTGACAGTGGTTGCTAAATTAAAAACGCACGTTCTGGCCAGCAGAGGCGTCCTGGACACATCGCCTACGGATGCAGGTCGGACATACGTCAGCCGAACAGTTTTCCCTCTGCCGGTGTTCGAACGACTTTAATCTCCCCAGGAATCCTGCCTTTGATCCCCCCCCATCCCTATCACTCCCTCAGTCTAAATGCTAATGGCTGAGTGTTCATTATGCCCCCTTAGCACATTCGGAACCATGTTAAGGATGCAATGAGGAGGCAGATTTGAGGCTGGCGTCGAAGCAGACATGTGACGAACAAACGAGTCTCGGCAACTACAGTGACTATGACATCATCACAATTCCAGTGTGTCTCACAGGACCTTTCCCGCTCTGCCTGGGGAGGCAGGCAGCCTGTGCGTGAAGCCGCAAAGTGGCGTGACTTTGTTAAAAACCCGCTGGGTCGCTTGGTACGTTCTCATTCATTAATTGCGCTTGGTTACAAGATTTAAATGTAACTGGATGCACGCTGTAATCGTCATAGAAACCCTGGGCCTGCCCCTGCACCGCATTGGCACATCTTTTTCTTCTTTTCTTCCATTCTGTATTTATCCGGAAAGGTTTAAGGTGTGCGTGCAGCCGTGCTCGATGCTCCAGGTGTAACACAACGCCCGTGCCGTTTCAAGGAGATCGATTGTAGAAGGGCTGAAACTTTAATTAGGGTGTCGGGTGAATGGAACGCACCTTCTGCTTGGTTTTCCTTTCTTTTTTCTTTTTTTATTTGCAGGACCATCACCTCGTCCTTTACTGTGGGTGTGGTCTCAGGGAAGCCCCGCCTCCTCACCCTGGGAAGTGGCCTATTGGCACCTCCTATTTCCCCGCTCGTCGTGCCTCCGTGAAACACGCCGCTGACAATCCCCTGCTGATTACGTGCCCAGGGCCAGCTGTCGCCGGGCATCGTCGCGCCATATTCTGGGAGCGTTGCCACCCTGCCCTCCACAGCCACCCCCATCCCCACCCCCCTTCCTGTCCTGATGGGGGAGTTTGCGGCCCTCCATCTGTGACCTGGGCCTTCACCCATCCCACGTCTCTCTTGTGTCTCACAGGAAGGCCATATCGCGGTCCGGCCTGCAGCATCTCGGTCCCATCCAAAGCCCCCCCCTGAGCAATGGACCGACCAAGGAGCTTCGCACCGCCGTGGACTGGAGTGTAAGTATCTGTCACACGACCAGTAGGGGGCGCCGGTGCAGTCCCATATGACTGCTGGAACCACAAAACATTCTGCCAGCTTCTATTTTCCAAGAGTGTTGTGTTCAGAATGTTGTTGTGACTCGATTCTGTGGGATTCTGTACTTCCCAGCGAAGATTAGGTGAAATTCTCAGGATTTTGGGTTTTTCTTATCCCATAAACACATGCAGAAGAGTAGCCCTGTTATGGAATTTAGCTGTTGGCAGTCCAGATGGCTTGCCTTGACCTAGCATTCCTCTCATGTTCTTCTTTAGGGCCAAAACTTATGGAAGCAAAAGGTCGTACAGTCAGTGGCACCTGCAGAAAATCTTGATTGGAGTGGCAATCTGGAGCCAGTAATATTTATGTGGGTAAAAACTTTCAGCTGGGGGGAGGGGGTGCTGTCCATAAAAGCATATCCCAGGGGAGTCAATGCCAGTCCATCAGTCAAATTTAGTGGAGTTGGAAATTTTGCCGGACCACGTATAGATGCTTGCAATTGTACCATCACCTGTAGAGTGTAGGGCAGTGTTTTCCAAGTCCACTCCTCTTGGACCCACTGTCAGTTCTTGTTTTTGCTCCCTCTGAGCTCCCTGTCAGACAGTCCACATTTTGCTCCCTCATAGCTTACAGTAGGGATCTGGCAGGAGCAAAAACATGGACTATCTGTGGGTCCCCGAGGACCGCATTGGGAAACATTATTGTAGGGTATTTATTTGTAATAATATCAAACGCCATGGTGATTATTAATTTTTATGAAATGCAGAGTGTGTGGTCTGAGTTGCATCTCCTGAACCAGCTCTGCAAGGGATGCATGGTCCTCCACATGGTCTGTGGGTTGGTTCATCCTCTAGACTAGGGGACAGCTTGCCCTAATCCCCCAGCTGTAGGGTCTGGCACGACCGGGACCATCGCAAGGTGTTGGATATGTAGGGAGGGGGTGTTTGCTAGGAGATAAAGCCTTAGAGAGGCAGAGATCTCCCGGCAAGAACGGTGAAGATGCTGCGAATCTGCAGATGGAGTCGCTCTCGATCTCAGTGAGATCGAACGGCTGTCGACATTCAGGGTCAGCCACTGCTCTTCAGAACCTTCTGAACCGGGTCATATTCATATCTTTCTCCAGTGGTTGCTTTGCGGTGTTGAGGCTCAGCGACAGACTGGTGGTTTTGGGTGGGTGGATTCTGAGCAGCAACCCGGGGAACCGAAAGCTTCCCGCAGGAATGTGTGAAGCTCGGCCCTGCAGCGCCCTCCTGCTGCTCACCTGAGGGAGCTACTTTAAGGTGTCTGAGTGGGAGGTGTCTCCCCCCCCCCCTCCAGTGTGAACCCCCCTCCCATCAAATCAGGGATAGGTATGAGTCTTTTCCTGCAGTCTTGAAAACTTCTCTGTGCCCAGCTGGGGGAGCTGGGGAGGAGGGTAGGGGGGCATCTCCCCTACCAGCTTCCTGATCGCCCTGTGATACCGGTATCACACAGCTATGATTGGCAGAGTTTTTGCCCATCAGGCTGGGGGGGGGGGGGGTGCATTTCCTGAACGTCAGTGCTGGCCTTTCCCTCCACCCCCATTGGGACCCCGGTGCTCAGTGTGTAGTCATTAAAATTTAACCACCCCCCACCCCCCCCCCCCAAATGGCTGAATGCCTTTGAACAAGCAGTTGATCTGAGTGCTGCTGTCCATGTGTGTCAGAGTTTCCATGTCGATTCCTGTGTGTGTTTGTGGGTGAGTGTGTGCGTGTGTGCCCTGCATTTCGTGTTATACAGTACCAGTCAAAATTCTGGACACGGCTACTGAAAATTATTTCTTTTTCAACAAGATAATGACCTCGAGCTTGTGTAGTAAGTATTATCTCATGACCAGGGACAGAGATGTGGTGCTGTGGCAGATCCCTAGACGTAAACACTGTAGAGCTGGTTCGGGATGCATCAGAAAAAGAGCACAGTCACTGACTAGAACTGCCTAGAACTTGTGGAAACTCCATCAGGACTGTCAGAGAAGCATTCCAGGTGGCTACATATGTCAGCTGGCGGAGTCTTCAATGCTGTCATTGAAGCAAAAGGGGGCAGTTTTGAAGAGGCTAAAATCTGAACAAATTTTGAGATGTTGAACCATTTTCTTTGCGCTTGCAAATTTTCATATGTACCAGTTAAACTAGAGAAAGATGCATTAAAAACAGGTGTGTCCAGACTTTGGAATGGTGTGGTATGTCTGATCCGTGTGTATGTGGGTTACCGCCTCACTACAGTAATACTGTCCTTGGTACCACATGTACTTTCTGTGTGTGTATTAATAGCGTGTTTCGGGGTTTGCTGCGGTTTCGCGGTCGCCTCCGCTGTGGCATGTGCAGCCTCTGTCTTTCCAGCGTGGTGACATCGCTCCTGTCACTTGCAGGAGACGGCAGTGAACGGTGAGCACTTGTGGCTGGAGACCAACTGCTCGGGAGAGCTGTGTTACCTGGGAGAGGAGACATGCGTGGTGAAGATCTCAGTGAGTGTCTGCCGGGCCCAGAGCAAGGGGTGGGGCCTGGGGATATGGGGTGGTAACAATAACGTCCCGGCTAGTGAATTGACAGAAGAATTGCTCTTCATGCCGAGAATTGCTTCATGAGAGAAACTACCTGATTGGCCGATGAAGGCATTTATTAGGTAATCAGGTAGCGCTTCTTTCATGAATATTAATGAATTTTCCCAAACCTCCCTGTAAAATGGAAATTTATGGGCAATCTGGTGAAGGCCCTTGATTGTATTGTAGTCTTTGATTTTTCAGCATTTATGTGTCACAGCTGATACGGTGGTCCAACTGGCTCAGAAAGCCGACGAATTCTCGAGGCAGAAAGCGTGACGGTCACGCTTATGTCTTCCCAAAGAATGGCAGAATGATGACACACAGGGCGGACTGACGGGAAAAGCGAGCCTAGTTTGTGCTGTGGGCCCGTGAGCGACACCCCCTGGCCGTTAACTTTGTGTGTGTGTGTGTCTGTCCCTTTAAGAAGTCAGCACCCCGGAGGAAATGTGCAGCGTGCAAGATAGTGGTGCACACAGCCTGCATGGAGCAGCTGGAGCAGGTGGGCCCTGCAGACCCCCCACCCGTTGCCTTATCCGCTGTATCCATGACACCTGTGTTGTGGAACATGGAATGGAATGGAATGTTGTGGAATGTTGTGGAATGCAGCAGCAGACATGTGACACCTGCTCTTCCCGTCCTTTAGATCAACTTCCGCTGCAAGCCAACCTTTCGCGAGGGGGGGTCTCGCTACACACTGCGGGACGTAAGTGATCTGTGTGTGTGGATTATGTTTATATTGTATTGTGGGGACCAAATGTCCCCCGCAATGTAATAAAAACCTGTTATTTTCGTATTGTGGGGACCAGTTTTTCAAGTATGAATGCAATCAAAAGAATAAAAATGCCAAAGGTCTTGTATTTTGTTATTTATGGGTAGGGCTGGGTGGGGGTTAAGGGTGTCATGTTGCGATTAGAGTTTTCCCTGTAGAAATGGAATGGAGAGACCCCACAAAGATATAATTACAAACCTCTGTGTCTATGTGTGTCCTGTTGTCCCCATGTGGTGACAAATATGACTTTCAAAACATCACCAGATAAATCCTGATTACCAGAGGTGAGATACCATGACCAACAGGAGTTTCACACACTGTGAGGTTCAACTGTGGCCCTGCGGCCATGCAGACCCCTGTGACTAGCTTCTGACAGTGGGAAACTGCTTTAAAAATTCCCCTCTGGCTATCAGTAAATTCTACCTACCTACCTTCTTACTTGTGTGTGTGGGATTGTGTGTGTGCGCGTTCTCTGTTCTGGTTCTTTGTGACAAACCTGACCTGACACCATGTGTGACTTGAACCTGCAGCCATCTGGGGTCCACGGGAGCGTGATATCGTGGTGCATTTTTTTTTCTTCTGGTGGGGGGATATGCTGAGCAAGGCGCCGTCTTACGTCTGTCTGTGTGTGTGTGTGTGTGTGTGCCTCACAGCAGAACATCCTGCGTCACCACTGGGTCCACCGGCGCCGCCAAGAGGGCAAGTGCCGCCAGTGCGGGAAGGTAGGTCCCTCCCTCCGCCTCTGTACTTTCAGTATCCATGGCAACAGCAGGCGAGCATACCCCTGTCCCGTCTGTGTATAACGGACCTTCCCGCAATGCTCTGTCTTGGGATCTGCAGGGGTTTCTCCAAAAACTGTTCCACAGCAAAGAGATCGTGGCCATTAGCTGCTCGTGGTGCAAGCAGGCAGTGAGTACCGTTTATCTGCAGAGATACCCACAATGCCTTTGGGGCCCTCTGTTGACCTCCACCCTTCTCGTTTCGTCACCTAGTTCCATAACAAGGTGACGTGCTTCATGCTGCAGCAGATTGAGGAGCCGTGCTCCATGGGCGCCCACGCCGGCGTCATCGTGCCACCCTCCTGGATCGTCAAAGTCAGGAAGCCGCAGGTACAAGCTCCTACCAACAGGTGGCGGTCGGCCAAGCACGCAGGGTATGACTGTGGCTGGCTGCGTGAGGACAGCTAGGCAAGGAAGCTTATGTGTGTTTGTGTGCTGCGGTCTGACAGCTTTGTTCCAGTGCGTGAGAGTGGGATGCCAGCGTGTGTCTTTGGGAGACTGGCGGTCTCCCCCTCTGCAGGCCGTGTCGTGGGCTCTCCCTGTGGCCGCATGAGACCGGCTCCTACCCCTTGTGCTTGGTGCTCCATGCCACCTTTTTCTGTGGCCCGCCTGCTGCCATTACTTCGCTTTACCTGTGGCCGCGTTGCTGCCATCGGCTTTCACACGCGCAACGCAGCGGAAACCGCGTGCGTCGCCACTGTCTGGTGATTCGTAATGATGGACCCTGGTCCGCATCTGACACTGTCCTGTCCTAGGCCCTGTCCTCTCCTCGTGAACTCAGGCTCCTCAGGAAGGGGACTGTGGTTCATGGTTTGATGGGCAGCTGGGCGTAGAGGGCCAGCTTCTGACCGGGATCTAGCTTCCCTTATGACTGTAGCTAGGAGACAGTCGCCCTTAGTGTTCTGAGAACTGGACACGCTCTCCACATGACAGTTCATGCTCCTGTAGCTCAACAAGTAGAATTTGTAACAGTACAAAGGTGGATTCAAATTCTACTTCCCCTGTAAGTTGCTTTGGATGAAAGCATCAGACAAATGAGTCAACATGATGTGTTAGGAAACACCCGGGGAACCACTAAAGATTGGTTTTTACAATATATGTATTTCTGTATGCTTTAAATTGCAAACAGTTTTATTTATAGTGGTTTGCAGCATACCAACTTCATTTCTACTGTAATCAGTAGCCGCAGCGTGCGCAGTAGAATGTGGGCTGTGAGTCCACGCCCCCCACCCCCCTCCTGAGGCCGTGCAGGTGTTCTCCTACTCAGCGCCTCATCTCTCTCCTGTCCCCCAGAGCTCTTTTAAAAACTCGAGCCGAAGGAAAAAACGGACATCATTCAAACGAAGGACCAGCAAAAAGGGAACTGATGTGAGTAAACCTGTTTTCACCTCCCCCCTGCCCCCCCCCCCCCAAAAGGCATGACCGAATGACAGCCAGAGGAGAAGAGACACAGTCAGGAATAGGCTGGGCATTGGACAGCTGCTGCGTGTAGATAAAGAACAGGCTGCATCTTTTTCTTGTATTCATTTTGTGTCCATTCGGCCACACCCCCTTTTTAGTGTATCCATTGTATGTCATGAGGCCACACCCCTTTATTGTATGTGTCCATTAGGCCACACCCCTTTCTGCTTACTGCATAAACTGCTTCTTGAAATGCCACCAGGGGTGTGTTGTTGGCCCTTGGTCCTGGGAATAAAACCTAACCAAGGCTCCCAACTCCAGGCTGTGGCCGCAGAAACAGTGTGGGTTCGTGTGGGTCCTTCTGCATGTGCATGTCTGCATCCGTGTATGCGTGACCGGTATGACCATCTCTTCTGACAGGACTCCAAATGGCGCCCGTTCATAATCAAGCCCCTGCCCTCTCCGCTCGTAAAACCTGTGCTGGTGTTCGTCAACCCCAAGAGCGGCGGGAACCAGGTAAGCCTGGTGGGAGGGGGCGGGTCACCCATCTGCAAAGCCCACCTCCAGAGACTGACCCTGCTTTTGCCCCTCCCTCACAGGGCACCAAAGTGCTACAGATGTTCATGTGGATCCTGAACCCCCGGCAGGTGTTTGATCTCTCTCAGGGGGGGCCCCGGGAGGCGTGAGTACCCGGCCTGATCTTCCCTCCCCTCTTCCTCATTCTCACTCGCTTTTTTCCCCTCCACATTTTAGTACACAGTCACAGTGTATTTCCTTTTTATCATACTGTGATAAAAGCCTGTTTTTTTGACTGTTTGGGGATTTTTTTCCAGTCCCCAAAAGGAAGAACTCAATTTTATAAAAATTCCATCCTTACCCTGAATCCCATGCTTACCGTCTGCTCCTCAAAAATCTACCAATATAATAAGGTAGCTCAGGAGGCTGACATACAGCCATCGGCCAAACGCCGCCACCCGTATCCTTGGGACTGAACACCCTGGTACCCCTGGGTCCGTAGACCAGGCGTCAGACGATGTGTTCCCCAGACCTGCTCCCTGACTCACTGTCTGCTCTCCCCTCTCAGGCTGGAGCTGTACAGAAAAGTGCCGAATCTCCGAATCCTGGCATGCGGGGGTGATGGCACGGTAAGATCAGGGGGGGCTGGGCTGTTACATCACGGCTCTCTCCAGCACTGGGGGCGGGAGCAGACCATCCTGCTCATTTGCATCTAACTTCTTCTGTTGGGAGAAAAAAAGCAGAAAGCAGGAAAATTTCCTCTATTAATGTTTTAATTATCACACAAGAAGTTTGTCCTTTTTTTTTTGGAAAATTAAGAGATGACAGCAAAATCTTCAATCATTTCTCAATTTATGTCCAAGCACCTGTGTAAAATATGTTTTTGCAAACTCTAGCCTGGTTCTTCCCTGCTTTTCATTGATGAAAGGCTTCTTCCTTGCTTTATGGGGCAGTCCTGCCTCTAGGAGCCTGATATTAACTGTCCTAGCAATGCACTTCTCTGATTTATTCAGTTCTCTGATTTATGAGGCACTGCCGAATGTAGTTGACAGTCATCTCTAGCATTCAAAAGTTGCTTCTGTCATCTAATTGGCTAGTTTTTGGTTATTGCTTCACCTTGTTCCTGTGTACTGCTGTCTTAGAAATCTTGAGCCTGGAAAAAGCCTGTCTCACAACAGTCTGCCAACAGAAGCCAGTAGGATTTAAAAATGCAGATTTTTAAAAAGTATAGAGTGCTCTCTTCATTTTTCCCAGGATTTTAGCTTTCCCATTTTAACATACCAGGTTCCTATAGTTGGCGTTGGCCTTTTACTGGCCATAGTGTACAAGTGCTGTAGCGAGGTGGCTGATTCTGACTCTCTGTCCTCCAGGTGGGCTGGATCCTCTCAGCCCTCGATGAGCTTCAGATGAACCCTCAGCCCCCAGTTGCTGTTCTTCCTCTCGGGACAGGAAATGACCTGGCACGCACCCTGAACTGGGGAGGGGTGAGCAGACATATTGCACAGCTGAAATTTTCCATTTGCCCTAAGGAAGAATTTGGCATCAGTTTATGGGTAACCAATGTCTTTTGGACCCGTTTGTGTTGTCTGCTGCCTGACCTTCAGTCTGCAGTAGCTTCTTTTGCAGGTCGGGTCATAGCAGTTCTGGGAAGCCTGGGGTGTCGGGAAGGGTCCTCATTAGGCAGGACACTCACCACACACACAGTTACAGGACACTAGGGAACTCCGAGTCACCACTGTACCTGAACTGCTAGAGAACCCAGAGGCAACTCATGCTCACACGGAGAAGATGCCAACTCTACATGTACACCAAGCTGGGGTTCAAAATAGGGTTTCTCTTCAGAATAGCTTCAACGTGTGTTCCTACATATCCTTGAAACGAATGAATTGTTGCACAGGAATGTCAGCAGAGGGCGATGTGGCTGTTTGGTTAGAGCTTTCACGGCAACTGACAGCAAAACAAGTGACCCCTGTGCCCCCATTAGAGTAAATGACTGTATACTATATTTACGGAATCATCTCTGGGGGGCGGGGGGGGGGGTCCAAAGCGAGTATCACGGGAGCTTGGCAGATCCTGGTGGGCAACATTTTAATTGTTATTTACTCTGTTTGCATTCATTAATGAGCAGAGATAAATGTCACCCCCGCTTTTCCTGCCGTTAAAGGTATAAAGTGAGTGTGACAGCCACAGTGTCTCATGTGTTTAAACAAGCAGAACGTTAGTGGCTCTCAACGGCACTGGGGGGTTAGGCTCCGGCTGGTTACCAGGTTCACCCCCCCTCCCTTTTCATTTTCGTGAGACCAGCCTCTTGAAAAATATGGGATGGATGTCGCTGGAAAGACTTTGCTGTCATTGTAATTTTCGCTTAATTCGTTTTAAATGGAGGCTTTTCAAATACCCTTAATTATGCTCTCATGGATCCTCTGGTACTCCTCTGCGGGGGCGGACGTCGGCAACCTGGGTATCTGCAATCTCTCTTTCTCTAAAATTAGTTGAACTGCAATTGGTACTGTAATGCTGAAGAGTCCCCCCCCCCCGCACCACCATAAATCTGCTTTATACAATTTAAAGGTTCAGCGTGGGCGCTGGGTGGCTCTGCAGGTTAGGACGGTGTATCTGCGGTCAAATACACCAGCAGGTTGCTGGTTCGGATCCTGTTTCTTAGTGAAGTGGCTTTATTGTTGGGCCCATAATCAAGGTCTTTAGCCCCAGCTGCTCGAGGGACTATCTGATCCTGTTCTCTCGCTCGTATGCTGCTTTGGACAAAAGTGTCTACTAAATAACTGTGATGTAACAGTGATGTGGTTCTACACCACTGCAAGTGAGCTGCGTTGTATTAAACACACATCGATGTTTCTGATAGACGTCAGTCCTTGATGCTGCCCCCAGTGCACTGTGGAGGCTGCTGAGTCCCTGTCTCAGCCTTGTCCCTGGCTGGTACTGAGCAGGTGTGGAAATAAACAGGCCGCGATCCCTACGATTTATTACTGCATACTTGGGATTTTAATTCCAGTGTTTGGTGTTTTATGTTATTGCGAAGGTGTCACTAATTAAAAAGCCCCCAATGAGACTGCTTGGCAATGAACCTTTTAACTCTTTTAGAACTTGGGTTTGGATTTCGATTTATTACTACTCCCAATGAATGTTTTATTTACTACAACTACTGGTTGTTTCTCATGTGATATTGTGATATATATTTTTTGTAAATGAATGAAGTAATAATTTATGTCATGAAACCAATAAATTTGCAATACTTTTACTGAATTAATTATACGTCCCTAGACTTTCTGTGAGCACTGTAGATGGGTTTATATACTCTAATAATGTTTCTTAAACATATGGTAGCTTTAGCCCTCTACTTACGGTCCTGTTCCTGTTCCCCTCCCCTCCCCAGGGCTACACGGACGAGCCGGTGTCTAAGATCCTGTGTCAGGTGGAGGAGGGCACGGTGGTGCAGCTGGATCGCTGGAACCTCCAGGTGGAGAGGAAGTTCTCCCCAGGAGAGGAGGGCTCTCAGAAGGTGACCTCACATCTAGAGCAATCAGGCCACAGACGGGCGTCAGGAGAGCCTGCCTGATGTGTAACTCTCCCGCCGTATGCGTTCCTTTGTTCACAGCTGCCGCTGAATGTCTTCAATAACTACTTCAGCTTGGGGTTCGACGCTCACGTCACCCTGGAGTTCCACGAGTCCAGAGGTGAGAGTCTGGGGAAGATCGGAGCGGCAAGGGGGTGTCATGGCAGGTCATCACGTAACCCCCCCGCCCCGCGTGACGCTCTCGCGGTGGCTGACTTAGCAGAGCACATGCTGAGAACGTGAGATCCCAGGGCCTGCCTGACAGGTGCGGAGAGAGGGCTGCCCGGCCCTCTCTGGGTGCTTGGCAGCAACTCGCTCAGTAGACGTGGCGGATTACCAGAGAAATACTCAGAGCCTCTAATTAATGCGATCTGTCACTTTTTATGAGGCGAGGGTGGGCGGTGTTGGGGACAGTCCAATTTGAGACACGAACACGGCCTCAGATGGTAGAAAAATCCGCACGGGAAGTCCGGCCCGGCTTGACGTCTCCTCCCCTTGCCCTCCGCAGAGGCCAACCCTGAAAAATTCAACAGCCGTTTCCGCAACAAGATGTTCTATGCAGGGGTGAGTGGGGCGTGAATCACCGACCGTGTAGCTCTGGGGCCGAAGTGCGGTACTGTGACCCGGCAGCTGTTCTGTGTGTCACATCCCTCTAGGCTGCCTTCACCGACTTCCTGCAGAGAAGCTCCAGGGACCTGTCCAAGCATGTCAGAGTGGTGGTGAGTGCAGCTCTGAAGGTCTCCACTAGGGGGCAGCCGATCTTGGCACATTCTGCAAACCCTTTTCTTAGAACAGCAGTAATATTGACATTTGCTTCAAGTTTACTTAATTTAACGGATGCTTTTGTCAATAGCGATGTACAAGGGAAGCAAATAGACCATTACAAACATACGCCTGTCAAGAAGTTGACTAGGTTAAGGAGGTTGGAAGTATTTCTAATTATGCATCCAGGAATAATACAGGTACCTATGATTCGAAATTAATTTGGAGATAATAAAATGCATTTTTAGATTTCAGCTGTCATTTTCTGAGACCTCCTGTCTATTTTTTTATTTTAAAGAAGAAAAAATTAAGATCCAAATGACAAGGGCCATCTTCTTGCTTTCCTTTCTTATCCTTCCCTTGTTCGCCACAGTGTGATGGAACAGACCTCACCCCCAAGATCCAGGAGCTGAAGTTCCAATGCATCGTGTTCTTGAACATTCCCAGGTGCAGAAACCACCCTCGGAACCACCCCTGAAACCTTGCCGAGTCCTTCTCCTTAGCGACTACGCCATCTGCTGATGGGTTGTTGCAATGCGCTGTCTTAAGGCTCAGTCACTGCTAACGCCTTTTGGTTGTGTGTGCCCATTGTGCCTATAGCGAAGGTGTTTCTGCCCCCCAGGTATTGTGCGGGCACTATGCCGTGGGGTAATACCGGTGACCACCGTGAGTTTGAGCCTCAGCGGCACGACGACGGCTGCATCGAAGTCATCGGCTTCACCATGGCGTCTCTGGTGAGTGGGTGTGAACGTCTTAGGCCACATCTTAATTCGCCAGGCTGCCCCGTGTTCACCGGGGCCCTCTGTGTCCACCAGGCGGCGCTACAGGTGGGCGGGCACGGTGAGCGGCTGCACCAATGTCGGGAGGTGACCCTGACCACATTCAAGACGATGCCTGTGCAGGTGGATGGGGAGCCGTGCAGACTGGCCCCGTCCACCCTTCGCATCTCGCTGAGGAACCAGGCCAACATGGTGCAGAAGAGCAAGAGGAGGACCTCTGTCCCTCTGCTCAACGAGTGAGTCACGCGCATACACACACACACACGCACACACACGCACAGATGCATTCCCCTACACACATTTTCTTTTCTTATGCTGACTTGCTATCTTGTAAATGATCCCTAAAGGACGTTAAACTGAAAAACAAAACAAAAACATGCAAAATCTGACATTTACAAAGAGCAGGATTGGGGGCTTGTTCTTCAGGTATGGCTTTCATATTCTGTCTGTGTAAGAATTTAAAAAATGCACACCCAGACACACAACATGAAGCAGTGCCGTGCTGACTATAACATCCACAAACAGAAGTATGGTATTTTTATGGGGGGGGGGTGGGTCTGACAGACTGATTTACCTGGCCGACCTTTTGACCTTTGTTCGTATTCTCCCCTTGGGTTCACCGCACCTGTGACCTGCTCCCTGTGTGTTGTTGACCTGTTTGTGGGTCACGCCACTGTCATGGTGTCTCTCTTTTCCTCTCGTCACCTTCACTAACCCCCCTCCCCCCTTTGCGTCTGTCCCTCTACTGGCTGCCTGTCTGCCTGCCCCCTCCCCCCCATTGCCTGCGCTGGTTGTCAATCTGTGCCTCTGGGTTTGCGCAGCATTCAGAAAGTGTGTGCCGCCGACCTCCGTCGCCTCTCTGCTCCCCCCGACTCCTTCTCCATGTGAGTATCTCTGCCCGGGTGGATGGGGCAGGGCTGGGCAGGGGCGGGGCATAGTAACTGCTGGCTTGGGTCTTTTCAGCTCTCTAAGTGGCTCTTCCGGGCAGGGGCAGGCAAGCCAGGGCAAGGGATCTGTGTGTCAGTCATACGATAAATGACCTGATTAATGTAGATTCTGGGAACAGTGCACGCACACAGGCGCGCGAGTATGTGTACGCACAAACATTCCGTGTACGCAGCGATGAGTCAGACAGTGTGTTCGAGCGCCTGACCACTATGTTACCGTGGCCGCCATCTGTTTCGCGGCGCATGCTGTGAGGCGATTAAAATGCAGGTTTTCGGTGCTGGCGAAGACATGGCTGCCGCAGCCCCCATGTGACACGCGCCTCTCTTGCGCCGACTGCGGAATGCTAACTGCGCGCCGCGGTCATGCTAACTGGTCTCGCTGTCATTGGAGGAAATCGCTGCTTTCATTTTACTGTTTTCATTGGTGTCGTCACACACCAATGCAAAAAAGCACAAGTACAGTCATTGACAAAAGTCTTGTCACATAAGGATATTGTAACTTAAAAAGGCATATATCTTCTATATATAGAAGATATATTTCTAATCAATCAATTGTTACAATAAATGGATCAATTTAATATCAAGGGTTTCACATTAATAACTGGGTGCAAAAAGTGTCCTGATGTTCATAGCTTGTTAAAGTCCATAACACCTGTTTCTGTAAGGACAAAAGTTTTGTCATGTCTTTTAATGATTTAACCAATCACATAATAAAGGTTCACCTGTGACAAATACTGTAATTAACCATAATCTAGAGGGCTTTGCCTTTCTTATAAGCCATTTCTGATTCCATCTGATTAAGTACACGTTGTTGTTCCTACAACTTAAGTTAACAGTCGGTGATAAGTTAAGTGGCAAGACTTTTGTCCGGCACTGTATGTCTGCACGCATGTATGTGTGTTGGTGTGTCTAATGTTTGATGCAGCTGTCTACCTTGCGTGTTTGTTTGTGTGAGGGCACATGCTGGCATCTGTCAGTGTATGAGCTTCTTTAATGTGTGTGTCTACACGTGTATGTGTCTGTGTGTGTGTGTGTGTGTGTGTGTGTGTGTGTGTATAAATTAGGTGTTTATTACATTGTGGGGACCAAATGTCCCTCACAATGTAATAAAACCTGTCTTTTATATTGTGGGGACCATGTTTCACATTCTCACAAAGATCTGTGAATGCAATCAAAAAAGTTAAAATGCCAAAAGTCTTGTATTTAGTTTCGTTACTTATGGTTAAGGTTAGGGCTGGGTAGGGGTTAAGGTCGTCATGCTTTGATGAGAGTTTTCCTCATAGAAATGAACGGAGAGTCCCCACAAAGATATAATTACACACCTGTGAGTGTGTGTGTCCTATAGCCACCCAGTGAAGCACTGGTTCAGTAGCCGTTACCAGCTAAAATGTGGACTGTGTTTTCCCAGCTTTGATGGCGATCAGACCACCCCACCCTACACGAGCCCCAGGGGTGGCGCTGTGTGGCAGGTCCAAAGCTCAGCAGGACACAGCGTGACCCAGCAAGCAGCTGGCATTGTGGGAGCATTCCCCTGAGCTGCTCATTAGACATTCCGCTTATCATCTTAAGCAGAACTTTTCATTATTGCATAAAGGTTTCCTGCAGAGGAGAGATAGCAGATTATTCATGAAGACAAGGGTCTGATATGAGAATCGGAGCCACTGTGAATGAGAAAGTCCTCAGCATTTCAATCGCATTTCGTCTCTCCAGTTGGTGACAGTAATGTTTATGTGCGTTTCTGCTTGTCCCCCTGTCCACGCAGTCCCCATGCTGTCCCGGACCGCCTGCGTCTCCGGGTGAACCGGATAAGTCTGCAGGAGTATGAGAAGCTGCAGTTTGACAAGGAGCGACTACGAGACATCTGTGAGTGCCGGCCTGGCCGTTCAAAGTGTCCTCAAAGCAAACACCGGCGTGAAGAGTGTCGGCACACATAACGTACCCTGCAATAATCAGTAACGTGCCTTTCGTAATAATGTAGAAATAACATGCTATCATAATGACGTAGCGTTAGCATACCCTAACATAGCATATCTAACAGCAATAGTGTATCTTCATAAAGACTAAGTAATAGCCATCGTTGCAATGTAGCATTAGCGTACCTTGTTAAAAGCAGCAATAGTGTACCTTCGTAATAACGTAGCAATGGCATACATCATAATAACATAGCATTAGCATGCTTTGTTAATAACAGCAATAACGTACGCTCATGATAGCATAGCATAGTTTGCTGTTATAATAATGTAGCATTAGCGTACCCTGTCAATAACAGCAGTAATGTATCCTCATGATGATATACCAATAGTATTTCATCGTAATGTCGCAGCATTAGCGTACTTTATTGATAAAAGCAATAGCGTGCGCTTGTAAAAACCCAATAATAGCATATCCCTGTAGTAATGTAGCATTAGTATGTCTTATTAATAAGACCAATAGTGTACCCTCATTATAAAGTAGCACTAGCATATGACAGTAAAAGCTACAGCATTGTAACCAGAAATTTACAGTCCCATAAGCACTTTTGTAGGTCCTACTGTTTATGAGTTAATCAGCTTAATTGAGATAGTTTATTCGCGATTGAATTCAATAAAGTTAAATACTCCGTGTAATGCATCAGCATTTTGATTGTTCGGAGGGCTGTTTGTGAATACCATCGTGTTCCCCAGCCGCCCCGGTCGGCATCATCGTGGTGAGAGGAGACTGTGACCTGGAGACCTGCAGGCTGTACATTGACCGACTGCAGGAGGTGGGTGACCCCTCACACCTCGTTTGTTTGATTTCCTGCGCCATAGCTGCTGATCTAGTGCCCTGTCATGGTGGCTTTGGCTGAATCTCCCCCCTCCCCCCCCCAGGGCTCAAGCGTCTTCTTCATGGCAGCTAATTTACTTAAAATCTTTTTTGTTTTCTTACAATCTAATCTTTCGCCATTTCAAATTAATAACCTGCTTGTCTATGATCAGCCCATGAGTCGGAAACATGTTGACTCGATTGTGTAGAGAGTTTGGTCTGATCCACTGCAACACCACAAAGAGACTGCAGCCTTTAACTTCTTTGTTCGTTCAGACTTTTTCGGCACCCATCCCAGCATCCATTAGTTCACCTTCTACGATCATTTATCTAAGACAAGGCTGCTCTGAGTCTAGAGCCAATTCCGGGAGATACAAGGCACCAGACAGTGAACTCCCTGATGGAGATGACTCTCGCAGGCCACACAGTCACACACTTTGGACAATTTAAGGACGCCAGTTGACCTATCTACATATCTTTGGACTGTAGGCAGAAACCCAGAGGAAGGCAAACATCGTGCACAGGCATAATTACCTTAGGCCTCACTACCACCCGCATCTTAACATCATTGGCTGAAAATTTAGCAAGAGCAGCGTCATAGATAATGGGTGAATGATAGAGTAGTAAAGTCACACTGAAAAATGCCAGAAAGCAGTGCAGGAGAGGAAGTTGTAGTTATATTTGGAACCTCTAGGTGTCCTGTGTAGGTGTTGAGAGTGGAATGACACCGGCCAATGTCGGCCGTCAGGTTGGCAGCATGGCTGCACTTACTCACCGAGTTTCATCCTGGCCAAACCAGGCATAGCGCTTCTCCAAAAGTCCATGATGATTCAGCGAGCTAGTTTTATGTGTCAGAACTTGCTTTTACTCTGGCCTTAGTAATATGTATTTTTTATGTATAATGTGTGTGTGTGTGTGTGTGTGTGTGTGTATATACAGTTTTTTTTCTCCTAGAGATTTTCACAGGAATGTTTAACACATCTCCATGTGTTACTCTCTGGGTGCAGTTCTTACATCGGCGAGGACAGGATTACAGTGTTGTGTGTGTCTTTATTGATAACTGTTTGTGTTTTCCATGATTCCTAATACTGGATTTTCCCCCATTTGATGTTAAATCCTGATGATGATTTAATGCAGTGTAATAGGGTTTGAGTCGGCCGTGTTTTCTGCTGTGAGCATATTTATAAATACGAGGTGCAGCTTTCATTGTGGTTGTGTAACATTCAGAGACAGTGAGGGGAGGGCGGGGGGGGGGGTAGACAGTGGCTCCTTGATGTGTCTAACACTGCCCTCTGACAGGACCTCCACCAGGCCCCCCCAAGCGTTCACCGGGTACACTACCAGGTAACTAATTTCCTCTCAGTTACATACCCCCCCAGTCTTTTTCGTGAGCCTGACCTGACCCCTGTCCACCATGTGCGGTTTCAGGATGAGTCCAGAAGCCTGGTCCGGCCCGGCTCCGCCCACAGACTGTCCTCCAACTGGAGCTTTTTGGACTGTAAGTCTCACCCCTACATACTTCTGGGCCCTCCATTTTATTCATCAATGCATCCCGTTTCCAAGCTTCCCTGGGCTTCCACAACGACACGTCAGCCGCATTCTTTTGGCGCCGTTCGTTGCCTTGTTGACATCTCGTAACGCCCGCCCTTCCATTTCTTCTATTTCCAGCAACGTCTGCCGACCGTTTCTATCGCATTGACAAGGCTCAGGTGAGCAGGCTGTTCGTTGCAGCTGAACTTGTTCAGTCAGGACATTAAAACTGTCATTCATCCAGAAGAGATACAGGTGACTAATATCATTACCATGCTCTAGCCGAACCAGAAATCATTAACAATAAAAAATTAAAATGTAGGCCCTAACATATCCAGCACAGAAAAAAAGGAAATTAAAAATGCTGATTAGTTGTTGACATCTGTATGCAGACCTTAGTCACATACCCTGAGTAACACACCTTAAATGAGTCATGGGGATCTCTAGCTGAGACCGGATTATTTCAAACTGAAATCAGTTTATGTTTGATTTGTGCTCCACTCAATCACCGCCGTCTTCCTCTCTATGGTGCCACTTTAGACAGAAGTGGTTGCAATTTAACAAACATCTTGTTGGTCAGTTGGTTGCCGGAATACAGCATCAGGAAACAAAAAGCTTTTCTGATTAATGGGTTTGTTTAAAGGTATGACGTCTTGCCCTGTGAATGTCTGGCTTTCCAGGAGCACCTGCACTTTGTGACGGAGATCTGCCAGGACGAGGTCTTCATCTTGGACCATGAGGCCCCGGGCATGGGGCAGGTTGGTGGCCCGGGAATGCCAGACCTTGTAGTGGAACCAAGGTTTGTAAGCCTTCCTGTGTGGTGACACCCATCTGTAACAGGAACTCTCTCTATATATGTATGTATATGTGGGAGTAGTGACTTGACCCTATAAGCTATTGTTTACAAGCTCATTGATGGAGAGATATCCCAGTGGGGTATACTTTGAAGCGAGTTTTACATACTCAGGGTAAACTTGACAGAGTATCACGTAAAAGGGGCGGTGATTGCATTGGAAACTTAGATTGCAAACTAGGTAAGTGATACCCCCACCCGGAAAACTTTATCCTTACTACCTGGGCAAGTTTCTAAATGTATGAATTGTGCCTCATTCCATTCGTGAATTGGAATCTGAATCGAATTGGCCACACCCAGCAGGATGTCGAAATTGAATTGAATTGGAATGTCAGTAAGAAGAATTTAATTCATTTCAGTATGAAGAAATTCAATGTAATTACATAATACAGGAATGCCATTTATTCTAGCAAAACATAAATAATCAAATAAAGGGTTTACATTCTAGATGGTAGATAAAATATACAGTGGAACCTCAGTTCTTGAAATGAAGGCTGTCCGAGAACTGATTTGGTCAAAAACCTTATAAATTTTTCCCTTAATGCTAATTAGATTAATCCCTTCCAGACCTCCTAAAGACTGCATATTTAAACCTGTATAAATACATACCTAATGTTAAAACCATAAATAAAAATTTTAAAATGCATAAATACATTAAATAAATGAAAACTTTATTTGAAATTTAATTGAATTTTATTTCAAATGAAAAAAAATTGAAATTTCAGCATTCCATACTCTGTAGGGCACCTCTGTCATACTTTGCAATTATTTCCTTATTAAGCTCTATTGTGGTTCTCACAACTTTCTTTTTTGGTTTGCTGCCATCACTGACCTTCTTAGGACCCATGGTGGCTTTTTTGAAAACAAAATAAGAGCCACAAGAGCAAAAAACAGGAGAATATTCCCATCACAATTTCCTGAAGATGTTCACTACGCAAGTGTAAGTGGTAGAGTGACTCATACACACATTCCCTCCTTTGTTTATGTGTGAAAAGACTGAAGTGAAAACCGAGTGAAAGTGTTGGTTGGCCGAGAAGCTAAAATACGTTCGACAATCAAGAAAATTTTCTATGAAGCAATTTGGTCAAGAACCGAATTGTATGAGATGCAGTACGTTTGAGGGCCGAAGTTCCACTGTATATACATACTGAGCTTATATGTGCAAATAGTAAACCTTTCAGTATGCCGAAGGGTTGGCATCCTCTGCTAAACGTGGTTGGCTCAGGTATATGGTAACATCATGTGAAGCTTTGCCAACAGCTGACAGATATCTTTGACTTTGCATGTAGGAAAATAATTTAAAACATTTCTTTGGTTGGGTACTGCAATCTAAAAACCTTGGTATTTCTTCGTATTGATTCGAAAAGAAAATCAGTTATGTTGCCCATCCCTCCCCTTTAGCTAAAGAGATTCTCTTATTGGCTGTGTTTTTGGTGAAGGGCTGGTTTATATATACAGTACTGTGCAAAAGGCTTAGGCAGCCCAAAATAAAGTTTGAAGCAATTTATTGGGGTAGTAAGTGTACTTTTGCTCAGACCAAAAAAAACACAATTTAGTATTAGAAGATGTGCAAATTAAGAGTAACATGGTAAAAAATATCTTCTGTTCTACAAAAAGGTCACCACAGGGTGACTAGATGAATACTATCTCAGTTCCCAAACCTCTGTTCTAGGGCACCTCAGACATTCTATGTATTTATTAAATTTCTCCAACAGCTCACTTAATTAATTAGTCAGTGAGATATTGATTGGCTATAGGAGGTGTGAGAGTGGTCGAGTCAAAAATGATGGATGGTTGCTGGAAGTACAAATGTGATTTAAAATGACAAATTCGGCAGTCTTTGAATAAAGAAAAGTAATGCTTCCAGCATGTACAAATATACCTGAATCGGTTTGCGGTTTGGTGACAAACATTAAATACAGGACAATCTTGCAAGACACTTACCAGAAACATGTCACTGTGGAATATACAGAATATACAAATCTGAAGAATAAAGTAGAAAGATTTACAGAAACATACCCCAAAGATACTAATGAAAAATGTTTGTTACTTTTTGTTTCACTTTCTGAATCATTTTTACATGTCTGACTCATTCTAAACTAGTTCTGTAAGCAGACAAGTGGATTTCTGACATGACTCATCACTTGACTTTTTATAGACGTTTCCAGACCATCATTATTATGTTTCTACCAATCGGTTGAGGAGTCTGAGACTGTCACTCTAAATTTTCAGTGTTGAGCATAGTAAAGGTTTATAAAGGTTTATATTTGAAGCTCCATTCAAAGTTGCCACTTGATATTAAACTATGTTTCTATGTTTGTGAAGACAGCAGCTTTTTTCTTCTCCTTCCAGAACACCGCTGACTACTGAAGAACAAGGTATGCATCTCTCCATCTATACACGTTTAAATGGCGAGATACTATTTGAAGTCAGAAATGGTAGCAGTGTTTTTTGTTATGGGTGCTTTTCAGGGGTTTCTAATTGTGTAACTCTTCCTGTTAGGCCTGCTTACAGCAGCCTCCTGTGGAGACCTACCAAAGGTTTGACTTCCTCGTGTCTGCTTCTTGCGTACAATTGGTGTTTTTCTGAGGCTATAGAGAGAGAGACTCAGCCCCACTTTAGAGTGGTTGGCCATTCTGGGGCAGAAGAGCAGCATGTCGGCTCTGCTGCAGCTACTAGCTAATCTTCCTTGCTCCACCGTCCCTAGCTACACATCCTGATTCCCTCCCTGTTGCAGTATTTGCCACAACTGATGGAGGGGCTGCGTTGTTGAGTGAGTCAGGAAACATTATCATCTGACAGCTGATAACTTGGCTACTCAGATGTAAACGAGTCTCCTCCCTTCACCTTCTGTTATTATATGTACGTATGTATGTATACACACACACACACACACACACACAGGTTTGTGGGGACTCTCACAGATCTTTGTGGGGACATTTGGTCCCCACAATGCAATATAATCCTAATCCACACACAAGCACATACTCACACAGTTCAAAATTGTGACCCTGTACTGTCAACTTTTTTTTTGTTTTTACTGTAAGTCGCTTTGGATCAAAGCGTTGGACAAATTGGCTAAATGTAAGTAAGCCTGCACACAGTTTTCCAGCTCCTGGAGCAGTGGGGTCAGTCTGCTGGTGAGAGACTCGGGGGGCTGCTCTGCGCTTCACTTTGCCGCCCAGAACGGACACGCTGCAGTCGTTGGCTTCATCCTGGAGCACGGTGAGTGTCTTATAATAGCCTAATAATAGACACAATAAACTTCAACTTCAACTACACCCAGCCTTTGGGGGGAAGTTTTTAATTGCTCCCTGTGTCCCCTCGGCACATGGGCGGTGTTTTCTTGAAATCCCAGTGTTTGCAAACTGGCATAGTCTTACTGGGCAGGAATGCTAGAACAGATCTAAAGCTACACTTTTGTCATAGCAATATATTAAAATAATATTTCTTTTTGTCTTATTTTCAGGTTCCAAGATTATCCTGGATTTAATTGACAGTGAAACGTAGGAAGCATTCTTTTAACTCACTAAAGATCCTATTAATGTAGTGTCCCTGTGGTCATCTATTGGATGTTGTAGTAACCAGAATTGTTATGAGAGTGTGTATTGTGCCGTAAGCCGTGTGTTTATTTCTTTTGCCTTAAGGGGAGAAACAGCTTTGCACAAAGGAGCTTCCCAGCGCCAGCACACTGTGTGCCGCATGCTAGTCGATGCTGGAGCTTCCCTCACCAAGGTCAACTTCCAGGTAAGACAGCTAGAGGCTGACTCCTCCCCTGGTGCAGGGACACATGACACAAATACAATAAAACCGGCCACAACCTGGTAGTTAAGGAAATTGATGTAAAAAAATATTTGTCTGATTATCTGAGTCAAGGTACTATATTCTGACCTCGGGAATCCCCGTTGTGTTCTGAAAGGAGGTGTGTTTTTCTTTCAGGGCAAGACACCCAAAGACAAGGCTCTTGAATCTGGGGACATGGAGTTGGCCTCTTACCTTGGCAGCAGACAGCAGTATAAGTGCATCACACGCGAGGACCTGGAGACGGCAGTATGAGTAACCTCTTCTCTCCCCGGAGGGAGAGTGGGCGAGATCAGCCCCGCCGGAGATCGACGCAGTTCGCTGGAAAACTGGAATGGGGGGGGCACTGTGGTGCGGAGTGCTTTAGCCCTCTCCACCCCAAAAACGGGCCAGCTGTCTAGAAGAGGCCTGTGCAACGCTGGCGATCAGTTTGATTCTTTCCCTTGGCGCTGCTGTGGCGGGATTACTTCTGACGTTTATTTATTTATTTATGGATTTATTTATTGCTTTATTTATTGAACGTCGGGCTATAGCAGGGCCTGTGGAGGCTGTCGATATGAGCGGTGACACCATAAAGTTGTAGATCCATGAACACTCTGGGTCTAGGAGCAGCAACTTGGAGCTCGTGCCAGGAGAGCGTAGCCCTTATTTAACGGGACATTCTGTAGATGTGGTAACTGATATTTTTGAGCTTTCCTATGGCACGTGGCGTGACTTTGAACACTGTAGTGCTGGACCCTCTTGCATTGTTAACACTACCACGTAGTGTCCTGCCACATTATAGATATTAAATTGTATGGCACTGCATTATTAATTAACCTGCTGTGCTGACCCCACCAATCTGCATACAAACCTCCACGTTTCCCACAGGTCAACCCGTTAGTGTCAGTGACACTAAGGACCTTACAGAACATTCAGCGTCTCACCCAGCCAGCCTCCCAGCTTGCTTTTACCTGTGATCTTATCGTCCTGTGATTCATATCTTTGCTCTGACCCGACTGACACTCAACTCTGCATTCAATGGGTCCAAGGTTCGTGGGTCTAGGCTTAGGCCAGACTTGAACATTCCATTATGGTATATTTTTAAATTATTTTGACAGGATTTTGAGGTCTTTTGAGATGTGAGCAGTATGACACACTGGGAGCTTGTATTTTTGGGTTGGAAATGTACAAATATATACATATACATATATTACATATATAAAAAAAACTTTTTTTTCAATTTAGTTGCATGTCTGTGCTTATATTACTGAATGAATGTTATTGAACAGATGTTATTGGATATTTGTTACTGAACGAATGTTACTGAATAGATGTTATTGGATGTTTGTTACTGAATGAATTTTACCTGGATGTCTGTTAAGGAGAGTTTGTTACTGAACGAATGTTACTGAATAGATGTTATTGGACATTTGTTACTGAATGAATTTTACCTGGATGTCTGTTAAGGAGAGTTTGTTACTGAATGAATGTCATTGAACAGATGTTATTGGATGTTTGTTACTGAATGAATGTCATTGAACAGATGTTATTGGATGTTTGTTACTGTATGAATGTTACTGAATAGATGTTATTAGATGTTTGTTACTGAATTAATTTTGCCTGGATGTCTGTTAAGGAGGGTTTGTTACTGAACGAATGTTACTGGATGAATGTTCTTCCTCCTGCTCACTTGTTCTTACCTGCCCATGTTTGGCTAGATATTAAGGGTTGTTTCTTTTGTTTGGAGTGTATAGCACCAGCCTCCCTTCTCTGTGCACTTCAGCCTGCTGTTTTTCACCAAAGGGGTGTTTTGGGAGGGGGGGTCTCCACAACTGTTTCATTGTGTTTGAGAGATGTTCTCTACACTCCACCAGAGGCTACAGAGACTGACTCCAGCCCCTGGAATAGACTCTACGTTCACTTTCCATGGGACACTAAAGCAGCCAGACACCTCTCTGGATAAACTTTTGATGTTTTTGTTTCGATCTTTCGAAAGACAAAACAAAGCCCAGTCTTTTAGCCAAGTGCACCCAGAAGGTATTTATTCTCTTTATGAATTTTAAGGTGTGTAGTGTAGTGTTGTTATTCTGCATATTAATATTAAGGGGGAAAAAATCTGAGCCATATTCAATGCAATATGAAAGGATGAAAATTGTGCATTTATATATTTATGATTCTGTTTTTTTTTTTTTTTTTTAACATTACATTAATGATTTAAAGTGGTTGTTTGAAACACCACTAGGCTTTGTGGTGGAATGTATATTTTTTAACCAGTGAAAGTGGGTGTTTTTCTGTTTTGTTTGAATATTTTGACTTTTTTCTTTTGTTTTTCTTTCCTTTGACTTATTTTATAAAGCAAGGAGTTACCAGTTGCGTTGAAATCAATCAGCTTGTAGAAAGCTTTATGGACATACAACACGATGTGTTTATTTGGCCGGTTGGTGTATTTAGTGCGCATCCAAAACTAAATCAAAATACGTTTTTCAAGTAGATGATTTAAACCACTTACCACAAACATTTGCATGACATATACACTCAAGTGTGTTGAGTTTTTATCATGCTTGAGGGTATGTTTGCACCCAGTGAAGTCCACTGGAATCTGAGTTACATAAATATGTGTAAAGATACAATATATTATTTTCTATATTTTTGTGTTTTATAAACCTTGTTCTGCATGGGTATTTTTGATAACTAAGGTTCTCTTCCTCCCATGAAAGTGGCATTATGAAGTGTATCTACTGTTAGTACTGACCTTGGTTGTGGTTTAATATTTTGACCATTGAATTGAGATTTGGTTTTGTGTATTTTAAATTATGGAATTACTTGAATGGTTAATATGTTATGATAGATTATATTTTAAGTATGATCCTGTGTGCCGTATCAACCCCATATTCCGTATTCGCGGTATAATGGAAGTCCGGACACATCTGTATAGTGACCGCTGCCTCTCAAACAAACATGTAACAGACTATTCTGTTTTTCCCTTCGGTTCATTGACAGCTACATGATAAATTTGGGCTCGGTAAGAATCCCTTAGCTATAGGTATTCAAGAAACTTGTTTGTTGACAGAATTTGTAAAGCAGGTTTTATGTTTTTACTTCAAGATACCTGGGGATGTGCGTCCCTCTAGATTTATATATTTATCATAGCAAATTCATCTCAAGGGGAGTCTGTAGTGCCAAATACATAATGTTTAAATGTTTCGTACATTAGTAATTGAAATATACTCAAGATGGCAAAACACATTGGATTTACTTTTAAAAAAAAAAAAGTTTCATATGTATAAATACAGATGGGATCTGCTTGATGTCTTTGTAGTGTTGTAATGTCATTTATAAAATGCAGATTGCTCTCCTTTGTAGGAGGTCAATTTCCCAAAAACATTGTTACTAACTATGTTACACTACAATACACTATATGGACAAACATTGGGACACACCTCTCAATCATTGAATCATTGAATCGTCTCATTCAGACCCATTGCCACAGGTGTATAAAATCAACCACCTAGCTATACATGAAGTCAGGTTTACAAACATTTGTGAATGAATGGGTCATTCTGAAGTGGATTCAAGTGTGGTGCTGTCATAGGATGCCATCTTCGCAATATGTCAGTTCATGACATTTCTTCCCTGATAGATATTCCACATTCAGTTATAAATGATATTATTGCAAAGTGGAAGTGCTTAGGAACAACAGAAACTGCTACGAAGTAGCAATCCATGTCAAGTAACAGAGTAGGATCACCGAGTGCTGAGACACATAGTCTTTGTTGACTCCAAATTTCTTCTGGCATCTACCCCAGCATAAAAACTGTGTGCTGGAAGCTTCATGGAATGAGCTTCCATGGCCGAGCAGTTGCATGCAAGCTTCACATCACCAAGCGCAAAGCGAAGCATCGGACAGAGTGGCGTAAAGCATGCCACCACTGGATTATGGAGCAGTAGATACGTTCCATGGAGTGACAAATAAGCTTCTCTAACTGGCAGTCTGATGGACGAGTCTAGGTTTGGCAGATACCAGAAAAACGTTACCTGCTTGACTGCATTGTGCCAACTGTAAAGTTTGGTGGAGGAGGGATAATGGTATGAGGTTGTTTTTCAGGGGTGGGGCTAAGCCCCTTAGGTCCAGTGAAGGGAACTTCGGAATGCTTCAGCATACCAAGACATTTTGGGCAATTCCATGCTTCCAGCTTTATGGGAATAGTTTGGGGAAGGCCTTCTTCTGTTCCAGCATGACTGTGCCGCAGTGCACAAAGCAAGGTCCATAAAGACATCATTGGGTGAGTTTGGTGTGGAAGAACTTGACTGGCTCACACAGAACCCTGACCTCAACCCCATCAAATACCTTTGGGATGAACTACAACAAAGGTTGTGTGCCAGGCCTACACATTCAACAGCTGTGTCTGACCTCACAAATGCTCTTCTGGGTGAATGCACAAAAAATTCCTACAGACACACTCCAAAATCTTGTGGAAAGCCTTCCCAGACGAATGGCAGCTCCAAAGGCGGAATCAACTCCAGTGTTGATGCCTATGGATTTACAATGTGATGTCATAAAAGCTCCTGTACTGTAGGTGTGTTGGCCAGGTGTCCCAATACTTTTGTCAGTATAATGTAAGTCCCCTGTGCAAAGTAAGATGGGAGAAATCAAGCCCAAAAACAAGCCAAATATATACAGCTGCATGGAAACAAAATTTGTCCCGTGTTTGCAATATTATGCATGTTCCTTCTAAATATAACTTACATACAACACTAACTGAAATATTGCAGACATGATTATAATGATTGAAATATTTTCTTTTGTTAGTGTGACAGTAAATAACTCCTTATGGCTTGCCATAAAACTATATTTAGTCCTTTGTAGCACATTTTACACAAATTATTGGTTACTGGACTCATAAATATCACAACACAACAGAATGTGTGATATATCTGCATGACGAGGGCTCCTAATTAGGGGGGTGCAGTGGTTAGCACTGGGACCAGGGTTCCAGTCAGTCATGGCTGCGTGTGTGTGTGTGTGTGTGTGTGTGTGTGTGTGTGTGTGTGTGTGTGTGTAGAGTTTGCACGCCCTCCCCGTGTCATCATGGGGTTTTTTCCAGGGACTCTGGTTTCCTCCCACGATTCAAAAACATCCAGAGGTTGATTGAAAAGTTACCAAGCTGTGTTCGAGTGTGACCTGCTATGTGTTGGCACCCCATCCTGGGTTGTTCCCTGCCTTGTGGCCATAGTTTCCAGAATAAGCTCTGGACCCCCCTGCAACCCAGAATAGGATAAGTGGTTACAGAAAATGGATGAGGGATTCTTAATCTTTAACCACTAACTCAATATCAAATTCTGGCCAAACATCAAATTTAAATGAAGTGACAGTAATTGATCCCCCTGGGGAAATTCTTCTTACACCTCCCTCAGCTTGCTCTCTGTAGGTGAAAGCAAACTGGCCCCAAAGTGCCAGTGAATTAATATGTGATTCAGAAGAAGACTGCCACAATTCAGAAACTAAAAAATCTGAAAAGCACAGTCTGGAAACTGTTTTGGGTTTCGCCAGCAGTTATTTTTTACAACTAAGATTAGCTTTATTGATCCCAGAGGTAAGTTACTATGCAAGCATAGCTACACATAGCCTAAACTGAAGGAAGAATTTGATAGTATGATGTCATTTTAGTATTAAGCTGTTTTATGCACGCAAGCCTTGTCAAATCAAATCCGAATCACTTTTTATTGTCACATCACATCACTGGTACACTGTATGTGGAAAATCTTGTGTGCAAGCTTCACAAGCAGTACTGGTGTACAAAATATACAAATATAATTATAAGAATTAATATGCACATGAATACAAAATATACATGACTGGGGTGACTTCCTCCCCGCCTTCCTCAGACACCGGTTCCTGTAGATGTCCTGAAGGGAGGGAAGCTCACCTTCAATTATCCTTTCAGAACTCTGCACCGCTGTCTGCAGAGCTTTGCGGTTTGGTCGTGCATCCAGTGAGGATTCTCTCAATGGCACAGCCGTAGAAGGTCCTGAGGATGCGGGAGCTCATGCCGAATCTCTTCAGTCTTCTGAGAAAGAAGGGGCACCGTTGCTCCTTCTTCACTGTTTTGGCCGCAGGATCTGACCATGTGAGATCCTCCGCTAAATGTATGCCTGAGAAACGGAAGCTGCTCACTCTCTCCACAACCGCGCCGTCGATGGTGATGGGGGAATGTGCACCTCTACATCTCTGGAAGTCCACTATCAGCTCTTTGGTCATTGCGACATCAGCTGTCTAAAGTCAATTTATCAATGATGGGCTGGGTCTGTATTATTATTGTCAGTAATATTTGAACTTCTTCGAATGATATATCTCTCTTTTTTTGTCAAATATCTTTATTGAACATTTTTCAACTTTAACAAAACACAAAACAAAAATACATAACAGGCCACAAAAAAGGGAAAACATTGTTTAAGATATTCAGAATACATAAATTAATAAAAAGAATAAATAGATAAATGAAAATAAAACTATTAAAATAATATAGGTAAAGCATAATGGTAGCACAATACCAAAATCCTATGCATTCAATTGAATTGAAGCCTTTCCACAGAATAGTTGACAAATCAGTCTCTAAATTGCTAATATAAGGCTTCCAAACATTATAGAACTGACTTGGTCGGCCATTAACTAAATATGTTAAATATTCCAGCTGGATTAGTTCCATTAAAATCTTGTGCCAACCCGAAATAGTCGGAGTCTTATCGCTTATCCATCTCAATAATATATTTTTCCTGGCTGCAAACGTAAGAAGATTGTAAAGTCTCTTTTCATTGGATAAAATCAAAGATTGATCCGGTAGACCAAGGATCAAAAATACAGGATCCATAGCCAACTCCTTGTCGAAAAGAATGCCCATTTCAGATACAATCTTGGCCCAGTATATTTGTAACTGATTACATGACCAGAGACAATGAGTGAGAGTGCCAATTTGTGTTTAGGCATAGAGGTGAAAGGGCATTGTTAAATGTATGTCTACGGTTTGGTGAAATATATAACCTGTGCACAATTTTGAATTGTATTGCTTTGGCACGGTTACATACTGAGATAGATTTGGCAAATTTCCAGATATCATCCCATTCTTCCCCACTTATAGAGACTGAAAGTTCCCTTTCCCAAACAGATCTAGTATTCAAAACCACTTGTTTCTCAAATGTACCACTAAGTACCTTATATAACAGACTCACAGACTCACACAGAAATAAACATTTCTGTAGGAGACAGACTTCTATTGGTACATAACAAGGTGTCCTTCAAAATATAGCTCCTAATTTGTAAAAAACAAAAGAAGTCCTGTTGTGATAATTGATATTTTTGTCTGAAATCCTCAAAAGACATGAGGCCTTTTTCATCAAACACATCCTGAAGCCGAGAAATACCTTGGTTTTCCCAAAATCTAAACCTCCCATCAGATCTGCCTGGAGGGAAATTCGGATTATTCACAATTGGCGTGAGGGCAGAAGTTATTTTCATTCTTCCCTCAAAACGATTAATGGCCCTCCATGCCTTCAGTGTAATTACAGTTACAGGGTTTTCACAGTTCTCCAATAAAAATGTAGTTTTTTTAAAAAACAGTAGTCTTTTAGGGGAATTTTTGACAGTGATTGCTCAAGGTCCAACCAGGTAGAAGAATTATCAAGATCAGCCCAGTCAGAAATAACTTAAATGTGCAGACCATTGATATAGCTTAATATTGGGTAAATCCAGTCCTCTGATTGAACCTGGTAATTACAGTACAGAAATCTTGGTCTGTGCTTGCTCCAAATAAAAGAGGAAAGCCAGCCATTTACATCTTTTAAAACTTTTTTAGAAAACAGAATAGGTAGCATTTGAATTGGGTACAAAAGCTTGGGAAGGACAGTCATTTTTATTAGAGCCACTCTACCCAACCACGAAATAGGTAGTGTCATGATCCGCTCCGTTCGATCCTCCTGTGTGCCACGCCCCCTCATTCCCCACGTGTATTTCCCTGATTGTACTCGCCTGTTGCCAGTTAGTTTCTACTTGTCCAGTGTATTTAGTCCTTGTCAGAGTCCGTCTTCCCCAGACTTGTCATTGATGTTCGTTGCCGTGTGCTCCCCCGTCTACCTGTCAGCCTGAATAAACCCCTTTTCCCGTATTTACGGCGTGCTCGCCTTCTTCCCCGCTTGCCTGCGTCCTTGGTCACGACAGGTAGTGTGTCCGCCATCGGTTTAAATCCTCTCTGATTTTACTAAACAATGGGGGGAAATAATCCTTGAATAAATTCTTACACATAGGGCTAACGAAAATACCCAAATATATAAATCCTCCAGGAGACCATCTAAATGGAAATGAGGGGTTAATGTTTGGCATTGCCTTCATGGAATTGACAGGCATAGCCTCTGACTTACTAAGATTAATTTTGTATCCTGAGAACGTGCTGAAGGTATTAAGGATATTGAGAAGAGATGGTACTGAAGAGTCAGGTTTCGAAAGGAAAATGACCACATCATCTGCATAAAGTGCCAACTTATGGTGCCTTTCTTTAGTTTGCAAGCCTTCAATTAAGGGCTCGGTTCTGATTGCTTCAGCAAGGGGCTCAATAGTGGGCACCCTTGTCTAGTTCCTCTATATATGGAAAAACTTGCTGATCTGGAACCATTTGTAAGAACGAAAGCTTTAGGCTCATTATATAATACTCTAACCCATCTAATGAAAGATAGGCTCATTATATAATACTCTAACCCATCTAATGAAAGCATCCCCAAAATTAAATTTCTCCAAAACAAAAAATAAATATGACCATTCAATACGGTCAAATGCTTTCTCTGCATCGAGAGAAAGTATTAGCCCTTCAATCTTATGTTGTTTATAGACTTGTATAACATTAAGGAGACGTCTCATGTTATTGCATGAAGAGCGGCCTTTTATAAAACCTACTTGGTCATCCGTTATTACGTTCTCCAAACGAGAAGCTAAGATTTTGGCTAACACCTTCCTATCTACATTTAATAGAGATATAGGTCTATATGAGGAGCAGGCTTCGGGAGGCTTACCTTTTTTTAGTATAAGGGAACTATTAGCTTCTCTTAGAGATTCAGGGAGCTGCCCACTCCTATATGAATGATTAAACATATTAAGCATAGGTTCAAGTAACAAAGACAGATAAATCTCTTTTATTAAATTTAAGATTAGTTTGAAAAAACTCAGAGAAACACATCTCCAAGACCAAGCAAAAAAAACGCAACTCAATGAAATTAGAAGCGACTTCATAAAAAAGCCCAAAGGCCGCTTGTGATAAGCAGACTTAACAGCTTTGGTTCCAGCCAGGGGTGTCAATACAATATATGGTCATGCTATACAAAACTGGATTTTTTTTATGATTTTTGTTGCCTTTACAACCTGAGGCCAAAGCATCATTATTTATGCCACTATCCGGGATTGGTTGTAAAATTTGGCCCACTGATCCAATTATGTACTGTGTGGGATTTATCTGAGCGGGGTAGATGCAGAGCCTCTGAGATCGTGATGAGTGTGTCGGTACCAGATTATGATGTCCGTCGGTGATTGCTAGTTTTTACTGTTCTTTTTTTATTGTTTGTCTGCTCTCTGTAAAGCACTTTGAGCTACAAAGAAATGCATGAAAAGTGCTATATAAATAAAATGTATTATTATTATTATTATTATTATTATTACTGACACGATCTGCAGCAAATCTTTTTTTTTTCTTTTCTTTTTTTTCTCTTTTTCTTCTTCTTTTTTCTTTTCTTTTTTCTTCTTTTTTTTTTTGCAGCAAATCTCTGTATGTGATGGGGAAGCCCCCCTCGTCCTCCGTGTGGGTGCCGGAGAGAGCATTTCCAGAAAGCCTGATGGACTGTGTGGACAAGATGTCCCATCATGGAGCATGAAGAGCAGGGGGGGCTGTATGCAGATGGCGGAATTGTCCAGGTTGGTTATTCGATCGAGTCTGACCCTACGCTGGGGTTGCTGCCGCTTCAGTACCGCAAGGTCAGTGAAGTCCCTGGTGGTCCAGAGACACAAAAATTGTGGACAAATTATTCTGCTCCCATCTCAGGCTGGCTGTGTCAGTGAAGGACCTGGAGATCTTCAGGGTGCCGCTGCACTTTATCATGATGTTATATAGAGACTGACCTGGAGCTTAAAATGAGAGGGGGTGTGTCTTGAGCATACTGTTCTTCCAATAAAATGCTTTGCCAATGTATCCGGGAGGGAGAGCTGACCCTGTTTCACTAACCAGTGCATCTGTGTGTGTGTGTATCTGTGTGTGTGTGTGTGTGTGTGTGTACAACTTTGCTCTTGAAAAATGATAGGCATGTTAAAATTGCGCTTAAAAAAACTGAAAAATGAATGCAGAAATCTGTATAATTTAAAAACATGTTTGAAAAATAACACACCAGTGTATGTTACATCTTAAAACAATATATAGCTTACTTTTGAAGATAAAAAAACTGTTGCATTAACCATAACTCATTTGATAAAAGCATACAAACACTTGTCGCGACTTGTGCAGGCACAAGCCTGGGAAAAATGAGCAAGTGTCGGGAAGTCGGGGAACGAGGGATTTAATCGAGGAGAAAACAGACTTAGGAACTGAACACAACAATTAAACAACATCAATGACCGGACTTCGCAAAACATACCTAATGCAGACTTAAATACATAGAACTAATGACTATAACAGGAAACAGCTGGTAAACAGGGGGAATCCACACGGGGTAGATGAGGGGGTCGTGGTACTCGGAAGGAGTAGATGAGCGGGGCATGACACCTTAATTCAGCATAAAATAGCTGATTTCCCATAATGCATCAACAAATAGGCGTTTCAGTGGAATTCTGGAGTGGGATTCTGGGGATCTCCAAAATATACCTTCCCCCCCCTGACTAGATCCCCATTTGAGGCCAACAGATCTCCCTCCCTGCTGTAAACAGCATAGGTGAGGTCTTCATTTTTACAAGGCTGCCCAAAAGTCACAACAAACCACCCACACACGTAAGTTTTTGCTTGGATGCAAAAGTCGCTTTCCGCTTCACCTGCTGGCACCTATCAGCTGCATGTTAAATACAGAAAAAACTGAGGTTCTTTTAATCGGTCCTAAGGTTGCTTGTAATAAGTTTGTAAACCTCAACCCTATTGGCCTCCCTACTCAGTTTAAAACAGTGGTCAGAGATCTTGGTGTCCTG
>JAODKE010000068.1:25001320-25037733 GCA_026779605.1 Mormyrus hasselquistii
CTGCAAGTACACTTGCCACGCACATTGCCGTCACCGGGTGTCCCTGGATTGCCACCAGAACGGACAGGCCAACGACGCTCCTCTCAGCTCCGGTGCCCCCGACCATCTCAACAACAATGTCCAGTTGCCTGTAAGTCTCCTCAAACTGCCCGCTTAGGCATGCAGCTAACGTACAGGGGGGTCTGGGGCCCTATAATTATATATCACAGCTCAAAAGTAAGTATATCGCTGTCTTCCGTTTAAGAGCTGGAAATTTTATGGTTGTCGATCATCTTTTTCACCACAAGGGGGTGCATGAGTAGAGTAAATGAAAACGGGAATATTTGGCATGTTTCTCATTTTTACGAGATGTAACGGTAAGCCACAGTTTTTAGCTTTGTTTACATCTGAAAATTATATTGGGATTTATTTGAATCCTGTGAAGTATAACACAAAGGCTCTTTTTAATTTAGAAGAATTTACAGAATGAGAAGCTGTGATTGCTATTTTGATACCTGGTGTAGTTGTTGACTGTGAAACGTGTGGAGGTTTTTCTGAAGTTGGACAGTAGCACCCCGCGCATGTGCTCATGCAGCGGACAAGGCGGCCTTGCGCAGAGAGAGGGTTTTCTGCATCAGATATGTCTTCCCTGCATCTGTCTACTTTGCCTTTGATGAGGCCATTCAGGGGCTATATAGTGCACCCTCAGGTAACCACACAGCTGTCAGCCCCTCTCTGCTTACAAAGACACACACACACACACACACACACTCACAGACACATTTACACCAGCTAGCCCACATGGTACACCTGGCAGATACGTAATCATGATGTCTGTCAGCATTTGTGAAGAGCTGATCTGAGGAGAGCGGCAGGTGACAGGCAGTGGCTCTCAGTTTCACACACAAGCTTATGTCACTTTGCAAACTAATATAATGGATGTGACAATTGAAGAGCAAATGGTAACTTAGTACTTAGTACTTCAGTATGTATTTCAGTAGTAACTGAGTAATCACTGAAGTACATATCATGAACAAATCATGAAGAAAAACAGTACTTGAGATCAGTGTTTTGTGTTATTCATGACTTGTTCCTTCAGTAGTTCCTTAGTACTTCCTTCAGTATTTTATAAAGGTTTACAGAATTAAATTTAGTAAGAATATAGTAACTGCTTGAGATAAAACATGCACCACGATTCATTAATGATGAATGAACATGAGATCAGTATGTAACTAAGACTTAGTTTGTGGTTATTTAATATATAAATAATTGCATAATTCTATATTATTTGTGCCCCGTCAAGTAAAGTGTTTACATGCAAATTTCAAAAGTCACTCAGTCCATGGGATGCATTTTCCGGAAAATGTTTGTAGTGAGTTCTGGCGATTTAACCACCGTTCTTTGCTGGATTACATGAGGCCTGAGTGAGTTTTAGTTCCCTATACTGTAACATATGATGAGGAAGCCTGACTTTAGGTCCCGGCATCCTCACCTCAAAAACAACAAAAAATGAGTTTTAGGCATTTGCTCTCCACTATGAAAATCATCAATCTAGTAGAAAGACCTTTAAAATGGGGAATAGAATCTGTTAGTCACTATGACCATGATTTGGTGTTTATAGACAGGTGGGTTTGTCAGCCCCCTTGTTCTGCTGTCTGTCCCTCAGCCCAACCCTACCACTGCCATCTGCAAAAAACGCTCCCGTCCTCTTAGGAATGGATTTTTGCTTATAGGGAATGTTTTTCTGTTTTGTCCTGAGAGCACCTCTGTCTTGCATGACGCCCCCCTGTTTTTCTCCCGTACAGCATGAGGCCTACTGTCTGGGGGGGGGAGGGGGGGGGGTTCCATGCCCTCTAAGGGCCTTAATGCATCCCACCATCTCATTAAACTTGTTTTCTTTTTACTAGTTATACATACACATAGCTATTTTTTATTTAATTTCTTTTCAAGCCTCTGGTTGTTAAATCTTATCCATTTGCTTTTAAAGATGTGGTTTAAAGCTGTTTGCCCAAAGATCTGTCTCTGGGCAAAATTGGCACATTTTTATAGCCTGGTGAGTCATTTTCTCTCTGCATTCCTGCTCCCCTGAATTGCACATTGTGTTGCTTTGTTTCTCAGCTCCTCTGTTGTCTGATGGGTCTCTTTCATCATTCCCCTGGCCTGTGTTGCATAGCTCACTTCCTCTTTCATACCCCGACTCCTGTGGTGTAGAGTCTTCCATATCATATCAACTGTTTGCTCAACTGGTCTACATGACTCAACAGAGGATACACAGATATAGCTACTAGTTTAACTCTGTTGCGGTTTTGACTAGAAATTCTCATTAGGCTCTTCCTCTGTCTTGTCCTCTAGTTGTCCATTTAAACTCTGGTTAGGGACAGGAATGTGGTCAGTGAATGAGCCCCCTGTGCGATATGAAGGGTGTGGGGTTAACGGGGAGATGAGATCTCCCAAGCTGTTCTCTCCTTGACATGAGACGTCCTTATGACCTCACAAATTTCCTCACGCTGGTGATGCTGTAACAGGAAGCCAACGATTCTTCTAGATATCTGTTGTCCAGGGAAGGCCCTCTCACACAATGACTGCTATGAGGCCAGTGACCCCCCCTAAGGGGAAGGACAGCGAACTGCAAGACCTCAGTGACCCCCATGACTTTAGCGACCTCGTACCCCTCTAATATGCTCCAAGCTGTGACATTGTGTATGGGTCAGACTGTCACATCTCCAGCTTCCTGTCTCATTTACAGACTACTTGTCATGCCCTGTGTGATAAACATTCAAAAATGTAAATAAAATATGGCACCTACTATAACCTGATTGTTTCTTTACCCTACCCACATCTGCCTTTTCCTGTTTTCTAGGCCTGTTCCTGTGTGATATTTTAAAGGTATGATTTAACTCTTCTCACGAATCCCATGTAGCTGAGCATCTGTTTTTTTGCGAGGCTCACCAGATCTGATTAAGCGCTGCTCTGTACCCTGTCCAGCAGTTATTAGGTTTTGCCGTAATCTGGTAAATGGGACCTTTAGTGCAGAGGTCCTTTTGCAGGCAAGCATGCGAAATCGCTGACAGTAGAGCCAGCGCATGCAGAGCTGGGCTATGGTTTAGGGTGTACTGTAAAGGCATGGTGTGTGCTTTCTGTGGGCTCTCACTGAACGGGTGCCGTGAGGATGGCGGATGTTCTCTTTATAAACACAAACAGATTCTGATGCAAGGGTGTCACCGAGAATCCCACGCCCCCTGCAGGGGGGGTCCATTGCAGGGCAGTCGACCTGGCCGCGACAAAGAGCCGCAAACACATTCCTGTCAGACTGGGAAGCTTTAGCTGACCCGCCCCCCCAGAGTTAAAGTTCACGCACGTTTCGTACTGCGAGGTCATCGAGACGGTCGGGAAGGTGTGCCGTGGGAGCCAGTTGTTGCAGTCAGTCGTGACGGGAAGCTTCCCAGGCCGTTGTGGGGAGAAACATGAGCCGCGGTGCTCTTAGGTTTCCATGTCCCTTGTGCGGAGTCCTAGGTAGGTGTCAGTGACAGGAGCTGGCTAAAGCCGACTGGGTCAAGTAAACATTAGTGTCACGGTGTTGGAGCTCCAGCGGTGGCTGTTTGTTACTATGGTGATCAGTGAGGAACCAATCCGTCGATCCCTTCGCAGCGTGCGGATTAGAAAGCCAGATACACAAATCCTGTTTCACTGGGGCGATGTTGCAACCCTGCGGGTAACGACTCTGTGGGTAAGGATTCAGCATGTAAGGACTGGTTCAAATCGGACTGGTTCAAATCTGAGAGTTGGCTGAGCGATTTTATCAATGGACCGTTGATCGAGACCCTTAACCTCCAAATGCTCTAGGATAAGTGTGACCTCAATTGCACGGCACTTTAGCTATAAGCATCTGATAAATAAATAAATAAATAAATAAACAGGAAATTGCATATTTAGAAAGGGGTTTGAATGTCCACATACATGTATGTGTTTGTGCGTTGACCCTCAGAGAGGGACTGTGACAGACAGGCAAGGACAATCAAGCTCGTCGCCTTCTGCCCCAAACAAGCGGCCCCCTGCCCAGAAGTCCTGAGTGTCGCCGGGACCCAGAGGCGAGGGTGTCTCTGCAGGGAAAAACAGTCTCCCAGATGGAGGAAGTCGAACATTTCCTTACAGGAAGCGAGGAGAGGAAGTGTGGAATAGCAACGGCTGCACTGGGGAGAGAGTGGAGCGCCACACATCAACAGAAGCACACACACAGACACACACACACACAGACGCATGCAGATACAGGCATGTATGTAAATGCATGCAAAAATGTGCACAAACATACAGGCATGGGCAGATATATACAGATATGCAGGGGCAGATTCAGGGGGCCCAAAATGTAGCGTCTGGGGGCCTCCCATTTGACAAAATCTACCGAGGGGGAGGGGGAGCCGTATTAATTCAGATTCCCCCAAGCGGGGGTACCTAAGCTGACATTTTGTCAGAGGCCTTAAATATCCAGCTACGCCCCTGCAGATATGTAAAATATATACAGACTAAAAGCCACACATGCTGGCACATATACGTGTACATAGACGGTCACACACACACATTCATATGCCCACACAGGAAAGCGATGAGACTCGCAGGCTCATGCACAGACAGGCACTGACTCTGCCATCTCCCACGGCACTAATCCTCCGCACCAGTCTGCCAGGCCCCAAGTCACGGCACTTCAGACACTCTTTGCTATTGCCGTGGTCTGCTGTCGCCCTGGGATTCCAAAACGTCCTTTTAGCTCATTATATTTAGCTCTTTTCCTCATTTGATGCAAATTGTCTGTACTTTTTCCACGATTTGCAAAGACCTCCATCTGGAATAAACAATAGGGCAACATAAAAAATAATGGGCCAGTTTGGTTTCATTTTCTTATTCTTTAATTTGTTCATATATCTACTTCCTTATTCAAGGAGCGTCGTGACTCTGGATTGTTTTCGGAGGTCTGCGCTGACGTTATTCTAAACAACAGGCTGTACTGTTAATTTCGCTTAGATTTTAACTCGGCTGTCACGAGTCTTCAAAGAAAACGGAACATGAATTAATTATGCTTCATGATTATAATGCAAAAATATCTCGCCGTTTCCAGCTAAGATGAAGGTTTTTTTCTTCCGTCTTTCTAATTTGTGGTAACCTAGCTTGTAATTTGTGACAACTCTAATAATAGATCTTAAGCACCTCAGAGAGCGGAGGTCACTGTTTTTTTTTTTTCTCTGAATCGTTAGCCAAATCGGCCAAATGTGGCTCCCATAACAGGGTTTCTGTCTCGCTGTAGTTTTAATGCTCGTGTTTAAAAGACACGATTGAGGAGGAAGACCTTTACAGAATGACGACTGAGATAGTCAGACAGAGTGTGCCTTATGAGAGCTATGCATGGCTTAAATCCAGATCCTCAGCTCGTCCAAAACAGAAGTAACGTCAGAGGGTGGATGTAGGATTTTGTGAAACCTTTGGTCCTGATAGTAAATAGTCTCTGGCTCCCAGGCTTGCAGAAAGCTTCAGGAGGAAACATACTGTATTAAGCTCAGTTAGACAGTTTTATAGTTTAATTTTTCTCTACCTGGATGCAAAGTTACAAATTTTGTTTTTCAGAGTTGAAAAGAATGTGGAACCTTATTTTGCAGCTAGATTACTATATAGACAACTAAGCAAAGATAAAATGAAACATAACTCAGAGTGTATTTGAGAGAGAGACGCCATCTGTGGTTAATCATTAGCTGTTGTTGTCATGGCTGTTGCTAATGCCGGGGAACTCATGCTTTTCAGGGACAATCGCTTTGACCCGCCCTTCTCCTTTCTTTGCTGTCCTCCCTGATTCCTGCCATAAACACAAATTGCAGTTTTAGCTGAGACTCAGGGAAGGAAATGCAGCTATCAGGCTAATGGTATTAGCATATGGGCCTTGTCTGATCTGCAACCTTTACCGTGTCAAAGAATGAGGATGTCCAACTGACTGTTACATAAACCTTCTGAAACTTCCGCAGTGCTTAATAAGGCTGTGCTTACATTTAGCTGGTATTTAAAGCAATGTGCTATGAAGTATTTTCTGTATCACCACCATTCAAAGCTACTGCTGATAATAAGGTCCATTCGTTATAAATACTGACCATTACGCTGCAGCACGAAAGCAGCTAGCTGTATTCAGCTGTATTGATGCACTACAATTAACTTTAACTCTTTACTTGTGAATTCAAAAATAGAAAGAAAAAATACATGTCCCAGTTGGACACCCTGTGTAATTAATGCATATTTTGTTAGCAGGCTAAAATAAAGAGTGCAAGGACAAACCAGTCCTTGGGAGCTTGTTGTGTAAACACTCACAGCAGAGTATGCAAACCTTATGCTTTGAATCTTAAGAGGTCTCCTGTGAGTATTATGAAAAGGTTTTATTTTTAACCAGTAATCACACGCCATGAACGTGCAAATGTCAGCTCTTAAAACTCCCTCTTCTAAAGGGCAGGGATTTGGGGGGGGGGGAGGTTCAGTTGCGTTCTGACTTTGTTGTTTGTTATCGGTGCAGTTAGCACAGGTGACCTCACCCACACGGGCATAGCGGAAACCGGCCCCAAAACAGACGCCTCGTTTACAAGCCGTTAGCGGAGGCACAGGAGCAGAACGCTCCTGGGCTGAAGCACGATCTCCCTCCATCTCACTCTCCCTGAAGCGTGGCCCTGAAATGTATACAGAGTGGGGCTGCAGACAGCCGCTCGGGGCAGATGTAATCTGTTTAGAGGAAAGTACTCTAATTCCATTAAACACTAGATTCTCCTAGGGTGATGCTTGTTACTCTGGGACTGGTGCTGTCCATTTTAGTGTTGTTGCCGTTCATGTTAGCATTTTTTGCAGGCGCCGGCAGTTCGAATGCGTAAACGTTTCGAGGCGGACATCACTTAGCATTGCAGCCTCATGGCTTTAACACGTGTGTTACAAGCTGCATGTACTCAGGCTTTGTTTTGCATTGTTATTTATGCAGTTTCATTTCCTGTGCTCTGGGGAGCTTTGTTATGAAGTGCGAATGGAATTCGGAATTCAAGGGGCTTCCCAGGTAGCAGGTACTGAAATCTTCCCTGTATGGGACGGAGGGCCTCCTCGCGGTGGTCGTGGCGGTGGGCGGTCCTCTAGAGTGACACTCATCTTGGCCAATGAACCGAGAGAACATATGGATGAAGCGACCGCCCACCAAAAGAGTGAGCGATGTGTGGGCAAACGGGTGGAATGTCCCTGCAGCTCTCATATTCATTCTGAAATATGAACTGGACCCAAAGCCGGAAAGCCTGGAGGGACAGTATGAGCTAAACAGCGGCAGCTTTCGGATATCACGTAAAGCTCTATAAATGTGTCATAGTTTCTTTTGGGCGCTGCTATGTGAGGTCTTGCGCTTGGGCTGCCATTTTAAGGCATATCCTTCTCTGCAGCGTAGAGCCTGAAAACGTCAGATAAATAAACTAGATTTTCACAATCTCTGCGGCACTTACGCCCATTTTCTGGTACGGGAGTCACGTTTTGGATAATTCTAACACCACCTTTCTGGAAAACTTTCCTGAGCCTTATTCTGGGCCTCTTGTCATTTTGGAAGGGGGGGGGGGTGTATATATATTTAAAATGAAAATCAGTTTATGGACACTATAAAATTCTATGATGAGCTTTGATGTTAGAGCCACAATGTAAATATTTTGGCTTAGGCCCTTCAGTGTGACATCATGAAACTGGTGGAATTCCTAAGGGGTTTGTGTTGCCTGCCAGTGCTTCAGCAAGGACTGGATGAAGTGACAAACCCCACCTAAACCAGAACAATATCTATGCGCAGTGCTCTTTGATCTAAACCCAACTCCTAGATGTAACTTCACTGTGTCGGCTGGGTAAGTAATAAAGTGCACTGAGATACCGAGTTCAAAGAAAGCTTTGATAAACATTAGGTGCTTTGCAGGATTTTACTAGACAAACACCTGTAAAAGAACATATGAAGTTCACAGCTCAGCACAGCTTTTTAACTATGGCACTAACAGGGATTTTGTTGTTCTGCAACCAAAGAGTGCAGGACACTATAGGGTATGCAAAGCAGATCACATTGCATAATTGTGATATATTGACACTGATGGGTTCCAGACACAATTTGCCCAGACTTTGACATGAATCTAGACAGAAGAAACATACGTGAACTTCTCCAAGTGGGATTAACATGGATGGAGAACCATCTCTAGGGTCCACAACCATGGCAGGCCTCTTGGAAGCTGTCAGATAGACTCCTTATCCACTACTTGACAGTAAGAAAGTGCATCAGATACTGAACAGACAAAAAATGGCTCTGTTTTCATTTCAACTTTGACACTAAGTAAACCAAAGGTCTACGTGACTGATTTTCGAAAGCATGAGAAATGCTGTATGCACTTGTTGATTTACATCTCACTTACGGTTGTTTCCACTTATCTACTGAGTCTCCAGATGATCAGCATAAGAACTGATCCAGCATTGTTATGTACAATTTGCAGCGTTTCAGTCCTGGCATTTACTAAGACCAGGTTTAATCTAGGCAGCCTGAAGTTCTTCAGCCATGTGTTTATTTGGAGATAAAGAATCAGACAATAATGGAAGCTTGTTCCCTCCTGATTTTACGGACAGACGGCCTTTGAGAACTGTACTGACTCTGAGCTCTATCTGTAGATAAGCCTAGACAGGAAGACCCTCAGTGCGAGACTGGGCCTAGACAATGCATCAGCTGACACACATGTGCTCCAACATGACTGTCACGCTGATTCCGCACCAACGAGAAGCTGGGCCACTGAAAACTTCCTGTTTAGTCTTCAAGCTCACCTGTGTGGCACAGTTCAATGAATAACATCTGAGCGGATAAGGTGGTATCCAGGTCTGTGATCATGTCTAGATCTTTCTATATAAAAAGTTTGGACACACCTACCCATGGAGTTGTTTATTTGTACCATTCTATGCATTTTATAATAAAGACATCAAAACCATAAAATAACATGTATGGAACTCTGCACTGACAAAAAAAGTATTTAAAAAAAATAATCATCTCTGTGGGTTGCAACTCAGAAGGTGGCCAGTTCAAATCCCATGGTCAGCAGGTGGTGCCACCACTGGGCACTTAACCTTAATTGCTCCAGGGACTGGCTGAACCTACTGACTCCGCTACCCCAGTTTCATGAGGTGGCCTCCTGGGATGCTGTTCCAGCTGTCCTGAAGGAGGTCCCACATATATGCTGAGCTTGTCTTTCACTCTGGCCCAACTCCTCCAGAACCATCTCTAATGTGTTTAGGTCAGGTGACCAGGTCATGTGATGTGACACCATCACTCTCCTTTGTATGTGGCATGGGGTGTCCAAACTTTTGACTGGTACTGTATACTCACAAATCGCATTTTCATATTCTTTTCAGTTTTCAGTTTAATATTATGTAAAACACTAGAACAATGGAGAAAAATTCGCTTTGACTATGAATATTGTTTACAGAAATCAGCTGAACCATTTCATGCATTTCAAGATTATGCGTCTTGTATTACAAGTCAGAACATTTCCTTTGATCGTTCTCTTTTTGTATGCTCTCTGTCTCCTGTGAATAATGATGGCCTGGGGTTGGCTATGAGATCACACACTGCAAGTGTCTTCATAGGTCACCAGCTGTCATAAAACGGCCCTTGGACTTCAAAGAAAATCTGAGGTTCAAATATCAAATACTGATAGTGAGGTTACATAAGGGGCAACTTCAAATCCCAGGTGAAGACTTACTGTTGGACCACTGCGGAATGCGTGTAACCGAATATCTGTCACTATTATTAGGTGTAAAGCTGCAAGATAAGTAGATTGCTTTGGATTAGAAAGGCACAACACAGCAGCTCCTTTCTTCCAGCTGTATCTTAACGTTATTTTCCTTAATTTTGCCCTACGTTTAGCATTTGTGGTTACTGTTTACACATCATAGCTATTTCGCACATTTTTACTATTCCGTGTGCATAGTAAGACTTAATTTCTTTTAAAATATATTTTAATTACCAATTCCTATTTTTGTTTTGTATTTTAAATACCAGTGACTGTTTTTGTCCCTTTGTCTGTAACACTCAAATTTATCTCTGGCGATTTAATAGATTATCCATCCATCCATCAACTTAAATCATGTGAATTTTTTTATATTATCTTTAACTTTTCCTCCAGTATATTAAATTCCACTGTATCTCATTTGTTTTTGTTTTTTTTCTTTAAACTAAGGTTTAATTTTAGTGATCACCTACATGGACGTGATACAGCGTTGTGGTTGTGATCTGAGAGTGAGATCATCATGGGTTCTGAACTATTGGCAAAATTATTGCCCCTTTAAAAACATACATATATAGTATCTCACTGTCCGATGAAAACTGTGTATGTCACCTTCATAACAATTGTGACATTTTACCACAGATGGAATACACCCATTCTCCTCTGTCTACTGATAGCAGTTGAGTCTAATTGACCAACGAGAAGATGCTTTATGAAGTCATCTATTGAAGTAGTATTTATAGTATTAATATATATATATAAATGATGGTCATTTGTATGGATTACTTTATGTCACTAATTTTGATATCTTACCATTTATAGCTAAATAGCTAGCTAACTTAAAACTGAATATAAAGCAAGATTAGTTTGTATCTTGTTGTCTGACTGACAACAACCCAACAGTCCATTTAGAATATTAAACCAGTCAGTGATGGCTGTGTAATGATAGGTTCCTATTTTTAGTGCTAAAGGTGTCTCATTACATTGTTTTAGGTTTATTTTGTACAGTCGTTTGTGAGGAAAAAGCATTTTTTTCATCCTCCTGAAATAATAGATTTTTGGAGATTGTCACGTTCGTGGGCAGGCGAGCAGAGCTGGACAGACAGGGAAGCAGGGTTTATTATGCACAAAAGGCAGACAGGCACAAACATCAGCAACAACACAGTGACGGATCTGACGTAATGGGGAAAGACGCCGACTAAATACACAGGCAGGTCAGGAATTAACAGGACACAGGTGATCACGATCGGGGCAGGAACACGAGGTAACGAGGTGGGCGTGGCACACACGTTCGGGGCTGATCATGACAGAGATGTTCTGTGTTTTTCATTGGACGGCAACAATATATTCCCACTTGTGGAATTTACAATACAATTAAAGTGGTGTCTTCACAACCTCCCCTGCTCTTCACTGGTCCTACATGCCGTGAAAGTCTTTAAATCATCTATAGTCTAAGAATGTTGGTTGTTTGCATAATCTGGGTGGAGACCAAGGTTTTCAACACATAGGATCTGAAGGTAGCTCAACTGGTTTGTGAAATATTCCATAGCCATTGAGGTCAATAGATACCAGCAATAGGTAGTAGACAAGGGTGCAGTAGGAGGGGATTCCAAACCCTAAAAAATTTGGAACATAACTAGATTTGTTTTGATTGGAGATCCACTACAATGTCCTTTCATTGGATGCAAAATCTCTGGTGGCACTTCTAGTAACTGGGAGCCCCTCAGCATATAATGTCACTAGTGTCCCGTTTAGCCTGTGGCAAACAGCCATGGAGAAAGCTCCCCAGAGCAATCTAACACTCTTTAATGGCTCTCATTTATCACTTGGATGATTCTTGCTCATTGTCTGTAGCTGTTGTCGAGTAGGATTAATGTTGAAAGAGTCATTCAGCACACACGTCAGTATCAGATAACAGACACACTGAAACTTGTTATAATGGGGAGCCGTGAATAGGAGCACTTTCATTTTATTTGTTACTGGATGGTCGTAAGCATTTTATCAGTCTTTTCGAAACTGCGACAGAAAGCTGGCCTGTGGGGGCTCAGTAGGCTGACCAGAGGCCGAAGTGTGCAATTTAGCCACAGGGGAACTGAACCAAATCCCAAGGCCTGTGCAGAGTCGTGTGCTTTACAATACCAGGCAGCATCTGGTTGGCAGGAATCGGTTTGTAGGGTTTGGCTGACCTCAGTGCTGGGAAACTATTTTTAAGATGGTTTAAATGGAGCACTACATTACCACCAAAAGCCCAGAAAACCTTCTGTTTATTGAAGTGCTCTGCCCTGTCCCCCGTCTGACTGCACGTATTACACACATTTGACCTTGTGCCCCAAATCAAAATATGGTGCTAAAACACTTTCCTCTCTGCGAGAGACGCCAACGCTGGCTACAGGGATGAAGGCGGCAAAGGGGATTTCATAGAAACGTGAAGATGATGAGCTTCTGAAGAACAACAGCTGCATTATAAGCATGATGTATACTTTTGATTTAAGCGTCTTCATGTTCAAGAATAGTAAACAGACTCTTTTTCGTATATTCAAGGCAAACTGGGAAGCTGAATAGCATTTGTTTTTCCCGCTTTGATTACTGGAGAATTTCCAGTACATTTTTGGTCATAATGTGAATTTTCTCTTAGGCAAAGGTACTGTGGTTTACAAATGTTTCTATCAGCAGAACGAATAAGAGAACTTGGTATTCCATCCTCGTTTACCCTGTTAGCCAGAAGTAATCTACAAGTACTGGGGATCCGCAGCCACTAGTTAATTACAGTTTTCGCCTAAAGGCTTCTTGCAACAGAAAAGACAACCGGTAGTCACTGCCTTGTAATTTGGATTGGCTGGTGGATTTTTCATGCTCATTAACTAACACGAAGTAACTGTACCTTGTCTTTTTGTGGCCTAGCTTCTAAAAAAAATTATCGTTTTAGGAATAACGTTTTGGAAATTGCTTACAGATTTTATTTTTTGTTCGCGTTTCGCGATGAATACACGATTACTAACGATGCTGTTTTATAGGTTGCTGAAACTTTGTTAGTGAGTGAAGCAATATCCTGTTCTTACACTGATGATGTCTAGGTGGGCGGATGCAGTGCTTCTACATGTCTAAAAGGTGTCATTCAGCTTTATTCATGGTTACATGTATTCTAAAATTGGAATTTCATGGTGCACCTCCATCATTATTTCCGTACCTTCTGTCCCCATGTACAAAAATAATCATGCTTGCAAATTTTTTTCCTAAAAACTTTAAGTTAAGGCAATTTAAGAATATGTATATTAGGCAAGTAAAACAGGCATACGTGTATAGAACCACTTATAAAAACATATAATTTAATATTAAAGTTAAAGTGAATTAATGTTTGCACATGTATGCAATCAACAAGGGATTCATCCAGTTAGCAGGTGAAAGTTGCACAACTAACAGTATGGATTATAATTTTATAAAATCTGCTCTGAATCCACTCTGGAGCGACGTGTGTGTTGAGGAAAATCTTTAATGCAATTTTTCACCATTACTTTATTTTTACTTATCACTAGGCAAATACAGGAAGTTTTACCTTTCCTCAAAATATGCGGTGACGTACGCGCTCTGCATCACTAAATTTAATTTTCAGACACCAGCGTGGCCTCTTTTCAGACTTGCCGAAAACCTGGCCTTGCAGTTAATTCCAGATGCATTACCACACCGTCAGCGAGTCATACGCTTTATTACCGATCGTACAGATACTCATCTGAAGCGCGATTGGATCGCAAGCGATGACCTCACCGTGTCTGTGAGAGCTTTCTGCGCGCGTGGGTGTGTCCTCAGGGCGCTCGAGCTGTGCAGTGCGCCTCGCTCTTGGCTGGACCTTGCTAAGTTTTGTCGGAAGCGGTTGAATGTTTAAGGTACTTTTACGGAAATTGAATGGCCGGCGTTTAATGTTTATTCACTGTGTAAGTTAAGACGTTCGAAAAGAAAGTTTTTATCAGCCGTCAGTAACTGTTTGAAGGAATAGGGAAGTCAAAAAAGACTTTTGACCGGCTTGTGTGATAGGACTCGTGGTAGATTTAAGTCGACTGTCTTATCAGAGACACACCGTGCTAGTAGCTAACGAGCTAACCGGGTTTGTGAAGTGCCTGGAGGCGTTGGGGTCGAGAGGGAGTCGATTCGTCGCCCTGTCGCTATTGTTCGACAGGTATTTTTTAAAGCCGAACTTATTTTTAATGTGGCGAGTAGCGGATTTTTCTGTTAAAGTTAAAAATAAGTGTTTTTCATCAAATGACGTGGACGAGCACGATGAGCAGTGGATACAGTAGTTTGGAAGATGACTCCGAGGAGTTTTTTTTCACGGCCAGAACTTCGTTTTTTAAGAAGCCCCATGGGAAACCGATTGACTGCAAGGTAAATAAATGTGTTTTATGTTGTTACTCCACTAGGTATTATAGTGTCATCTTCAATCTTAAATTCCACTAACGTTTCTTATGGGTAGATTTTTCTAGACTAAAACAACTTTACCCCGCCATTCATATAGGTAATACATATTACGATGGGAAACTTCGATGGGATACTCGTGTTCTCATTTGCCCTATTATTAAAATGATATTTTTATAGCAATATTTATTTTAGTTTTATTGTGGTAATGTTAAGTATTTGCAATCTATCTTCATTTACGGGGAAAAATAGCTGCTTTTCAAAAACGCGTGGAACCAACTAGCAACACACACCCTTGCCTCAGATGGTTTGCCTGGTCCATTCAGGGAACTTCTGCAATCTTTAATAGTTACACCTGTTATATGGTTGAGCAGAAACAATGTTTCATTTGTTTCTAATGTCAGAATCACAGACTTGTGCAAACATGATATTGTGTATCGCAAAATCCTTACGGCATATCTACCAGTAATGTGTAGTCTAACAAGTTTAACTGTGCTTTCCGTATGTAATAAATTCAGCGGTTGTTGGGTGTGTATTTATGTCCTGTCTGTTCACGTTAAAATTATCGTCTGTGACAAAAGCCATCAATTAAAGTAGGCAGGAGTTTGCCACTGGATACGAATTGCTTGTGCGTGTCGCTCCCCATCGCAAAGGGTGTTTTTCATGTAATTCGTTAATTTGTCCCAGAATCTCCAATATCTTGATATTTTGTTTTTAATGTAACTAATTATAATTACTTTTAACATTAGCGGCCATCTGCTTTATGTAAAAGGACGACTGTGTTCACTGAAAGACCTGTACGCTGGCCGGTATATCTACGTATTTTGCATACAGCGTTGTTCCACACATGGGGGGTTGCCAGGGGATTTATGCTGAAGAAGCATTCAAGGCTTTGCCCCCATGCTTTTGACCTGTGTTACTTCACCGACAAAGAGAACCCTTGGGTATCAGCATGGGGCAGGAGCTTCTTTCTGACCACACAATTTCAGGTTTTTATTACAAGTTTACTTCAAAACAATTAGCAAATCTTGTCTAAGTGTTCCACAGATGGAAGCTGTGTAGTATTAATCTTAATAAAGACAGATAATTTTCCCTTTAACCTTAAGATGCATGGCTCTCTACATTTTAACTGGCTAACATATAAGCAAGGTGTTTTGCTTTAGTTATTTTGTCATTTCAGGTTCTTTGGCTTTACATTTTTTTCTGAAATGTTATGTTAGCATCTGGATTCTTGACTGTGCTTCGGTTGATGCTTCTTTCCTGTGGTCTGGTGTACTTGTTCAGTCAGGAAGTTCATGCTATGACTCAGCCTTTGCTTAGGGGGTTCTTCTCTTAAGGATTACTTAATCCTGTCTTTGTTCAAATTATTGCCTCTATATTAGGTGCTTGTACAATGATATCCATAATCTTTGTCTGGTTTTTCAGTGGAGTTCTCTTTTGGGAGGTATATGGATGATGATGTCCAAGTACTAGTTGCAAAGTGTATAATGTTTAAGATTACTGATATTGGGCTGGGTCATCAAGGTTTAGTTTAGATGGAGTGTGTCAATACAGTAATATGTGTGTGTGTGTACAATTATTTTTTCTAATGAGAAGTGTAGGACCTCTGTCTTAAGTAAACACTTCAAGTAATAATTCTTTATGATTAAAAGCAGAACGGCAGTCGTTTCTATGCGAGTCTGTAACTGTAGCTACATAGGCCTCATACTGTGTGGTGCAGTCTGGCCTTGGCAGGGAACCCCTCGGTGTTATCTGTGTTTTGGCACAGTGAGGGTATTTCCTGCTCTGCATGGAGGACTTCCTGTTTCTGCTTTCTCTAAAGTGTGGGAAAACACTGGCTATATTTTTCTTCTTCTGCAGTAAAATTCTGATTATGTGTAAATCAGAACATTAACTAGGCTGTTCCTTTGTAATAGATTTTCCTAAACCAATAGCTCAAGTACTTACCACTGTTATGAGTCCTCTTTCCCTCTGGGACCAGTCTGAGCAGTGTCACTGGGTGGATTCTGTTCATCTCTGCTTGACAGGTAGAGGTGCAGTACCGTGACGCTTGGCTTTTACATTCTGATAGACATTCTGACCATCACCACACCCCACCACCTATTATTGGGGGGGGGGGGTCTTGGAAGTTTGTCTGTTAACTTTTTCTTTTTTTTGTTTACTTTTTTAAACTATGTTCTATGACTGCACCAATTTTTAAGCCAGAATAATGCCTGTACTGTTTCCATCTTCTGAATATTCAGTTCATTAAATTTTTCATTTTGTCTAAGATGGGTTGATTTTCTGTACTACCTTTTCTGATGGATTAGGGAGTTGAGTGCAGTGTTATGAGAGAATGTTAGCCAGAGCATTTTTGAAAGCCTCCTTTACACGAGGCCTTGGTCAAAACAGTCTAGGAACAAGTGGCTTGGAGATGGGTGTGTTTGAACTATTATTATGAGCACATTTTGAGTTCTTGTCTTTTTGATGTATTTCTAAGCCACTAAACCTGGTGAAAGCTGACCTAGCACAATCCACAGGAACCAAGAATGTTGATTTGCCCCTTTTCTGCCTAAGTTGTAGAACACTTAAGATTAGAGGATGTGTTCTGTTAAGTGGTTGGATATTTGTTTTAAAAGTATGGTATTGATTTCTGTTGGCGTGAATAAGTAGACAGATGGTTCGTGGAAGAGAGTGTTTAAATACAGTGGTATTGTTTGGTTTGATTTTAAGACAGCTTTACTGGGAGGTCTTCATCTCAATTTGGTCTAATCCTATGCTCGCCAGCCTGTGTTTTTGGTGAGCCCTTTGCTCTTGATCCAAGGAAGCTGGCGTGGCATGGAGGTACAGGAAAAGGGCTAGGCTGGCATTGGGGCCTGAGCTTTGAAGATGAATTCCTGAGGATCATCCATGTTTACATTTGTAGCAACCAGGGGAGTGAAGGCCACATAAAAGAATTCCTGGCCACACCATGCCTCACCGCTCAGGGCTGGTTTCCTTCCCTTTGCTGGGAAAGATGAAAACTGTAACAGAAAGTCCTCTGGTGGAATAGCTAATTGAGCACAACGTCTATGCACCAGGTCTCCTCTGGACAGTGCATTCAATGATTCCTGTGCTGTGCATCTGCTCCCTATGTTTCGTAAAACTTGTGCTTTATGTAGAATATTGGTTCCCTAGTGCTGGAGGCCGCAACCTCTTTGGTACGCTATTATTAATCTAAGTATTGCTGCTGTTCAGACAGTGGAATTTCTGGACTAGTACAACTGAAAGCATTTTGTAGGAATAATTTTTTCCACTGTTCCCACAGGCTGCGCCTACTATTGTTTCCAGCAGTGCTTTCATTTTGTTTATTGTTGATGCTTTCAGATAAATCAAAGTCAGATTCAGTATCTTATTGATGTCTGGAGTCTCTGAGTAGATAAGGTGTATTTGCTGTATTCACAGGTGGAGGGGAATCCCTTTCATGTCTGAAAATAGACATACTGGAAGCAAAAAAGAGTACATTTTAATTTAGTAGTGCACCTGTTTGCCACTGTGTATTGAACCAATCTGTATAATGGACACAAGTATTTATTTTTTTTTAAAACTTTATTTTAAACTTAGTGTAACAATTTCTCATTCCACATCTATTCCAGTGTGTGAATTGTCAGCTGAGTGTTCATAACTAGGGGTGTAATGGCACACAAAAATCACGGTTTGAGGTTTTGAAGCCACGATTTGGTACATTTCTGGAACACCAGGGATAAAAGAAAATAATTTGCTTCCTTTTCTTTATTTCTTTAAACAGTGGTTTACGAAACAAAGTATGACTGTCTTAAAATCTGTCAATACTGCTACAACCTACTAATAAAAAAACCTACATGAAATTTACCAATGACAAGCTTGTTTAGGGAGAACTTAACTAATAGCTCAGAGTTGTTAAAATCTTATCTAGCAATATGTAAACTATGTAAAGCAAGGCTGAGTACGTTACAAGGTCATCATAAAGCTATGTGTGTATTTTATGATCTTATTTTAAGGAACTTGAGTGTGGTATTCCAGCATCTTAACGTTCAGCTCCAGCTCTAAAGCCCTCCCGTCATATATAGTGTCCATGTCAGAGTTGATTTTAAGCAGAAATAAATTGCCATTTGTATGTTTTATGCCTGGAAGATCAACATTAGGTGTAACTGGTGCCATACCACACAACAATCACTCTGAATTATGTGGTTCAGGAACACCTGGCCTTTAAGAAGTGTAATTACAGTTAAAATAACCCCCACAAAAATGTCATTCCGCTGAATATGGGCTGTGAGAAGGTGAGGTATGGCCCCCCAGGTATTTGGTTACTTTCTGCTTGTCAACTGGTTTTATGCTGGAGTAAAGCAGGTGAGGTGACATTCTGTGTTACAAAGCAAAAACCTGAAGGGCTGGGACAACAAACCAGAACGCACTCCATACATCTTTGTCCCCCTCAACGGAGTCAACTTCCTCATGTTTGAACTAAAAAGAAAAAGCTGAAACTAAAGCTAAACCACAACCAGTCATGGTAATTGGATGGGTTTTATAATTTAAAAAGCACAAGATCGGTCCACTATTGAGTGAAAATAATGGGCAGTAAAGCAGATCAGCCCATTGATTGGATTTTATCTGCTGTACAACAGCCATACAGCAAAACATATACACAGACATAAGCACACTTGTTTCCTCAGGTGTGTTTAATATGTTAATGGAAGGTCATGTCTGGGTGGTTATTTTATTTATTGCATTATGTTGTCTCTGTGATATTGATGTGAAGTGCTGACTGTTTTAAGTAGCATTGTGTTTGTAGATATTTCAGAAGCAGTGCTGACTTGGCACTTTAAGCTTTCATTGAGTCTTATCTCTTTCCACTTTTCACATCAAGTACAAAGCACCAGCATTTCTCATAGCTGTCAGTTTTTTTGCCGTTGCTCCTAATCTCCCCGAACACCCCTCATGACATATGTTTTTATAAACTATATATTGGTAGTTTTCCAAGCCCAAAAAGGATTTAATTTATTTTCCATCAGGGAGTGTGTGTTGTAAGTAGTATTGTGTATCTCCTTTTTGATCCACTGATACTAGTGAAATTTTCTAGCTGTGAGGAGGAGGTAGTTTCTCATTTTAATGTATACAAATAAGTAAATCTCTATACAAATATTGAAAGTTTTGATTATTGTTCATATGTAATACCATCTTTCTCACTTTGTCAGCTCCTTCATTGTTTTTAACATTGTTCATGTTTCTCAGAACAGTATGGTGGAGATGCAAACGTCATTGACCATGCAATGCATTGGGGGGGCTCCCCCCAGTTCTGTGGTCCATGGCAAATGTGATTTAAGTTCTTTGAAAGGAAGGTCCCTTGTAGCTTTGTTAAGGATCAGTGCATGTGGAAATACTAACAGAAACGTAACTTTTTGCTGTAATGTGCAGCTTTCCTTTATTACACTCTTTGTGATCTGTGTTCTTATTTTAGAATAATTAGACTAATGGATCACATTGCTTTAAACTTACTGCGACTCAGCTGCACAGATGCTTTGGTTAATCCAGTTTTGTTGCAGTCCTGACTGCAGGCAATTTCATAAGGTTTTCAGGGTCTGCTCATCATAATTCACTTGACTTTATCCCCCTTAGGCCATTATAGATCAAATGAACATAAGTGGGCTATATCACCTCCGGTCAATGAGACACTGAATGACTGAGACATTAGAGGGTTAAGATGGTGTATCCTAGGGTTTCTTATACTGACCTGTGTTTACCCCTGTTGTGATCATCTGTGGTGGTTTCTGGTTCCCTCCAGTTCTGTGGTTTTTGGGTGGTGCCAGAACCCTGGCCTTCTTAAAGAAAACCATTGCACCCACAGAGGTTGAAAGTGCAGAATAAATCCACAGACTATAAAATACACAGCTAACATTTTCATCTTAGCATTTGTTCTTGTCATTGTTATTTACTTTTAAATAAAAGGTAAAATAGAGTTGTCTTTCCAATCTCATATTCTGGTGGGCAGTGACAGACAGGAGTGTTCAGCGGTACACCCTACTGCTGAAATTGCATCCCAGTTCTGTAAGGTTGACATCTTGTGGTGTGTTTATAGGCAAGGGCAAGGGCCAGAATAAGATATTTGATTTATGCAAGATTGGTCTGGGGTGGTTAGGATGGTTGTAATTGTGGAAGTATGTTGGTATTGTTGGCTCATGCTTGAGTTGGTGGTGGCTTGGGTCAGTACTTTGGGCCCCTTCACACTGGAGCTTTTCATAACTCTGTCCCTGTGGTGAAATAAGGAAGGATGTGACCCTGGTCTCTTTTGACCCCTATGTAGCCTTCACTAGAGGTCCTGTATAAATTAGTGTGACTAAAGCCATGCTGGATCTTGAAACACAGTGGTACCTATTATTGTCTGATCATGAAACTAGGCCCTTTAGTTATAAGAAGGCACGACACTCTAGTTGTGCAGGAAATCATCAGTTGTTTTTTTGTTTTGAAAAGGCTATTTCTAAACATTCCAGCAGACAGCCATGATTAAACTTAACACATTGAATGTGGCAAAATGGAGATCCGTTCGATACATATAACTTCTGCCAATCACAGATGTCCGGAAATGATCAATACTACCTAAATATGTGCAATTATTCTTCAGATAGTTGTTTCTTTGTTCTGTTTGTTTAGAACATTTTGCGAATTGAGATTAGTGTTATCTGCAGTCTCTAAGTAAGACTTGCAAAAGAGGATCACAGGAAATTAGATTAGGGTGAACTTTATTGTCATTGCATAAAGTACGATTACATGCGCAATTCGGCATCTAATACAAAAGTACAAAAGTGGTGTAAACGGTATATGTACATGTGTGATAAATAAATAAATACAACATTTCTGATTGCACTAAATGAAGAACGAGAGGTTCTGTGAAGTGTATCCATAGTGCCAGTTTTCAAAGTTCATCCGGGACTGTTCCACAGCTTACTGTTCTGGGAGCAGTGGCTTCTGTACCTCCTTCCCGAATGATGCATTGTAAACCACCAAAGAAAGGCATAGCCAACTACAAGTACTGTAAGCTAAGGTGCCTTAAAGGCTCCGTCTGCTACTTAACATGCTACAGTGTTATGTCCCCCTACATCCGGGGTAAGCAACCTGATCCATGGAGGGCCAACGTGGATACAGGATTTTGGGACGACCCCTCAGTCTGTCAGTAGCAGTACTGGAGTTGGGACCCACTGCTTTATTATTCGCTGACAGAGATCATCCCAAAAACCTACACCGATGCTGGCTCTTCACAAATTAGATGGTCCAACCCCTGTTGTGTAGGAGTCCTGCAAGGTAGTTTAGCTTACAGGATGGGAGATGTGGAGTGGAATTAATTGTCAGAACAAGTTTTGTTGAAAAGCACTCCTGATTTTAAGAATGCTGCCTCGATTGGCTTTGTGTTCTATGGTGCTTCCCTCATGTGTCACCCTGGGCATTGAATAGATGCAGGCATTTACAAGGTTCTAGCAGCAGCCCGTAGACAGTTATCTCTATCTGCAGTACTCATCTCTCTTTCTGAGTTGTGTATTCTGAATGTTATGTGTTGCTATGTTTGTTCCTCAGTGACAGTCTTGTGTTTCATGCCCTTTTTGGTGAAACTGGAAAGGCTTTTGCTTCTCATCTATACTTGTCCCTGAACAGGAAGAGAGATCTTGCAAGTTTAACATGTATTCATGGGTTGTCTTCCCTACAGATTAGTCAAATGGTCTCTTCAGGTACATGTTGTTTTGGTTGTTTCTGTATGTGGTTGAGCACACAGGGTCAACTCAATAAGAAATACTAGCAATGAAGGAAAGGTGTGGTCACCAGAAACGTCCTGTTCCTGCAGAAGAGGAAGTTTGGGGGATTTTAGAGTTAAGGTACTTTTCTGCAGAATGTCTTGCACTCTAAACATAGTTGTACATAGACTGTGGCAATGCAGAGCGATAAGAGTTTTCAGATTCATGATGATGATTTCATCAAAATTTTGGCTATTTTTACAAGTTGTGGCACGATATCATCAATCAGTCTTTGTCGAATATTGTGTGTTCTAAATCCCCTAATATCCTTCATTTGACAATAGGAAGATTCAAACTGCTGTATTTCTGTTATCTCTGACTCTCTAGACCAAGATATAAGCTTAGTAAATGCGTCAGTGCACACAGATGTATACTCTTTAACCCTTCTAGTAATATAGTCTGGCATAGCATAGTAACCAATAAGTTCTGAGACATTATGTGTTAACCTTTTGCACTGGATTGTAAAATAGGGTGGAATTAGTGTTGGACCCTGAGAAAATAAACACCCATGCCCGTTTACACAGGCTCCCTGGCTCCTTGCTTACTCTGTAATGTATGTCTGCCCTGGAGGTTAAGGAGAACAAACGAAAAGAGGCATTACCTCATCGTCCATGTTTGTATTGCCTGTGTCACGCATGGCCGGCTCTGGTTTCATTGTTAACCCCCTCCTCCTTCAGACATTTTGCACTTGGCTTGTGAATTAGCTGCTCAACACATGATTTTAGTGAGGGTGACCTTTGAGACTAACATTTAGAAGCTCTGTGTATTTTTATGCCTTGGTAGTAAATGAAATGTAGGCTAAATTCTTGGGCTGTTATAGTACACATGTTCATTCTGTACCGTTTGGGTCATGTTTTTTGACTTGGTACATACAATGAAGCAAATAAAAACATTGCTGAACAGAACCTAAAATCACAAATAGATGTTCCACACGGTAAACATTATACTAATTATGGCTGTGAGTTGGTTTTGGCTAATGCTGGGTACAGTCAGTCATAATCTGCGATTTGGGAACGTTTCTCAAATTACACCAGCACTGGAGAGAGAATAGTTCATAAGGCCAAAACTGTTGGTTCTCTCATGACACCTGACGATGAGACATCATGAGTAAAATGTGTGACTATGCAGCTTGTTATTTTGTGGTAAAAATAGTTGAGGATAGAGACCATTGAAAGTTGACAGGAGATGGCCACTTGTATTCTTGTCTTGTGCCACTGTTCATTTTAATATTTTTACTGCTGCTGTTAAACTGTTCAGACTTTCTCCTACCCAACAGTTTAATTTTAGAGATTCCGGAGTTCTTGCTTTCTATCCAATCAATCATCCACCGAGTCTGTATTTCACTGATACATAATTAGTTTGGTTATTTTTGTAGTGTTTTTCTCATTCTCCAAAAAGTCCATAAATGACTTTAGCGCCTCAGATTGTGGGGGAGAATTTGTGCATTTACAAGTGTCAAAGCCTTTTACCCAAGCTCACCATTTAAAATTAATAATGGAAGCGATGCTGATACACAACTTTTTTGCACTAAATTATTTGTGTGTTATAGAAACAAGATATACTTGAACAATTTTATACACAGCATTGCAATCTACAATCAGTTTACCCATGCAAAAGGGGGTGGTGGATGTTTCTGACCTGGCTTTCAATGCTCACTACTGCTGGGACACACTTTAGTTGGTAATACTCTACTCTGTCAGCACATTTTTAATTCTGCGGGAGTTGTTGCATAGTATAGCTCGCTTGCTGTGTGGCTTATAGCCTTTAAACATGCTATAATCCTTTGGAGGTATTCCTGTATCTGCTTGTGCTCTGTGGCAAATGTTCCCTTCTAGGTCTGTGTTCATGCATATTAGAGCTTTGCAAAAAAATAATAATAAAAAAAACAATAATAAAACATCACAAATGTTGAGTATTTGTGTGTGAGACTTTCTGAGCAGCACTCCCCTCACATCTGTTATTGTTAGCCTCTGCTGTAGCTAAGTCTCAAACTTCTGTTTGACTGCAGTCACTCTGGTATCTCGTCCAGGACCGTGCTTTGCCATATATGGGGGGGAAGCTGCCTCTTACCCAGCCTCTCTGGCCCTATGTGTGTTTAGGGCTCCCACTCCTCTGGCAAAGGCAGGGCGTGTAACTGTGTAAAGAATGGTGAGAAGCTGGATGGTGGGGGTGGCATGCTGTGCTGGGAGTTAAACCAGCACCTTGCTTTTTAAATTCTGTTCTGCAAAATGTTTGCTCAGCCGCTGAGCGTTTCCTTGGAGGGCAGGAATCTGGCTGCCTGTTGCTTTTTTATTTTTTTTGGATGATGATGATGCTGCTGCAGTGTGTGTGTTTCCTCATGTCACCTTTGTGGGTTCTGTGGCTTATCTACAGCACCTTGGTTGGTGTGTACATTATGTCATCGTATGTGACAGAGTTAGAAGCTACGTTCATCCTTCAGCACATGCTTGTGCCTGCTGTATGTGTATGTCTTTGATTTGTTGGCTTTTTAATATCTACATTATCGATTTTAGAATCCTAATAAATGGGTGAAGATGCTCAAGTTTCTGGATGAAATGGTGTCTAAAAATGAACCCTATGGCAGCAATTTAAGCCCTTTTTCATGCCGGTATTGCTTCTGCACGCGTGTGGCCTCTCTTTTAACCTGATATCACCAGCTCCACTCCATTCTTTTTCTTGTGTTTGACTACAGGATGTTGAAAAGGAGAGGGTGCTGCGTACTCAGTTCAGCAAGGAGGAGATTGGAAGGAAAATTGAGCTGTACAACTCCTCAGTGAGAGACCATCTCAAAATGACCCTGGTGAGTAGCATTAGCCTGCTGACAGGTACACTTATGCACAGCGGTTATGAGCATGACGACAGCCGGCCATCATGCTCACGTTGCCCTCTGTCAGATTTCTGCTGACTGTCATATTCACATAGCTACCTGAGCTGTGTGTGTGCACATGCCCCCATCCCTGTCCTTGTCTTCTTGGAGCTAGTTGTATTATTTGGCCATTATTCAGTTTTTCCTGCTATGAGGTTTTTAAGAGTGGCAATGTTTGAGACCATTGTTTTAACGTTCTCTTAGCTTTAGATTGCCTTATAATATGCATCATTGTTCCTCGTGTATTTTGTTAGAAGGAGGAATTTCATTCGCTTCTCTTAGGTTGATTGGGCTGTATTTTGCGAAAGTTACTTTGACTGCAGTCCTAAACCAGTATCTATGGACAGTCTTCTGAATGGTAGTATTTTCTATCGATTTCAGTAATTTTTATCTTAGCTACTTATATGTTTTACATTTCAGTTTGTACAGCATTGTATGTTTGTCATTTATCACATTGGCTGCATTGGTGCCAGTCTCCCTGGCTTGAATTAAAAACGATGCTCTTCAGGAATTTGATCTCGCATGATCCCGTCTTCTGCAGAATTCAAATGGTGCGTACACTGGATTCATCAAGGTCCAGCTGGAGCTGAGGAGGCCCATAACTGTGCGTGGTGGAAAAGTGGCCGGCCCTGGTAGGGGCCCCGGGCAAGAGGAGGCCTTCTATCTGCCCAGAGGCGCGGTAAACACGCTCCACATCAGCAGCGTGAACACTGCACGTGAAGTCATCGTGGCCCTGCTGCATAAATTCACGGTGGCTGATAATCCGGCCAAGTTCGCCCTGTTCAAGCGGTGTCGCCGTGAGGACCAAGGTGAGCCAGGTTAAGGAGTAGGGATAGGATGGGAGGTGCATGTCCTTCGTGCTGTTCATCTCCAGGTTTCATTACCCATCCCCCTCTTCATGCCTCACGGCCACACAGACATGCTATTGAACAGCTTATACATCCATTCCAGGACTCGGCAGAGCTCAGGTTTCTCTGTGTGTATCTTTGCACGCGTGCTCTCACAGCACTCAACAGCTGCCGTCTGCCTGTCGAAAGACAACATTTGCAGATTTCACTTGCACCGCTCCTCATTCACCCCCCCCCCCACCTCCACATTGATATAAGCTAGCAGCTGTTGAGCTGTTTCGCTCTTAGAAACACAGCTGATTTTATAGGAGAAGGCTGCTGCTGCGGCTGTGGGTATCTAATTAAGTGTTTATATCTGAAACAGGATCCCTAACAATGTATGCCGCTGTGTGACCCCCACATAGAAAATGGAAGTCATGCATTAGGAACATATAGTGTTATGATGAAGAATAGAACAGGGAGGAGTCTAGGCAGCCAGCAGATTGGGTTGTAGCTGCTAGGCTGCAGCTGTGCTAAAGCATCTCTGAGAAACAAGAGACTCTCCTTCAGAGGGGGGTACAACTCTGTCAGTTGGGGATAGCGTAAACCCACTAATAAATGTGTGTCTAGACAGACTCAGAAGATTCTGGGGGAATTTTACTGCGATGTGGTGCTCGCTGGTGGACTTTCTGCTGACTTGTTTCACCACAACATGAAAAGAAAATCTCCCCCAGACATTCAGCACATTTACCACATTGTTCTGCATATGTTTAAAAAGTTCTTTGAAAGAACGCAAAAAAAAAAATCACGTTGGGTGGGCGTTTCTAAGTGGCTTGACTATGACTGGATGGAGGTAGAGGAAAAATACAAGCACAGATGTCGTGGCGGGATACCAGCGTTCAGGGTTGTCGGGGTTCCTGTGCTCAGATCTTCCAGTTAGATCCTGGTGTCTCCAGTGAGCTCATGAGACAGGTATTACTACCCTGACAGCAGGAGGCAGAATGTCTTTCTGAGATCCTCATGACTTTAGCTACCATAATTTTTCATATTTTAAAGTCAAGCAACAACAAAGTCATTTGGCTGTGTCAAAGTGCTATGGCGTCTCTGCAGTGTCGCATGATCTGAAGACATTGTTTCGCAATCTTATCCATTTAGTAACTTTGATTTAACTGTCCATATAAGCAGTATGTGGCTATGAACTTGTTTGTTTTGTGACTGGGGGGTTGCAGGTACAGTGTTTTTGTATACATATATTAATTTAATGTGTGTGATTTACAGTGTACGTGTGCAAGCTGGCAGAGGAAGAGCACCCCCTTTTCCTTCGCTTAGTGGCAGGACCCAACGTGGATGCACTAAGCTTTGTCCTGCGGGAGCAGCCCACCGGCGAGGTTATTGTAAGGCTTCAGGTTTTATTGTATACACGACTGATACATGACTATTGTGTGTGTGTGTGTGTGTGTGTGTGTGTGTGTGTGCGCGCGCGCTATAATGAATCATAGTCAAATGTGTTTTGTATCCGGAACCATCAGTGGTTAAGCCATAGATGTCACTGTTTCTCCAGTGGGATGCCTTCTCTATCCCGGAGCTGCACAACTTCCTGCGCATCTTGGAGAAAGAGGAGGAGGAGCAGCTCCAGCTGCTCAACAGGCGCTACGTCACCTACAGGCAGAAGCTGGAGGAAGCTCTGAGGGCAGCAGGGAACCCTGGGTAGACTGGTCCTCCCAGTGTGGGTGAAGGGGGCAGGATGTGGCCTGACTGGACTGCATGTGAGTCGCTGACAGGGGGCACGTGGAACTAAGATTTGCTGCTGCTGCTGCATGCAGATATGTGTGCAACGTACAAGGTGAACACAAGAGGGCAGTGTTGTGGAGCCCTACTTGGAAGAACTGTTTTTGGAAATCCATAGTGCTTAGGGGCTTCCTACATTAACACGACTTGAACCTTCCCATAGTGCACCTTGGCTGCAAATCTCCTTTCTCCAGCCACGTCATCTTTGTCCATCTTTTATGCAAGTTTGTTCTATAATTGTATTTTTTTTTTTTTTTTTTTTTAAGTGAACGATTTGAAACACTGTTCTATTTAATTAGTGAAGCAATGGTTTGTAAATATTTTTTATTTATGTGGTTGAGGCTTTGTTTTATTTTAAACACAAGCAATGCTTGGCATTTATTTTGAAATTATTCTTCATTGAGGCTGACATTGAAAATGGGCACAAAAAATGAATAAACTGGTTCAGCAGCTTTGTTTATAGTATTGAATCCTGGGGTTTAGAGAAGGGGAACTGATAGTCTGCTGCCGTCATTCTGCTTGCAAAGAACAGAATGTTTTCAAATGAACAAGACCCTGTTGAGAGTGGGTTCATATCTCCAAGGGAAAAAGCAAAACAGAAAATAGAAGCACGTGGTTTAAGTCCATAGTTTATTGGCATCAGAGTTTTGAATTGGACTGAAATGCAGTGATCTGACGGCATGATAGTGAGAGAGGAAAAAAGTAAGTAGAGATTTGAGTGCTTATCTTTGGATGTCAGGCCTGAGGCTGACGGCATATTGAAAGGGACTGGCCTGCTGATAATTGCTGGGAGAGACTGAGGTGCACTAGGCCTGGGCTTGACAGGCTGCTGTATGAACACAGGGAGTCATGGTATGTTGATGAGTGGTTGAAGGAGGAAGTTTGGGGTGTGCAGTGGGAAATACTGGAAGTTGAAATTAGTCTAGCTGGTTAGTGTATTTTGGCGATGGTCTGGGCTCCATCTTCTAGCACTGAAGGCCTTTCAGGGTCATTGTTAAAGGAGCGACGAGAGTGGTCTACGTCCAGACACGGCCATGACATCATGGTGCTGTGATCTGCAAGTGTGGTAGGTTTGAATGGAATGCATGTGATGATAATGGCAGGGTCTTCTATTGACCTGTTGTGTCTGGAGCACACCGACTGATGCAGGTCACAATCCACAGATGGACAGAGAGGTTGCCATTTTGTCCTCATTTTGATGGGTGTGTAGAAGTACTGTTTGGAATTAAGGTTTGTCCTGCACCTCACTCTCTCCCTCAATGATTACCAAACCCTTTTACAGTATTACAGGGAAAGTGTCTGTATATTCCCACCAGACTATCATTACATCTGGAAGACTGCAGTGCTTCGATAGGTTTATGATTATGATTAGACTCCTACACTGGAATCAGAAAAATTGCACTTTGGATTTGACAATCACACCAACTAAAATAAAGTGGAGTTTTGTTCCATTTATTATATGTACGAGTTGCAAAATACAAAAAAAACACATGATCACATTAAAATTGAATAGCTGTGTGCCTGTGTGTCTTACATCACTTTGTACCACATGATGATTTTCTGATTGGTACTGCATTGCTTTGTAAACCTTTAGGCAGTGACTGCTTTACTACTTTTTGTGTGTGTTGTGGACATCTAGTGGATACCTGTTGTAACTGCATTTTCAGGCTTTGGTTTTTTTGTTTTCAGGCTGGGCAGAGCTAGTAGAGGTCCATAAACACACACTGTTTTTCTTTCTTTTTTTTTTTTGCAGAATAACACATAATACAACCACAGACTGTAAAATGACTAATTTACAATGGTATGTTTTGCCTGGTGCAAGCCGTTATAGGCTTTACTAAATTGGATTAAGACACTCAAGCTGGCCTCCTGTGATATTCTTCCCATTATACCAAATAATTTTAATTAGAATTGTAGGTAGTAATATATGTAACATGTTTGGGATTATAGCCTGAATTTTATAATCTATAATTTTATTTTAATTATCACATTTAGCCCTGCTAAGAATCCGCTGATTTTATGTAAAAACAGGTTGTAGTTAAAAAAAAAAACAAAAAAAAAACACTGCACTTGCTGTACAGTCAGTGCAGTGTGCAGCTTTTGAGTAAATGAGCTATTTTAATATAGAAAAAAGGCTTGTACTTGGGCACTTTACCTCTGTTCAGGGAATGTTATATAAAGCGTAATCTGTGTTGGTGGTAAATTTACACTGTCACTGATTTAAAGATTAAGTATAAAACTTGATGGTTATTTCAGCAGTTCGTTTAGGCAAGTAAAAAATATACTGTGAAGGTTACTGTCATTAAGGACAGTGGTATCACTATGGTTGCAAAATAGTCTAGCCGTAAAGCATACCATTGAAGAAGCAATGTACGCTGCATGCATTATGTTTACCAATGCGTATCCTATAGGGCTAATTAGCAACTCCTAGGCCAGTATTGTCCAGATGAAATTAATATAGAGTTTTTGACGCTCGGTTTGCCAAAATTCTGCAGATCTCGTCATGCTGTGCACTACGGCTGATTGAAGGCAGGCCAGTGAGTTTCTCATTAGTCCCACACTGAGTGAGGAGGTCACTGTTTTCTCATTCTTGCTATTGGCCTTTGTCCTGGGTGTTCCTTTGAGTGAACGGCCTGTCTTAGGTCCACCTGCTGGTGCAAGGTCGAGTAGACCTTCCTCCACACAAGCAGAAACCAAAATCTGAGAGTAGATTATGCTGTTCTATTTATATGGATGCAGATTTATTTTTCTAGGTAACTGGTGATTGTTACCAAATATGGCTTTTTTGTGAAAAGTCCTGGATTCCTCTAATAAAGTCAATTTAAAAGTCTGTGTTGGTCATTGTTTAAGTAACTGCTTCATTTAGACAGCAAATTAAATTGAAACATAGAACAACGTTCTGTTGTCAATGCAAAATGAGCTGATTTCCTTTTCTTCCTCTGAGTGAATTTATAGGCCAGTGCTCATAGGGTAAGCTGCATATTAACCAGGCTGGTTCATCACTATCGCTACAATATTGCTTGGCAGCCAGGGCCAAGATGGGGAACTCCTGGAAAGTGGCTCTAGGCCATCAGCAGTGTCTCCCATGGACATCAAGCATAGCAGGAACTGCCTACCCATCCTACGACACAAGCATCAGCGTTAAAGAAAAACCAGCCATTTTAAAAAGCCTTTATTACGCAAAACAGGCAAGTGAGACCAATAGTTACCCAGTAACAAAACCACCATTGCTGTGAATGAGAGGGAAAAAACACTGGCAAGTCATAGCATCTTAAGATTCAAAAGTGCATCCGTGATGGTTCATGTGCAGAAACGATCATAAATACTATATATACACAAAACCAAGTCAGATTCCATATTATTCTCAGTGCTTTCCCTTGTAATTCCTGGTATTTGAGCATCAATAAGAGACGAGTTTGAGCAGTGAGCTCCACATTCAGCTCTAATGAAACTGACCCAGCAGTTGTAGACCACAGGATAGGTTACATGCTTGTTTCTGACCTTTCACATAGCGAGAAAGACGACACTTGGAAATAAATCTAAGCATAGAAAATTGGAGTGACTGAAGCAAACTCCCTTAAATCCTTTGTCATTTCCAGGGTAAAAGGTAATACAAAACAGGAAAACCAAAAAGATCTAAGAGAGACAACAGACCTGGGGTGAGTGGGGGAGGGGGAAGCACATGCAAGATCCTCCCCTATTTGGATAAAACGCTGCACCCCTAGGAGATCACTCACTGCTTTGACCATTAAATTCTTCAAATTCACAGTTTATTCCTGGAATCCCTCATTTAGCCAGGAAAGTGATTCAGCTGGCTGTGAATTGTTACGAGGTGAAACTGCGTTACGCAGTGAGAGACTCCCCAGCAATGGGAACAGGCATCCAGAAGCCACCTTCAGCGCCACCGTGAAGCAGACACGGCCCGACTCCTGCTGCCGCCCTCTCACCGAAAAGCTTAAGTGGTATGTGTGGGAGGGCAGATGAGGGTAAAACGAGAGGGGGGCTCCACACATGAACACTATTTTTAAACAGAAGTTGCATACTGGAACGCAGTTTTATATTACCATACAAAGCTACCATCACATTATTCTCTCTCTGCCTTTCAACCAAAGTGTAGGTCAAACCACATGTGAAATACCTACTACCATTATCATATTTCGGTAAAAAAGATGTTAGTATCATTCTGCAAAATATTTCCCCATAGCAAAAAATGTCGATCACTCTACCGCAATAGATCTCCATGGTCAACATTTAAGCTTTTACCCATAAATAGATAAATCCACAAATGTAAAGGTTTAGTGTTAGAGTACAATGGAAACTTGTTAGTAACCATTAAATTTTCTCCACAGCTAGGTAGAACCGCATTTGATCTCCATGTCTACTATACACTTTATCAAAGAGAGAGATGATTGAAATTGTACAAACCAAAGTGCTGCAATACCCCTAAATAAAAAAACACTGATAAATCAGTGCCTACCTATATCTGTTTTTGGGACAGCTTTGAAGCTTTGGAGAGGAAAGAAAAAAAAATACACAAAGGTAACCCAGCTGTTTAAAGTAGCTGAAGTGACAGATCATGCCTGACTAACGGACTCCCATTGCCTCCAGTTTACTTCAGCCTTGGTGGGTAAGTGAGAGGCTGCACAGGACTTCACAGGGCAACAGGAGAGGCTGGCTGGGCTGTTCTCCTTCCTCCTTCCTCCTCCTCCTCCTCCTCCTCCTCCTCCTCCTCTTACTTCAATGCCTGGCGCAGTCTACTGATACGTGGGCCGTGGCTGCTAAACATCAGCCGTGGGTCGAACTTGTACCTGGAACCAGAAGAGAGGCTGCTGTGGATCACCCATCCACTGTGCTCTAAGGTGCTGAACTCTCCGTGATTCCTAAGTTAATTCTGGCCTCAGTTCAAGTTCTGAATTTACCTCCCCAAAGTGTGAGGCCTACAAAGGAACACCCACCCCCACCTACCAACTGACCCTGAATCATAGACTCCCGGCATACGGCAGGAAGCCCCTGAGCAGGACTGCAACATCATCAGCCGGTGGTTCATCTTCTCCAGAACCTCCTGGTCAATGCTCTTGGCGATGTTAGTCAGCTCGAAGGGGTCAGCCGTCAGGTTGTACACCTCCACAAACACCTGAGTGGTGGCAAGCGTGTTAAGCCTTGTTCTTCCAGACCTCTGTGTGTTCTCACCAGGAACACCTACCTGCAATCTAACAACAACTGAGGGGTATAACTTGGAGCATAAGATACAGATGAAAGAAGTGCAAAAAATACACAGCAGCTCCATTATACTGCAGAGAAAGTGATGGTGTCGCGCTGCACACGCTTGCCTCATTGTCATCAAACTCGCAGTACTGCAGGTTGACAGAGGGGGAGATGGTGCGAACGCAGGCATAAGTGTTGTTGTACGAATCCTCACACACACAGTCTGGGAAGCACTCCTAAGGAGGAATTGCAGCATCAGCATTTTTAATAGACGTGACAAAGTGGAGAATCGGGGCCCCCTCCCCAAACCCCGACTTACCGAGACTCCGGGACCAAGAAGCGGACAGGCCGGATCTGACACATTGCTGCCCTCGCCCTCGTATTCCACGAGGATATCCGTCCTCCAGGTGATGTTCTGACCTTGACCGTTCTGCCATGACAGAGCAATATGGGATTTCTGTTTATTCATTTCATCCATGGGTCAATACACAGGAACGAGGTATAAATATGGAACACTCTACTCGGTCCATCCTCATTTTCGGGGCACCTACCAAGAGTGGTAGGAAAGACATGCCGTCCATCTGGGTCTGGTTGACACTGTACCCTGCAATGTCCAGTATGGTTGGCCCCAAGTCTACATTGGCCACCAAGATCTGATGATAGATTGACATAATGACAACACATAGAAGGCATTAAACTAAACAAATGTGCATGTGATTGCTGTATGGAGCGTCCTGTACTTACCTGGCAGGTCTGATTGGGTTTGATGTTCGGGCCCCTGACCAGCAGGGGCACTCTGATATCAAACTCATATAGTTGCCGCTTGTCCACTGGCAGCGAGAACTGGCCTGTGGACAGCAGAGTAACAATAAGTGGCGAGTCGAGATTCCAGGTTCTGACAGGAAGTACATGAACAGAGTGGGGTTCTGAATCTGGAGTGGCGGACAGTCAGAAGGTGCTTACGAAATCCCTCTCCAGGGGATTAGATGATGTGCCGTCTACTAAATACAACCGACAATCAAATTTTTTATACAAATTCTGCCTTTGTATCAAAATTCGTGTTTGTATTTTGTAATGTAGGTTCTTTGTTCTGTTTAGAGCATTTAAAGTATATAACCCATGCATAAGCTTAAAAAGTGAAAATACTTTAGTGCAATTGTGTGAACTCCAGCAAACCTGTGTGGTAGCCGTTGTCTGAGGTGAATATGATGTAGGTGTTGCTCAGGTCACCGTGCATCTCCAGCTTCTTTACCACTTTCTCTACCAGGTCATCAACGGACAGTAGAGTCTGCCACCTGGTGGCGATTGGGTATAAATTCAGATTTACAAAGCTGAGCCTTAGAGCGCAGTGCTGCTCCTGCGTTGAGGCTGAGTTACCTTTTCCGATAAGCCTCATCCAGGAACTGCAGAGAGGAATTTGTCATGGGTGTCTTCGCTTGTCTGATCAGCCAGTGTTTGTCCTGAAGTAAAATAACAAAAAAATTGTTTTTTCCCCCTACACACTCCACTTCAGACAGCCTTTGACATCCTCCCAGCCTACCTTGCCATGTACATTGAAGTTGGGGTCCCGTGGGGCCTTAACATCAGGGAAGCTGTTCTCATATTGTGGGGCAGCAGTCCATGGAGAGTGTGGGGCAGGTGTGGAGATCATCATGAAGAAGGGCTTATAGTTGGACTTGTACTGGAGGAACTCCAGAGAGGCATTGGCCTGAAAGGGCACAGTCCAAAGAGGACATTCTACTAAGGGACATTCTGGTCGCATGACAGGATAGGACTATAAAATAATTGGCCACCACAGAAAGGCAACATTACCCAGACTGCATATGGACTCGTGGGAATTTTATTTACACAAAAATGTTCTCAGGGCAAAACAAAAAAAAACCTTGGCTATCTCTCTGAACCAATCAGATTGTAGAGGATGTGAGACCAAGACATCTGATTGGTTGGTCCTGCCTCCTCTAGTTGCTCGGACCCACCTCTTCTAGGTTATCTCTCTGAACCAATCGTTTTTCATTCTGCCCACAGGACATCTTTATGCAAGTAAAACTGCCATGAGCTGCATTTGGTCAGGACCAAGATGCATAGCGGGCTATGCATATTTAGGATGCCCGAGACATCAACCATAAGACCATCAGCACTTACCAACACATCAGTCAGGTAGTCTTCACTGTAGTTATGCCCATGCTTCTGTGGTCTGCCATTCACCGACAGAGTGTAGTTATAGTACTTAGAGTTTTTCTCCTGAAATCACAATATTGAGGGGTGACATGTTGGAAATTAACAGACATTACACAACAGTGTGTATAATGCAGGCAGGAGTAGATATGCAAGTCATCATCTACTATTCACAATTTAGTGTTCACACTAAGAACCACAGAAGATAAGTTGATCTGAGGTGAGACCACAGCTTTGAGTGATACTACAGGCAGTCTTAGTTTCCATCATTGGTTTTGTTTTTAAAAATCAATTGTGAGACCCGGAGGAAAGATGGAAATTGTTCTCAACATGCAACAGAGTGATATAGCTGCCAAGACTGTGGGGTAAAAAATGGAAATGCAAAATGCAACGCTGGTCCAGGTAACAAAGTTCTCTTATCATCGTAAAGGACCACTGAGTACCGGCATCAAGAATCTAGAAATATCATTGAGAAAACAACACAAGAATGTTTTCCTGTGACCGAAATTTGCTGAAATATAAGGTTTTCATTTTTCAAAAACGACAAGAAAAAGAGATATATTATTGCTAGTACAGTGACTGTTCCTTTCAAATTTTTGGTTTCCATGCCAGAGAAATCAAATCCATTTTTAGCTTTAAATTTATGTGCTTATTCAACCTTGTCCACACTCCTACAAGGAAGGGAAAATGTTTGCCTTTTATGGACAGATATGATGTCCACTTTGTCCACTCTGTATTTACAGACCAGTCTTTATGCAGGTAGAGCAACTGGATGAGATCATTTAATATTACACTTCATTTATTCTTGTGCAGTAATTTGTTTAAAAAGTTAACCCTAGTCATCTTGTCTCAAACATGAACAGGATTTTGTTGTAGCGTTACCAGAATGTGACCAAATCATATGGACATTAAAACAAAAATCTGAATTAAATAAAAACTGATGAACAACATTTCTAAGCTGAATCATTATCAGTCAATGCTACTTGCAAGACATTCATGACAATTTGGGTTGTAAAAGTAAGTCAAAAAAAGCTCTAGGTGATTAATATCAGTGTACTCTAGGTTTCCTATACATCATGCTCTGTGTGCATAACTGTGCGACGTCATGGATATGAGTGACAGGGACACCTACCAGGGCAAACCAGTAATCCCAGCCTGGTGGCACGTGTTCCACACCACCAGCTTCTGCTGTCCCATACTGCACCAGGTCAACAGACACGGGACATTAGCACAGTCCACGAAGCAGGAAGCTTTTGTTAAATATTGGGCATCTGTTTTTAAAATGAGGTAATTAACTGGGGGTGTTAACCTATCAATAACAGTTTGGGGTACAGCCCACTAGCCATTTGCTTTGATGAACACAACTGCAAGCAATAGAAAGACTGCAGTGGAAAGCAAACACTCAATAAACGTAACTGCTGCAGTCATGTGACAATTCCTGGTTTTAATTAGGACAGATGACTGTGCATAAGTACAACATCTTGCTCTTCTTATGAATGGTGCCATTTTTCAGTCTTATTTTATGTTCAACCAAATAGTTACTTAAGCATTAGTTCAAATACAAGAACTCGTGGCCATAGGTGGAAATTAGCGGGAGAAC
>JAODKE010000068.1:25037833-25050908 GCA_026779605.1 Mormyrus hasselquistii
GCAACTCTGAGCTATTAAAGTTCTCCCCAAGCGAGCTTGATGGGCCAAATGGCCTCCTCTCGTTTGTATATTTCTTATGTTCTTACTTTTCAGTCCTCGTTTTCCTTTTCTTTTTTAGACTAGAAATTAAAAATTCCACACCACTGATCTTAAGTTATTTAATACTTTTAACTGTAGCTCACATTACAATATCTCATATCCCCCCTTTAGTCATCAAACTGATTCAGCAGAGATCGGTGGAACCACAAATAGTGTGTTGGTTTAATTACGGTGTTCAAAAGACCATTTTCTGAGAAGCACCCCTGAAACAAGTCCCCACCTCATTCAGGTACTTCCCAGCAAAGAAGGTCTGGTAGCCAGCGTACTTCTGCAGCAGGGCGGGGAACGCTGTCGACTCCTGGGTCTTCTGCCAGGCCGGGCTGCTGCAGTTGCCCTCCAAGGTGTTGTTGATCACATGGTGGTTGTGAGGGTACTTCCCCGTTAGGATGCTGGCGCGGCTGGGACAGCAGAGAGGGCTGGCCACGAACTGGGAGCAGAGTGAAGAGAAGGGGTGATCCAGGGGATCCAGTACAGATCCTCCAGCATTTACCATCATTTAGTGTCACCAGACGGCTGGGCTGCCCATCCTGCCGGCTTCTGCGTTTGTCCTGGTTCTGGACACTGAGGTCCATAGGTGGAACTGAGGCACATTGGAGAGGTTCTCTTACAACTGCTATTTTTGTATCAGTTAAAAATAGACTGGAAATTAGCTAAAAGCTACCATATAAGTACATACTGTACATACACATTTTGGAGACCTAATGCAAAAAAGTACATTACTGCTTTAATTCTATTTTAAGGGATTTTTTTTCCTAAGTATGCAGTTTTAATTTTGGTTCTCATTCTGAGAAAAACTGGCAGAGAGTTTGGATGGATCAGCTAATAACAAATGAGTCAAAACATTTAAACTGTCAATATTATTAAAAAAAAAAAAAAAAAGTTATTTTTTATTCACAAGATTAGAGAATTCAATCAACAATCAATAGCAAAGGATTTCAATACATTTCAACAATCACCAAATCTGAAGTACCTGACAAAAGTCTTTGAATCCTACCAGAATTAATAGTTAAATGTTAATCAATGCACTGCAATCAGTACTGTTTAAAACGGAATTTTGAAAGGGCACTGATCTTCCCTATGATGAGATGTGAACTTACAGCATTGGTAAAGGATATTCCTGCATCCCCAATCAACTTTTTCAGCTTATTGAGTGGAATCTGTAGAAAAGGGGGTGGGACATTAAATAGGTTAAAGTACATTCATTGCAGTTTGCTGTGAAAGCTAACATAACTGGATACTGTGGTGATATGCCAAATCGGTTTAACTATGCAAAAAACGTGATCGTCAGCTAGAAAGACGGCATGTTCACTCTGCACCACCAGGATAGAGACCGAAAATCTATGTGATGTAAGTGGTAGGCCTTACGCAAAAAGAACCGGATTAAATATGGGCAGAACATAGTTTTCCCACATTTTCAAGCAAAGCAGACGTTTACAGTACTTTAAGCAATGACAATTATCTAAAGATTCGCCAGCATTACTGGAGAACCGTCTGATTATTAGAAATGTTAGGCCTTTTCGATTGTTAAAGTTGGATCAGGTCGTCTTGCAGCTGAATTAAAAAAAGGTTAAAGTACAAAACAGACACTGTTTACATCAGATGATTTTTGTTTTGCATATATCAAACTGTTATATAATTCTGTTATATTTGATCAGAGACGACAAACAAAAACGCAGAAACAAAAGCAAAAATACCAAGTATAACTAGCCTTACCATGCCACCGATTGCAACATCCAAGTCATCTGTCAAGATTAAAACTATATTCGGTCTTCGAGACTTTGCAAGAACTACCGTGCTACTGAACAATAAAGTGACGCAGATCATGGTACAGTGCAAGAGCCGTAAATGTCTGTAAAGACTCATCTTCGCAGCAAATCACCAGATGGCCAAGTCGTGTCCGCGAAAATGCTCTCTAGATTTACACAACGTTGAAATTTTGTGGAAAACAGATGCCTTTAAATATGAACAGCAGCGAAAACAGCCCTGAACTGCACACAACGCTTTCCTGATGTCATGTGTTGCTTGACAGCGGAAGACCCGGTCAGCTGACAACACTGGGCTCGCAGCAGCCCTGAATGAGCTCGTTGTCTTTTCTTCTGATTGGTGGATTATTGTGTCAATTAAGCCCCATGCCGTGCTTTCGGCCATAAATATACGTGTATAAACGCATTTTATTACTTTGGGTTCAGCCTTAGCACGCAGTCACTTAGAAGGGGTTTGGTCTTTTTATGTTTGGTATTTTTTCGTGTAATATTGTTTATTTTTTTAAATAACATTTCTGAGCATATAACTGCATTCATGTTCATGAATTTAATGTCATTTACTATTATATCTTTACAATAGGCTGTTTTCTAGTAATATAAACCGCTTGAATCAAAGTGCGGAGTATCACAATATTGGTGTGAAAACCCCATTAGAAATGCAAGCGGAGGAGGGGGAGAGAGATCATCAATGTGGTGAAAACGGATTGAATAGTATTCAGAACGGGATTTCTGGTACCATTTAATTATGAAAATTCGTTTCATCACACAACCTGTCTACATATTTTATTTAAAATAAAATCGGAGCAATTATATATTAATAAACTGATTTACTACGCGTACATGCCGAATAATCTTAATTCGTTTTAATGGATTGATAGTAAACTACTTAAAACAATTTAAGCTATGTGTGATTCTCCTGTAACATTTAAATACTTTTTATATAAATTAAAAAGTATTTTATTTAAATGTTACAGATGTGTTTAATTTTGTCAAATGTTTTCATCCTAGCAACATTTCTGTGACGCACACACTAAAAAATGTTAAAAAAAGCTAGTTAATTTTGCAATTTAAAATGTTTAAAAACATCCACGGAGCTCCCAAAAACTAAGCAAAATCAAATTCTTGCAATCGACAGAATGGAATCTAAATCGACCTATGGCAGTATACTCCCTCGTTTAATGAAGACGGTCGCACCTGTTGGCAGTGGCGTCTAACCCGCAGAAAAGTTTCAGCCCAGACTGTACTATTCACCCCCAGAAGGGGAGTGCGCCTAGCCGCTGGAGTTTGGGCAAGGGAAGGAAAAGAAGAGAAGCTAAGCCTTAAGCAAAGGAGCCCAACCTCACGGAGGAGCGGAATGGAATGCACCAGGATCCGGACCTGCTCTGCGCGGCTCGCAGACTCTTCGGGCGCTCCGTGTACCTGTGCGCTTATTATGGTGCTGTAAACACTTATGGGGTGTAATTCTGGTTCCGAAACGATACAAAACGGGGCTCGTCTCAAGTTAAAGCCGGGAACATACTGGAGACATGGCGTCTCACGCAGAAGTAGGGGAGGGCGAACTTTTGGAAATTGACATATGCGAAGGTGAGATCCTTTCCGAGGAGGAGAGCGGCGTCTTTGTCAACCTGGCCACGTCGTACTCGGACGGACCTTTATTTGGCCAGTGGGCAGTGTCGGGCCACGTAGGTCAGCCCGGGGAAAGCGCCTTGGAGAGAACCGCCGACGAGGTCACCGCGCAGCCGGCGAGCCGGGATCCTACAAACGCCAGGACCCCTGGCGGCTCCGTGAGCTCGAGTCTCGGGAATGGTGAAGCCTTGGAGGATGAGCCCCGATGCCTGTCCAGAGCATCTATTTTGGACTGTCTTTTGGTGGAGCTTTATGACACCTACGATGGCTGCTATAAGAGGAGCGCAGACAGCATGGACAGCTCTACCGAAGCCTCTAGCTCGGACGCCTTCTTGGGAAGAAGTAATTCCGGCTCCACTTTCCTCCAGGAGCTGCAGGAGAAGCACACTGGCCGGTATCAGATGAATTATCTGGCTCAAAAAGGTGCGATCAAATAGTTCATTTTCCCTACAAAACGATTTTTTTCTCTTTTAAGCGCTATTTTATTTTTTATTTGTTTTGCAGAATAGATCAGCAACATGCAGTTAACCTACTGCTTTGGCATAACTATCACTGATAAGGCATGCAAACTGAAAACGGCCGCTTAGAAACCCGTATTCAAAAGCAGCCCTGCTTTGTGTATTTGCATAGTTTAGTGGTGTCAGTATGGTATTATCTTTGATAAGAACGCCGGGAAATGTATGTGGGCTGTTGTTTTACCCAAAATGCACTTTTGACCCTTTTGTTTTTTTGCTGCCCTGAGGTAACAATTAATCGCTGTTAGCTCATGCAAGAGTATAACTGTAATGCACTCCAGACCGTGGACAGTAACGTTGGACTGCTCCTCTTCCCCTGCAGACCCCGAGGAGCTGAAGTCGATTATCTATGAGGTGAAGTATCGCATCGGGATTCAATCTGCCAAGTTAGTCCGCCAATTGAAGAGGAAGGACCGGCTGCATAACAAAGTACAGAAGAAATGCGACATTGTGACCGCCTGCCTGCAAGCCGTGTCTCCAAAAAGATGTAAGAGCCTGGTTTGTTCCCTCTTCGCTGTACTCTGCAGTTGTTGCTCCTCTAGTGATGCAGCCAGTGAACACCTGTGACGGTTTTGTTGTGTTACTGGGAGGAGCATGTGAATTTCACACTCACTGTCAAGTGTGGCTGTAGTCTGGAAGCTGGGAGGTTTAGGTGTGCAGCTGAGGATTGTCGGTCTGGGTTTCAGTCCTGTGTGTGAATTAATTTAAACTGGAAGTGTCGGTTTTAAAACGTTTTATGAGACCGGAAATGGAAATAGGAATTTCTGAAATTGGGAGTTAAACCATGGTGTTTTGCTTTAGTTTGTGATAGCTATGTGTGATGAGCAGGTGATCTCATGCATTTCAGGACGGTCTTTGGTATCATCTTGTAGCGAAATCAGAAATTATTGCTTGATTAGTAATAGTCATTGCCTCTCCTGTAAATCATGTGCATTGGGATATAGCATGGTGTGCGTCAGTATTTCTGGTAAATCAGATTGGGACTAATGTTTGGTCTTTTTAGCCTGTTCTTTACTTAATGGGCTTCCTGAAGCAAATACCTAATAATAAATGTTATGATCTCTCATGGGTGCTTATTTCTTCCCAGTGGTCAAATTTCAGTCTACAAATTTTATTCAGGGAAGTTTCTAGCTATTGACGAGATCAGTTTACTTGGGCTTTTATTTTGTTTGTTTATTTTTTTTGAAGGAAGGCTGATATTGGGGCTAAAATACTCGGCTATCAGACATGACGTCGCCCGTGAATTTAGTCACATTAAAGATGTCTAATTTCTCTGGTCCTGTATATAGACTGATTAGTGTGAGGCTTTGCAACAACGGTTCCTACCCAGTAGTACTAGTTAAAGTTCATATAGATTTTTTTTTTCTCCCTTCTTAACGTTTAACATGCAATGAAAAGAAGTTTCACCTCTTTCCTGTGGAGCTGCAGTAAAATGTCTGATTCAGTCTGTACATGTTGGCCCAGAAGTTCATTTAACCGTTATCCTGACAAAAGTGTGCCTGTATGTATTTATTTTTTATTTTTCCTGCCACAACAAAAGTGCTAAGTACCAGTAAGTGACAGTTACCCCAGGCTAGAGTCTTATGGTGGGCGAACAACTCAGTACCTGCTGGATAAAGTAAGTTCCTGAAGAACTGTCATTAAACAATTGTACAAATGTTAAATGATCATTTTATAAAACTTAATTACTGTTATACACCCATAAAACGTAAAAGTGCACAGCCGCGAGGCTTACATACTACTCATTTCTATAAGCAGGAAAACCATTTGAGATCATTTTCCCCTTTAAATTGTACATTTAAATGTTCACAGCCTGCTTTTAGGTGTATTCACAGTTCATCATTGCAGGTGGACAAATTGGGAGGGACAGGATGGCATTGTGTTTGCGCTTTCACTTTTTATGAAAGTCTGAAAAGTTAACCTTAAAACACAATTGAAATGTCACCATATTGAGCAATAGCGTACTGGCTTGGGTGACCCAGATCTATGGTCAGTCATTCCATTCTGTGGTTTGCTTATTCATGGTGTGTTTTTTTTATTTTTATTTAATCCACATGCAGCCTGGTAGCAGGAATCAAACAGGTATGGTATTCACAGCACCAAAGCATGTTGTTGTGAATGCGAATTGTTCAGTGTTATAGTTTTTTATTATTTGTGAAAGTGGGTATTTTTGGCCTAATGGTTCTTGCTCTTTGATAATGAGGAATGATTACACCCAGATGTAATTAGATATGAATTAAATTAAATCTCATATCCATCTTTTCTCTGCCATGCATATTCTGCCTTACTGCTGTGAATATTTATGCAAAAATATTAACGGCTGTGGCAGGAATATTAAGTGTTCATATAATGCGCTTTCCCTTAAACCAATTTATGAATTTCTGGGCATTAAGGGGGCATTTTTTCGTAGCATTTTCCGTTTTTCCACAAAGTGATTCGTCATTTTTATTTCGACTTGGTTGAAACCCGAAACATTTCAACACATTAAAGTTGAAGGAAAAACCACGTCAAGGTCTGTTAAATTCTGAAAATTTAACAAGTTTTCCATTACCTGTGTTTATAACAAAAGCGGTAATTTAGCTTTGTAGTCGTCTCAGTCACCTGACAGTATTTTAGATACCAGTTAATTGCGTCCGTTCCTGGCTAAACGGGGATATATTGCCCGCTTGCGCGCTCCCTTCCGCAGCCGCTGTTACCGGAGCTGTAGAGCCGTGACGCCGCGCGTGTGGGTGTGAGCGGGGTCCCGCTGCAGCAGTTGCATTGCAGACTGCGGATGGTCCGCTGGGAGCACGGATGACCTCGTCGCTACGCCTGCATTGGATGTATGTATCGGTGTTGTAACGCAGGATGCAGAATGCCGCTCTTGTGCGGCACCCGTAGCTTAAATATTCGGCGATCGTAAATATTTTATTTTGCGAGGAGCGAACCGCGGATTCAATCGCTGAGATGCATGAAGCAGACGACCAAATAATTGCTGCCACCCTTCTAAAGAACAATTAAATATCTTTGTGCGAGTGTGGAGGGGGATACCGGAGACTATTTGGAACTGTTGTCAAACAGTGAGCAATAACAAATCGAAATTCGGTTACTGGTTCCGGCACGTTCATTTGATTTTTATTTTTTTTATTTTTATTTTTTAATTTCATCGCCCTGGATTTTTCTCAATGAAGCAAGACAGGCTCGCCGCCTCTAAAAGGTCTCGGGTCTGTGTGAAACGGCAGACCGCCGGAGGAGTCGGTAACATCATCAGCAATGTCCTGAAGAAACGCAGCTGCATCTCCAGGAGCGCTCCACGCCTGCTGTGCACCTTGGAGCCAGGTGATCTGGGCGCGATGCCTCCATGGCTCTTAGGTTACTGATAACGAGCAATCACCCTTTACTCAGAAAGGGGATGTGCGCTGCACGTCCATTGCGAACCCGACTAATTCTAATCTGAATCGAATTTATATGGTTGATGAATGTGTTGAGTCTCGGTTGTTTTTAATTTAAGCGTACTCGGATTGCTTTCTTTTGTAGTCCCCCTTGTCACCGCGGTTTACCACTTCACGACTATCGACTTTTAAATAGCCTATGTAATATTAACTGTACTCTATATCATGGGCATTTATATCATGCGTTGTTTAACGCTGTTTTATTGTAATCTTTTCAGGAAGTAGGAGGACTCCCTCCCAGGGATGTAATCGTTTAATCCCTTTTATCCTAAATATTCAAAGAGAAATGAAAGGGCTTGCAGGAAACATGGTGGAAGACATAACCGGGGGTTTCATGAGTCTGTTGGACGAGGCGTCATGACGTATGCGGGTGCAGGTTGTTATAGTTATAGTTTGTTTAAAAGTTAAACTGTTTAAGATCTAATCCGCGTGAGGGCTGGATGGAAGGCGACGCCGTGTTATCGCTACCACCAAGGGCTCCGCGATGGCTGCCAATGTAGGAGGCCAGCCGGTGCTTCGTTATTACTGAATCTGTATCTTGTAGTGAGTGGCTCGTTACTGAAAGCTTGGCAGATGAACATTAAGGTGGATGTGTGTTTTGATTTTTGCTATTTGATCTGGCCTCCATCTACGTGCAGCACACTGTTGTCAGAGAGCGGAAGTACGAAATCAGCACCATGCAGCGCGGAACAGCGGCTTGACATTTTGTATCAGCGAATATTGTCAATTCTCGTATTGTCTTATTTTAAATAACTCATGGTAAAAATACTTCCTTATCTGTTTTCCGTTTTCTTTTTTTTTTGTTGGAAAAATATGCCCGCTACGTTATTTCAACGGGCAATGGTGAGGGGTCCGTCCTTTTCATAAAAGTGCATGACGTAATCGCTTCCCAGTAAAGACACGATGCCTTAGGGGATGGAACAGTAGCGCTTCTAATGTCAGTTTCTGGTCTTTATCTTGTTTGACATTTCAAACAGAGCTGGCGAGTTGAATATTTTACCCATCATTTTGGTTTCCTTTTTTTTTTTTTGATGACTTCAAGGTTACAAGGGGTTTTAAATTTGAAACTGGGTGGGTGGGTGAATTAAACCTCTTCAATTGTGTTTTGTGTTCTAATTTATGTATTTTTTTTTCACTTGTTTTAATCAGGGGTGGACACAAGGCTGAAGTTTACCCTTGAACCATCCCTGGGTAAAAATGGCTTCCAGCAGGTGAGTAGTTTTAATACGATGCTCCTGCACTCCTTGTCTGTGAAGCTGAAAGGCTTACAGGCTTTTTTTTATGTCTCACTGTGTTTGAAATTGAGAAGCTGTGGGATAGAGCTGATGTGAGTGAAGCAGGTGGTTGATGACAGTCTGGAGTGTCATGTGACTTGTGTCTTGCAGTGGTTTGATGCCCTCAAGGCTGTGGCCAGACTGCCCACTGGCATCCCCAAAGAGTGGAGAAAAAGGGTACGTCGCCTGCCCCTCCTTTGCTTTCAAGTGGAAATTTTGGTGTTTTTATTTTTGTTTTTTTTTCTTTAAGTTGCAATTGCAGTGTAACACCAAATTTGAATTCTTATTCAATTCCTAGATATTCACTTGAACTAGTAAAGTAGTGTAGTAATGAATTGTGATTTTTAAATTAATTTATTATTATTATTATTATTATTAATTTATTAATGATGATGATGATGATGATAATAATGATAATAATAATGATAATGATAATAATGATAATAATAATCATCATCATCCAATAGTGGAATCTTATTTTCAGCATTATATATAATGATTTTTTCTCCAGGTGTGGCTGACTTTGGCTGACCAGTACCTCCACAGCATCTCCATTGACTGGGAGAAGACCCTGAGGTTCGCCTTTAATGACCGCAGTAACCCAGACGACGACTCACTGGGCATCCAGATCGTCAAGGCAAGGCGTAGGGCTCTGAAACCTGGCTGGCCTGGAAAAGATGCCTGTCCAATGAGCCATTTTTATAAGTGGTTGATTGTTTTTTGGTTTATTTCAGTCATATAGGCTGTTAAATGTTGTGCAGTTCGACTTTTCCTCGCTTGCGTGCATGTAGTAAGTCATCTGTTCTTCAACAGATCTACACAGTAATCGTTTAATTCTTCATTTATTAATAAAAATCAGCCAGCATTCATTAGCTTTGTCCATACGTCCACATTCATTTGCTACCTCTGAAGCAGTTTAAGACCTCGCGCTGTCCTTCCTAGCCTGTCCATAAGTCCCCTTTTTATGCATCAGATCGACTTTTATCCTCTCTAGACGGATAATTGCAGTAGATTCTTTGGCTTCAGCCATAGGCGTGTTTGTAATGGAGAATATCAGTATCAGGATGTTTGCTCATGCCGCTCTGTCAACACTGAGCACGTAATGGAAAAAGTGAAGGCCTGTGCAGTTTCTGCCACGCATGCACTGTGCAGAGAGTGCCGAACCATTGTGAGCGGGAAGCGGTCCAGCCTTCTATCTTGGGTCTTCCGCTCTGCTTCTGTGTGTCTGGCTGTTGTTCCATTGTGTCAGTCATTGCTCTTTCTGTCTGTTCTGAACATCAGAGAGTGGATGCATTGATTAACTGGCTTCATGCAAGAAGAAGCAGACTTTCATTATGTGACGTGGACTTTTTGATTCGTCAGGACCTTCACAGGACAGGATGCAGTTCCTATTGTGGCCAGGAGGGGGAGCAGGACAGGGTGGTCCTGAAGCGAGTGTTGCTGGCCTATGCACGTTGGAACAAGAATGTTGGTTACTGTCAAGGGTTCAATGTACTGGCAGCTCTTATTCTTGAGGTCACCGAAGGAAATGAAGGGGACGCTCTGAAGGTAAAGCTTCACCAGAAGTGAAAGCATTTTGAGCTGTGTTGACTGTAACACTTAGGGCATGAGCAGTGAGCCTGTTTTTTATTTGCGCCTGTGCAGGTGATGATCTACCTGATAGACAAGGTGCTTCCTGACAGCTACTTTGCCAACAACCTCCGTGCGCTGTCCGTGGACATGGCGGTATTCCGGGACTTGCTGAGGCTGAAGCTACCAGAGCTCTCTCAGCACCTGCACTGCCTCCAGAAGGCAGCCAACCGCAAGGGTGGAGGTGAGTAAAACTTGGTCTCTCTTTTTCAGCTGCGTCTCAAGTAAGGAGTCATGATCTGAAGCTCAGTACAGCAGCCTACAGCTCAGTAGTGAACACATCACTGGCTTTGGGTGTTTCTCAATACCAAGAACGTGAAGATCGTACTTGTGATCTTGGCAAGAGCAGTCTTGCCTCCCAAGAATAAACTTTATGTGCAATGAATCATGGTCTCCTTTGGCAAGGATGCATTTGATGTATCCTTGATATTTGGGGCAGGGCAAGAATGGCAACTGGGGATTTTTACCGTCCTCTATACTTCTGTTCTTGAGTATTGGAACTGGTCTTTGGCAATGGAAGATGCTGTAAAATGGGTACATAATTATATAAGTATGGTCAAGTATGCATATTAAAAAACATTGTTTGGTTTCTCCCCCCGCAACCTTTCACCCATGACCTATGCCCTATGACCTTTTCCTTCCGGTTTCCTGCACCAGGGAGCTACGAGCCACCGCTGACCAACGTCTTCACTATGCAGTGGTTCCTCACCCTGTTTGCAACCTGCCTGCCCCACCATACCGTGCTGAAGATCTGGGACTCGGTCTTCTTCGAGGGCTCGGAGGTGCTTCTGCGTGTGGCGCTGGCCATCTGGGTGAAGCTGGCCGAGTGAGTAGGTTTGCATCCAAACTGTGGCAGCCGCTACAGACAGCAAGCGCAGCATTGCATAGACCTGATTCTGCGTGTTTGATTCCCGGTGAGAGGAAAATCTCTTTATGGTTAAGTGACCATGTAGCCTGTATCCATTGGGCTCAAACGAACAACTGGTATCCAGAATTCCTGGAGTATTCTTGTGTCCAGTGTGATCGGAGGCTAGTTAAAATTCTTCGTTTTGACATTGTTCATATGCTGATAGTTACAAAGGAGAGAGAAGGTTGTTCTGAAAAAGCTCCTACGCTGCTGTCAAATCTTGAAATGGAGATTTTGAAGGATTCTCTCTGCAAGACTCATGCAGACAGATGGATGTTCTTTCTTCAGTCACATGCTCGTCACCATGGGAACATGCTCCCTAATGGGATATTTGAGCCGCTCCATGTCTGTGAAACTGCAACATCATAAGGAAGTGGTTCGAGGTGGGTTCCGGTTTCAAGCCCTGCGAAGCCGTATGGTGCTGATTCACTCTTCCCCTCTGCTAGGCGGATCGAGTACTGTCAGAGCGCAGACGAATTCTACAGCACTATGGGCTGCCTGACCCAGGAAATGCTGGAGAACAATCTGATTGATTCCAACGAGCTCATGCAGGTGGGCTTCTGCCTTGATGTCAAGCAGGGCCCACACCTGGGCTTGGGGATGGGTTTGAGTTCCACGAATCCCATAAAGTAGCTAATGCAATATAATAAACATTCCTGTCACATTGGGTGACATATATGAAGCATGTGGGTAATATTCCTGAATGACTCACCACATAATAAGTATTCTGTGTGGAATGAATCAGTGTAGTTTTCTTAGTGTTCTTGCAGTCCAATTGGCAGAGGTGGACAGAAAGTAAAAATCCAAACCAGGATTTTGTTTCAACTAACCAGTTGATTATAAAGAGTCACAGTCAGAGTACTCAACTAGTTGGTTGAAACAATATCCTGGTTTGGATTTTTACTTTCTGGACCTGAAATGTCCACCTCTGCCAATTGTAATTACAGATGCAATACATACTGGTGATGAATCCATTTAAAGAGCAGCCCTGGTTCACTGACTTTAACCAGGTTATATGAATTATTTAGGCATGCAGTCATCTCCTGCTGGTCATGTGATCATTTTCATTTGCCGCCTTGCGGTCTTAACTCAGCAAGGCGTGAAACATACCCTCCAATATATTTATGTATTTTTTTTTTTTTTTTGCGGACAGATGGTGTACTCCATGGCTGCATTCCCGTTCCCCCAGCTAGCAGAGCTGCGTGAGAAGTACACCTACAACATCACGCCCTTCCCCGCCCCTCTTAAGGCCAGCGGCAGGTGGGTCTTTCGGAAGGATCCAGGCCTGCCTCTTAACATTCGCCATGTTCTGGGATCCCTTAGGGGCAGGCTTCCCCAGTTCTGGTGTGTTTCAGCAGGGATATCTGCAGACTCTGTTGCAAACTGGCCCTGCAGGACCGGAACAGGGATTCCTGGCTTAGAGCCTGGAGTTACTCTATTCTCCTGGATAGTAACCTAGGAAGGGTTCTGTTGTACTCTAGAATGAGGGAATTGAACTGGAGCAGCTCGGGTTGATGTCTATTAAAGTGCAAATACAATGGAGTACAGTGGTAATTCTTAAGGAGCTAGACTTGTGTCCTTGAGAGTGCAGGTTATTGGTTGCTTGTAGTTCAACAGATTTAATACAGAAAGGTACTATAAATTAATGACTTAAGAACTGTCATCACCACAAGCTGCTGAAGATGGTCTGGACGGCTAAGTATCTCCTCTGTGTAGGGCTGGGTATCGATTCAGATTTTCAAGTTCTTGATTCAATTTCGATTTTCGATTCGATTTCAATTCTTGATTTGACAATATGAATGAATATAGATTTAATACAAATCCTACATTT
>JAODKE010000068.1:25078652-25098497 GCA_026779605.1 Mormyrus hasselquistii
AAATTTTTACATTTTCTGCTCCATATATCTCAGTGCACACACATACAATGATAATGGGTTTACATCTAAGGGATGTTCCCAAGAACAGAAGATGCCCTAATAAATTATTTGCACCCTTTAGCCCCTCTCCGAAAAGCAGTAAGTACTTCTCTCGTTTTATATTTAATAGGGGGGGCTCATCCGGGAGGGCGGAGACAGTCAGCAGGAGCCGAGGAGGCTCGTCTCGGATGGCGGAGCTGTCAGAGCTCTTCAAGGTTCTGCTGGTGTCTCATGCGACTCTCGTGTCTCAACCCAAAACCTTGTCTGACTGACTGATGGGTACCAGGAGGTCGGTGGTGGGGGGGGCGGGGGAGGTGGCTCATAGATCCTAAGGGGAATCAGCCAATGAACTGCTACAGTTGAATTTCGGACCTAGAGGAGGGGGTGAAGGAAAATGTATGGGTGGCGTATGGAACATAAAGACTGAGAGCAGTATTTACTATATTGCTTGAAGAGGCTTTTTGATGGATGTACAAAGTGGGTCATGATAGTTAGCTTAATGCTCATAGTACTTTGAATGTCTGTGTCTCCATTCCCACTAAGACAACAAAAATCTGACAGCCTTAAAATGACATTCATAAACATTGCCTGAAGGCTACTCAGCTGTAGACACTGATTAGGTTCATTTCATGCACACCGGGCCACAAGGAGCATCTGGAATTGACGGTTCAGAGTAAAGTCTCTGGCCCGAATTACATTAATGGGGGGTTGCCAGAATTTATAAGGCGCTGGGGAAAGGAAAACCAAACACTCCGCCCTGTTGCTGCTAATAAATAGCATAAAAATCTTTAAGTTAAATAAGCCAACCCCAAAGCCTCGTCCCAAACAACAGCATTAAGCATTATAATGAGACGTTTGAGAGCAGTGTTTAATTTTACAAGTACTGTAGTAGGTAGTAAAAGCCTGAAGCTGATTACATCCAGAAAGAGGAAAAATCCTGGATTCTGCATGCACCCTTGAAGTGCCATTCCATAAGCCCCCCCCATCCAGATGATTGCAGCGTTTCAAAATAAGCCTCTCAGATGCCACGGCTACAAGTCCTGCAGCATGCAGGATGGTGCATTGTGCTCACCAAAGGTTCAACGCCAATGAGGGTGTATACAGAGCTTATTACGCGGACTGGCCCCAACACCATGATTCTGCAGCTCTTGTGATGGGGGCGACGTAATCGAGAAGGGATGAAAGCAAAGGCATGAAGAAGCCAAACACTGGGCTTTCTGTGGTGTTCCCCACAGGTCAGGGACACAGGGGGGCTCAATCTCCCATGGAAATTATCAGCGAACACCAAAGCGTGTAACACGGCAGCACACAATGCACCCGGCCTACCTGGAATTCTCGCAGTGCCGCATGTCTTTACATTGCAAACTGCAGCTGCCCCGACGGATCACCGTCAGAATGAGCCACATGATCTATAAACGGTGGATGGAGATAGCTCTGGAACTCTCCGCAAGGCCAACTGCTGGCATGCCAGGCAAAATCCAGGTGAGGGGGGAAAAAAAGGAGGGGGGAGGAAAAAAAACAAAAACACTGTTAGAGAGAGAGAAAGGGAGGAAAAGAGGTACTGCGGTGTTTCGAAAGGACAATGAGGCGCGTCTCAGCCTGTCAGCCTGTTTGTTGACTGGAACTGCACACATCAGTGGTCATCCATTGAGGTCTAATGGACTAGGCGGCCCCGTCTCAGAGAGTCTAATGCAAATAACGTAAGCAATACCAGCGGGGGCTCCTGGGATACAGCCCCCCTCTTGTTCAAACCAAGGCTTGTGTAAGGAGAGGAAGGGTCGCAGGCAAAAGCAGGCAGGAGAACACTATCCCATACTGCTCACCGACAACAAAGTGTGTGTGTGTGTGTGTGTGTGTGTGTGTCGGGGAGGGAGGGGGGGTGAGAAAAAGTGAGCCTTGTATGATTAGCTACCGAGAACCCAGGGGATGCTTGTGTATTGCAGCATAATTAAGAAGAAACAAAATCAAGGTCATCTGAGGAAGCGCGTACCTAAAAAAATCACTTGGATCCAAAGTTTATTTAATTTTGTTGTTAATTACGACAAGAAACAGGTCATTTTTGGTGCCAGAACACTGCTAAAAATATATTTACAGGGCCAGTCTGGGGTATATTTACTTATGATAATTTATATTCATTGGTTGTATTGAAATTGATTAAAAATCAGGTTGAAACCATACTATGTAATGTACAGAGGAATGTCTGGTACTTGGAATAACTGGATCTGTTAGTAATAACATGGTCAGGTTGTAGGTAGGTATGTACAAGCAGCATATTGTCCTGGAGATTGGGGTTATCACAGACAAAAACCTCCGGTCAGAACCCAAAAGACTGGAGGTCAAAGGTCAACACGAGCATATGACTGCAATATTTAACCACACGATGGATTCCAGTTGCAGTTTTGGGTTCCACTGCGATTTGGGTTTTAACCTCCACGCATTCTGACCACTGCCTCAGCTGCATATGTCACATTTCCTAGATCTGTACACCAGTACATGAAGTCATACACAACATAACAGAATAAAACTGGTAAATAACACACCAGTCCATCTGGAGCAACAGCAAGCAGCTCAACACAGATACAGTAAGCCCAAAGTGTGAATATAACACAAGTGAAAAGGGGCATATGAGAGACAACATTCATTAGACCACATCTTTAACTGACGACAGCTAGCAGTTCTGCACCTAGAATTTCAATATGATTTCATCCCGAGTCTGTCCACATCTGAGACGTTCATCCATCATTCTTTGTGAAAACTCAAAGGTGTTGCCCTTTTGTCCACATACTGTGACTCATCTCTTCCCTCGGGAATTGCTGTTAGTGCCACTGTTTGCACTCATGCTCACCACATCTAAAGTATTACTTACCAAGTTTTTCTTTCTTTTTTTTTTAAAAACACGCCATCTCAAATGACGTATGTGAAAAATGTTGTTTCGTGCCCTTAAATGGTTTCGCCATTTATCTAGTTTTTAAGTGTTTCGACTGGGCATTGCATTTCAGCCTTCTCTTTAAAAATATTATCCTACAAGTAGAATATGTGAGTTTTCTGTCTTTTTGTCTCAGAAAAATAAAAATGCCCCCCACAGTTGAAACTGGTTCCCATCATTCAGGGTTTCATAACTTGACGAGGGTTGGCTTGTGAACCTGGACCGTTGACCCATGGGCTCTAAATAAAGACGTAGACTTTCAAATTTATTTAAAGTTTCAAAACAAAATGGATATCAGATAGAGGCAGACACGCACGAAAAGTGAAGCGTTTTCCAGCATGTGGGCTTGATCCAGCCGTGAGACCTTTCTGCCACCTTAAGACGCTTCCAGAGATCAGCCAAAACATGGCATTCACAAGCAGCAGACGTTCATTTGCCCACTGTCGCGCCACAGACGGCTGCTGACTCTGCACATTTAAAGAACTGCACATTCATTTGGGTTTTAAAGCCAGAATAAACCTGCGGTCTGCTAAAATTCTCCAAACTCTCACTTATTTTACCACCCGTGCCCAAGTGACGCGCGTTTTTCTGGAAGCAGAGATGTTCTCCGGCCATTAGATCCTCGCACATTTTGACAACTTCAGGGCAAACCACAAACGCAAATTAGCTCACTTAAAACAACAATTTTAAACTTGAAATTGTTGTTTCCTTATAGGAATCTGGGGTTCAGGGTAAGAATGGCTTAGAAAGACTTTTCATTATACACGTAGTTTAAAAATATGTTTCTTTTGTTTTTTACCCCGGTTTGATATCGTCCCTGAAAGATCTTCACTTGTTTCGCTTCAGTTGTTCTACCTTTCAATTCCCTGTGATAAATGACAGGATCAAAGCAACATAGTGAGGGACTTTGTGCCAGAATAAGCACATGGTAAAGATTGTTTGTGCATCTCTGAAAATGAAAGTCTAACAGTGAAAAGCACCTATCTGAACTTGTTCAAGTCAGTCAGAGGTTTCGTTCTCAACCCGAAACACAGCAGTGGCCACACAAGCCGCGGTACATGCAGTAAGACAGTACAAGGATGTTTGGTGTAACATCCTTTGCACTGAAAAAATACTGTATTTTTAAGATGTCAATTAATATGTGAATTTTGAGCATTTGTCTCTATTCAGCCCTAGAGGTGACATGAAAAGATACGCAAATCGACTTCGCTTTTTTGGCTTTTTCGGGTTCCAAGGGGTTTCATTTGCTAATATGCGTGTAAATGTCACGTGCGTAATGCGGGAATTGCCCGAATAGTTAACAAACAGGAGTTCAGTTTGTGGTTGTGTTTGCTTTACATGCAGTATATCCCGTTTGATCGTCTTTCATTAGGATGCCGCCACGCTGTGTGTATTCTGAGGTCTTGGCGTAGTCATGGGGATAGAGGTTCCTGGCACTGGGAACACATTCCAGTGTCTCCGACGTGCCATCCCGCCACTAAAGTCTCAATTAACACAAGACTGCGGAAGAAAGGAGAGGGCCAAATCGCTCAGCTCCCCGGCGTTTTCCGCGGGCACGAGGGGGGGGAGGGGGGGCGGCTCCAATGGGCGCACAGGAAGCAGGCCAAACACCTGCTGGTCACCATCCGCCCACCATCTCCCCCCCCATAGGAGTTCCCGGGCTCATGGAAATAGTCGTGGCCTAAGGCAAGAAGCGGGGGCTGAGTGAGCCGTGTTAAAGAATGCGACTGCCACAGGTAAAGGTCATCTAAAGAAGAGCGCTCAGGCGAGGGAATGTAATACTCGTAGGAAACCTGGGGAAAGAAACAGAGAGAGACAGAGAGAGAGTTCAGCGCGCCGTGTTACAGCAGGCCGGCACGGGTGCTGGTGTGTAGGGGGAGGGGATGGTCACAGCTACAGTTAAAATGTCCCCATCCCAAAACAGTTAATGCAAAGTGGCAGTATACCTGTGGGACAGATTAACTGACATATTGGATTTCAAGGGCCACGGGGATGTCTACACCTCCCAAGGGCTAAATCTACTACTTAAAAATTCTTTCAGGTTAGCCCACCATATCTTACTAAGGTGACGGAGACTTAGTGTCTCGCGACATGAGACGCATCCAGTAGGCTTGCCAGTCCCGAATTAGTCTTAAGTTGTCCCTAGATGGGATTTTTTTGTGAATTGGCCGGCTGCGGTCAGAACGCTGAGCAATCCATCATTTCGGTTTGCTCTGCTGCCAAACCTTCAGTTAAGCGGAGCCAGATCTGTGACTCCACAAACTGGAGCGAGTCTTTTGCGAAACTCACTTTTCATTCATCGCGGAACCCGTCTCAACGTCGGTTGCCCAGAGAGGTTATTGCCATGGCACGTCAATGTCATTGACAGAAGAAATGAGGTGTTGAAAATCATGGCGAGTGACATTTGTGTGATGTCAGTCAATGACCAGCTTAACTCTCTCCTTGTCAGTTACATCACCGGTTCCCAAAGCATAAAAGCAGCTCTGGGCTCAGGCTTGATCCCACACCCAGGCGCCATTGGAGCCTCCATCCCTCCTTTACTCCTTAACCTGTTTTCCTAGCTGCGTCAGGAAACATGAAACAATAACAAAGTAGCTCAAGAGGCTTGAGGAGATCCCGTGCTTTTATTTTTTCATCGCCCTGATGGGTCTGGTTGAGAGACACCAGCACATCCCAGAACTGTCAGCCATAATCCAGATAACAGGAATATTCAACAGTTAGGTACCTATTTGCTGAACTGAGAATGAGCGGCGCGCAGTGTTCTTGGCTTCCAGCTCACCATTAGTACATATTTGTTTTTCATTTTTTATTGGGAGCATTTGGGGTGGGGGAGACACTTTAATCGCACTTTCTTTTCTGAATGGCTGAATACAGAATCTTTTCACCGCTGTACATATGCCTCACACATGCCTTTCTGGCCCTTTCTGTGTCTGGGAAAGTTAACAGATCTATAAACCATGACACAGACAAATGGTGACACATGGAGACCATCTTGTGAGAACTCCTGACCCAGTGGGGAAGTACCACACTTTCCCCACATGTGTCCCCTATGATCAATCACTAAAACTTAATTAAAAAGTACAAAAGAATTAGTATCTCTAAGAAGCTCAGTCAGGGTTTATGAGGTAGAATCCAGAACTCACTTCTCCCACATCCACCACCAGCTTTTTGGCAGAAGTGTCCCATGAGAACTCAACATGTGCAGCACAGGAATGTACCACCATGATGTACTTGATCTGCTTCACCGGGGTGGCATCTGTTATTCCGAGAAACACTTGCCAGCTCAGCCTGGACAGGATGTCCGTATAATGAGATTTCTGAAGTGCATTTCATACGGGAGCTCTGGATGCGCCCTCGCGGACATCCGCTGGACGGTAAGCGCGAGTGGCAATTATTAACGACGCCACAGCCGCCGATAACAGGAGAGGAGCACAGGATGCTTGGTGGGGGCTTCCCTAGACGGGATGCCAGTCCGCTGCAGTGCAGTTACAACTAAGCACACGTACAGGGAATCTAGGTTTTGGACTAGGGTTGAAAACTCACACAAATGGGGGGAAAACTTAAAAACACACACAGCAGTAGCTCAAGAATCGGACGTTAAGCCATGTTTGGCAAAGGTCACAGTGCTGGGGCACTCAGTCACCATTAGCTGCTATCCTTTCAGGGTCATCTTTTTAGGTTTTAGCTGATATTCTACCAGGGTTATAGGATGAACGATGTTCCCAAATACAATTTGTAATTTGGAGGTTGCAGGTTTTACTTACAAATACGGGAAAAGTAGTCAAAAATCCACGCATTTTAACTTTTTTTGTAACACCTATTTTCTTTGGATGGCTGAAGAATGAAGGCCTACTGGTCGCAAAACTTGCTAGCATGGAGCATTAGTGGCTTATCCGGTTAAAGAGGTTTGCATCTGGCTGTGGGGCATGACAGCGGATACCCCATTAAGGCGTCATAAACTGCAACAGAGGTTCGATACTTTGAGTGGCGGACGAGGCTAGTGGAGACCTCCTGGGCCTTCTTAGGTCTTTTGACTAATTGCAGCTTAGCTCACAGGTTAAGCTAATTGCAGCTTAGCTCACAGGTTAAGCTGGTCACCTAGGTGGAAAAAGCTGATTACGGCAGGGGTCAAAAACGAAACTGTTACAGGAAAAACATGAGGACGAGGGTGAAGAAACTGACTCAGAAAATCATTTCTAAAAAAAACAACATGGGAAACAGAAAACCAAAACTTCTACATGGGCCAATAGCCTTCCTCCATGTTTCCTTAATATGAACCAATCCCTCCCTTTACAATCACCCAGCTGACCCTACACAAACCTCTATCCAACAAAATGGACCATTTAAAGCCAACTGGGGTTCATCAACAGGTTTGCCTCCAGGTACCAACTATGGATCTACATGTCAATGCATAATCTCATCCAAATCTACATGTCAATGCATAGTCTCATCCAAATCTACATGTAGTCCTTTGCAGATGCACCACCTCTCTCCTGTACAAACTGGGTTTCGCTGGCTTCATACGCACCCTCAGTAACCATCTGTCCCAAATTTCCATTGGAAAAAGCAGGGATAATAAGGATGATGCCAATGGTTCGAGCAGCTGGCCTGGCAAACGTGCACACTCCCACATGGAACCCCAGTCAAGAGCTTCATCCTTGTTTGCTTGCTAAAATCCAGTAACCCCACACACAGTTACCAGCAGTATATGATATGATTTATGACATCCTGAACGCTTACCTGCATAAGAGACACTATGAATAATTTAAGCCGTGGCTGGGTAGGCAGGGTAGGCGAGATACCAGGAACTCTGTGTGCCTGAGTGACACAATGCTAGGACTGCTAGGAACAGTGAATCACCCTCCTAATTGGTGCTGTCGGCCTGCCTCCCGGTGCTGGGCTTTGTGTAGAGTGACTTGAATGTCTTTCAACACTTTTTGGTGCCTCAAAGTCACCCACTCGCCATGAAGCATTTATGGTGTTGGAAGGCCTTTGTGGAGATGCACAAGAGGGTCACTCAGGCTGGAGAAGCGGTAGAACCTGTGCAGGTGTCTTCATGAGTGATACAGGGGGTGTTTTCCTGCAGACTTCAGCTGCTACCCTGTGCTTTGCCCAACAAGGACTGACTAAATCACACAGCAGACCTAGTCTTTAGACTTTAAGCATCGTACATTTCGTAAATACAGATTTACTGAGTAATTTGTATGAATTTCTCATAATTAAGTCTATATTATTTACATTTTTTTCACCATTGTCTAAATGTCATATCGTACTTTAACTTTATTGTGCAGCACTTTGACTGACGCCTGCTGTCTTTTAAATGTGGTTTATAAAGATGACTTTTTTTTTTGGCATTTATATTTGATGTTATTTCCGAATGTATGCACGAATACTGCCAAGACAAATCCGTACTACAAGCAGGTGTACCTGGCCAATAAAGTGAATTCTGATTCTGGTTATGACTTCAGTGGCTGCTTAAAAGGTTCTATACATTCTACTGAAAAGTATACAGGAAGGTCACACCCCATTGAGCTACAGAGATCCCACAAGCAGCGTCCTAAGCCCACACCCCCCCCCCCCATCTCGGACTATCCCCTCTTGCAGTTCGGCTGTTGTTATTTGTGCTTGCGCGTCTCATCTGTTATCGGTCCCCTGCTGAAACACCCGATCTACAGCTGTGTTTGCACAGAGTCTACATCCGAGCCTGAAGGCGACCGCTCCTCTAGTCCTGCCAAGGAGGGTACCGGGGTGCATGCGGGAGTGCCGGTGACGCACAATGCGAGCTTTGAAGCCCACAGAAGCCCACCCGTCCTGAGGTGAGCCCGGAAACACAGAGCCTAACGTCACTGAGGGACCCCAGCCTTCTTATGGAAGCAGATTAAAACGATGTGTTTCGCATTCCTGGGGAATGTATGCATTTCCTACATTTTATGGATGGGCCCTCCTGGATGTGCGGGGGAAGGGAGGCACCCTTAAATGTATGGCACTTTATCATGTTCCAAGGCAAAAAAACAGACAGCAAAGGGATGTCGTGGGATATAGAGGAAGCCAGGTGTGTGATCAGCAACCACTTTTGCTTTATTCACCTCTGAGCCTCTGGAAGACAAACAAACCACGATTGGGGGTGGGACTCTCACTTTTCCTATACGTTTACCCTTCTTTCAAGATCCATACAATCCTTGTGGTATCATCTTGGAAAAAAAATGCAAAATGCCATCATCGGCTTGTATCAGATATTTTTGCCCTCTACAACGAGACCCGTACCACAGAATATCTTGCATTAAAAATTCCCGTGATGAAGAATGAGCAACTCCATTTTTCTCCACAATGAGAGTGAACTGAATTGAAAGAGAGAGGAAATAAAACAGGGAAAAAACAGTGGCAATGTCAAAGCACAATGAACCTCACTTCATTCACGCTAAAGTTGACGTTCACTTGCTATGACACCAAGCTGAGAAAGCCGACATGCAACGTTGCCCAAGTTTGTTTAAATAAAGTTGTTCTTTACTTTAGTTACTCCAGTAATCCACTTTGTGCCCTTCCGTTATATGTGCAATCAAACTCCATTTGGACTGAGCGCAGTGCTATCCCATAATCACGGCACCCAGTGTTTTTTTTCGTGCCAAGATGCAGCCAGATCAGGTAAATTGAACCTTGTTCCTTGAATTACTCCCAGTCTCCAGCTTCCCAGGTCACTGGGTTTCGCCCTTGGCCCGTCCGCCTGCCGTCTGCCATTCAGTGACGGGACAAAGAGCACAAGGGGGGTCCTGTGTGCACAGCAGAGGAGGGGTGGGAGTGACACATGTCCCTTCCTGCAAGTCCCCGCTTCTCATCCTGGGCTGCACTTGTGTCACTGTGGGGGGGGGGGGGTAGACGGTCATCTCTGCTTCTCAAACTCGGGCCGGCTGAGAGTTCACTGGAGGGGGGTCCAGATGACCCCTAACAATACTGACATGTTTATAAACATGTTTATAAATGGACGTCTAAGAGAAGCTCATTCACCGCTACAGGTTCACCCCTCCTCAAATGGGCTGTCGCCTTCAGTCGGATGTGACAAATCCCCTGCTTCTCCAGCATTACCTGACTAAATTAACCAGTTTGGCAACGTAAAACTAGTGAAAAAACCAGCGAAGTTTGCCTCTGTCTTGTTTAGGTGAAGCAAGCATGTTTCAGTCTACAACGTATGTTTTCTGTGTCTCTGCACACGTATCCACATGCGTGTGAGCGTGGCCGCAACGGGACACAGAAGTTGCGTGTGTCAACACACATGGGATGCCAAGGCGGTCGGTCACGCTTCGCGGTAATCTGAACCAGCCAGCCGCCCACCACTGCAGCCCCTCGGTGAGTCTGGCGTGGTTGATCTCTACCACCAGGTCACAGACCCTCAGTGGGTGGAGGCTGGAGGTTTAGTGAATGTTCGGGGGCTTGCGGCATCACAAAGAGGTTTAAAGCGGTGCAGCCAAACGACACACATCCCTTTAAAGGAGGCCCAGATGCTGAGCAGGTACGATGATGACGGCTGTCCTCAGCTCAAGATAAATGTTTAGTGCAGAGACAAGGATCTCCGGTTTTTCATTGGACACAAAAAAAAAAAACAGATTCACCTTTCACTGTCGTACATCCGGGCAAATTATCCAAAGAGCTCAGCCTTTAAATAGGGAACTGAATGGTGGAACTGCACCCTACGAATAGCTAAGAGTATGCATCCCAACGTTACCATGGTCCGTGTCGCGATATTTCAACTATACGATGGGTAAATGTTTTTCACTTCCAGTACATCATTCAAGAAATTACATGGAAATATTCAACACGTTATTGTAAAATAGGTTTTGTGTTAATTATTTTGACCAACTGTAGGCTAATGTAAGTGTTCTAAACATGATTAAGGTAGGCTAGACTAGGCTGTGATGTTTGGTGTACTGTATTAAAATGCATTTTTGCCTTCCGATATTTTTACCTTACAATAGGTTTATCGGAACATAACCCCACTGTAACCCGAGGAGCATCTGTATTTACTTATTTAGTGGATGCTTTTATCTGAAATGACATATAATTGAAAAAGCATTTGGGGCAAACAAGGATGAAGCTGATGAGAAAGCAACTGGGGTTGTAGGCCTTGACAGAGGGAGCCGACCATGAAACCACTCTGCTGACCGTGAGATTGAAACCGGCAACCGTCCAGCGACAAACACTGCTTCCCTATCCAGGGAGCCACGATCTGCCTAACTTATAGACGGGAAGTTACCTTGGAAGATTGCTGACAGTGAGGTTTATCCTCTTTTCAGTGAGTTCAGTAATGATAAAGAGAGCGAAGCCAAATGTGAAGCGGTGACACACCATCGGCGGGAGCGGTGTCAAATATAAAAACAAACCCCAACTAGCCAACGGGGAACGTCTTTACAGCCAACAGCTGCACTCATTGTCCAAGGTCTTTTCTGCCTTTTTTTTTTACTGCCCTCTGCGTTGCTGGAGGCCGCACAAGAGCTTCGCTCAAGCTTACCGCTAGCTTCTGTACCCGTGCCACACCGGTCCCATCCCAAGGCGTCTCTCAAATTCCACGCTTTTGGAAGTGCGAGCCTGTCGGAGCGACCTGGGCAGGCTTCACCTCTCCCTTTCCAGTCCCTTTCTTCCTACTGCACTCCCTGAGGAACGCGGCACGTGCTTCAGCCTGGACGGGATCTACGCCGGCGGTGTGGAGAAAGACGACGCGTCGACATCATGGCGGACGTCCTAATTAACCAGGGTGTTCAAAAGCTACCCCAAGCCAAATCAGCGAGGAATAGGAGCTTGCCATCGGTGGAGGCCGTACGCAGACGAGCTCCTGCCAGACACAAGGACATAGTAAATGTTTCATGGAAGTTCTTTTGAAATGGGAAAGGACAAATGCTCGCCTTTAGCCCTCCTTTGCATATGGACAGACAGTGTAGGCAATTAGAATATTAATCATGTCAAGCCATAAACCGTTAGGCAGAATTACAGCCATGTTTCATCCAGCAGAACATTTGTGTAACTTCAGTGATATTCTCTAGTTAAACTTTCTGTATTATCAGTATCAAATAAAGCGCCTAAAATAAGGCACATTAAGATTCCTTAACAGATTTCGCATTGGTTGCATGTTTATTTGTATCTTGTAAACCATATTATAATGATTATTATTACTACTCCTTTATCTGATTGTTATCTCTGTCAATATAGCCGACATTCCTCTAAAATGTCCTGTTTTCTCTCTGGGTCTATGGGCTCCCAAAAGCCTCTTGTAAGCACTGATTTTCAAGAGCAAGGTGGAGAGATTCAAATGAATTAACCTCAAATATTAATGAGCTTCTAATTACCGTAATGCGTCAGCTTTCCAGTTTAAAAACTTTAGTGTTACTGACAGACAAGTGCAGTGCACACATCACTGGCTATACAGCTTATATATATATATATATATATACAGCATTTAGTTACAGAGCACATCATGTTTGCACCATTGGGCCTTAAGTGCAATGCATGAATTTTCCTAGAGTTTCTAAAACTCTGAGCAAAAGTCTTCATGAGGGAATTTCACTCATGCCTCTTACTAAGTGACCGCATCTGACTCCTTGGTTTTTAGGAAGTGCTGTGATGATACATGTATGTGGCGCATGAGCTCAGAACCATGGGAAAGCTGTTCTCAAAGGCCCAATCAGCAGAGAGTCGGAACGTCACATGCAAAAGTTTATTTCAAAAGATCAGAAAGTGATTAAAGGCACGTTTTGGCATTCTGGCTTCCTCTCTGGCTATAGAACAGCAGCCATGCCTAACCTTTCTATCTCCACGTAAGAATCTCGAGGACAAGCCGCCATCTGTGAATGATTCACACCCAGCCTGCAACGCTTTTGCCACCTGCCCAGAGATGATGGCAACAATGATGTCACCGGGTGGCATTTCACGGCACGCTTTGTGAATCCTGTTCGCTGAGGTCACCCACTTCCTACTGTAAGTCAGAAATCTATCCAGGAACATGGCTCTCCATCCATGCAACATGGTTTGCGCCCTTCATGATTGCTTCTCAGTCTCTCCAGCGAACCCAATACTGATGATGTTCTCTCAATGGTGAGGGCCAGCTCAACATCACCTTCACCAGCAGTAACCCTGAGTGCGACAACTTTCTACTGCATGCCTATCCCCCTCCCTTAGTGTTTAAGATTTTTATCCAGGATTTCTGGCAGTGTCCCAGCACGGTTCAGGTTTAACCAAACTAAGGTAACACTATTCCACACCAGTCGCCATTTACTTGTCATATGGTCTGAGGAACAGGAGGGCGGTGTGAGATCTCCTTTCCCTTCTCTATCCCCCCCACACCCATTCTATGGTTCATCTTTTGCAAATCCACTTCCTGTTTACTCTCCCTGCAGACACAGTTGCCCGAAGTATGAGTGACGAGCCCGGATCTGGTGGGAGGGGTGGTATGTTACCACAGAGAAGCCTGGGGCTCTGAGACGGACTGTCACGCACACGTCACCCACCCACACCTACCACTAGTAATCTTTTTGACATTTTTCACGTGCAAGATGTTTCCCCAAACATTGTTCTTTTTGGTTTATAGCCAGGAACACACTGTGGATGTTCAAAGAATGAATCTCCAGCACACTGCACTGGGCTGCTTGATTATTCTTGCAAATTAACACGGATTTGAAATATTACTTCTTTAGTCATGTTTTCTTATTCAGTATTATAGTACAATGTCAGGACAACATTTTTTAGCAAATCTGCATATTTAAATCTTGGTTTAATCCTGATTCTGCTGGCAGAAGGCTACGCTGATCGGCAGCCTGCTTCCAGATTCAAAATTTCTAAGACAGCAGTACACAAGAACAAGGTGAAGCAGGAGACCAGATACCAGCCAAAGGGCGGAAGTGACTTTCTAATGCCAGAGATGACCATCAATTTATCCAGCGTTGCCTCAAAAATTGCCTCAAAAATTGGAGGATGGCCTCAAGTGACCTTCTAAAGGAATGGAAAACATTACGTACAGGTGTGAAGTGCACTGCTAGGACATTTCGTATCCTCCTAGAAGCAGGACTGAAGCAGACCCATAAAGCATGGAAGAAGCCGTTCATCAGTGAGAAGCAGAGAAGAGTCAGGCTGTAGTGTTGCTTTTATATATATATATTATTCACAGACGCACACCCATAAACTGAGAAATGAGTGAAACAAAAAAAATCTGCTTCAGTATCTTAATATTTTCCAGAGCTGTAAATATATACAAACCTCAAACATACATCTCTGTAGGGAAACCAAAGCCTAACATAAGGCATAGCTGCCAAATGACTCCAGGCTTTCTCATCATGTGTCCTCACTAAACCAGTCCCTGGGCTCTAAAACACCAGTCGGACAAACCAGAAGGACGCACAAGTGATGGATGAGCTAGACCGCACTGCCATGAGACCTCACCTGGGCCACAGGTACACAGTCAGCTGGGGGTTAAAAATCCAGACCAAGATTTTGTTTCAACCAACCAGTTGAGTACTCTGTGACTGTGACTCTTTATACTCAGCTAGTTGGTTGCAACAAAATTTTATTCTGGAATTTATCTTTCTGGACTGGAAACTTCCACCTCAAATTTGCAGATTAGTCTTCTCTAGTTATTTGAACAACAATACTCTGGGTTCCATATAGCACATCACCTGGTGTTCCATAAAGAACGCTGACCGTGGCAATAAAGTTTAAAAACTTTTGAGAGTTTTACCAGAACCATTATTTGAAGAGTTTGCTATAAAGATTAACAGCCCTAACACATTTGCATCTCTTGCTTCAAAGGCTTGCATGGTTATAAAAATCTGCAGTAGACAATATTCTGATGTTTCATACTCGGCCTCTGAAGGACTGGCTGAAGTGTTTGCTGTAACTGATCGGTGAACCCATAACAGTACATTCTTATTCCCCCCAAACCCCCAAAATATAACCAGGTCAGTGTAAGCAGTCACATATGTGGTGGGCTGTGGCAATCCCATTCAGGCAACAGCATCTTAAAAGTGAGTGAGCAAGGTGTCACCTCATTAATGTAAGAATTATATATGTAAGTGTCGACTCTATTGCCCATTCCACAATATCACGAAAAATGCCAATTCAATGGAAATGCACAAGTTTGTTACGTATCATACTGTCTGTTTCCATGTCCCTTCAGGGTCAAAGTTCTGGTCCCTTTCAAATGGATATGATAAAAAAAAAGTGGTGAAATGTCACGTTGTGCTGTCATATTGTTTTATCTTATTCAATTAATCTTCAATATTGTAACTACGTCCAAAAACTGTTGCCAATGGCTTTTATGTACAGCCACTGTGCTTTTTGAAAGTGAAATATTTTTAGGGCCGAGTTTTTTTTTCTTTTCCAGTAAATATTTCATCTAAAAATATACAGGGTCTGATACTTAGGAAAAAAGTGATACTTTTTGCAAAAACATCCATTACACCAGTTAAAGAATGGAAGCACCGATTCGTGCCATTTAATACTCAGATGTTACTCATAACTAATCTAGTCGCATATATTGCAGATACAGAGGTGCAAACATTATGTGAACATCTACGACATATGATCAGTACATAATCCTCAAAAATCATTAGATTAAGGACAAAGAATTGTCTTTTTTACGCCTTTACACAAACAAGAGGAATGAATTCAATCACTGTGAAGTCTCTACGGGCAAGCGAATAAGGATGTAATTCTAAGCTAGTATTCATATTCATTTATTAATATAAATGTCATAGTATTGGTATTGCATTCACATATTATATACACTCTCCCAGGGCACAGTAAGGTCCAGCGGTATTCGCCGACCGCTATTGAGGCGCAACAGCCATGTGGCTCAGCTGGATAGATATAGCAGAACAGCAGATTACGTTGTCAGAAAGAAAAAACAGAGGAGGGACAGGACAGAGAAGGAGACAGCGAGAGAGAAGAGAGGACTCCAAAGGGTGAGAGAGACTGCACAGTACACCATAGTAAAACAACACACACGGAGCGCTCCGGACTGCGAAGTTTCCGAAGGGATCTTTGCTACCTTGTCACCTTCATGTCGACTCTGTTGGATATTTTCACACCGATGCTATGGTTACTTTTAATACGGTAGGACGGCTCTATGGACCTTCTCAAATATGCATCGTTCAGTTTGTTTTATATTTCTGCGACTTACCACTCACTGACTTCTCGCGGCGCTTTTGTAATTATAAAATCATGCAAAAATGTACATTTTGACAATAGTAACTGCATCACTGGCAGTTCGGGCCAATAACGTGCAAGTTTCCAACTTTCGTACAAGTTATAATTTCATGCGGTGTAAATATGTGCTGTTTGTTGTAATAATATATAATTATAGTTAAGGAAGAAACTGAGAAAAGTGGAATGCAATGCTAAGTGACGTGCGGTAACTATTTTCCTATAAAACTTACAGTCCCCCCCTCCAGTTTCCCAAGGAACTAGATATAGACGGAATGTGAAATGATTTGTTCGGCGCACATTGCCCAAAGGGGGAGTACAAACCAGTACGGGCGCTGCCGCGTCTTCATTTAGGCAGAATGCAGCCCTATTACAGGTTAGCAAAACACACGAAATAAACCACACGACTAACCAGGTGGAAACACGTACCGTGCTTTATCACTTAAACTTGCTGTAACATCAAGGTGAAATTCATTTTAAAATCATCCTTCCATTGGTAGCTAAAGCGTGGTGGTTGTCATCGGTGGATAAAAGTACTAATATTGTCATTCGGGATAAGGAATCAGAATAACAAAAAACACTGTTTTGCACGAGAATGCATGCTGAAATGTTAAATTCCTTATTTCTTCAGGATTTACTTTAATCAAAGAGAAGCACAATTCTTAATTATTAACGGGTGAAAACGTACAGGACAGCGTTAATGTAGACTGGTGCCGGGCTGCTCAGCGCGTAACTGAAACCCCCTTTGATCGTCGCGCCCGCACCGGCTCTATCCCGCAAAACTTTCGCGGGACATCGTCTTTTCCCACCTTTTGCATCTTAATAACGGGGCAAAAATCCACGCAATTCTGCACAATCCGCGTAGATGAAATGTATACGGTCACAACAGTACCATTTGTTTTTAGTCATTCTCAGTCCAGAGGTAGGCTATACTATTGGAGCCCTGTCCGGGATCAGACAATCCCTAAAATGGGTAATCCACGCAAATCTGTATCGTAGGCGGAATTGGCAACAGCTTTAGCAATGCTCAATAGGTTGAACTATTTGAGGGTGATTTTTGATTATGTGCAATCACTGTGCAGTATATATTAGGGCGCACAATTCCCACATTTTGTCACTTAACTGTCTTGTCGCCTACTATCCATTTCCCCAACGGGGAAGCTGAACCTGGCTTTACTGCTCACAGAACCATCTGCCAAATAATGGACGTGACCCATGACGGCGAATGCTAATGGTAAGGGGAACATATTTATTCAATATCTAAAACCAATTTCTAAGATTTTGGTGTCAAACTCCAAAGTTATACATTTTATAGATATTTAAAGATTTCTTGATATGTAACCTACTGTTAGGAAACTAGCTTCATTTCAGTCTTACAGGCACTTAGAACTAGATTCACGGTAATTTAAGTTTTTTGTTAAAGTCACCCATTTTCTATTTGTATGTCTACATTTCCATGTTTTTATAGTCTAAATTTATGCACAGAAAAAAGAATTGCCTACATATGCAGTGCCTTTTATACTGCATTAATTTATTTAAACTCTTTTAGTTGCATAACCTGCCCTGTAAATATATTTATCGTATAAGAGTTGACTGGATAACATTATGTCTTATACGGAAACATCATATTGCATAACGACCAGTGATGTAGATTGGATATATACGTGCTTAAGTTACCTGTCTTGTGGGGGATCTATCATATACGGATTCCTCTAACATACGGTAATATAGCATTTTCCTTCGGTTAAAACGATAGATTAATCAATCTATAGATTAGCCGATCCATAGGTGAATCAATCTTCCATCCATCCATCCATCCAGGGTGGCTCGGAGCCCGAAGCCCATCTCGGGCTGAATTGACCGCGGTGCATCCTGGGCGGGATGCCAGTCATGTTCGCTGAGCATTTAGTGTGTGCTGGGGACAGATACGAGAGTAGCAGTCAAGTTAAGACACGGAGAGACTGAAAATATTTCAGCATACAAAAGTTCTATGTACATTTTTGTTATATACAGTATTTTCATGACTTTCCTAAAGTTTAAAGTGAATGTGGTTTTCATTTTGTATATTTAATTTAGTATATAATTTAGTATATTTTGTAAACCGATTAAGTAAACTCTAATTAAATAACCGAAATACATCTCATTGATGGTGAATGAAACTAATTGGTCCACTAATACAAGTCGCGGCTATTTTAAAATCTGCCGTGAAGAAAAATCTACACGCTTGTGACTTAAAATGTTACTATTCCAGGAAAGCAAAATATTCATAAGGTCAGAACAACAAATATTAAAGGACTAGTTACTATTCTGATCCTCAAGTTCCGTTAACCGTCCCACCGCGGTTTATTTATATGTTACTCTTTCTACATGCAGATGAGACTTGTTTTTGAGGCTGTTGGCTTTCATCGAACAAATTTACAATGAGATCACATCTTAATCTCTTGGATTAGCCCGAATGTGTATTTTGGCAGTCAGCAACACACCGGGAGCAGGACACATTCCACAGCATACCATCCTTCTCTTCAGTAGATTTTGCTTTGCACCAGCTTGGCCTCCATTGACAGAGATAGGGCAGAGAGTGTCTGTCATAAGTCTCCTCTTTTCAACATAAGGATCTGCAAGGAAAAATAAAAAAAAATCACTTCTGTTCAAAATACTGCATTACATGACCTTCCCAATTCTTGACAGATTACCATACAAGGAGGCAATCACCAAATATCATTAAGGTAGTGATGTGGGATGTGGTTAATGTGTTGGGGGGATATATGGAGAACCCTGACGACTATTTTAGTGCAAGTCAGGTGCAAATAAATACAAAGTAGCAACATTATTGTGTGGGGATCACACCAGTTCAAACACTTCCTGACACAGAGGCTGGTGTGATTTGGAATCAGCTTCCCGGCAGGCACAGCCTTCGGATTTATTGAAGCCTTAGATATATGGCTTTAACATGTCTAATATAATAACTATATTAAACTATGTGCTGTGCTCATATTTTTGTTAGAAAGTCCGTATGCTAACATCAAACCGAAGAGCAGAGGATCTTAATGTTTACTGCATGGTAAAACGGAAATTAGACTGTACTGCCCATTCTGCTTTGTCAGGAGAGAGAGGTATCTGTTCAATGGTTGGTCTGTCCTCTACTCCCATTCAGCTGTCACTAGTCGAAATGTGATTAAAATTTCAAGAAGTGGGTCAGGAACCAAGTTACATGGTCTCGTTATCTGCGGGGTCATATTTATGGATTATGACGTTAAGGAATTTAGCTGCCCCCTCAAATGTCAAGCGAGGATTAAAGCGGAGCAGTAATACGTACACATTAGGAAAACACTTTTAGATTATTGTTGAGGCTGGAATAGAGGTGGTTCATTAAAATCAATACTTTGCATAATCCATCCATTCTGCATAACAACTTATCTAATGCAGGGTTAGAGTGTCTGGGTCCAATCCTAGGAAGTACAAAGCAGGGTATGCCAGGAACAAACATGCATGCACACACATGCGCACGCACAAATGTGCAATTTAGAGACTTCAATCCATGGACAAAAATCTACATGTGCACAATGTGTAATGGGACTGAAACTCTAAACCCTGAAACCACAATGCTAACCGCTAATCTATGATGTGTACATATATATTGTACTTGTGTATATATATATATATATATATATATATATATATATATATACATACACACACAC
>JAODKE010000068.1:25098597-25109961 GCA_026779605.1 Mormyrus hasselquistii
TAATCTATGATGTGTATATATATATTGTACTTGTGTATATATATATATATATATATATATATATATATATATATATACATACACACACACATATATACCTCTGCATTAATATCATATCGCTTAAAAGAAATCAATGCCAGACATTAACATGCTGTGCACTTTTCTGGCTTAATCATGCATGAGACAAAACATCAAACGCAGATGCCGCTGTATGATTGGAAACATGTGGCCTGGTGCCAGCCTCTTTGCCTTTCGTCGTGACGTGAGCTGTGTAGCGATGCTGCGGAATTCCTGCTTTGCAGTAACGACTATGTTTATCCTGGTACGAATTTATTACTTGGTTCAATAATCATTTCCTATATATTTCATTGCGAGAGAGATGCTGTATCACAACAAATGCTCATAGGATTTATCTGCACATTAGAAAGTGCAAATAGATGATGTGTATGGGACAGGGCATTTCCGTCATGTCACTCTGTCATCTGCCCCACCTACGTGGGTTGCAGTGTGATAACAGGGGAGGGGGGAAACACACCTCTGAATCCTTTGCTCTTTACACATCTACTGGTGGATCTGTAGTGATTAGGGATGTCGAGGCGATGATTAACAGACATGGCAGGAAGAAAGCTTCCTTTACATGAGACATGAGTCTCTGCAGGACAGAGTAGTGGGCGTGTTGAAAGGTTAGTGGACGTGTCGAAAGGTTAGTGGGCGGGTTGATAGGTTAGTGAGTGTGTCAAAAGGTCAACAGACGTGTAAAAAGGTCACCAGGTGTATCGAAAGGATAGTGGGTGTGTTGAAAGGTTAGTGGGCATGTCAAGAGGTCACCAGCCATGTCGAAAGGTTAGTGGGCGGGTCGAAAGGTCACCGGGTATGTCAAAAGGTCAGCAGGTGTGTCAAAAGGATAGTGGGTGTGTCAAAAAGATAGTGGGTGTGTCAAAAGGATAGTGGGTGTGTCAAAAGGATAGTGGGTGTGTTGAAAGGCTAGTGGGCGTGTCAAAAGTTCAGCGGGTGTGTCAAAGATTAGCAGGTGTGTCAAAACCTTAGCAAGTGTACCAAAAGGTCAACGGGCATGTCCAAGGTCAGCAAGCATATTGAGAGGTCAGCAGGTGTGTCAAAAGGTGAAAAGCATAGGAAAAATCTCAGGCTATATGAACAAATATGAAACATGCATTTAATTATAGATATCTGTTAATTATATTCATTGTCTAACCTAATGTACACTCAGAAAAAAGGGCAAAAATGTATACATTTGCTTGTCATTTGGGTTTGCCAGCTGTAACCTTAGCATAGGCAATCATACCTTTTAAGGTATAGAAATGGAGTCTGAGGAACCATTGATGGTATATGAATGCTGTTTGTACCTTTGGGAGCCAATTATATACCTTAAAAGGTACAATTACAAAGGTACAGCCCCAGTGACAAGCAAAAGTACAAATTTTCGAAAGTGTATATATCTGGTAAATCGCTGGTCTCATTCTGAAATAATGTTTATTGACAGCACTTTCGGCCAATAGAAACAAGGTTTGGGCATGCCTGCTCTATTGCATACATCACCTTTTGACACGCCCACTTCGCCAGTCTGCAGAGACTCACACTTGCCTTTTACGGCAGCATGAGCGCCCCCGTGCCTCCTGATGTGGCATAGCACAGCTAAGGGCTCAGACTCTGATGACAGTACGTCACTTGGGATGAAGACAGCTGGGCATCTGAGGTACCGCAGTGGCAGGACAGATCAAAAGTACACATGTTGTGCTTAGACACCAGCCAAACCAGTATTACTACACGATGTGGGCCGCTTCCCCTATCTCCCATTACAGCCCTCAAAAAGCCCAGATGTTTTCATCAAAATAAAAACACCAAATGTTATATTTTAATAGATTATCTTCGGTGTAGAAACAGCACTCAGATCAAGTAAAACGTTTTGGCACTTAAAATTATATATTGTAATAGGTTAATTACATGTCATTGACCTACGTGAGGGATTTACGACTGTCCTTATTTGCCACAAGCAGTCTTACCTTTTGGTCAGTGCCCTGCTTTGACCCCTGCCTGTCCTCACAGGGGAGTAATATGCATGCTTAGAGAATGTTGCCTATTCAAAGGCTTGAGGCGTCTTCTAGCAAATGTCAGGCATTCGTGCATTTGTAAATGCACAAGATGTGTGTGCTGCTCCTGCTGACATGCGACGCACTACATTTAGGCTGCTCATGGAGAAATCTGGGAACCATGGTGATAAACTGCCCCCCTTAATATCTGTACCAGGAAAAATAGACAGGAGTTAGGAAGGGAGCCTATTGTTTGACTGGGAACTGGTTTGTAGGTGGTGCGTTTTGATCCTCACTAATGCCCAGGCCAATGCAAATGTTCTGGACAACTTCAGAGTGGCAGACACTTAAGTTACTCATTGTGAAAACCGTAATATTATGCGTTAGAGGCACTTTTTTAAGCCGTGAAGGACAAATAAACAACAGCAGCGTGTAACGTTGGCCCTGTGAAATGTGGCACAGCACGAGTTTATCCATATTTCATTACTGCTCTTCCTATTGGGCCTCATTCCCAACATAGCCGAACACGAAGTTTTTTATTGCTCACATTTTTCCTACCCGAGTCTAAACAGCTGCCGATATAAATACGGTTGCGGGAAAGAGAATATCCAGATATTTCAGATTTTAATACATTCATAAACCCTGCATTGTGGCTTAAGCGCATTTCTTTATAAAATATTGCCAAGTATTTTTCGGATACACTGCTCTTTCACAGCAGGTATGCACTTTGTAAACTGCAACTTTTCTGTAGGAAATGATCACCACGATTAAAACAATGGAAAAAATAATCAGCACTACTGGGACTATCTGCTGCCAAAATAATCCACTACACGAAACCAATCCAAAACTTACACAAGAGATGTTGGAGATGTCCTTGCACGTTAACTCTGTGTATGTTCACTCCTACCTTCAAGACTGACTTTGTGTTTGTAGTTTCCAACACAATTATAAAGCTTTAATAAGCCGCGGATGCTATTAAGACACTTTCACTAACAGTTTTATTTCAGCTATAACGCGACCGCAAAATGTTGTAATGAATGAAAAACGTGCTTGCTTTGGGTCACTATTAAAGTGTAGTCGATCACCAGCTAACTAGAACTTGCCTAGGATAAATGATTTTGGCGGGACTCGCATCATATATGCAAACTCCGGTGTCAGTAATGCAGCTGTTTGACTATAGAATTAGAATTAATTCATCACAAGAAGCACATGGACGACGCGGAGGCGTTTTCTGTTTACCCGGAAGTGCAGTAGGTTTTACGTTTCATTAAATACTGTCGGTTTGTGCGTGATCCCAGTCGGGGGAAGTTTGTTTGCACATGTGTTTGGCCGCGGTTCTGTTTCTAGACAAACAATCCTAAAAAATACACGGCCAAACTTGCGCCTGCCAAGTCCCAAGACGTCCCAGGAGTGTCTTTCGCCACTTTATTATTAATGGAGACCCTCTGCGAAAGAAAGTTTATCGCATGTTACACAAAGTTAAAGTTTACAGTTCAGTATATGAATGAAGCAGGATGCCTGGACATAGTATGGCACATAAACTGGACAAATAAAAATACGCAAATTAATAGATACCGCTTATAATGTCATAGTTGTTTATGTTTATGATGGTTCAAGTCCAATTTTAGCTTACTTTCACATTTCGGTGATTTTCGTTGTTCTTATTATATGTATATAGCCTATACAAGATGTAACTCTATTATGTACACGTGCTCGGTAACGAAAGGAGCCTGCAACTTCAAAGGGAATCATATGGCTGCAACTGAATATATACAGCATGCAGACAAGGTACAGACAGAGGTACAGTTACTGTGCAGCTGAGATGCCTGATCTAAGTCATTTTAAAAATGGTATGGTTCTTGGTGCCAGACATGGTGGTTCCAGGATCGCAAAAATATCTGCCCTCCTGGGATTTTCTGGCACTACAGTGTCTAGAGTTTGCACTGAATAGTTGGATAAAAACATACAGTCAGTGTCGGTTCAGCTGCAGAAAACATCATGATGGAGGTAACAGGCTGAGTGCAGAAAACACCTGGTTGAAATGGTAAAAATAACAGCTGGCTGAATGGCATCTCCAAAAGCACAACTGCACAACAGCATTTCCAGAGACATAACTGTACTACATAACTGGTACTGCATAACTGTACCTAATAAAGTGGCCACTAAGTCTGTTTAGTCCTTTTCTGTATTTTATTGTATAGTACTGGTCATAAATGCTCAGTAGACACCTTTATGACTTTTGTTTTGTCGTTCTCCACAGGATCCTACCCTAAATGTTTGTAAAAGAGATTTTAATTCATGAAGGTGAAAAAATAATATATAGTTTGGACAATGGCTTTGATAGCTGTGGAGTGATTCGTTTTTGCATTACAAGTTCTTACCCATTGGTTACCGGGACGTCAAGCTAATAACCGAAGTCTTGCTGTAATTCTTCATATTATTTTTACATATTTTTTTAGATAAGGCATTTACTTTCAATGCAAAGCAGCCATTAATGTCCAAGCAATCCCAGTGGAGTTAAAATCTCAGCGAGTCTTATGTGATGCTGTAGTTGACACTGCACCTACTGTACAACTGAAACTGTGCCTCAGATATTTCTATATTTTATCATTGCATTGTGGTTAATATCCTGGATTAGGTGAAAAGCACGTGTCTCTGCAATTGAGCCAGTTACTGTAAGTTCCCAATAAACAAAAGTAAATCAGAAAATGAGCTTCGGCTACACCTGATCATTTGCTCTTGGCACAGAAATACTTTTTAAGCTTGTTCAAATTTCAGCATTAAAAATGCTTCTGGTCAGAGTGACAGGAAGGAAAAATAGATAAAAGTATATATGCATGTCACAAGACTGTTATATAAAGAGCGGACTTCCCGTTAGACTGAGATGGTTGTTACAACCTCCTGTGAGGCCCAATTGTACGCAATCAATAGCATTTTTAAATGTGCTTCCAGCAATGCAGAGTCTTAGGTATTCTGCTCCTCAGCGACACCAGGCTTTGGGCTGCTGAGCTCTTAACAATGCTGACTTGTGCTTTAGAAAACTGTAAAGAGGTTCAATTTGCCAGTTCCTCCGTTGGTTATGCCTGCTCTGTGTTAGCGCAGTGTTTTGGGCTAGCGGCCCCGCGCCAGATCCCCTGATCATCAGTACACTCCCCCGGCCATATATGCCCCGGCTCCCTGCAAGCATGTAGCTCACATCACCTTATCATCTTGTCGATTGCATAACTCCAATAGTGTCTCTATACTTTGGTTAAATAAAGAGAGGAATTTTGATTCACACCATCGAGGCGTCTGTGACATGAGAATGCCGCCTTTTAGCACTGCAGGCAGAATATCGCCGTCTTCTGTTTTTGTTCAATAGCAATTGATCAACATAAGGAACTGCACATCTTCTGTCTGTCTAACTTTCAAGGATTTGGGCCCCTGTTTATTATTTTTGGTTCTTTCTTTCTGGTCCCTCATATTCCTAAGCAGTGTGTGGAAATTCTTGCTTGAGACCGGACACTGTGTGGTGCCAAAGCTTATGGATTCGGTCAAGGACCTGTAGACATCCTGCCTTCCACTAATGCCGTCCTTTGAGATGTGATGCTGGATCAGGTGGACACAGAAACTTAGCCTCAGTGCGGTACAAGGACTCATGAAGGTCAGTGTCCTGACATGAGTGTGACGTGTAAGAAGAGGACAAATACAGGGTCCTTTTAATGACTTTCAACCACGGACTTCGGCTATTAATGCTGTTACAGATCATTCGCTTACTCCAGTCAGAAATTTAATCAAAATTTAATCGAGCAGTAAAGATCAAGATGAGTAGGGTCAATTTGACATCGTGAAAAATGACTTTGTACAGAAATGTCGACGAGCTGTAAGCTGTAGTATGTTGACCTGTGAGAGTCATCAGAAGAAAAGTGCTAATGTTGGCATTTTTAACCTTAACTTTCCACTGATCATTTTCAGAATTATGCCCTGCGATGGACTGGCATCCTGTTCCTCCATCTCTGTGTCCTTTACTGCCTCAAATAGGCTCCAGATCCACAGCAACCCTGTACTGGAAGATGGACAAACGGATGGATTTTCAGTGAAATAGTACATCATAATATCACACGCACAATGTATATTTCCTTATACATCTTTTGAAAATGCAGATTCACATGATCAGCAGATATAGGCCTTCCAAGTGCAACTGGTTACAGGACTACAGTTTCAGAACTGCTATCACAGAACATCCATCCATCTTCCATAACCGCTTAGCCAGTACAGAGTTGCAGTGAAACTTGAGCCTATTCCAGGATGCATAGGGCACAGGGACATTCTGGCCTGGACACCAGTCTGCTGAAGGTCATACACACACAATCATATACTCTGGTCAGTTTAGAGATGCCAGATGACCTAACTGCATGTATATGCAAACTCTGTATGAAAAGCTTGAAACGAACCAAAAACTGGAGGTATGAGGCTGTAGTGTTTCATAATGCATGTTTGCATGAAATATTTGATATATAAATGGATTGCCTTGAGGGTATATGAGAAAGTAAACTCATTTTCTAAAGATGTTCCATGTGACATGTAAGCGCTGTCAGACTTGTTGAACCTTTGTTTCTCAAAGTCACTGTAATTTATCTAGAGGTTTATCAACAGCTGGAAGAACATCTGAAGAGACTTCCTTATATCTGAGAAGGGGGCGTTTTAATTCAAACAATGGCTGGGTTATTTTTTTTTTAAAAAGAGACGCCTACCTAATCTGTTAATGAAATGTGCATTGCGAAGCTTCATTTTTCTATAATGCCAGAAGCGGTTTGGTTTTCGCTTTTGTGTCGAGTTCAACTTTTGTGAAAACCCTGATGTGCTCAATGTTATAAATGCAAAAAAAAAAGTATGTGTACGTAATTTCATAGGGTGGGCCGTAGGTTCACCTGGCACTGAACTCTGGTCGGTCTGTGATTGTGTGGATAGGATCTGCAGTCAGAAGTTTCTAGCTTTCTGAGAAAGGGAACAAGGGCCTATTGCTAAGAGTAGAATATGCCTCTCAAAGGCACAAAGGGATTGGTACCATTGAATGTATAGGTGTGTGCAACTGCAGACTGTTTTCATTCATTCGGGACTTTGTTTCCCTCTTTTTTATAACATTAGCTACAATTACTTTTACATGCCCAACAAGTAGGTGACAGGTTTCCGCAACAGAATCATAATGGCCCTGAATGGCACACAATAGAAGCTCCGGTTGTTTCTAATGTACTGTAATGCAATGTCAAGTATAGTATGACTTTTGACTTTGCCAAGTCTGAAAGCCTCTTCTGTGCTGTAAAACAAACTGAGGTTAGACAGGTTGCTACAGGCAAACACTGGCCACAGATGGTCCCTCTACCCGACTTTGTGGATCCTTTAAATACGTTTCTTCCGATTACCCCTTTTAAAAATACTTATAACTGAGCGATGAACCGAATCAGATTCCAGATGCCGGCGCCATCTATTTTGTTTTTCTTTTGTTAAACTTGTGTGCGTCGCAGTCATCACAACAAATTAGCATTGACGCTAATCGATGATAATCGTTAAAAACTCACACTGTTGCGGTGGTGAAATGAAGCGCTAAGGCACTGCAGCGGCGCGGCTCCCTGTGCGCCGCTGCCCGTAAGGTGACTTCGACGCTCCATCGTCACAAGATGGCAGCCGTGCGTAAAACAGGAGGCCATGACTGCAACCGGGAAGGGGTCCGCTCCTTTACAGGGGGCCGAGGCAGAGCAAGACACCTACAAGACAGGCGACCGTTTCATATAAAACCTCCGACTGTTTTCGGCATTCGCGTGTGTAAGAGGCCCCCATTTGATATAAGATGCGCATTCCTTGCATGAAACGCCTGTTTTGTTGCACATGACATTCTTGTGACGTATGTGTCACGTTTCCAGTGGTGTCATTCAAACATCGTGAATCCAGTCAAACGTAGTCCTAGATGGTGTGAGGTGTTACTTTTCTCTACAGATCGCGTTACCGTGGCGACGTTATTTACGAACAAGCGCACTAAAAATCCCATAGGAATGCATTGAATGCTAACTTTTTGCTAGCATTAATGAAATTCACGATGCGTCGGTGTGGCAAGATTTTACCACCTCAGCATCTCCATGAACCAGCTTACATCCATGATCAGGTGAAGCTTTTCTCCAATCACCTTTACACGTGGCTTTACTGCTCGACATACACTGGAGGTGAGCCGCACTTCTGCATTGCACGGATGAGTTCATTCACAGGTCACACAGTTACCATGACCCTCCTAGCTTACTGTGTGCTACAACAAAGCACACAGTCAACCTAACCCTCCCCAAGCTCCTGGTCTTCGTGTTGGAAAGCGGGACTGACCTCATCACTCTAACAGTGAATTGCTGCTTTTGCAAAAGTCCAGCTTAAGTTCACCACGTAGCAGATACTCAGACGTAATTCATCAGAAACACGGATATCGCCCTGGGCTAGTTGAAACATGCTCCTTCATGTTTTGGGCAAGCCTCCAAGTTGCCGTGACGACGACCTCACATCGGTATGGTCTTACTAGAGCTTGCTGCATCAGCTTGGCTCACCGGTCCACGGGCATTTGAAGGGGCACCTGCACTGGCTTGCACAATTCCTCTCTCTGTGTGAATCCTAGAGGAGAGGTTCTTAGAAAGCTCTCTCTGGATGAATCTCTTTCCGTGGTTCTGTTTGCATGCGTTGAGTCACATCTGCTTTCCTCCAAGCTTGTAGTAGTGAAAGGGGAAAATGAAATACAGGAGGCCCAGGGCGTGATTAAAGATGTTTTTTCTTTATATTTTTGTTAAGAGGCACAATGGTTGGTTACCTAGGTGGGGCTGCTTATACTTGAGGGCCCCTTTGAATAGCAGCTTTTAGCCATTGCTAATGACTGTCACACCTACTCACTGCCGCTGTGAAACTTTTACCTCGTGATTCATCAATCACGTTAATAACATACTGGATTGCTGTACCTTCCTGAGGGTACCCCGGGTCAGAAAACCCACAGAAAGGGCTTCCGGAGACAGCCACCTTGTGGGACGGTGTGCCTGAAATGGAGGAGTGGCACCTCTGCTGTATCCAGTGGGATTGGCATGATGTATGCTTTTGCAGATTATTAGTGATACTCGTGTCCTGCTGATGTTCATTCCAGAAGCTGCCTCTCCCCCTCACTCCACCTTGACCTTTGACCCCCCGCTTGCCTTGTGCAGCCTGCCTGAAAGGCTTATGAGAATTCACATTGACTGATGGAGTTCAGACAGTCACTGGCACCTTAAAAACCAAAAAAATGGCAGCTGCTGGTTGTGTGCTGAGTTGCCACTCCCAGAATCCGCTGACCTGGACTTTGACGCTGAATTATTTATGGCTACAGCTGTGTTATTTATTTATTCAGTCATTTGTTCATGAGTATTGTCAGAACAGAGCTGAATCTGACTCAGATGCTTAACTAGCATGCTTATGTTTGTTCTGAGTATATTGTACTTATGGGGTCAGAGGTGCCTGGGCTGAACTTCCAGCATCAAGGGGAGTCGCTTGGATTCTTACTCCATTTGGCTTTGTGTTACGATCTGTCACATGGTCTTTTATTGTTCTTTAAAAGACTTTTCATTATATATGGTACTGAACTGAATCCTTGTGCCTAAAAGCTTCGCTGTTCTGAAACTGACTTCTCACTGGTCACAAGCAACTAACTATCAAGAATCGTGGTTGCAGTTTTTCACTCCATATAAAAGCAAAACACCTTCTGAAGTATTTAAATGAAGGATATGGGGTGTTTGGGTCCGTGTGTTAGAGCTTATTCGTAAATTTATTTGCTAACATGCAGACTTCACTTTCTGCAAGACATTTTATGAGCTGCGATGTTAGATTGAGCAGCAAAACATCAGGGTCTGCATGAATGACTAGACTGATTAATCCCAGCAAAGAGTCCCTGAGTAGTTAGAAAATGACAATGAGCACAGAGTGAGTTCTGCCATTTCCTTGTCAAGAGGTCGAGAAGGCTGACAGGCAGCCTGGCTCAGCAAAAATGTCCTAGTAGCTGGACCAAATGGGATCATAGCTGCAGTTTGTCGTTGACGTGTCTCATTTGACTACAGCCAGATGTAACAGCCAAACTGCTTGGGGGTAAATGGCTGTAACGTATGACCAGGTGCAGGTGAAGGCTGCCTTGTTACTTTGTTTGCCAGAGTGATTTATTAGCCTATTAGGCTACAAACATAATATGTTAAACTGTAGGGTGGTTGCATGGTGTGTAGGAGTTTCAGCATCAAAAAGAGTTTTCCCAGTTATGTTTAACTTTTATTAGTTCTTCTCTATTTTCATAGCCTTTTATAGAATTTCAGGGCTGACTTACACAGAGCACTCAGTTTAAGATGAATACTTCATGGTATTATTGCTATTCTGTTGAGAAAAGCATGGATGAAGCCGACGGCCTCTTTGTTTCTCTGTAGATTATTCAGGTGAATCTAGTGATGTCCATTCTGCTCTACGTGATGTTCTTCGCGTACCTGTGCGGCATCCAAGCCATGTCCATGGACAAGCGCAGGCCCACACCAGATCCGGTCAACTCGCTCATCATCCGGCTGCTACAGGCGGACATCATCCGGAGTCAGAGCATTGGGGAGACCCCTGGAGCCAGGGCCGAGACAGCGTCCAACGGGCCCTGGGGCTCGGATTACCTAGGGGAGGCGCCGGCAGGCCGCCGCGTCCTAGGCGGCGACGGTTATCTGGAGAGGATGGCTCCGGGCTTCCGGAACGTTCCGGACATGAGCGAGGAGCTGCTGCGGCAACACAAGCGCCACAACTCGCCGCGGGTGGTGCTGAGTGAGAGGCCACCGCTGCAGCCTCCGCCTATGTATTTAGGCGACGACTACGTAAGCACCGCGGAGATGGGCAACCGGACCAGGAGGAGGCGCTACACGCAGCACAGGAGCTACCGAGGCGAGTACTCGGTGTGTGACAGTGAGAGCCAGTGGGTGACGGACAAGACCAGCGCTGTGGACATCCGTGGACGCCAGGTCACCGTCCTGGGCATGATCAAGACCAGCGGCTCGGACGTCAAGCAGTACTTCTACGAGACCAAGTGCAAGAGCAGCAAGCCGGTGAAAGGCGGCTGCCGGGGAATCGACGACAAGCACTGGAATTCGCAGTGCAAGACGTCGCAGACCTACGTGCGTGCATTGACCTCAGAGAAGACCTCCGTCAGCTGGAACTGGATACGGATAGACACATCCTGCGTGTGTGCGCTGTCACGCAAACGCCGCAGGACATAGCGGCACAAGACGGGCGCAGCTCTGCTGGGGCGGGTGGGGGGGTGATGGGGGGG
>JAODKE010000068.1:25113204-25125416 GCA_026779605.1 Mormyrus hasselquistii
AGAATGGACAGACGGGAACGGTGGATATTGTGACTGGTGAGCCGGGTTTCAGTTACGAGGAGAGAATGTTGAGAACGAGAAACGTTGTCGCATCCGCACCTCCTTCTGTCCCCAGCCAAAGGAGGGATGTCTCTTTAACCTAGCCGGGGAACTCCGATACCCAGACGGAGTCATTCATCGGTGCAGTGAAAATGCAGCCTTCACTAAGGAACTCATTTGTCTCAGGATACAAATCTGCGTTTTTATGTAATTATACTAAAGTCTCTGAGTGCATTGCTGAAATTAAAGACTACTTCAGTGTGGAGAATCATGTGACATTCGCCAGTAACAAAAGGAACTCAAGCAGTCTTTTCTTATGTGTTGCGCAGTGAATAATATTACAGTATATCGTCACGGTCCGATGAAAACCATGTATGTCTACTTCTAGGTGATTGTGACTTACTATTGATGGAATGTGCCCAATCTCCTCTGTCTACTGATAGTGTTATTAGATTTCAAATCTATCTAATTGACCAATGAAAAGATGTTTAATGAAGTCATTTATTTAACTGGTATTTATGATTGTACTAGTTACATTTGTACTTATACTGTAAAGGTCATTTGTATGGATTACTTTATATTGCTGATTCTAAAAAGAGTTGATGGCTAGATAGCTAGCTAACCAACATCACTGTTAATCGTGAATATAAAGCGAGATTAGTTTATATCTTGTTCACTCTGACATATTTGCCTCGCTGACAAAAATCCATGTAAGTCCTTTTAAAACATATAACCGTTCACTGACAGCTGTGTAAAGTTAGGTCCCTATTCATGGTGCTAAGGGTGTCTCATTATCTTGCTTTTGGTTTATCCGGTATTTTCAGAGAATTTTTTTCACGGTCCTGAAATAATGAAGTTTTGGAGATACGTGTTTTCCATTGGACAGTGACAATATCCTGCTCAGCTCATGTCCAGCTTCACAAAACAAACTCTGTTAGCCATCACTGTTACAGCTGTGGTTCTCATGACACTCTAATGCCATGTTTCTTTAAGCTGGAATCAAATACAAGAACATAGTTCAACATAGCTGAAACATTGTCTTTTTTTAGGAATAAATTGACAGTGCCAACAAAAAAAAAGAAAAACAGTAACATGTCAATAAGAGCAAACTGTTTGAAAATGACATGAAAACCATTCTCAGTCACCGACAGCTTGCTGTTGTATTTCGGATGGACGTTGCACAGTGAAGTACTTTTCCGCTGCCTGATGTGATCTGCCCCCCTGTGATGTCCACCTCGTCCACGCCACGGACCTCGTCGGCGCGCCCTGTACAATGTCATCCTAAACTGCCCGGCAGTAAACCATACTTGATGAAACTTAATAGACTTTTGCACAGAATGACCCTCTTTTTCTCCTTTGGAACCAAAACGGGGCCTGAAGTCTGTGTGAAACATCAGAATAAACTTAACCATGTTTTCTATGAACTAAGGGCTGCTGCTTTCTTTGTCCTTCCTGTCAGTGGTTGGGGAATCCCGTGTCAGTCAGCCAGGGCAGTCGAGAACCTCCACACTCATCCGATATGTGAATTTTTTAGATCACCTCCTTCGGATGTCAGCTTCATTAAATATGAAGAAGTTGTATTAGGACCACAGTATCCCTTTCATTCAAATATCTATAGTTTCAAAACTGACCACAAGCATTCCGGTTCTCTAGGAGAAGGAAGGGCCCTGCAGCAGAGAAGGTGATCAGTCTCACAGAGGTGGAATGTCAGCGGAGGCATATGACACGTTTCCTCATTTTTGAGCTTATGGTGTTGTGTTACGCGTTCAGGGCAAAGATGGCACAGATATAAACACAATGAGATCTGAACACCAAAGGCCATTTAGATGCCCTCATGCAATGGCCTACTATAAGGAAGCTATAACCTTGTCATTGGTTCCACTCATTAACTGTTATAGAGACAAAATTATTATTATAATATTATATAAAAAATATTATAATATTGTATTCTGTAACCTCTTTTCAGATTATATTTAGACCTTGAATAATAGGAAAGTGGGCAGCTTTTAGCCATACATACACTGACCCAAACTCATTTCATTATTTGTTAATGTTTAAACACAATTAGCACAATGGATTTAAAATAGCGTCCCTGGGGTAACTATTAAATATCTCTCTCTGTGATATGTCTTTATCCAAATTTGCACAGACATGCCTGTATGATGCATTCAGTTCGTACGGCACTTAGCTGTAGTTACAACTGACTGATTAGAGAATAGGGGAACACCCCAGTGAGTGTAGTGCCCTCAAACAGCAGGCTGGATCCCCTGTGAGGGTGTCCACTCCCCATCCCAGCTCATTCTGTCGCCCATCCCAGCGCAGACTCTTTCAGAACATGGACTGAAACCATGCCAGACACAACCCCAACTGAAAAGTCTCATGTCTCTAGCTGGATGATGCAAAGATTCCTCCAAACCCAGAGGACTTACATCACCACCACACAATTTCCAGATGCATATTTATCTGCCTTAAATGCGATGTGCTGCACGGGTCTCAAACGGTGTGCAGCTGTGTCGGAGAGACATATGAGAGCGAGAGATGTTTTGTGAGAGTGTAACAGTACACATCACTGTCCTCATAAGTCTCCCAGGCCATGAGGGCTTGGCTGAGGTGACCGTGATTCTGCCTGCCTTCGATCAGCGCACCCCATGCCGAGGTGCCGTCTGAACGGGAATGCGAGATCGATCGAGTGAGGCGTGGCACGGATTGTTATTATCACGCTCGCGGCACTTCTGGCGGGCAGCTGCCAAAAATAGCGGCTGGGGGGGACCCTCTGCCCTGGGCTGCTTTCGGACAGAGCCGGAACAGAAGCCGGGGGAGACCCAGCGAGTGTCACCGTCTGCACATAGCTGGAGTCCAGGTGCTGCACCTCCACCACAGGTGAGTCTTAACTGGACAGTGATATGGGCCTCCTGGCTGACATTAGATGAATAGACAACTGAAATAGCTGATTACTTGCTTTGACATGGACTTCTTTACCATGCTTGCAGAGACATGCAGCTGTACTTTATCGATCCAGTCAGATGCATGCACACTAGTTCTCATTCTCTGATTATTCTCTAATCATTTGTCTAATTGGAAAAGTGCAATTTTTTAAGGGAAGACATTGAATTACTGTGACGTTATTCATAGAAGCTTCAGACAGGTTACAACGAAGTGGATCTTGAATCCAAACAGGATTCTCTGAAGTTACGAATGTATCAGCTGTATTAACTGAAAACAATTAACAATTAAAGAGCTGTGAAGATGACTGGTTAACTGGTGTAAATGTGGCTAAAACATCCTACAAATTTTGTTAAGCTTTTTCTTAATGGCAGACGCCTTTCTTCAAACCAACTAACCCGCCAGAGTTTTATAAACACTTAATGCACCAATGTACTATTGTAATATACATTAATAATAACCTCATAATTTAATCATATAACATTCATCCATCCATTTTCTAACCTTCTGTCCCAGTCAGAGGCACAAAACTGCCTGGAGCCTACAGTCATACAAAGCGTGGATTTATTTTAAAGAGTTTAAATTCTAGTTCTGCTGACATTATTGCTGTTTAAAGGCAACGGGAGGCTGATTTGTGTTGGATTTGCAATGATTACAGCATCTTGCCTGTTCTATTATGGTAGTTTACGCACTTTGACATTTTATCTGTGTATGTTGGCTCCTATTTATGTTGTTCAAGCAGCATGGTGTAAAACAAGTCAGGAAACTGCAGGGCTGGAGCAGGCGAGGCGAGAGCTCGGTAACTGGGAGCATTTACAAGGAAGGTTCTAATAAAACCACAAATCAGATTCCACCATCCAGTTTTTGCCTTTAGCATTTCAGGTTCAAATATTGTTGTTTTATTTAGACATTTTTTTTCAGTAATACTTGATATGTTTTTGATACCGTTTGTCTATTTGATCTATTGTTTGTCCTTATTTATTGAGTGATGGATACGGCCCATTAAACCCTCCTCCCCTCATGGCTGCTAATTAAACTGTCAAGACAAGATGGTGTGGAATTTGACTTCACATACCTTTTGGAGTTGGTCATGCGCTTTTGCTTAAATGCTTCTGGACTTGTCAAATGACTCTGTGGTCTGACTTGTCAAGACCAAGGTTGAGTCTAACAAAAATCTGACACAGTGACACATGTTGGTTTATTCATCTTTGCTAATTAACAAGCCTGTTGTCTTTTTAACTGCCCTGTCTGTTCAGGATGTCTCATGTGAAGCGCTTTGAAGACATTCCCATGTCCAAGGTATGTTTCAGGAGGAAGTACTCACAGCTTTCAGAGAAAAAACGACTTTTGCCATCACATCTCCTAAAGGAGTACAAAGGTCTGTTAAATTCACTCAAGAAATTTCAGAAACCAATGATTATGACCACTAGCTCTAAGGTGCTTAATTTAATAACATCTCCATTTCAAGCTCAATTCATGTTATTTTCCGTTAGAAACTGCTAACAAAACAAAACAGAAAATAATGTATATCCCCTACTCAAAGATTTGCTTATAGATCATTTAAAAAGTACCTTCTACATATGAAGCTTAAAGTCTTCCGTACTGGTCCAACGATCATCTCCTTTTAGGCAATGAGAGGAATTTGCAAAGAGGAAGACTATGCCTTTCTGGGCAACATAGACAAGTCACCGAGCCAGTCGAAGGACGCCAAGCACGTGGAGGATGAATGGAGGGATAATCATGAAGATAGAGTGAGTGACACTATGACAGAGAGAAGAACCTATGTGGACCTACTTTGTAAGGTGAAGTCCAAGTTTACAAGGAACAACCCTCCATCCACAGGTGAGACGGCGAGAGGAGCGGGAGAAGATGGAGCAGGAGAGGCTGAGGCAGATAGAGGAAAGGAGGAAGGTATGCCTGGGACCTTCATGTGGACTTAGCCGGTTTAGTCTTTACAGAAATAGCAAAGCCTCATCAATGCTAATAGCAAAGACTGGTTACACTTTACTTGATGGGGCACAACTCAGTTACTACTGAGTTACTACAAGTACAATTAATGAACAAATATAGTAGCTACTTGAGATAAAACATTCATCACGATTCATTCATGATGAATAAATATGAGATCAGTATGTAACTAAGACATAGTTTTTAGTTAATTCATACATAAGTAATAGCATAATATGCAATATTCGTAGAGCCCCTTCAAGTAAAGTGTTACGCAGAGATCTTCTAGAACTAAATGGCACTCAGCAATGTTCTGGAACACGTTGTAATAAATCGCATTAATACTGAATGATTTACATTAACACCTTCCCATCATGGCAATATAAATGTTTGTCATGTGACTGCAAAGCACAGCCTCTCCACTCTTGAACCTCTTGTATTTCGGTCACACATCCAACCCTTTTGTTTTCAGGAAGCAATGGGTGCTTGGCTGTCGCTGTTCGGTAAACCAGCAATAAATACAATATGTAGCATTGCATCAGTGGTTCTGACTTAGAGGACATTTAAGAATCCATAATGCTGGACTCTCACTTTAAAAGCTCACTGTTCTGAATGTGCCCGTTACTAAAAAACCTAAAGCCAAACCATTTGGCCAAGCATTTTCTCAGTTTTCCTGTTTTTTCCGCTGTTTATTTGGAAAAAACCATTCTTTGACAGTCCACAAGCAGTTAAACCATTTTATAGTTTGTCTACACTACTACTGCTACACAAAAAAAAAATCTTCCATCTCTCAGGATGTAAATAAATTTCAAAAGTGTCTTGTATGCCAGGCAGTGATTTACAACTCCGTCTAGGGTGCTTAATGACTGCGTTATATTTATTACTGGTGTCTCTTCTGCTCTCCACGGCCTTCTTGACAGCAGGATGTCATTTACACACACACACAAAAAAACATACCCAGCACATTGCGCAGTGCAACCGTGTTAGCCCGGGAACCTTCTCGGCCATCAAAGATCATGTGGTCGCTGTTAAACCGTGGTAAAGGAAGCAGCAGTCCAGCCCAAGGCAAACTGTCCTCATATTTTATGGATATGAAAAGGGAAACATGTTGATTATGTGTTGTAATTGCGCGTCTTTTCTACTGATGTTACAAAGACGACAGTATAAAGGGTTCCTTCGACATGAGGGGGTTTGGGCTTCTCTGCACGCACTTCAGTGTTTATGTGTTTGTCAGAGAGAGGAGCGAGGAAGGGAAAAGGGCAGGAAATAAACACTGCTTCACCAAAGCTGACACTTCTCACCATATGGGTCTGCTTCGCGAAGCCCGGGGGGCCCTGACCGTGTTTAATTGATGACAGTCTACGTCACGGGGGTGGTGTGACCTGCCCTGAGTCCCACACTTATTCCACCTGATGGAGATTATCATAAGGCAACATAAGCAAGAAAAATAAATATCCCCCCTCCCTCGAACTTTACACTTTAACAAAACTATACCTTTACTGCATGACAAGATACAATTGCCTAACGATGAATATTAAACACGACAGAGACATGTCATTCCAGGAAACAGACTTTCATACTGTAATTTCCCGAGCTCACAGCTCATGTGGCATCCATCACACGTGACATAAGTGGAACACGTCTGCCCAATCAGGGACAGCAGAAGCAGCCTGAACCTTTGCTCTGAACCCCCGCCTTCTTGCAAATGCTCCACCTGGTAAACTGATAAATCCATTAACATGGGACCAATTTAAATTCAGATCTTTGAAAATCTTTGGGCTCTTGTGCGCCACCTACAGAAAAAGGAGCAGCAGTGGAAGGTGCACGTGGCAGAGCTGGCCGCGGAGCGGGAGGTGACCATGAAGGAGAGGGCTGTCCGGCTTCGTGACTTCAGGGTAAGTGTGCTCTACAGGAGGAGGCCCATCATATTGAAGGACGTCCCACTTCCTGAACTCATTTCAAGGGTGCACAGACATGTGGGAATTCTGAGCCGCCAAACCAACCATGATTAAGAACCATGTGTGGAAGAACCCCACAGAAGGCCACTGGTCATTTGCAGGACTGCGAAAAGTCTGCCGTATCCTAGTACTGCGATTTCCCATTCAAAGGTGACAAAGTACCTTTGACACACCTCACCCTAAAGCTGAATTAACTGGCTACACACAGCCCAGCCTGCCCGATGAACTTCACAAGTGTGCACTTACTAAGGCTGGATGGTAGAAGGAGTGACACCCACTACCAGGACTGGATTTACCTTTTTAGAGGCCCTAGGCAGAGCTTTCCCCACCAAGGAAATTGATGATCATTTCACTTCCTCCGCAGATAATTTGGGGGCCTATAGGCAACTACCGATTCTATATCAGTTTGATTGAATGACAGCAGTTAAAAGTTCTGTAGCTACAGTACCAGTAAAGTTGACACTCCTATAATTCCTTACGCAAGAGCATCACCAGACACATGACAGGGGCTCTAGTATGAATCAATATTACATTTCAAAGGTGTCATAATCATCTTCCCTCAGGCACACTCTCGAAGGAAGGCTCTCATGTCAATCTCAAAAAGGTATAATGAGGCGAAACTTTACAGTGTGCCAAAACCACATGACGGACTATGCTAGATTTTGTTGTTTATAAGACAAGTATCATTTCTTGAAGAACACGTAAAACTGAAATGCTGAAGCACTATATAGTACCAAGTAACTTTCTCACATCGAATCCTGTATGATTCTTTCCCTACATCTTAACCAAGAAAACATTACTTGGAACCATATATTTGACTAAACGACCAAGGCAAACAGCTGTCAGCGAATGCTGCCATGTTGGCAAACTGTCCTCTCAACTTTGCAGAGTTTCCAGAAGAAGGTTCTAGAAGAGGAGCTGGCAACAAACAAGAGACTGGAGTGTGACAGGATTGAGAAAACTCCTCCTGAAAATGCAACCTAGACCATTTCACCCAACATACATGCACAGTAGCAGAGCTACACTCTAAGGTTAGCTGCCAGCGCTCCTGTTCTGGATAATATCTAGACAGCTTTTCATCCTGTAGAAGTAAGTACAAAAACCAGTCTGTTTTTGTGGTGTAGTAATATCTTTGCCAGGTGTACATATTTAGAATTCTATGTTACACTGTTTGTTCTTGAAAAGACTAACTCATTTTGTTATTACTGAGGAGAAATTGCTAGAACTAGCAGCATATCAGCTCAAGCTGTACCTGCTGAGAAAAGTCAAAAATCCCTTTTGAATTGAAATGTCTGTGTCCTGTCTACTCCTATTAAACAGTCGGCTGCTGCAGAGAGAGTCTGTCAGCATCTGAGAGGTAAACACGCACTCCTGTCCCAGCACGCCCCAGTCATTCAGGGACAGAGAAATACCAAAATGCATGCCGTTTCCAGGATAGTTTTTCCCACACAGCACAGTGCACAATGGGTTGGGGGGAGTGAAGGTTGTAATTTGTTTTAAATGACGTTTTTATTAAAGAATGAATGTAGGTGCTATTAAGCAGAACCTAATAGCTTTAGAATGTTGGTTGAAAAAGGCCCTGGGGTAAATGACACATTTATACTGTAGCAACCATCAAACAGTAAAGCTTGCTACCAATATCCAGAAATCAATGAAAGATATCACGCAAATTTGAGACGGACTGGCATCGAGTCCAGGGTGCACCCCTGCCTGTTGCTCTATGCTGGCTGGGATTGGCTCTAGGCTCCCAATGACCTATGACCATGTCCAAGATAGGAAGGTCTATGGTTAAATCAGTCTGTTGCAGAGGCAAATTCGGGGAGTGGTGTTGTCTCATAGCGTCAAAATTATGTCTGGCTTCAAGTCTGTGCGTACAGAGTTTGCATTTTCTTTCAGATTCACAGCGGTTTCCTCTGGACATGCTGCTCATTCAGATGACTAGATTACTCTTGATTTAAGAATTTGATGGAACAGTACTCTCTCTTTCTCTCTTATATCTCATATATGTAAGCCTAAGGTGAGATAAACCCATTAGAACTGCCCCAACTTGTAAACTAATACAACTGGAATAGAAGTAGTCGCCTCTACCTCCATTTAATTTAAACCTATTCCAAACAAATCCGTGACAAAACCTTAGAAGTTACGTACTTTGAATCAGAGCCACTGTACCAACCACCTACACAAATTTTGATCTCACATCTCTCTAACTTGAATGAAAAATACATAATGATTCATTAGTATGTATTCTTACCACTACCATTTACCCAACAGTCCGTAACAAAAAAATCAGCTTGGGATAATTTTTTTACCCTCTACAGTGGTGAAGAAAACAAAAGTGCCACTACAGGCTCATTAGGAAAAAAACAAGGGTGTAGAATGATTCATTTCATGTGCTTTTCATTGGGGAGTCAAGATGTTTCACTGACATGGGCTCACATCAATGACACTACTAGAATATCTTAAATGACTGGTGAACTGTGAACATGTGCCTGGCAAGTTCAATCACAAAACCGACTAGCTATAAAACAGGAGCAACCAGAAATGGGCAAAGCCTGTATCAACCACGCCAAAGCACATTTTCATTAATACATTCTGACCTGAGGTTGTCATGGTGACAAATTACAAAACATTAATGAATAAGCAGCTCTGCTTGCATACCTATGTAGCTCTGGGAAGTTGTTTTTATAGACCTGTTGATTTGCAGTGTTTTGGTAAACTCTGATTGACTTGGGATTGACTGTTTAGGAATGTCTACACTGGGCCTTTAAGTTATAGTAGTGTGTTCTCCAACCTTTTCTTTTACAGTGAGAGATACTTTTACAAAGAAATAATGTGGGGAGCAACCAAGTTCTGGGTTGGTGTTTCGCCCCCGATATATCTTGTTGTCCGGGGGTGGGAGGCCCCCCTTCATATATTCTGAGCTGAGTGGAGCTGGATGGGATACCCACCTCGTGGGAAGCTCTCCCCCTGGGGAACCCTTCCCCTCCCCCTCGTCCATGGGCTTCCCTTCAACCGCCACAGAGAATGGAACGAGAAAGGAAATTAACCTGGGGGAGGGACGCTCTCTGTAGCTTTTCAGATGCTTATCTAGTCATCTTATTTTCACGAAGCTGCAGGAAGCCAGGTAGTCGTGTGCTCAATGGAACCGGGTGGTGATTCAGAGATCAGCAATGATGGTCTTGGTGGGATCTGTGCAGCCGTGATCCTCGAATGTGTTTCAGTTAAACGTGAAGGATGAATACAATGATATGACACACCAACAACTGAAAGGGCCAAATCCAGTACTTTTAAATAATCAAAATGTTAGAGGGCCTTAAGGAGAGACTGTACAAATATGTCTTTCACTGTGTGGGCGCTTAAGCAATAAAAACTTCCTGCATGAAAGAAGAACAAGTCACTATTTACATTTCAAAAAGTCTGCGATTACACACTTAAGCTACAAACATCCAAGACACATTTCTTATGCTGTGAATATGACTGGACACTGGAGCCAATGGAAATATTTGGCTATCGGTATAACATATCGCTATAGTGACTCAAAATGGCGAAATGATGAATGATCCAAAGAGGTCCCCATATCAACAGTTCCAGCAGAACCGAGAACAGCCAGCAGCACGCGGGCAGGGGGACTGATCTCGTACACATCACAGGGGGATTTTTACCCAAATGTTCTTATTTCATGGATAATGAACTGAAACTTCCTCCAGATTCGAAAGACATTGCGTGTTTACCAGCAAACTGTAACTCCGGGATGGAATTCCCTGGTGATCAGACGGCGATTTCAGCTACATTTCAGCTACATTTGTACGTTTGCAAAATGCTTGTTAACTTATGCAGCCATTCATAATTTTGCATCCCAAGGGGGTCCAGTGGCTGGTGTGTGGCTCTGTGGCTTCGGCCTCTCTGATCAGAAGGTCACTAGTTAAAATCTCATGCCTGCCAGAGAAAGAGACCATGATGAGAACCCTTGAGCAAGGCCCTTATCCACGATCACTCCGGGGACGCCGGCTGGCTATCTGATCCTCACTTGCATGTCGCTCCCCCCAGCAAGAGCTGATTTTATCCCAAAGGAATTACAGTTTTCATCTAAAATAACAGACCTCCCTCCAAGACTTTATGGTCAGAATTGTACGTTCTTATCTATACGTCCAGCTACCCTCAGAATCCAAAACTATTAAATCTGAGGAGAGGGGTAAAGTTAATCATATCCTAACTCTTACTGGGTTAACGTTATTAATCCCTCCACCCATTTGTTCTTACCATAAAATGCCAATGAAAGACTGAGAGAGACAGAAATAGCTGAGCTGTAGCACGTTTGCCTACTGTTCAGTCTGAGTTTTACCTCTTTGGGACGCTCTCCATTGCACGAACTGAAGGGATTTCAGGCCCAGCTGTTTATACAGCACAAATCCATTACCTTCACCTACCCCTCCCTCCTCCAAACAGCAGTCATCCTTGATACAACGCAAACTGTGCGGAGAGGTTAGAGTAAACACAAGACAAGCTGCAGGGAGAACATCTCATGGCACGAGGCGCATCATTCACACAAACACACATGCACAGTGGTGGTCAGTATTTACAGATGCTGCAAAGCCAAGGGGTTCGCCCTGTTGAGAGTGACTAACCTCTTTAAAGAGGGCAAGGGGTTACTTTGTGTGTAGAGCTCACTCGTGCTGGACCCGGCCGTGCACCAGAGCGCCACCTAGCTTCTTCCTGTCATCTTTTCATCATCTCTGGCTTTGTAGGTAACTGAGCTGTCCAACATCGAGGAATGCTGAACTGCGGGAAAGGCAGCGAGCCTCGACGGCGCTGTCGTTAAATCTGCCGGTTCCGCCATTACATAACCTCGTGATCGAAGCAAAGGAACACAATCGCGGTTGTTATTTTGAAAAGTCCAGTACTGTACACCCGTGACTGCAGGCAAACGTTCCATCGGGGGGGGGATTTGGGGGCGAGGGGAGAAGACATGTGATACTGTGAATCTGAAGATTAAGGTACAATGCCTCTGCTCCTCACTAATGTGGAAACTGCCCGTATTTGGTTTATCTAAAATTAACCGGCCAAAATTAGCCACAATTTATCCAGTGGTTATTAACAAAGGCTGTCTGCTTAAACATTAGTGATCACTACTGTCATTGTGCTGTGGTTCTTATCCTAGAGCAATGAGTGTTTGGGTCAAATGATCCAAAGCAAAGGTTCAGATATCTTCTCCACAGTACTGTACCAAAGCAAACACGCAGACACACACTCAGAAAGACACAGAAGGCAAGCGCCTTACCAATGCTTACCCAGTAAAAACTCACTACTTACCACCTCTGAAATGGA
>JAODKE010000068.1:25137990-25157885 GCA_026779605.1 Mormyrus hasselquistii
TGGCCCCAGTTGGTAACAGAAACAAAACACCACATAGCCCGTCCCTGGCAAGGCGTAGACCCGTAGAGATGGGCGGCGCACCCCCCATCAGCGCGTGGGGGGGGGGGGGGGGGGGGGGAGACGCATGACTGGCACCTTATGCAAGCCAACAACCAAGGTGCCTTTAACTACAGAGATTCCTGCCTGCTTTGTTCTGGGTGGTTCCATGTGTATTCTGACAGAGAGGGGTCAGTCTCTCAGCCTTGCATTACTTAGATGTTCCAAAAGTACCTCTAATGAGAGCCATCACAGGCTTGGAAATTTCCAGCAAACTTCTGCATCTTTTTTTCCAGACGGAAAAATGAAGACCTCTGCTCACTATTAAGTAGGCGCTCAGAGTCATAGTATAAAAATGATGTCCGTTTCAAAGTTTAAAGTAATAAATTACACAAAAGATTTGAATCGTATGAAATGTCAGCCGTTGCATTAGTGTGTGATTTGCATGGATGTGACTCCGGGATGAGAAGTGACAGCAGAGGAAGTGAGGTTAAAGATTAAAGGGCCACACCGCTAGCGACTGCTCGCCGATAAAACGGGGAAAAAAATACACTAATCTCAATGCTTGACAAGCCTGCCATTGTCTTTTAACCACTTAATGTTTACCAGATCGCTAACCCATAATGGCGGAACCTCAAAACCTCAGCAGACAATAAAAATGAGTGACATAAGGAGCAACGCTGGAGACGGCGACGGACCACCGTTGTTAGGGGTTACATCAATCACCGAGCTTAAGGAACAGATGTAAATTTGGAGGGATGCGATTTTGTTTCACAAGATATTTTAGCAACTAAACACCCCCCTTCCAAAAAAAAAAAAATGGACTGTTCTGGGGTCGGTCTCCCCGAGGCTAATAATAGCATATCAGTAATAAGACGGGCTAAATGCAAACCTGCATTATTTATGGATTAAAGTTAAAGTTCTTTTCCGGCTGCATTACTTTTTAATTAGCTCCTTTGTTCTGTTAGTGCACCCCCACTGACCCATGAGGACTCATTTAGCAGCTGCTGAGAGAAAATGCACACCGACACACAGAAACACACAAACTCTGCTACTGGGTGGGGGGTATGGCAAAGGGGAGTCATTCCAATGGGGTGGCATGGCAGTAGGGTGGGGGCTGCCATCACTGAAGCCCCGATATGCTACTAGCAGTGGAAATGCTTAACCCCCCCCCCCCTCCTCTCCCTGGCTTTTAGTCACTCAAATTATCATACGATGAACAGCGGCCGCTTGAAGGTGGCCCTGGAGCGACTGCCTCGCAGACGCACCACCAGGCAAAGGTTTACCCTCGGACTGGTTCCCGTCAGGACTGCAAAGCTCCGCGACAAAGCTGGAATTAAATTTTAGCGAGGTCACAGACAGAGCGTGGCTGAGCATGGCGGCATTTGCGGGAACACACACAAAGCCCTGGGCAATGGAGGGCCCCTACATGCATCTTCTGTTCCACCAGCCCCCTCCCTCTCTTCACGGGATGTCAGTGAATGATTGAGTGAAGGTCTGCTCCGTTGTGGGTTCCCCGTTAAACCCACTTTTATATGACAGTTGCGGCAGGGTGCGTTGTGCCGGTCGTACGCGGCAATTGCCAGCCAAGGGCTACTGCGGGACGAGTTTGTACAGTACGGCATTTATCGGAAGAGGGCACGCCAAGCTACCCCAAGCGCGACACGTCCATCAAAGCGAGGCGGTCGAACCGAAACTGACAGCCTGGGTCCCACTGGGGTCCATGCCGGCTACATCCGGCTCAGGATCAACAGCATGTATCTCAGGAGAGCAAACTACGAGGCCTGTGCCATCGCGGGAAGTCAAATAAAAGCCTGTAACCCAGGAAACTGCGAGGAAAAGCACATCTCCTGAAGGGCAGAGAGGCGAGGTGAACGGGGAGTTGGGAGGGAATTTCCAGAAAATTCTGACTGGGGTTTCTAGGCCCACACTGCTCCTCTTGGGAGATCTCGCCCTGGTTTCCTGTGGCCGACACATGTTCCACACCACAAGGAGAGATTCGAGCTGCCTGCATGTTTCCCCCGCGCCCCGTGTGAGTTGCAGTGATGGATTACAGTTGGTCGTCCTCCAGTTTGGGAAAAAAATAAAAAGGCAAAGAAATGTTTAGAATGAGTTTAAAGTAATGCGCATTTAGAGCAGAATACCAGCCATAGTCATGACCTGTTAGCGGTCATGGAAAGTTAGCCGCAGCGCGTTCCCACAGACTCGAGAGCAGCGCTCCAACAAGCATGCACTTTCTACCCAGAGTAGCACTCTTGACCTCAGCTGCTCGGTCTCCAGCCTGGGTAGTCTACCCAAAATGCCCTTCTCTCTGTGGGAGCACCTCCAAAGTTGGACCTCTGGGCAGCCATCCATTGGGTGGATCTGCAGATCTTTCCAGCTAGGCAACCTACCACACTGACACCGTCCTAGGACCGTCCGTGACCCACTGATACATCCTCTTTTTCTGATCAAAAAAAGCTCCTCATGCATCCCACCACCTCCTCGTCAAAGACAAATCACACCTCTCTCTACGACACTCATTATTTTAAATACTGGCTTGGCTGAGTGAAGCATTTTGATTTTTACCAGACACCCTCTCAACAGAGACTCTTCGTTTCACTGGGGCGTGTAGAGTTCCGAAAGTTTCCCGGAACTTCCCAAAAGGTATGCCACGTCTTTTGCGGGGATTTGACTGGAATGACCTTTTGGCCATTACTCCAGCGTTTTAACCAGAACATCTGTGACCCAGACCCAGAGACAACAGCCGGCTTCATCTGACTGGAAGGCAGAGCCTTACCCAAAACTGTGAAGAGATATAGGCTAAGGATCTGTCCAAATGACAGCCTTTGCTTAATATAGAGCAAACAACAAAAACATTTATGTCAATGATTTTCATAATGTTACATTTTTCAAAGCTTAACCATTTCAAAACTTCATCCCAGTATTTTCAGTAACCCCCTATATACCCAAGTATATTTAGGCTCAACCATTATCACATTGTGTTTGGCTAATAAATAGTCTGTAAAATTATTTAACTAGCTTTAAAGAGCAAATTCCCAAAACTGACTCACTCCATGGGATAAATTTTAGAGAATCTTAGTGAGTTTTGGAAATAACGAAAGCAATTAATAAGTGCTGGATTATGAGGACTGTGTGATGCTTTGGTTCCCTACTGTAACACACGATGAGGAAGCCTGACTTTAGGTCACTTGCAGTTTTAAAAATTTGCCTGAGAGAGTTTTGGAAATTTGCTCTTCCAAACTGATTAACTATGGTGGTGAAATCTAACAAATAATACACCCCACAACATAGCAAAGTGACACAACTCCGTGTGAGCTGGAACAGCAGCATCACGGCTCACTTCCAAAGCCTGAGGGTACCACCTCATCTATTGGCCCAGATACAGCCTCCAGGGTACTGGGTGGGTACTCACGGGATGCCAATTTCAAAGACGTTGTTCTGAATGAGCTGCTTCCCCAACATGATGATGCTGAGCTGGATGCAGAGCTCGATGAGGCAGCCCCCGGGGGCGCACTGGCAGAGGGAGAGGGAGGGATCAGCACAAGGGGGGGCTGCTACGGAGAGCAACACCCCACACTCTCTGCTCGCTAGGAAACAAGATGATTTACCGCACCTGCGTGTTCATCACCTCAACATAATCTGTACGACATCTACGTTTGATTGATGTTTGGGTGAGGGAAGAGAATCGAACGTGGCATCGATCGACAATCTGATGTCGGAATCTGCATTAACAAAACGGCCACACTGCTCGCGACCGACGCCGATTAGCTACTCGGATGAACTGGCCGCACTGCTGGGTCGACATCAGATGTGGCTGTGCTGCCGATTCAAGCCTCAACATGCTGATCTGAGTCGGAATCCCACCAAGTGGCCGGCGGGGGCAACAAATGGCAAAGCTTGTTGTGACAAATGTTCTGGTGACATTATGTTATCTCAGTAAACAGTAAACAAGGAATATATATGCAAGTTCCAAGTGTCCGTCCTCAATAGGCCTAAAAGATCATTCGAGGTGGTTTCTCACGTTCCTTGTAGAAGCCCTTCATCGCTAACAATAGTTCACTAGATACATCACTTTTTATATTTCCAGAGGACAGTTAATCTGTGACAGTTTTATGTGCTGTGGTTTCTTGGCTGTGCTGAGTGACCATTTAGCCAAACAGCAGCCACTGCCAGTGCGCTAACGGTATAACATTGTGGTTTCTGAGGGGGGGGAGGGGGGGGGTGATAGTGATGATGACTCACCTCCTCCATCCGTAAGCCGTTGAATACATACACATAGTCCCCGGGCTGACCGGCGAATCTGCGAAAAGAACCATTGAGCATTTAGGCCGTCAGAGTTTGCGGAGTCGAGTCTCAGCTGCTGCCGTGACACATTGCTTGTTTATGTGTTCTTCCCCACCTTTTTTTTTTGGGGGGGGGGGGGGGGAAGGTGGTTGCTTGTAATGGGGTTTACACAGAAGGGGCTTTCCGTTTTGTGGTTCTTCCTGCCATCCCAGGTAGCCTTAATGGCAGACAGGGGCTAGAATGGCAGAATGTCTGAGAGAAGAGAAGCTGAGCCTCATCTCACCGGGTGAGCAGAGGCCAGACACCTCGCTCACCTGCCCACCCACCCACCCTCCGGCATCTGGCATGCTTGCTGTACCGTCGTCCACACACATTTTCTCCCCGAACACAAACCTCTCAAAACCAACATACATGTGTTTCCTGAGTTCTGACATTGTTATTTAGGATATTAGATCAGATTACATTACATTGGATCACATAAAACTTTATTCATCCAGAGACTGTGCCAAGCTGTTCCAAGGCATAGCTCTCATACTGCAATATTAAAGCAACAAAGAGAACCTAAAATAAGAAATATAAAATGAAGTATACAAGTAAAAAGATAAAAAAGGATAGGAGGATGGGGTTAGGTAAGGTGCCATTTCACATAGGGGAGGTAAGATAAGGAGGCAAATACAGTACCTGAAATGACAGTGTGCATCTACAAAAAGTCTATACAGGTTAGTATATATATGTGCGGTATATAAACTCTAGCAGCCCTGCAGAAATAGGGGTGTTCATTAAGAGTGTTCATTTACAGTGTTACTTTAGAGCGTTCATTTAGGCTATTCGCCATTTCACACAAAATCCCACTTTACATCTGTATTGACACCAGTGAATCTTTCACCGTAGGACGTCTGATGTTCGCCTACCTCCCCTTGAAAAAGGCAACGTAGAAGATGGGGGCGTAAGCATTCATGAACTTCAGAAGGAAGGCCTTTAGAATGAGCCGCTCTTCAAATTCGGTTTCGGTTTTCGGAATCTCTGCCAAGAAACAGCAAGGCAGTCTTTACATTCTAGTCAAACCCTGCTTTTGTAAATAGTCACACGTAATCTTGCTGCCTCCGTCCATATGTACCTTTCAACGTTGCATTTAACCCCTTCGGGCGGCACTCGGCAGCATCCATCTTTTATGACTCACTCAGCCCTCCTGTTAATCATTTTCTTGTTGGGTTTTTATTTAAACCAGCGCACCACATACACCGCAGTGTGTTTTACTCCCACTGTGGGGATCTATGGCAGGGCCACGTCTGGGATTTGGACCTTAATCTTCAATCCCATGCCCAATACCACATTGTTACCTGCTTCCACTTAGACCTGCTCCCTCTTTTTGCAGACATTACATCTCTCTTGCTCCCTGCTTGCTCCTTTTCCAGTTGTCGCCCCCCCCATCCTCTGGGTTTAATTCCCGTCCTGCTCTCCTGCCCTGAATCATCCGGCCCAGAGCCCAAATTAACTTCAGCCTAACGGGGCTTTACGTCCCTGTGCGTATTCTGCGATTACGCTGGATCCTCGACCTATAGCTCTCGGGGCAGTGACACATGGATGCCATACCGTGCGCACGGGCCCATTCCCACGGAACGGCCCGGCAAAACCTGGTACTGGAAATTTCCAGATGCCGCAGATGGAAGCAGTTTCAAGCACCCCCCTCCTTGCATTTGTGTCGGCTATGTTTTGACAAGGGATACCGTGCGGTCACGGACATCCATCTTGGCACTCAGACGTCCACTAGCTCTACTCCCACCCCCCCCGGCCCCCACCTTACCCAGCTCAGTGAGCCAGACGGCCACTGCGCCGTAGATCTCGTCCAGGATGAGGATGACCACCAGGTTGATGATGACAGCCGTAGCAGTGACTGTGACGCGCACGTTGGACTTGGTCTCTGAGTTGGGGCTCATGGCCAACAGGGCCGAGGTGGTAATGCGGTAGATGATCATGCCGAAGACGACGGCGAACGTCAGGCCAAACTGGGCAGGGCACGTTTCAAGTCAGTTGTTTAAGTGGGTCCTTAATAAAAAAAACCTCTAAACATTTCAATTGACAAAAGCACACATGTCATAAATGCGCTCAGGCCCCATCATGACCTCACGGGGGATTTCAGTGCAATAAACTGTAGTCCGAGTACAGTATGAATGAGTCAGCATGCATTACTGCATTACGACGCATTAGGAATAATGGAACAAGACGGGTTGCAACCTACCATGAACAGAATGGAGGAGAAGTTGAGGATGTATCCCGGCATCCGGTCTTTCCAGGTCAACTTCTCGTGGCCTGGCTGTGTTTCAGAGATTTAAAAGGCATTTCACCGAGAAAGGAAAAAAACAAAACAATGGCAATGTACAAAAGCAAGAGTGAATGTTATAAAAATGTTTCTGGCATAATGTACACCAGCAAACTGTACAGCGGCTTTTTCCCAAAAGTTCACTTGTAAACAAATTTGAGATTTAGGGCATCGCAGGCATTGGCTATGCTATAAAACCCTCACAGGCTGCCGGGGATGGCTGAAAGCAGGGGCTTTGGCACTGGTGGCGTGCAGTGGGGCGTCTAATCGCAGCTGTAGGCTGAGAGACACCGGTAGTGCAGCAGGTGAGCAGGGGCGCAAGCGGCGTCGCAAGAGGGGGGCTTCGCAGAGCTCTGATACAGCAGCCTGTATTCAAATGCCATCTGATCTGGAGGGCAACAGTGCCACCTAGCAGTGTGATAGGGAGCTGCAGATTTTGGGAGGCTGAGGAAACAATACTAGTTAGAGCGAAGTCGCGACACAACGCATCCCGCGAATATCCAGGTGACAGCAGCGGTGAGAGCCAAGAAGCTCAGTGGGAATGAAGCAGAAATTATAAAGCAGGGGAACAAAAAACACAACCGAATAAGACTCGTACAGTATAGCGATTGAAGGAAATAAAAGGTACAGAAAAAAAATCCTAAAACCCCAAATATAACAACATTACAAACCGATCAGGCAGCCCATCTGTAACAGAAAAAATGAATGTATTCCAGGAAAAGACCATGAAATGTGCTCTTTGATTATGTTCCTGACAATATTGATCTCAGACGGATATAATCACAGGTTGTGAGTCTGTACTGAGAGCCTCTAACTTGTCCCTGATGTGTCATTGCTGACAGGGCGTCCCTGGCTGTTTTTGGTCTCCAGGGCTAAACAGTCTTAACAGTCTGCATACTTTCTCCATCACCCTCTAGCATCACCAGAGCTGCAATGAACTTGACCTGCACAATCCATACCTCCTGCACCTATATCCATTCAGGAACAATGAATCATATTAGGAAAGGCTACAACGCTAGGTTCAAATAGGATTACCATCTGTTACTGACTGATCATAAGAGCTCGCTTTAGTAGGACATAGTTTTGTGGACATAAAAAAGGCCTGTTGAGGAGATGCATGGGAGAACACGATGAGTCACTATGGTATAATTTATAGGTCACATGCTAGGATGCTCCTGCTGATTGGGGCAGACCAGAATCACCACCCAAAGCATGATGGGAGAGCTACTGAAAATCCACTTCTCAATGTTTGGAAGCATTTAGAGGAACAAAAGTACTAATAGGTCTCGACAGAATTCTAAAGAGTCTTAAACAAGCAGCAAAAAAGCCAATCACCTTTACGTCTTTAAAAGGCAAAGGATAAAAAAATAGAACAACATTTATGAGAACCTGACGTCACTTGCGGGCTTATTCCCAGGGAATATGGGAGCACCTAAGATCCAAAATTACACAACAAGGGTTACAACAAATTAGACCGGGGTGATTCGCAGGTCACTGCGGGCCGTGGTGGGCTGAGAAAGCGTCATGGGACAGTCGGCATAACAGATACCTCCATCAGCTTGGAACTTGGAGTTAACAAAATATCTTTTGAACAGGTGGAAAACTCCAGGGACCTCACACCTGCCAGTGAACACTATAAGTAGTATCCCAGTGTCTCAAATTTGCTCATCATATTGGATTGTTTACCATCGACTTTATGGGGGAAAGTTTTTTTTTTTAAAAAAAGGAAACGTGACACAAAAAATAAATGGGGCACACTGCAGACGCCTTAATAAAGAGGCAGTTAATTATCCCCAAGCTCACTTTCTGCCTGCAGGACACAGTGAGTCCCCCATCTCCAGATCCCACCGGCCAGGAGCGAGAATTAGGAGCTAAAAAAATCCATAAGAGCTTTCTATTTCAGAGAAGATAATTAATTCAAGCCATGCCAAAAAATGGCTTGAATTCATTACCTGCTATAATTTAGCAGTCTCTCTGTTCCTGCTTTTTGGAGCTAAATGTATTGAGTCAGAAGAAGACATTTAGTATTTAACGAGAACTTCTTTCTTTAGTATAATGTCCACCGTTGCGTTCATGCTGTCCTTAGCTAACTCTCGTGGCGTTTTTCCGGCACTGCAGTCAACCCTTCTGTGCATAAGTAACTCCCCCCCCAGCAGGCAGGCAGGCCTGCAAAGCCCTTTGGGAAATTAGTGTCAGGATAACCAGGGTGGGGATTTCCTGTGGGCCATATGTTGCCCTGCAATCTGGGGAAGGCCTACAGCCTGGGGAGGGGTTGTGGCTGGGATTACTGCCACCCCCGCTCAAGTTGCCAGTGTGCTGTAATCAAATGGCTGGGAGACACCCCCAAGCGCCTCTCTTACACCACTTTTCACTATATATGTTTTACATAAGAATGGCAGTCGTTTTATTTTAGTGTATACATTCCACCTTCTTAGCAGAGAAGGTTCTAAAGTGTTTAATGATCGGGTAAAATTCTCCATTCCTGTTAGTGTGGTGAATGCTGGGAGATGACAGGTGAGGATAACTGATGCTCCTGTGGTAGAGAAAAGACGCACCTCAAGGCTACAGGTACAAGTGTTTTCCTGACAGCCACCCCCCGCCCCCCCAGGCATGAGAACATAATTTTAAAAATAGGTGCACGTTTCTTGAAATACTGTCAACTCCATTAGTCACTGTAGGAGGTGCACAGACTTTGAGGGATAAGTACTCAAACTGGGGGCTGTGGCTGACTGGTGGGAGATCCCTGGTATACATTTTCACAATCAGGTGGGGGGAAAATTGCAGCAGAGGTTGCTGAGATACAAGTTCAAAATGCAGGTTTTCAAAATGTATTAGATATACTGGTCAATGAGGCAGGCTGAGAGGTACATTGAGCAGGGTGGTGGTGGGGGGGGGGGCTGGGGGTGCCTGAGAATCTGCCCCCTTTGCCTGAACAATTGAGAGTGCCCCCCTTTAGTGGTCCTGTGTGCGCCTTACTGCTAACCACTGATCAAGCAACATTCATTGGTGAGCAAAATTTATCCTAAGCCAAACCCCCCCCCCCTCCGCCCCAAGCACCTGCCCCTCAAAATCTATCGCCCCATTATAAAGGCCCCCCAATTATTCTTCCACATTGTTGCAAAGTAGGACGCAGATGAAGTGGACAAGATCAGGGTGCTGCTCTTCGATACCAGACCGGTGTTATTTTTTGTTGGAGGAGTGCAGGAGATGGTCGACCTCGGGCTGCCCGCCGCTCTACTCACGTAGGCCCCAGATAAGCCGCTGTGAGCCACCGCTGACACACTTTCTAAATGCTCTCACTCACACGGCACACACGTCCGCCCCTCTCAGTGTCATGTGACACCCCATCATGCCACCTTGCCAGAATAGGCGTGCCCCCCACCCCCCCATCCGGCCCCTCACCCCCCCTTCCTGTAAACAGCCACCGAGCCCTGCTGTGGCATGCGCCCGATGCCACACGGATCGAGCCAGCACCCCCCACAGACGAGGCCCTGCTGCCCGGATCAAACCACGGCCTGCTATCGAACAACCTAGCATTAGCATTGTTGCAGGGGACTGGAAAAAAAAATAAAAATGGAATCCAAATTCACTGCAGCCATTATCACTGTCTTTGATGCTGCATTTAACGGTTAGGCCATGCCATCAATCACCGCTGACTCATCGGCCGCACGTGGGAGTTTAAAATACTGCTCTACAATTAGGGCCGGCCATAATTACCCGGAGCGAAATTTACCAGGGAACGGCACCAGAATAAGGCTTCCCCAGCTCCCTTTATCTTTTGTCATTATTTAAAAATTTTTGGAAGGTCAAACTGTGGATTCCCTGAATGACGGCTGCAGAAGGTGAGAAGTGCACGCCGTGGATGTGCGTCACACATAAGTCTAGATACCGAACAGAGGGCTGAGATGATCAAGGAGGTGCCGTGATGTCGTCTGACCCCAGCCAGCCAGCCTGCCCTCCGTCAATACCCGTTACATTCCGGGGAAAAATTAAGAAAGGATGAAGCTTCTAAAAGTTTACTTGATATTGAAAGAACATCTGCTCAACTACAGAGCTGAGCTTTTAGTCAAGATGAACTTGTTATCCAGCACCTATGGGGTCATGATTTATCACCACAAAAGAGGAGCTATCCTACTTACATTTAGCGATTGATTTCGGGTTTGCACATTACATAGCTGGCCAGAGCTAATTATACCACCGGACCGAAGTGCGGTCCTGGCGCTGTACAGCGACAGCTCACCAAGGAGAGGAGGGGCTGAATGTTCTGCGTCTCCATGGAGATACTGCAGGAGCCAAGGTTAATCTGGCACTTTTGCCCCTCCCACTCCAGGAAGCTCACTGATCATCACAGCCCGTCTCATGTGACCCACCCAGTCAATCCTGCAGTGACAGCTCCTCCTACAGTCACACTGGAAACTTCACCAGTGCTTTTGTACCAGAGGTTGGCATAAAATACAATAACACCACATTACTATAAAACCCAGCAGCAACAAAAACAGTAATAATAATAATAATAATATTACAAAATAAATGGGTAGTCTTATTAGGTTGTTGCTTTTTTAGAAGTTCTTGTGTAGCTCCTGCTCCAATCCTGCTTACACGAGTACCTGGACATTCATAGGCAGCTCAGCCTTGACAATCGGCTCTACACTTTGGACAAAAGCGTCTGATAATATGTTAAATGTAAATGTGAATGTGAAATCCCCCTGGTAAACGAGTCAGGGCAGTGTACACGACCCTTGCTTGGGCATTGACCCTACACACCTATGTGGGACAGACACGGAGGGATCCATGCTGATGGGTAGATTACCCAGAAAGAGAAAAACACGACGACATCAAGGACACGAGACAAACTCTCGGCTGGCGTCCAGGCCCAGTCATAATCCCCGATTAGCAGCAGTGTGGGAGACTCAGGAACTGTAAGCCTCTTTGAGAGTGTACAGCACCTTGCCGAGAGCCAATCCGGCCCATTATAAAGATCTGCTGCAGGCCCCGATTTCACGCCTGATAAGAAATGTGCAACAGTTTTTTTTTTTTTTTTTTTTTTTTTTACAGAAAACTGCACACCCGCAAACTATAAACAACCCCACCCAAAGAACAAGGTCAGCAAAATGAAAAACGACCAACACGGCAGCTCTCAGATGACTTTCTTTTTAAGTCACGGCTTTGGCGTCATTAAAGTAATATGAACAGGAGTGATGCTGCTGCATAATTGAAGAGTCATAGCAGATGATCACTCTCCCCTAGACATCTCTCCCTGCCCCAGGCCTCTCGATCAGACCCGTGTTCAGCCACGAAAGACCTCGCCGAGCTGCCTAAGGGAGTGGGCGCTACACCCACAGTTAAAACAAGGAGTCTCAAGCTCTGGTAGCCGAAGAAGAGCTGCAAAGATGCGATCCATCTAATGGAATTATCCCCCTTGTGCACCGTCTAACGTTCCTCATGTAAGAAGATTAACATGTTAAAGGGCTCTGCCCCACCTTTTCCCCTGTCCCCGACTATGCACCTTTAAACCCTAAACAGCAATGAAAGCCATTCACAATTTCTCCAGCCACTTGACCAACAACAACTTTTTGGAGCTCGGATGTGAGCGTCAGGTTCATTTTACCTCTTTACCCCCAAACAGTGGGGACCTCACAGATTGAAAAAGCCATTAATGCCATTGGCCAGCTCACACGAACACACCAGCCAGAGTGCTTGCGCACACATGCATGCCACCAAGCTCTGGATGCTCCCAAAGCACATTGATTATGGTTGTAGTGGTGACGTACAGCTCCTTTAGCCAATCAGGGATTAGAGTGACTGATGAGTGACAGCTTCTCCAGCCAATGAGAGCACTACAACCTATAAGCTCTAGGAGCATGCAGAATATTAGAGAGAAAGAGCGACCTTGCGAGCAATAATATCAGCAGACGTCTAGGGGAAGTAAAGAAAACTATGCTCAAAGCATGCGGAAGCATGAAAGTATGGCAAGCGATCTGAATTACCGGCACCTCTCTGCCCAGGGCAGACAGTAACCTCTGTCGCCATTTTTCTTTGCTTGTGTCCACTGCCTCCTCTGCACCTTTGTTGGGCTGAAACACACAGAACAGTCTGGGTCACATACTTTACAGAGTCTCTATGGGCACAGAGGGACAAGAGCTCTGCCACTAATAAAAGACAACTAGGATCCAGGCTAAACGCTGAGGGGACCAGAATCCAGCAAATGCATCACTGGAGGATGGTTATTTGGTGAAAGTCTCAACTGCCCAAATGCAAAGTGGAATATACCTGCTCTTACTATTTGATGTTGATTGGTAGTCGACTGTTGTCTACGAGACATTTTACGCTGTACTGTTCTCTGGTGCTATGAGTACCGATACTTTCTAAATGCAGACATGGTCTTACGTGGTCAATAAACCTCATTCTGATGTCACTTTGGCTAAAACTGCTCTGAATAAAACAACCAGTCTCGAAGAATTTGAATAAGGATGAGAGGAAACTGCATTCCATGTATCACATCGTAGATCTAATGGCTATTAGATACGATTAGCTAAAATTTCAAATCACTGCCCAGATCATCTCAGATTCACTTAGCGGTGTTAACCACGACCCTTCAAACATCCTACATGTCCCATTTACTTAGACACCATTCTCTGCTTTCTGGGTTAGACTCCCAGCTTCCTGTAATGCTGCACTGAACAAGCAGCTAAGGGAAAATGGGGAAGTGGACTGGCCCTTCGTTTTATGAACAGTCGTGCAAGAGCGTCTTTAAAATTCAAGCGTCCAAGTATAGACGTTCTCCCAGGACTAGAAACTCTTATGCAGTTTCATAGCTTATTATAACATTATTATGACAAACTCAGATTATAACTGTTCCGCATTATGTCCACTGTGGAGAATTCACAGGTGCCAGGGCAACCAAGCTATGGACTTTTGCCACAACTGTACAAACAATAAATGCACCAATATTGACACAAATGAGAAGGGGGGGCTCTCTGTGACTCCCAAAGGCTGACAGAATCAAAACTTACCCCAAAAAATATATGGATATTGTTAAGAAACCAAGGGTTACAGAACAGACTCCCAATAGCCACCGCTACGACACTATTAAGACCTATTAATTACCTATTAATTAACCTTAATAGATGGTATCTTTATCTTCAGAAATGTGGAAAAATGAAGACCATTCCTCATATACATATAGCTCTGGAAAAAATTATTAGACCACAACATAATTTTGTGCTTCACTCATGTCTGAATTTATGGGTGTGCGTCTGTAAATATATATTTTATTCGGGAAACTGCAGCCTGGCTCTTGATGAAGGGCTGCTTCCTTGCTTTATGGGTCTTCAGTCCTGATTCTAGGAATCTGTTGTGAATTTCTCTAGCAGTGCCCTTCACACCACTTAATATTTCCCATTTTTTTTGAAGGTCACTTGATGCCATCCTCTGATTTATGAGGCACTGCCAGATAAGTTGACAGTCATCTCTGGCATTGGAAAGTCACCTTTGGTTATTGCCAGTGTCTCCTGCTTCACCTTGTTCTTGTGTACCGCTGTCTTATAAGCAACCTGCTGCTCAGCATAACCTGATGCCCACAGAACCAGGATTAAACCAGGATTAATATAGAGTGGTCTCTCAAAGTTTCACATACACTCAGCCTCCAGCAACTCTGGATTCACTACAGCCAGTGCATCCCCTCTCCAGGGCATACATACAGATTCAAAATTCAAGATCTTCGAATTAGCCAAAACAGAGAAAACAATCTGTCCCTAGGAACATGAGACCAGCAGCCCTGGGGCCAAAGCTGTGCATGATGGGAAGAGCCAACGCAGACTTTGGCACCAAATTCCTGCCCCTAAAGCAACAAGAGCATCACTTCAAGCACATAGACAGCAACAATATGAAGACCTACAGTCATAAGGACTGTATGTATTTCCACTGATACTCACACTGACCAAACCATCCAGCACGTTGTGAGGTAGCTTCACATATACAACATACTGTCACAAACCACCTTCAACTGGAATCAACTCCAAATCACCCTTATTAACTAATTCCTGCCTCTTCAAACACGGGAATTCCTGAGCTTCCCCACCTTGTTTTTCTTCTTTTTTTTAGTCTTCTTCTTCTTCAGCCTCTTCTTCAGTAAAATAGCTTCATATTTTGGCCGCGGATGCTCCTGTTGGGTAGGATGAGTCAACGGGTCAACTGGTCATGTTAGAATAACGACTACATTCAGCATTCACAGCAACCCAGCTTGTTACACGCAGACTTGAATTGAGGTGAGCTGAGATGAAGCACTATCAGACCATGAAGAAGAGGTCCACCACCACCATCACCACCCGGAAGAGAGATAACCAAACTACTGGGCAAGCTAGAGTCTGACAACAGAAACTGCAAACCTTCATGTGTTCCTTGAGGAGAAAGCAGGCAAGAAAGAAAAAATAAAAATAATAAAAATCTGGACATTGGAAGGAAATCACTTTTATTTGGCCTGGTAAATAATGTTTTTATCTGAGAAGATCAACTGAGAAAAAGTTAAACATGATAGAACGACCAGAGACACAGTCAAATCATTGGAAGCATTAGTGGTTAGCATGTGATAAACGATCTGCTGAGGTTTTTCACATTTGCTGCTCATTCATTGGAATGGTCCTCCCAGACCCCCAGACAGTGAGAGGCCATGCCGTGATGGACACCTCCACTCACCTCCTCCTCCTCCAGCCCATCCAGGTCCCAGCTGTAGGTAAGACTCGTCTGCTTCCTCTTCCAGTGCTCCATGAACATGGCGGCTGTAGCGAACACACCCACAGAGGACAGCTTTTCTCAAATCTCGTCACCACACAGCAACAGCTAGGTCACCGGTTCCAAAAATTACCCATTGGTTCATATACACGGCTCACATCAACTAAGAACACGCCAAACAAACGGAGCGCTCTGCCAAAGAGCTATGAAAGAGAAATAACCACGGAATACGAGTCACCGTCGCTAGGTTTCGTATACCAATGTCACAGGGTACGGCAAGCAGATACGGCAGCCTACAGGGTCTCTGGCTTGTCGTTTAACGACTGGCCCATCGCCCGGGCAATCAGCGCGCGTAATTTGATAGAGTGTCGAGAATCATGAATATCTCATCGGCCCCTTTGCTTGCGGATGAGCGTGTTGGGTAATAATGCATAGCAGCGTGGCACGGGGACCGGCCTGTAAAGCAAAGCGGCGTGAGACACCCAGGAGGGCCTCTTGCTCACGGGGCTGCAGGAATGTGACACTCGGTGGTCCGGGACAGATAGCCGCGGCCAGGCGGGCAGGCTGGGCTCCCGGCTGGAGAGCAGACCCACCGCCGGACGGGCGGCTGGCACGAGCATGGCGGAGATCCGTCTGTCGTCTGTCTATGTTAAATACACCAGAAGCGGGCAGCGGGGCCAGCTGGGTAACTCACACCCGCCGATCCAAACTGAAATCGTGCCACTTGCCTTTTTCCCCCCTGTAAAGGCTTCACTGGCCGGCTGACCAGCCAGTGCCACAGTATGAGGAACATTGCGACAGGAGAGATATTAGATGGAGAGAGATTAACTAATGCAGGGTAGGGAGGAGAGACACTGGGACAAGATCTCATGATGGGCATCAACCAAGATCACAACCGCATCTATCCGTTTTCTGTCACCTCTTGTCCTATTTACGGTCACAGGGAGTCCAGAGCCTACAGGTACAAGGCAGAGTACAAGGGGGCAGCAACCAGGTAACCTAAATTAAATGTTTTCGGACCGTGGGGGGAAACCAGAGCACTCAAAGGAATCCCCACGAGAAAACAAGCTCTACATACATGGAGCCATGGTGGAGACTCAAAGCCTGGTCCCAGAGGCAACAGTGCTAACCACCACATCACCGTGCCACCCACGTCACAACCACAGTGACCTTACATATAGACAATGTGACCATCACAATGGAATAGGTCACATGGTCCAGGATGAACCAATCTGCAATCAGCCATACACTCACAAGCACTACCACACACAGACACACACACACACACGCAGAATCTCCACGCATGAATTCGGCGGTGTGAGTGGCCCCTGGGGGACCTGCTCCTACCCCACAGGGACATGAAGATGGCGAAAAACACGGTGGCGGGATTGTCGAAAAGGTGGCTGGCCCGAGCCGTGCTGCATGCGCTGCTCAGCTTCCAGTAATCGCACGTGACGTCGCACAGCGGGCACATGGTGAAGTTCTGTCCCTCGTCGCACATCTCCAGGCTGGGCCGGGGCAGTGGGGAGACAGGGTCACAACTGGATTGGCCTGCACAGTGCCACAGGCCGTAAAAACAGGCCTGATTTTTTTGAACAGGGTACTACGACAGGAGTTAAATGTCAATGTTCAGGGGTAGGGGGCTTGTGTACCGCACTGTGTAGCCATCATTCTCAGTCTCAGTGTAATGCAGCCACGTACAACTAGTGTTTACAATTATAGGTTGATTATTGCTTATTACTAATGATTACTTACTTATTATAGGCCTGCACAAAATATTCTAGTCTATTTTTATCTATTTAAAAGAAACATATTGGTACACACACACGCACCTTAACCTCATTAAGACTCAGATAATGATCTACATGTTACTAATCTATCATCTGACACTTTTAACCAAAGCGGCTTCCAACGGATAAGGTTTCCTACTTATGTGTGCTCCCCGGGATTTGAACCCACAACCTTTCAGTCATTAGTGGCTCTATTCGTTGAGCTCCAGGAACACATAATGACGGGACCAATCAGAGACCCTCTCATATACGCGCACCCGGCAGGACCAGCGGGTACCTGGGCACGTCGGTGTCCACGGTGGCACAGCCGTAGAAGAAGACGATGACGCCGACCAATGATGCGGGGATGAGCAGCTGGGTGTAGACCCCAAGCCAGGCAAAGTACAGGCCGATCTTCTCCCCAAAGTACTTCCTGAGAGGCACAGGGCAGCCAGGACAGTTAAACAGCGCCTAGTCCTCAAGGCGCCTGTGCTAACTGCATACTGTAGAGGTGAGTCGATGCCTAATGCTACAATACCTTATAAGATCTACAGGCTGGTACTTGTAAAAGGCTCCATATCTTGCCCATTCATCATGCAAGAGCTGGGAAGACAGAAAAATGACCATTTGGAAGTATTATTATTATTTATCAATACACCCGTTATAGTCAGTGTTGGGCATTTCAGGTCCAGAAAGTACAAATCCAAACCAACCAGTTGAGTATAAAGAGTCACAGTCACAGAGTACTCAACCTGTTGGTAGAAACAAAATCTTGGTCTGGGTTTGTACTTTTAGACCTCAAATGCCCAAAACTGGGTAAATTACAAAGCAGTGCTCAAGCTTCTTAAAGGAAATATCTGTGAAATACTATGCTTAGAAGTAATGGATCTACTATTAGATGTAGGCAGACTACTAGATTAGCAGGTTTGATAGCATGACCTCATGTAGTTCCACTGACCTGTCTGTCATTTTTGTGCTCCTCTCCGGTGTCCTTAAAGTCACCCTGTGAAGCAGAGACAAGCAGGTGAAGGGAAGCACGGCCCATTTCATGGTTAAAGGTACAGAATATACAGTAATTGTACACAACTTGGAATCCCCGTGGAACATTGTTTTGTCCACGCTGACTGCTTATTTGCTTATCAATGCAAAGTACAACAGACAGGCTGGATATTCTAAAAAACAGAAACGTACAAAACTTAGGAAAGAAAAACAAGGTCATGCTGGAGGTGTGGCAGAACACAGAGGGATATCTCCTCGTATGTGCATTCAAAGTGCAAAGCAAGTGCATCATAATCAGAAGTATAGTTAGCTATTCACTGTGAATGGGTCAGCATGATCCGGTTTGGCTGTGCTTTCTTCTATGTATCACAATCAATCATTCTGCAATTCCTGTCTGCACCTTATATTCCAGACTCTCATATAGAAATCTGTAAGCAACCATAATTTGTATTCCTGTATTTAGAATTTATTGTCCATCCATTCATCTTTTAGACCCATTTGTCCTGTGCTGGGTCATCGGGGTCCAGAACCCATCCCAGAATCCATGGGTGCAAGGCAGGGAATAACCCAGGGCGGGGCGCCCCCCAAAAATTTAGTTATATGTATTTATTGTATTTCAATAATTTGAATTTACTTGCACTAACTGTATTTCATTAGCTCTGTATCTATACTCAGCACAATGAAAAAAGGAAAGTTAACTCGAGTCTAGAAAAAGTTAACTCACATCATGCAAGGGGAAGGCTGAGTCATAGACACCTTTAGCTATTAGCGTAGAAACCCCTGGAAGAGAAGGAAAAAGGTAAATTCCTGCAGCAGATGCCACACATACACTCCCCCCCCCACGAAAAAAAAACAAAACAACAATTTTACCAGAGCAGAGATCCTGGTTGGGTCATTTGTACAGAATTGACAGAGCATCAGTCAGAGAAACGGAACCAGTCCTCTTAGGGATGACATTAACACGTTAGCGATTAACCCACAATAATGAGGATAATTCATAAGCAGAGCGACAGGGACTGAGCTCTCTAAGGGGGTCCCCAGCTTGAGCCCAACCCTGGAACTGAGTGACCCACTTTACTGCACCAAACAGGGTTAGCATGTAGCTTAGCCATCGTGCTTGTAATATCATTAGCATGTATCTCATTCTAATAAAAGGCTAGGTGTCTGTGTGCGTGCGTGCATGTGCGTGTAAGAAAGGGCTAGTCCATCCCAAAAGACCAAGTCAGGTGCAAATTCGGGTTAATTTTATTCTACATAATATTTATTTTTGCTGGGTATTTATAGAGTATACCCCCCGATTAAATCTAGGCCTGAGAGAGGTGTTTGACTATCACCTTTGCCCTGAGTTGTTTTGTTTGGTCTTTCATTCCCAGAAGAAACACCCCTGTTTTGGACACGTGGTTCACCCTTCCCCCTGAAAACAGGAAATACCACGTTTAAAAACAGAGTGTTTCCCTTCCCTAATCCCACGTGCTGCGCAATCCCGTCCTTGAGCTGAGCCGGCTTTCCCACACTGGCGCTGAGCTCAGCGACACTCGTCCGTGCCCCTGGGGGGGGGGTGCTTGCTTGCCGCTGACACTCGGCAGGGCCACTCTGCCGCCATATGGACCCGGCACACGCAGACATAAGGTAAGGAGGGGGACACGTCCTTCAAGGCTGACTGGGTGTTAAACCCTGCCGCATGTGGGAATGTGTGGGGTAACCAGGCAGGGGGGGTGGGGGGGTGGACATGCACATTACACCCACGTTCAGCA
>JAODKE010000068.1:25161318-25185043 GCA_026779605.1 Mormyrus hasselquistii
TTTTGCTCTCCCCCCCCACTCCCTTCCACCGTACCACAGACAACAAAACCACCCCCGTCCCCTGTCTGTGTGGTTGTGGTGTATCTTCCTGTGGGGGGGGGGGGGGGGGGGGGGGGGGGGGCTAATTCAATCTCATGTCCCTTGATTTTTGGCCATCTTCGTTTATGATGCTTTACTGCTGAACACAGGTTGAACCTGATTATAAGTTTGTGCTTTGTTATTATTGAGGTGTGGCCACACTTTATTTAGTCAAAGACCAGTCCTACTCCTATTTCCATTAGCGTAACTACAGTCGTAGATGTGCTGTCCAGTTAAAGTTAGCATGTAAACAGGACCTCATCCATGTGCTCCTTGGTTTTTCCTGCTGATCATCAGCCAAAAATGCACCACTGGCTGCAGACATGTCTGGAAACTTAGCGATGTCTCCCCTGCACCGCACCGCACACCCCCTCTGGAATATACCTACTCTGTGACATGCTACTGCTGCGGAACGACAAATAATCCCTATAACCAATACTGTGGAATATTTACCCATTCAAAAAATGTCTGCAATGAAAGACACGAATACCGCTTCACTGCCATATTACTGGAGTTTATCCAAAAGCATGCACACATTTTCCTTCACAACACATGGACTCTTTATCTTACTGGACATCCACGGCTAGATTACAATTTTACATTTCCAACTGGTTTATTTAGCAGATTAATATTCTAGTAAATCACAAAACAGAGTACAAGCGAGCCTTTGCAAGCAACTTGTAACATTTGTCGAAAAGGCAATTATGTACCAATCATCAGCCAAGAGGGCAATTCTATTGGCATGCAGAATATTGAGGTTGGAAGCTCGAAAAATCAGGTCAAGCAGCAAAATTAAGGAAAAAGAGACCCGAGTTCTAAAAATGTTCCCATAAGGCAAAGATATAATGTAGTTGTGCAATTACAAGACTACCATTGGGAAAGTGAATCTGCGAAACTGCCTATTACCAGCACAGACTCCACTGGTAACCCTGCCAAAAAGGACCACCCTGACCAGAAGTCACTTTCAGTTCACAGCAAAGAAGGAGCACACACAAAATCCTGCCACTCACGCGGACAAAACCTGAGTGACACAGTTCCTGCACTTGGATCAAACCAAAGGGTTTACTTACTTCTTTGTCCCGTTCAATTTCGAGGCCAGCATCTATCAGGTTTGCTTCAAACTCCTCCCGAATCATGACTTTTTCCTCTTCTGCGTGGTCCACCGGTCCAAAGTCCACCGCCACCTCCCGCTCCGTCTTCCCTTCCTGCGCATCCTTCTTGCCGTCAGAGACGGGGAAACTGCCGTTAGATATAATGGATAATCGGTGCTGACCCGGGGAACCGCGGATGGACGACCGTCTCCGGTAATGGTACACGAGAACGTAATCCACTTTCCTCTTCCCATCGTTGAAGTACAGACCGTTCCTCGTCTCCTGTAGAGATTCCACTGTGTTGGCCCCCTGCGGGAAGAAACACGCAACAATAAAGCGGGCTATTTTGCAATTAACACACTTTGGTAAAAAGTAAGCTGCAACTTTCGGAGTTTAAAATGTGGAAAAAAGTGTTCTGGTTCCAAAATGAACTAACAAAGTTTTCGCTTCTGAAATTCAAAGTGCGTTTCATGCGTAATAGATTAAGTTGCACAAATAACCTGTAACTTGGAAGATGCCACACGCAATTACAAAACCTCGTACATCAGTGTTTATGACATTGCACGAATAACTGTTACTTAATTCCAAAGCACAGGGTACTTACTCGCATTCTGTCTTCGCTTCTTGCATGCGGCATGGTACTGCTCTTTAAAACAAAAAAGGCAAATAATAATCAAGACGTTATTCGCCCGCAGCGCAAGCACTGATGGGCGCAGTCAGTGCACGTCCGTACTGCATTCACCCAAAGAGTGAGAACAATCCATATCTCAATCAACTAATGCTTTATCCCCTCTACAATGCATGAAACCCATCTGCTCGCCCGATTTTGGCGCTGCGCTCCGCTGACTGGGCTCCTTGGCGCGAGCGCAACAAAGGATCGCCATAGAAACTTCGCTCGTGATTCGTCATTGCCTAATTCGGAGAACAAAGAAGCACCTGTGCAATTTAAGCAGGTCTTAAAGGTGGATCACTTTAGACACGGGGACGACATTAGTTCCCTGTAAAACACTGGCCAAATCGAACAAAATGGCATCTGAATATTGTAGATCAGATATACGCACGGAGCATAATGAGTACTGCAATACTTCATCAATGAGCCCTTTCTCTCTCCCAACTGGCTAAAATTAGCTGTGCAGTATATTTTTAAATGACATAACAATGTTATTTTCAGGCATGGCAGTGAAGCTATATTAACACATCAAATAAAGAATATTTGACATTTGGCTTTTTTTTTTTGCATTTGTTTAAAATATCTATTTTGCATGGACACTAGAACCGTGCATTTTTTTAGTTAAGTTTGCCAAAAAGACGAACGTACATGCACAAAATGTAAGGCCAGGTGATCATCAGGAACTTCGCTCCAGTTTCTGTGTACTCACAGATTCGGATTGTTCCTCAATGTAGTCTGGAAGGTCGAAAACTCCGGTGACCGTGTCGAAATCCAGCCCGGAGATTTCTCTTGGAATGCCAAAGAATCGGTCGCTATGGATGGAGGAAGACTCGCTTATGGCAGTGGTGACTTTAACTCCCACCGCTGCTCCATGCTGTGTTTCTATAAAAAATACAAAACATGCAATGCATTTATTTTTTTCGTCTTGTTTTCTTTTGGATAAATGGTTTGGTTTTGTGAGTGAACCATTGCATTGGCCTGGCCATGTGTCAGCAAATCTTCTCCACCCACTTCGTTTCAGCACCATGGACAGATAGAGTCCATTCTGATACATTCACAGACGTTTAAAGTAATCTTTATTTACACGGATCATAGCATCACACACTTAAGTTTATCAACACAACATTTTGCTGTAGAATAAGATGTCGTGTTTTGCGTCACAGTTTACAGGAAAGTTTATTTTGACGGCTCGCTTCATATGCGGAGGTTTTTGTTAAACAAAAATCCATATTTTTTGTATATAATATTATTTAAAAAATGTTGTCCAAAACACATAAAGAAAAACAACTCTCAGTAAATAATCCCATATCTAAATAATAAACTTCTTGGCAAACTACAAGGTCCTTTGCAAGTTAGTTGTCCATGTGAACAACACAGAACACAGTGTTACATGTTAATGTTAAAAAGATACTAATAATTCTACATGTTTACGTGATATTTTTATATTTTCAGTTATATTCATACGTATTATATATGTATGTGTACACACAAACAGGAAATAATATTTGATATATGTGAGAAAAGGTTTCCACCTTTGAAGTTGCGTTTAAATGCTATAAATAAACAATTCATTCTGAAGAGAGGCGCAACAGTTGTAAGCGAGCAGGGCGTCTGATTACCGATTACCCAACTTAGTGCAATCGACTCTCTATACAGGGCACAATTACATTTTAAAAAAGATTTTCCAAAGGCGATCAGCGTAAAAAAAAAACCCGGCTTCCAAAAATTGCTCAAAAGAGGGTGACCCACTTACCATTGCCCGGGGCTCCTCTGTTGTCTGCCATGCTGGGTGGAGATACGGGTGAGAGGACGTGGGAGAGCCGTCGCAACAAGCAATCCGCTCAAGGTGTCTGTAGGGCTTAATTTAAGGGCGGCTGCGACTGCTTGCTAGAGTGTTTACGGCTAGGCCAGATTTCCAGTGCTTGCCCTTAATGCACCTGTTGACTCAGTTTAAACTTGTGGACGACAGTGTAATAATATGATCGATATCGTATGAGATATTTGATATTGCGGGGGGAGGGCAACTTAGCAATTTACATGTTCTATTTTTTGGTGGGATGAACGAAGCCAAATTAAATATTTCCCCCGCCCCCGGTCCTTAAAATACAGTGAAACCTATCTGAAAAATAGTAATAAATATTACTAATGATAAGTCTAAAACAGCAGTTTTATTATAAATATAGAGGATGATATATTTTTCAAGGATCTCCTCTTTCTAAATTTTTTTATTATTATTTAATGAAACTTAAACGCATTTCCCAAGTGTGATCTGCAGCGTCGTGCTACTTTGAATCTAACGCGATGCACTGAGCCCTTTGAACCACAGTCACCCCCCAGTACAAACGGACGCGACCCAGCGCGTCTCTGCTGCATTGTTCCGCTGTATCTTCGGTTACCTTTCCGTGTGTAAATAAATCCGCCCCCCCTCGAATAAAATATTAAAAAGCCTATCTTGTAATCGGGAAAGCCATTATCGTCCCTAGAGCCAGTCTTGCCGTGACTTGGCCCTTTAAGTACACAGATGACGATCTGTGGCGATACAATGACAGAAAAAGTTCTCGTTTTAACTTTGTTTTCTGATACAAGGCAGATCAACACACAAGGTCCTATTTAGGTTAAAATACTCAGATTCTGCATATATTAGAAACGTTAAGGTGGAGTTGCCATCGCTCGCGTATATTATGCATACAACCTTGTGCAAATTAATTGAAACAAACTGTCACACAGTTATGCATGCAGTGGCCTGGGACCTGGTGGTTTGCACAGGCAACAGGGCAGATAGTGCGCTGAGTGGATGGATAGAGGGGGCACTGTGCCCACAGACTGGCAGATCTGCTCGGGTGGGGTTAGAGTCTTTCGAATACTCTGGTTTCTCCTCACAGTCCAAAAAACATGCTAAGGTTAACTGGAGCCGCCAAATCCCCCATAGGCATGACTGGTGTGTGCGCCCTGTGATGGATTGCCCCCCCAAATTCTAGGTTATTCCCATACACGTTTTTTTTTTATCAATCCACCAAGTCTAAATCCAAACCGTAAGGCGATAAGTATGAATTGATGTGACTGTGATGTCCGTCTTAACTGTGGTCAGTCTGTCTGCATATAGACTCGACAATTTGTTTTAATTAATTTGCAGTATTTTATTTTAGAATGCCATGTCCCGTACTGTAGGGGTTGCCAGACTTATGATGTCCACGGACCGGTTCATGTCGCACAAAAATATCACCGACCGGTGGATACTAATGGATCGTTCGGCAATTTAATAAATTTAATCGTTTCCATTCTCTCCTGATGCGAACAGAACGCAGGAACGTGAGGGATCATAACAAATTGAAAATGTATAGTTTATTTTCGTACATTAACCAACACCTCCGCGGACCGCGGTTTGGGAATTACCCTCAACCCCAACATGAGACGCGATTTCTCCCGTAACGTCTCTGTGTGTGTGTGGGGTGGGCATCCCCTATTTTTCAGACTTAAAGTGACAAAACTATAAAATATTACTGTTCAGACTATGGTTTCGGGAAACAATTCATGCATCGCAACTGCATATACTGTAGTTCAAACCAAGTTGTAGTAGGCAACTGTGCTTTTGGGAAACGCAGCCCAGGTTGGCGGTCTAACAACTTTTGAATAGATGTATTTGGCTCATACGTAATCAGGAAATGAAAGTGGAGACAAAAAAGCGACACTGTGTCGTGAGAACATGGTTTATTCGAGAAACGCATCTTCCAGCTAAATACCTACTCTTTCGAATATTTACAAGCCAAAATCACATCGCTGCTTGCTACCTTTGGTTTAAAGTATTGACTGATACCTGGTATGTGGTTCCATGTGCTTGAAGCTGTTTTGTTTTGAAATTAATATTTTCTCAATATGGCAAGATAAAGCATTAAATACAGTGGAATAAATCAGAATGGGATTATAAATATAGTCCCATAACTATATCTGTATGACTGTGTGGACCAGTGGACACTGACAGTGTTAGATGATAGCAGTGCCTGCTATCAGGCTACTTCTCCCCCATCTGCTGATCCTCCTCTTCGTCTCCTCAGTGGTCTGGGCAGCGCTGGGCTACACAGTCACACGCGGTGGCAGACAGAACCCGGTGCTGGAGCACGGTGCCGTTGGGGCAGTGCAGGGAGATGGTGAGGGCCTCTGTCGCCAGGGCTGAGCAGCACACACACTGCCTCTCCATCACATCCCGCTCCAGGGAGAACATCGACTTGCTCTGGCACTTGCCCTGCAGAAGAGATGGGTCAAAGTGGGAGGCAGACAGAGAAGGAGAGAGAATGAGAGGGCAGGGAAGGAATGAAACCACTGGTAACAGGTCAGGACAAGATAATCTGGCTAATTGCCGTAGAAGTTAAAGGTAGCCATTTCAAAACTTATATCGAGTCATTTATTTTGTTATTTTTAAAGATTATCGTGGGGATACAAAGGGGCGGGGCTACATGTGCACTAATCTCAGCTGAAAGCTGATTGGCCCCCACAAGTGCCCCTTTCACTGTCACTCACCAATTCAAAACATATCATTGGCTAATGATAAGGTAGGCCCCTCTGTATGAATTATGGCCACTCTTTTGCTCCCCATGTAAAAAACATGTGGATTTGCTTCTTGTTATAACTCTTAACATATAGGTCAGTATGCGCGTCTCTTTTTTTATGGCGGGCAGAGTGGTGGTCTGTTATGTCTCGTGTTGCGCGTCTGCACTCGCACCTCGCAGTACTGCAGCTGCAGTCGATCCTCGAACAGACAATCGTCCACTTTAATGTAGTTCAGGACTCCAGTGGTTTTCCTGCATTCTGGTTCTGTGCCTGAGGACAGAGAGTGCTCATTTAAACCCCCACACCCCAGAAAACGGGTAGGGTAGCCTGTCTCTAAATATAACATAGACCCCTCCCCCCCCAACCTCACAATCGGCCCACAGAGAGCAGGCATACATTTGCGGGCATCCCAGCCTACACCCCTGTCTCCCATGGCTTTGTCAGAGGGTCACTTCTGGGACGGAACGGTGTCGAGAACCAGACCCGTTGCAGGTTCACGCAGGGGAGAGTGGAGGGGTGTCAGATGGGGGGAGTTCTACTCACACGTCTCGCAGCACGTGTCCCCGATCTTGCCGATTTTCCCCTGGGATGGGTGAAAAAACATAGAAATCAGACATTCGCAGACATGGCACCGCCGCAAGTCCGTAGGCATGGGCACCGTGGAAACGGCAGCAGCGAGCGCTTTTTATAACGCATGGTAACACATCTGTGCTGCCAGTTTAAACATGGCAGGCCAAAAAAAAAAAAAAAAAACAAACAAAAAAAGTGAGTCTGGTGAAGAGATATCCACCCACTACTGATCAGCCTGTTTCCATGCACGAGTGACAGAAACTGCACTTTCTTACATAAATGTGCTCCCTCCCACTCGGCAGGGAGATGGGCATGGGATGTATGTTGCCCGTGAGCAATGGCCTCATTTATGCATGTTCTGCAGCCTTTGCAGTGTGTGTCAGGGACGGGAGCCCCTTACTACAGAGCGCAACTAATGATGGGTGCAAAAGGACTGCAGAACGTGAAATTACTGCCAAAGAAATTATTAAACGCACTAAAAATGCAGCACACCCCCCCGGGGGCCATGAGTACCGGGATAGCCAGTCTCTTTCATATACTGTCAAGGAAATGTGTGGCAGCCTCAGTTTGACCCCCCCTCAGTGGAGGGAGGGAGTGTGGCCCGTACCCCCTCTTCCAGACAGCGAGCCCGGTCGAAGGCGGGGCATCTGGTGATCTGCGTCTCAAGGACCAGCCCTCCGTTGCGGTTCTGGCGGCAGGAGTATAGGGTGCAGCCGTCTTCATAGGTCTCGTTGGCCTGGAGACAGGGACGCACACCAAGAACGTGGGCGGGGGAGGAACGGTCTCACTTCCAAAGATGGTGGCGTGCAAAAAAAAAAGGAAAAACAAAAAACAACAGATGCCACCTCGGGCGTGCAGACACGTGCGACCGCGTTGCCGGTGAGATGTCTGAGGTGTGCCGATCAGTGCATGTGATTTAACTGTTTTTTTTGGCTTGTGATGAAGAAGCATTTTTAGGCACTGTTTCTCAACCCAGTACTCGGGAACCCCCACACAGTGCATGTTTTTGCACCCTCCCTGCTTCCAGCACACCTGTACCTGGTATTCGGTGCTTTTGATTGGCTGGGAGCTGGGAGGGAGCAAAAACGTGGACTGTTTGGGGGGGTCCCCAAGGACTAGGTTGAGAAACACTGCTTTAGGGCACTTTTACGCAGAGGCAGAGAGAGTGCCACTCGGAGGTCCACAGTGTGAGCCAGGAGGTTCCTGGTGCTGTGTGGGACATCCTGCCACCGTGGGGTAATCGCGTGGAGGGACCCTGACCTTGAGGCTCATGGCGATGCCACTGAGGCGCTTGACGGCGCAGGATGTGGCCACACAGCGACCGCAGCACGAGTCGGGGACTGTCTCCTTGGTGAAGCCCTGAAGATGTGAGCGGGAAGTCGGCATTTGTATCGAGAACTGGGAACGGTGAAGATGATGACAGGAATGAGGAGGAGGGAGACTTTGACGTGACCATGGATGGTAAGGATGGAATCAGTCCACACCTTTGGAAATGAGCTAAATGACAACATTATAGTGAAGTTGATGATAATGATGATGATGATGACGACGATGATGATGATGGAGATGGGGAAACAGGAAGTCTGGGGGGGGGGACCTCAGGACAAGATGAACAGGTCATCTTCCTGCAGGAGAGGTGGAACTTCTTCAGAGGTCCTGGTTCCGATGAGCACTGACAACGTGTGCACAGATCCACCATGACCTCCTCACCAACCTGCACAGTGCATCATGGGTAATATGACACTTAAAGTCAGCATTTAGAATTACTTTGCACTTTTATATTGCATATTTCAATTTTTTATGTTACTTTGTTCAAATGTATCAATGCAGTTCCCTTTTCTGAGATCTGAACAAATAACCATGCAGTCTGGACTTAGATCACTTAGAGCAAAGCTCCTCTTAAGGAAACACCCAAATAACATACCAAAAATGAAAATGTGATTTTTATCTATATCTAAATCAAGTCAAGTTATTTTACTGATAACAGAATTGAAAAATCTGATATATTTAAACCATACAGGACCGAGCCTTAACATTAAGCTGCCTGGGTTAAGATGGGTTCATGCAAAGGGGTGTGACTTTTAATGTCAAATCAAACACTGCGACTCAAGCAGCACTGCTGAGCAATTGGCTGCCGGCTGATGCCGCGTGCCACAAGTGGTTGCTCACATTTTTTTTTACCTTCAGCAGTTTGTTCCTTGTTTTAAGGAAGACTGTATTTCCCAGCAGGAATCAAATTACCCAGTCAGCAATTAGCACTAATCAGTCTCAGAGACTGTATAAGGACTCGATAAGCGCACTGAGAAGGTCTCTCACCCCGATAACGGTGTGATTCATCACACACGCGTCCTGAGGCACTGGGATGAAAAACAAAAAGGGTTCATTTTAATTATTCACCTACCCTCTCATCCAAAGTTACTGCTTAGGCATATGAATATGCAGTTCTCAGGAACATCCAATATAGCAAAAGACTTAAAGCACATTAGAACCTTATTACACTTGAAGAATGTTTCAGGTTCACTCACGAGCATGAACTAGAGCAGTAAAGGAGGAAGGAATGTGGAGGTTTAAGGAGCAGCAGAGAGAGGGGCAGGAAGTGGGACTGGAACCAAGACGGCGGACAGGAAGCTGAGATGGGGGGTGTCTGTACCGCAGTGACAGGAGGGGCAGCATTCGCCTGTGCTGCAGCGTAGCTCTGTGCCCAGCGGGCAGTTGGGGATGTCCATATCAAGGCAGGACACATTGGAGCGTGAGATGAACACCTCATTGTTGACCTTGACGCACTGATTGATCATGCACCTGTCCCAAGGTGAACGCCATGTTTCCCCCACCTGCACATAGACAGGAACTGACTGAACATGCTTGATTTTATATATCTGTACACCTGGATAATTCACTGGTGTGATCCAGGTTGGGCGAGCCAATTCACCAATAATAATAATCGGACATTGTTGCTGCTAATTGCTATTTTTATTCTTAACTCTCTTTATATTCTTTATTTTTGTCTCTATATTCTATTATTATTACAGTTTATATTTTATATCTTTACATTTTATTTTACTATATTTCATTCTTATCTTCTATTTTTATTTTTGTATTCTATTTGATTCTTAATAGGTCGGGCACTGCAAATACATTTCACAGCATGTCGTGCTATGTATGATTATGTATGTGACAAATAAAATTTGATTTTGAGTTTGGGTATCCCCCTCAAAGGTATCAAGAAGGCTCCTCAACATTGGTCTTCACTAGAAATGCCAGTTGTACCACTTCAATTATCTGAAGCCTTTATCTAAAGCAATTTACAGTAGAGGGAAGGGCTACAATTAATGTGCACTCCCAGGATTCTGAACCTACATCCATTAGCACAATGCTGTACCTGTTGAGCTACAGGAACAGCAGTACCGTGGCGTTACAGGTAAATTCTCACATGGGCAAGCTTACCACACGCAGGCGGCCACTGGAGACCATGTCACCCATGGGACTCCCTCTGGTTTCTTCCAGGCAGCTGGACTTACTGCATGTTCCGCAGCACTCACCCTCCTTGTGGGAGTAGCTGCTGCCCTGGGATCAAAGAGTAGGAGGGAGGTGATAGTCACCCGCAGATGTGCTTGGAGATGGAGGTCACAGCGGGCTGGATAAGGGGGGGGGGGTTCTGGAGTTTCTTACCAGCGGGCAGATCTGGTTGCAGACCTTGTCTGTACACTCGGCGAGGTGCAGGCCCGTGACCTCATCACGGTGTTCGGTACAGCGGCACATCTTACAGGCCTCCTCCCAATGATTACCCACCTGGTACACCACCCCTGACACCACACACACCTGGATACAGGAAAAGGTTAGTGGCTGTCATGTTTGGGGGAGATTTAGTGATAGGGATGGATAGATGGACAGGGGGGGACAGGGTCACCTTGTCGGCGAGGCAGGTGACTTCGGTGCAGTCACAGTCGTTGGTGACCGAGGAGGTGATGTACCCTGGGGGACAGGTGCGGGTGGAGTTGCGGCAGTTGCAGGCGCACTCGTAGGTCTCACAGCACTCTGTGGGCTTCGTTGTCAGCAACCGGTGGGGGGGGCAGAGAGGTGGAGCCTGCTGGTGACACGCCTCCCTCTTACAGGCTGGAAAAAAAGGGAGACGGGGCTGTGTCCGAATTCAGGGGCTGCATCCTTCGAAAAGGCTGCATCTGAAGACCGAATGTGTTGCAGCGGCATGACCAGGTCGTCCCTTTTCAGAGGCTCCCTTAAACGCAGCCTAGAAATGCGTTGTTTTGCCAAGATCCCAAGAATCACTACGTGAACCTTTGAAGGGCGCAGCCTACAAAGGCTATGAAAAATGCCCTTCGAAGGACACCACTCCTCAATTCGGACACAGCCAGAGACTGTCAGACATCTTGCAAGAAATGGGCAGCTCAGTCACCTTGAGAGGTGACATCATTTCACGGGTCGTTTGGCTTTAACTGAATCCTGGTTTCGTGATTCGCCTATGTTTGTCCTTCTCTCTCTTTCACCCCTCCTGGTAATCTGATCACGAAACCAACCTTCAGCTGCATCCTCTCCTTTTGCTTTTCCTAGGCTGTGGCTGAGCCAATTCAGATTTCTGATCTTTTGTTTTGTTTTTGATCTGCATTTGTTTGTTTGTTTTCCTTTTGTTCGCTTCCTCCATTGTGCTTAGGCCTGGCCTCTTATCCTTCCCGGTTTCTGTAAACCTGATACCCCACAAATAAAACAGTTTCCCAACGTCCATGCCAGTGTCACGCACTTTTGTTTGCCATGAAAACCACTCCATGGACATGTGTAAGTAAACAAGCCCGTGACAAAGCAGAGACGCATGTGTGCGTGCACAGCTTAGGACGCGGTGAGGGGAGGCACTCACCGCAATCATAGACGGGCCGGCATTGGCCAGGGTTGCTGAGGACCACACTCAAGCCATTGTCACAGTGGGGGACTTGGGGGAGGTCACAGGTGTCCAAATCACACACTGCAGGTAGATTATGGGGTGACCAGGTTAATGACCGGCACAACATTCGGAGTGGAGACATAAAGGGTAACTAGATTGACCAGGATGAAGAGACAGGGCAGCAGAGTGGACTGAGAAGGACAGAGGAATTGGAGATCTGGAGAACATACTGCACTCATACTCCGGACAGCAGTGCGACTCCTTTTTTTCTCTCAGGACCTCGCAGGGGGCACATACAGGAGCTGTGGAGAACAACGGGAACCTCGTTACCGGCGCCCATGTCTGCTCGACAATACTGCTGGACATGCATATATATACACACACACACACACACACATAGAGTATCTATAAGCACCCAGGTCTCTAATAGTGCTCAGATGATTAAGGGACGTGATCCACCACACAGATGGTGCTGTGTAGTCAACAGACTCAACAAGCGTATGACAGGTCCTTAATCTTCCTGTCCAGGTACATCACTAGTAATGAGATGAAGTCCTGTGCTTTGTCATGGTTCTAAAGCGAATGAATAGGTCTGTAACTTACTGTCAGTATACAATATTGATCAAGGGGCGGGATGGGTCTTTAGTCATGTTGTTGATGTGTAGTACACATGAAGCGAAGGGATGTAATTGTTGAGTAATTTGAGTGTTTAGCCGCAGTGCTGAGGTATACATTACAGATAAGCTGGACAGGTCCTTACGTGTCTTGTGGTTACATGGCTGAGCGGTGCAGTTTATCTGCTGGTTGGACAGACACATGCATATCTGACAGGGATTATCAGGAGAAATCCAGGTATCCAGGAACTGGAAACGGAAGTAAAAGAGCCGGTCAGAAAAAGCATCAGTAAAGGACAGAAGCTTCCCACATGCCTTGCTTTGTTACTTAATGAATATAACCTTCTTATGGATTTGCCTATTGTTCTGAAACGAATATTTAACTGAAATGAACATATAAAACAGCATGCTTTAAATACTGTAGTCGCATTGCTCATTGGATTCCTGTTGCATTTCTAAAACTGACCACAAGAGTGCGCCAATTCACCAACAATCGTCAGTTAATCTTTAGATAATCTCTGCTTGTCTTTACGGTTACTGTGAAATCCTTTGAAAAACCTTTGTTTTGTCTCCGTTTAATGGCAAAACTTGAAGCTTCTGCTAGCACTGGCTAATTCACTGACCTGGTGAGACTGTCCTCGCGAATCCAGGCACTGAGTGCATACGTCCGGACTGGCGCACACCCCCTCATGCAACACCAGTCCTGAGGGACAAAAGCAGCCCTCCATGGGCGAATCCATGCACAGGGAGCCATTGTGGTTCCTGTCACTGCCGGTGATGTGGCACTCTTCCGTACAGCCGGTGCGGCAGCTTTCGAATACCATGGTGCCGGGGCAGGGCATGGCTGGGAAAATGCGCGACACCCAGAGACCCAAATCAAACCGATGTTTGTTTGTCAAATGCACAACAGTACGGCAAAAAGTGCTACACGCAGGCAATGCAATGAGATTCTCTGACAGCTCCCTATAGCAAGCAACAGAAATATATAAAGAGAATCAGTAAAATAGTAATCGTCAAGTAGCAAAAATATTTTTTAAATCAAATAGAAATGTCAAAATGTGGAAACCGTCCATACTAACAGCCTAACAAGTCTCGCTGCTTGCGTACAGGGCTGGTTTCGACTGGCGCTACTTGTGGGTAGAAACAGTTACTAGTTCCCCTGATGGCAGGAGTGAAAAGTCTGTGGTTGGGAGGGAAGGGATCCTTGAGCATGGGTCTGGCCTTCTTGAGGCATCTATTTGTGCAGATGTCCTGGATATCAGGCAGGTTGGAAGCGTCAATACACTGGGCTGTCTGTAGATAGCACAATAGATGGCCGGAGCACTCAGAAGCTCAGGGCTGTCCCTGTGGACTGGACCAGCACCTCTGAGACTGCCGCTACACCCAGCTCGATCACTGAGGTGCATGTCAGGACCATTGAGCAAATCTGTTTGCAAACGGGAATTTCTCTTACGACAGAAGTCGCTGCTCCTCCAGTTGACGCAGACGCCCTGCATGCGGCAGAGGCGGGCGTAGGCGGACACCAGGTCGCACACCTCGTCGCCGTGGCAGGCATTCTGCTGGCACAGCTCCAGGAAGGGCATAGGCGGCACAGAAGCATGGCAGGCCGAGAAGGTGTCGGAACGCAGGACCTGGCAGCTGCTGGTGGCGGGGTAGGTGCACAGCTCACTCTGACGCGGCTGGCAAGGGGTCCCGTCAGCTCCGGGGAGGGTCCACTCCCGAACGAACGCCGCGACGTCTGCCGTTAGTGTGCCGTCACGGAGAATTAGGTCGTTCTGTTCATCCTGGTCACAGTGACCTGTAGCGACAAGCAGGTGGCACGATGATTAGGGAACTGCATTTGGAAAAAAAGTAAATCAGGCTCTCATTTCTGCAGGTCTTACCACCAGGAAATATATTTGATTTGCCTGGGTGGCTCAGTGGGTAACATCACATACTTCCAGGGTTGTGGGTTCGAATCTTACTCTGTGTGTGTGAGCATTATACATATTCTTACTGTTTTCCATAGAGGAAACCTCTTTGGGTATTTTGGTTTGCTGTGACGGTCCAAAACACACTGAGGTGAATCATTCTCTATAAATTGCCCATATCGTGACTGTATGTGTAACTGTGTGTCCTGTTATGGGCTGGCATCCCCTCCAGGGTGTCCCCTGCCCGGAATACACACTCAATGCTACCCTGTATTAGCAGATGGGTGACCTTTTTATGAAAACCAAAAGTAAACTGAGAACTAAATTAAATCTGTGTCAAAGTACAGTGTGTTCCTGAGAAAGAGACAAACAGAATAAAGTGGACCCCTTGTGACTGGTTGCTACAGAGACTTACCACAAAGCCCATATGTATGGTTGGTCAACGTGGTGGGACTCAGCTGGATGGTAAACTCGTTGCTTCGAGGCGTGAATGCTACCACATAGTCCAGAGCCTCCAGTCTCAGTTGGTGCATCACGGCCCCATACTGGGTCACCTCCATCCCCTGAGTCCTCAGAGGAACAGCAACTGGGAGCCCATTGACGGTAACCTACGGCACACATAGAGGCACCAATCTCAACCAAGTTGCACGGTACTTCATGTTATTCATTCGCTTAACTGCCCGTTCATGCTCAGGGAGCTCACTGATCCCTCAAATGAGGCATTTCAGCTAAAATAGAGGGAAATCTATATATTTGAGGTTTTTTAAGTTTGAGCCTCACAGACACATTTTCATACACATTTATAGTGACTTATAGCAACCCATTTTCACAGCTGTAAGCACCTAACTTGGCGTTCTCAAGCGTAGAGCTGTACATGTCACAAACGTAGTTTGTTGGGTGTCTAGTGCCAGTATTTCATTCCAAGGCAGCATACTGTAGGTACCTGGGTGTTTCTAGAACTTTTTAAGGCCCCGCCCCTGTATACAACCCTGATTGGCCAGGATGAAGGCTACATGTGAAAGTTAAGGCCTACCGTCATATCATCCTTCAGCAACACAATCAGGTCTCCACTCTTAACCTCCATGGTTTTCATGCAGATCTGGTTAGGGGAGGTGTGGCAGGGCCCATTGTGCAGCAGAACCTCCACCCCGGTGGGTCCATCGACTCGAAGCAAACTGTAGGAGCAGAACCCTTCAAGCTTCAGGGTTATCCCGTCAAACGTCACCACGTGATTGGTTGAGCTTCCTATGCAGATGCCTGAGGGTTTGTGGGAGAGTGAGACATACAGTCAGTGCAGTGACTGATGAATGAGAGATTACCATTTAAATCACCATACAAATTCTCCTAGAAATATTATCCCCTCAAAAAAATTGCATATATGTAAGTGATACCAGCCCCAACCCAAAGACCTGACACTCACCTAAACATACACACAACTGGACCACATCACTATTCCAAACCTTTTATGAATTTGATGGTGTGGTCAAGCTAAGAGAGACAATGGATGTGCTTGGGGTATATGGGAGGAGCATATCTGACAGGGGAGGAGTCTATCTGACAGGGGTGGGATCCCAACCCAGTATTACTGAAATACTAGATGGCTTGTGGGTGGAGCAGCCCCAGTGCTGCATTAAGGGAACAGTGGGTGTGGTATGTGACAGACGGGCAGGCCATGACTCACAGGGGCAGGCCCAACGGCAGCCGCAGGGTTCTGACACCTTGACGCTGTGCAGATTGTTCTTGCATACCGGCTTCTCCAGGCGCTCACAGTTTACTCGGTGGCTCTGGACCGTAACAGCCCCATTGGGGTGACACAGCAGGCTGTGGCACTGGTCGGCCAGGACCCAGGTGTCCCCAGGCTAAGCCACATGGATACATGCATCACACACAAGCACCATGTGGAGATTCCCATCATCTATGTAATTAATGTCAAACACCAGACCACCAAAACATACACAAAAACTTATAGCAGACAAAGTGTCATCTGATATTCACATTCTCTCACTCACTCATACACACACACAAACACACACACACACACACACACCAAGTTTAGATGAAAACAGGCAACAAAAACATTCAGTCTGTGACCTCAGTTTCCTCCAGGCACCAGGGGTATAATTAAAGCTGAAGGACCACAGTGCAGTGGTGTGAGATCGATGTCACGCACCTTGGACACGAGCCCCCCCCTCCATGGGCCCTTTTGCTCACCTTCCTCTGATTCCCGTTGTCATCCACGCACACCCCCGGGGGACCAGCTTGGGGACAGAGGCAAGCAACGCACATAATTACCCCAGCCACCATCACAGTAGTGGCTCTGTCAGCTGTAGCCGTGACGTTGCCGTCGTGGTACCGATATCGCTGGGGCCCCCTCACCTCTACAGAGCTTGTCGATGAAGGTGTGGCCCAGGGCGGCCATGACCTGCAGGTCCTCCATGCTGCTGAGATGCATGGCGTTATCCTGCATGCCGTACCCAGACAGACCGTCCAGTTGGGTGCGGTCATACCGGGAACCGATGCCAATAGGGAACACAGACACGCCTGCAAAATAACAGCTTGCATGAGCGTTTGTGCGTATGCGTGTGAGCCCTCCTGTGGGACACTGAGCACAATGAACCATAAGTAACGTGACAGTCCAGAAGAGAGATAAAAAAAACCCAATGCATTGTGGGTAACGGATCATTCCAAGGGGACACAGCAGATGCAAGGCGATGCAATGCACCATGGGTAATGTGAAATATGCGTCATGATTCACCTATAGTCCTTTTTAATTCTAGGGTGAGCAGTTCCAGCACCAGAGGGCTTGCTGGTTCTGTTCCTGCTGGAGCCCTAATTACCCTTATCTGTTTGCACATTTAAAAAAAAAATAAAATAAAACATACAAGTACAGAAATAGATAACAGATGGCATCACCAGTTCTGTGATATCACTCGTTCTGTCTCTACTCATTCCGGCATGGAAGTGCGGTCATACATACCAGCAGTCACGGCTTCATTTGCCGCCTCCAAGACGGAATCGGTCGACCTGTCTGTCACCAGCATTACCACGATCTTGACCACTCCAGGACGCCCCCCAGTGGAGGACGAGATGGCATTCTGGACGGCAAAGCGAAGGGCAGCACCTGTGTGACACGAAATACACGTCCACAAGTCAGTCCTTGGGGTGTGCTACCTCCTGTGTGCCTGGGTGAAAAAAACAGCTTTATCTAATTAGGTTTTAAGTACAGCGGTATAGTTTGACAGGTGTAGCTGTACGTTGGTGTATCATTTTCAGTGCTCCCTAGTTTAATAGTTTTACCCAATGCAGCAGGTGTGGCTTTCCTCTTCTTCATAGCGTCCACTAGGTGAAGCAGGTTATCTTGGCTCTGCTCAGCATGCCAAGGTACCTCTTCAATAATTCTGGAGCCATACCGGATAACTGACACCTGTGTGTGTTTTGGACCTGATTGGGGTGGGGTCAGACAACACAATGGTTCAACTTTTGTACTCTGGCTAAAGAGAATGGCTTTTTGTGGCCGGGACCAGTAAGTACCAATGTTAGCACTGCTGATGAATGTTTTGACAAACGTCCTGAAGTCTTCAAACTGGTCTGGTGCTCCGTCAAAACTCTCCTTCAGCAGGAACATGATATCCATGGGTTTGTCACACGGAACTGCAGACCGCAGAAAATCGACAGTCATTTCATTTTCTATGCTCTACATCATAGTAACCTCAATCTTTCTTACTAATTTGTATACTACTGTACAATAGTATAAATACAGTCATTTTTAAAAATAAGATATAAATACCCTTGTGGATAATGCGACTTCTAACAGCACTAAATCATTTTACCCACAGGTGACTGAAGACTCATGGCTAAATGAAGCTTCATAATCCTGCATTTATTTGACCCCACTAGATGGCACTCTTGGTTTGTATTTGGGCATATACATAGAGCACCATCTAGTGGGGTTAGAAAATACAGCAAGTGGTTCACAAAGCTTTATTTGGCCATCACTACTTCTTTTTCCAGGGGGTACAAATAAATTATTATTAAATACTAATGTGACTAACATAAGTCACATTTTCAAATTGAACTATACTAAATTATTTTATTGAACTAAATATGTTCGAAAAGCATTTTTATCTGACCAGAGTGGGTGCATTGTCACCCCCTGCACCCCCAATAAAATAAATTTTAACAACACATTTTAGTAAGAAATTAACACAACACGCTTCCATTATTTTAAACTTTACCTGAAGTTGGAAGTGTGGGTCTGGGAGCTAGAGTTGGTTCCCTGGGAGAAAGAGTAGGGCTTTGTGTTATTCTGGTGTACTGAGTGATGTTCACCACTTGGTTCACGATGGAGCTCAGGCTGTTGTAGCTGTCAACCATGATGGGTTTCTGGGGGAAACTGAAGGGTTCTAAGTCCACTTCCCGGATCTTTGGCCCCACCCCAATTGGGTAAATCACTGTATTGGACAGCTCAGTGGGCCGCTGGATCTGGTCTGTAGGTGGGTTGCTGGTAACCATAAACACCATGTTGAGTTTCTGCTCTGTGGAGGGCTGCGTATGAGCGGAGGTGGTTTGGGTCACAGTGCGTAGGGCGGTGCCGGTATTGGTGGCCGACCCGCCTCTCCAGCGGATCTTCCGGATCTCCTCCAGCGCTTGCTGTCGTTGCCGCAAGTCCATCCTCGAGAACTCCACTGTGATGGTAAGTGAGTACTGAACTACAGTGAAGCGCATATACTCCTCTCTCACCGATAGCTCCGTGATGATACTCTCTAGGAATTCCTTGGTCTTGTTAAAGTTGGTCTCTCCAACATTGTCCGAGCCCTCAATGACAAAGGTAATGTCTTTCATAGCCCACGTGGACAGCTGAGTTGTGGAGAGCTGGTTGATGGGCAAGGCTGCAGCAGTAGTGGGTGTCAGAAGCCTCTCGGTTGGAGTTACAAGCCAGCCAGTTCCAGACGTGACTGGGTTCACCGGCACAACAATGGCTTGTGTGGGCTTAGGCTTAGGAACCTCTGGTTCCAGACCCAAGGTGCACAGGTAGTCTGTGACCTCAACGATCCTGTCATCTAGCTCTTCAGTACTGCTAAGGATGTAGGCCCTGCTGTGAGAGTTAGCCTTTGTGATCTCATTGATCTGCATCATGTTGACTTTGGGGCCAATGGCTACAGCAAGGGTGATGATGTCTTTCTTCTTCAGTAGACGTTGGATGGACCTCATTGGCCGGGGGTTGGGGCTGGCAGTAAGCAGGACGGCCACGCGGCCAGCGTGCACACGCTTATCTTTGTCGTAGATGTAGACTGACAGGTACTTGATGGCCTCATCCATGAAGGCGATGTTACCGCCACTGTACTTCATCTCTTGTACCATCTTGCGGAAGATCCACTTCTGTACCTGCATCTCGTAACTCTTCACGCCCGAGTGGAAGAGCAGGACGGTAGCGCGTGTGTGCGCCGAGCCCATGCGGAAGCGCTCAACCACAGTCAGGATGAAGCGCTTCACTGCGCCGAAGTCCTCCTCCGTCAGTGCTGAGGAGCCATCCACCAGGAAGGCCAGGTCCATGGCACGGTCGCAGGCACCCTCTGGAACGGCCGTGGAGAAGGGCAGCGGGGTGGGGGTGGTCAAGGATGAGGTGGGGGCCACAGTGCTTGGTAATTCCACAGGGCACATCTCACAGGTTAGGTTGTTGTTCTCGCAATGACTGCAATAAGAAAAAAGAATACAGTAGAGGACGTCATTAGGGGGCCTTTGCAATTAAACCTATGAAACAGTTACAGTGTCAGGCTGTCTCCATAAACAAGGAATCTCAATCTAAAAGTGGATATAAAGACAATGGTTTGGGGATATTTCATGTGGTGATACCATTTCATCCTCTTAGTGCTGGAAATTAACCTCACCCCCTTGCCTGAGGCGAGGAATTTAGATGAAAGACAAGTACAAAAAAATTGAACCCAGCTGGCTAGTAGCAAAAATTCTTGAACTCCACTCCTGCACCCTCAGTTCCGTCTCTTGCAACATGCTAAACTCTGAATGTGTGTGTGTGTGTGGGGGGGTCCTCTCTATCTTGTTTCTTTTGCATATTGTCAAGCTTCAGGCTTCGGTGAGAAAATAAGAGGAATGATTAGCAAGGAAGGATGAGGAGGCGGCTGAACTGGACACTCTACATCTTCTGGCCACACTAAGATCATGTCGTAATCAGAACAAGAGCTAGCAGTGTTGGGGATTGGTCTGTAGGGTGAAGGAAAGCAGGAGAGCAACCGGACCGAGTCTGCAAAGATATCATCAACTGAACAGCTTGAGGTCTACACAGTCTTTATCCACGTCAGAGCTGAACATGGAGACCATAGGTAGGTCCCATCCTCACCAAAGCCCATCCTCACCAAATCTGGCAAAGCTCCGCCCTGTCATGGTTGAAGATGACCCTCTTGCCATGAGATATGCGTTGGCCTTCATGCATGCACACCTGGCACTCTGTGGGGCTCACGCACCTCATGGCCACCTCATCGAAGATCTTCCCTATGGGGGCCCAAAAAGGAGACCAGGATAACCACCAGGGGAGACCAGCTGCCACTCATGCTGAATTTGCCCTACGTATATCTCCATCCAAGAAGGTTAAAAATTTCTTGATCGTCTATTTATTTGTTCACTTGGCAGTAGCTTCTCTAAAGATGTAATTTACATAGCTTGCCACTGACCTGTAGGGCAGAAAGCATGGCAGCCCTCCAGGCATCCCTGGGGACAGTCCAGCGGCTCTGGGTGCTGGCAGGTTATGGGACAGGCACTGGCGCAGGTGTTGTACCTCCATTCACACTCAAACTCTGGTTCCGCCTTGTTCAGTTCCTGGCAGCTCAAGGCTGGGCAGTGACAAGGATATCATTTCCTATTTAATCGTTAAAGCAGTCATGCGACTTAGATGTGCCTTAGAATCACCTGTTCATTAAAACTTCCCAAAGAACCTCCTGCAGCTTTTCCGACTTAGAAGAAAGGAAATACGCCTTCAGGCCAGATGCTTGTCACAGATCACGTCACCAATTACCCGCAGTATCATTGAAATTACATACATTTACCTGATGCTTTTATCCAAAGCAACTTACAAAAGTTACAATTTATGTGGGATCCCTGGAATTTGAACCAACAACCTTTGGACTGTTAGCACAATGCCTACTTGTTGAGCTATAGCAATGTTTCCCAACCTAGTCCTCGGGGAATCCCAGACAGTCCATGTTTTTGCTTCCTCCCAGCTCCCAGCCAATCAGAAACATAGAATACCTGGTACAGCTGAGAGGAAGCAAAAACGTGGACTGTCTGGGGTTCCCCAAGGACTGAGTTGGGAAACACTGAGGTAGAGGATCTCATTTAAACCTCTGCACCAATGGATTTTCTGGGCAACAGTGTGTACTCACGGCAAAGGTCGTTGGACCTCCAGTGTACCTTCAGCCCCCTCTGGGCACACTCATGGGCATAGGTGGCGATGGCATCACAAAAGCACGAACAGTCCCCGACTGAGGAGCACGAGCAGGTGTCATGGATGCAGATCTCCCAGTAGGGCTCCGGATCCACCTGTCGGGTGGCAGGCAGAGAATTACACCCCCACTGAACCATGACAGCTTCGTCGTGGGGATGGACCGGGTGCCAAGCTAACAGGAGGCAGAGGCCTCGGTAACCCTTACCAGGTCATTGCATTCTGCGAAGAGCTCGCCAGTCAGCAAACCGCAGGACTGCTCCACGTTGACCAACTTCCCAATGTTGTCATTGCACTGATTCGGCAACTACAAAAGCAACACGAGTCTGAGAAAGAGGCGTTTTGTCGCTGTCCAATGAAAAACACACGTGAAAAAATCCATGATTCAGGAAGATGAAAAAGCCCATTTCTCAGAAACTACTTTACAAAATAAACCGCTGATAGAAACCTATCTTTATACAGATGTCAGTGACTGGTTTAATGTTTTAAATCGACTTATGTGGATTGTTTTCAGTCAGTCAAGACACAAACTAATATTGCTTTGCATTCATGATGAGCAATGATGTTAGTTAGCTACCTATCTCTAGCAATATAAAGTAATCCATGCAAATTACCATCATAAATGTGTGTTAACTAGTACAAGCATAAAAAGTAAATAGATGACTTCACAAAGCATCTTTGCATTGGTCAATCAGATGACAAAAGTTATCAGTAGACAGAGAAGAATGGATGTGTTAGTCACAATTGTCCAAATTGTGGACATATGCAGTTTTCATCAGACTGTGACGATATATACGGTATATGTATACATGTAGCTTGGCCAGAGCCGTTTTACAGGAGTACAGTACAACCTCCTTGCCAGTAGAGGGCTCTGATTTCCTTCTTACCGGCACTGCATCTGCACAGCTTGGGTTCACCTTCCAGGAGTTGCCGAAATCCGCAGCGACCACCTCCAGCTGGTTGTTACTGCTTATGAGGTCGTTGTTCTGGTTGCCATCGAAATTCCCACACAGGCCACAGACTTTCTCCTACGGGCCCACAGGAAGTAAAAGATGGAGACACATATGAATTCGCTTTTGCTAGAGTTCAGAACAGGCGAGTTTAAAATAATGCTGTACATCCTCAGCTATGGTTTACTCTAAATTACGAGACGCAATAGCACAAATCGCACCGTTACGCCATTTTATTTCAGAGAGAAAATATGTTAAAATATGCAAGATTTTAAACACACATTTCAAATTTGAATATGTATTTCCAGAACACAGCTCTTGTGTGAATTGAAAACCCTCTGAATAGACGTATTGGCAAGTGTTGTTCTGTTGTTCAAGAGTGATTCACATGCATCGACATTTGGCATTTAGGTGTGTGTGTGTGCGTGCGTGCGGGTGGGTGTGTGTGTGTGTGCGCGTGCGGGTGGGTGTGTGTGGGTGGTTTTGTATTTACCACATTGTGGGGGCCAAATGTCCTCGCAATGTGGTAAAATATATTACTTGTAGCTTGTGGGAACAGATATGAATACAGGGCTGTGTGTGTTGTGTGTGTGGTCCAGGTATAAATTACATTGTGGGGACAAAATATCCCCAGAATGTGATAAAAACCTGTCATTTTGATGGTGAGGGGCCATTTTTTCATTCCTTACATGGGGAAATTGAATTTAATCGAAATATGTGAAACCAATCAAAAAACTCAAAATGCCAAAAGTCTCAAATTTTATTAGGTTACTTATAGTTAAGGTTATGGATGGGTTAGGGTTAAGGATTGTCATGTTGGGATTAGAGTTTTCCCCATGGAAATCAATGCAGATTCCCCACAAAGATATAATTACAAACCTGCGTGTGTGTGGGGGGGGGGGGGGGGGGGGGGGGGCGGCCCGGCCACCCTCCCGCGTCTGCTCCTCTCTCCC
>JAODKE010000068.1:25185143-25221001 GCA_026779605.1 Mormyrus hasselquistii
TCGTTGGCCGGAGAGGGGGGAGCGGCCGGGTGGGGGTGGGGTGTGGGGGGGGGGGGGGGGGGGGGGGGGGGGGGGGGGGGGGGTGACACGCTTGCTCGTACCCTGTAGTGACTCTTGATCTGCACCACCAGTCTTGTCCCCTGGTCCCAGGTAATCATGATGTCCTTGCCCAGGAGAAGTATGTAGTAGAGGCCCGAACGCACAATCTCCACCTCCGTCTCCTTTAGCACCGGCTTCTTCATTGTCACCTGTGGAGAAGGATGGTGTCAGGAAGGGCAGAGATGCGGTGCGGAGCCCCTCGTAAGCGTCTCGGGTGGCTGCTGGCCCCGCCCACCTCGCCGTGCTCCAGGGCGATCAGGCCCCCCTTGTACAGCACGATGACCGACTTGCCGCACTTATGTCCTGTCACCCCGCATGCTGTGTTCTCCACCAGCACCCGGAAGGTACCATGACTGTCACCACAGAAATCCTGAACAAAATAAGAATCGGAGACATGGTTAAAGAAAATGTAGCAAATTGAAGCTCTTGGCCAATTAGCGGTGCATGTACAGGGGTGGAGTCAGTGAGGCGCTGGTCCTAGCAGAAATCTGATTGGTCTCCGCTCCTGTCAGTCATGGATTAAAAACATATCATTGGCTAATAATAACAATGGTTCTTTTTTTATGAATTACAGCCCTGTTATGCCCCCATCTTAAAAAAATCCCAGAACCCCTGCTCCAGTACATCTGGCCCCCCCAGATCGTGATTGTAGGACCCTTGGCATAGAGGCAGATCACTCTCTCAGCGCTGGGCGGCTCACCTGGACCAGTACATACTGGCAGAGCCCGGGGAAGGTGAATTTCAGCCCGTCGAAGGTGATGTAGTGGGACTCACCGACGGTCTTGCAGGACGCGTCACACACCTTTTGAGTGCACTCCCATTTACGGTTGTTACACATGCTGGCAGGACAGATAGAGTGAAAGAAATGGAGAGAAACCAGTGCTGTCGTCTGATACCAGACACCTGAGTCCCAGCCATGATGTACAGTTGAGTAGGTTAGATTTTACGTTAACATCATAACTTAAATAGTAATACATGATAAGTCCAACAATGACACACTACTGAAAAATCAAACCCAATACCTTTACAAAGTTATACAGAGATGCAGACATATAAAGCAGAAATTTTCCTAGATTGTTCCTTGGCACTGAGTAATTTACCAGGTATTACAGCCCATGGTGATTGTTTGGCCTGACTTGTACGGCTTGTTGTTATGGAAACAGGGGCACTGATCCGGAGGGATACATTTATTTTTATGCCGGACCTGCATGACAACAGATTTAGATTAAATTAGATTTGATTAAGACTAGAACTGATAAAAGAACTTCCAACATTAATCATTCACTTTTACCGTATTTACTTGCAGGACTTATACAGCTGGATGATGTGCTATGCTAAACCACTCAAGAATCCATTTACATTTAAAATGATTTATTCAGCAGACGCTTTTGTCCAAAGTAAAGCAAATGGTACAAGAAAAATATGTCATGTGGACAAGAGTGTTAATAAAATGGTTTACCTACAGTCATAAGAGTGATGCGAGTTACATTTATTACGTGTAATACGCGTTCAGCCCAGCCAATGGAAAGCAAGCAGACATTTTCAGGTTTGCAGTAAGACGCACCGTCCCGGGGGGGCAGGTGCAGCCCGAGACACAGCCCTGGCTCACACACTCCAGGTCGTATGTCTGGCAGGTCTTGGCACATTCAATGCCCTGGTCCTGGTGGCTGGCGCAGAGCAGATTCTCCAGGGGGGGCTGGCAGGTGACGGACCGACGTGCTGTGTATGGTGAGTATGCAAATATGGACATACTAATGGCAGCGTGCCCCGGTTAAATAATTTATCTACGGCCCAGAGGGTTCTGGCCGGGGCTGGTGGTGCAGAAAAGCAGTGTTACCCCTGGCTGGTGGGAGATCTTCGAAGAAGAGGTCCGACAGCATGGCTGTTGACATGTGGCTGGAGCTGCAGTGCATCGCTCCATCCTCGCAGTAGCTGCGGACATTCAGAGGAAGCGGCTGTAATATTAGCGTTAGCTGAGGAATAGCCGCAGTTTTGGCGGCACGCCCACTCACCAGATGCTCTGGTGGCTGGACAGGACGTCGTTGGGCTGGAAGATCTCGCCATCGTAGTGGCAGGGGCAACGGTTGCGGGGGACGCACTCTCCCGCGTCGTTCAGGAACAGCCCCTGGGGGCAGTAGCAGCCTTCCATACACAGCTCCCGGCATTCCGAGTCCGGGAAAGAGATGGAGCGGCAGGTCTGGTTACAGGGGCTCCCGCACTGCTCATACACCTGGCCCTGAGGGCAGTGCATGGCTGGAATAAAACAAGACCAGTCAGAGTGCAGGTTCCGACTCCCGAGAGAACCAGCACCTTCCCGAAGAAGCAGGAAGATGGTATTCGGCTACATTCCTGCTCAAACTAAATCTGGACCATCTACACAAAGCAGGCCTATCATTCATCCCACTAATGACCCATTAGTTCAGCTTCTTATTTCACAAGAGTTAAACCAGAATCAGAATCAGAATTGGACCCTTACTGGGCTCAAAAGGGTAACTGGACTGGAGTCCAGTTCATAGTAAAAGGATTCGTGGGAGTTTAAGCCACCTGTCAATATACCCCGCAGCATCGGGGTCGTTTCTGGCCGAGAGCTTTGTTGCCAAGGGAACCATTACCGCAGAACTTGGGACTCCTCCAGTTGACTAAGACCCCCTTCCTGGCGCAGGCGGCGGCGTAGCTGGCCACAGCGGAGCAGAGGCACTCCTGGCCATCGGTGCAGGAGCAGACGTCGAAGCGGCAGTTCCGCAGGAAGGGCGCGGGGTTCACCTCATCATGGCACGGCTCGAACTGGATGGAGAGCAGCACCGTGCAGGCCTCCTCTGCGGAGCGGACTGCGGGGCGGGAGGGTGATGAGAGCCAAAGGGAAGGAGACCCCACCACGTGTTTTACTAAGAAAACCGCCAATCATGCGTGGCAAGTGTGCCTTGCCATCAGAGGGCATCAGGACACTTCCGTCGATGAACACGGGAGGAAGGCACACCTCTCTTGGGGTTGAGGATGCAGGGGTCGACGTCCTGCTTGGCGACATTGTTGCAGTCCCCGCTCGTTTTCCAGGAGTTTCCGAAGCCGACCACCTGCGTCTCCACGAGCCCACTGGTGGTCAGAAAGTCGTCGCCCTGGTTTCCATTGTAGTTCCCGCAGAGGCCACACGTCTTACCCGCAAACACAGGTCCCAACTGTCACATGAGAAAAAGAACGCTCCCTTGGTTATTAATGACACTAAAGAAACCTTGTCCCTCTTTGCTACGGCAAACCCCGAGGGGGCAAATACCTTAATACAAAAGCAAATGCTCACTAAACATAGTATTATAAACATTATAAACATAATTCTGTTTCATAAAAGCTTAAGGGTACAACAGCAGACCCCGGAATCTCTTGCTATTTCTTTAACCAGAGCTACTGTTGTTACAGGAAAAGCTCATCTGACATCTATATCCTGACTCTCTATACTGTAGATACATATCTCTGCATCACATGATGACACCCTGAAGCAGTGTTTCCCAATCCGGTCCTTGGGGACCCACAGTCGGTCCATGTTTTTGCCCCCTCCCTGCGCTAAGGTGTCACAGCATGCAGTGTATCGTCCATCGGGACCAGGCTTTAACTCTCACCTTGAGTAGGATCTCGCCCCGGCCATCCCAGTCCATCTGGAAATCGTCCCCGTAAGACAGTCGCACTGAGGACAGCACTGTCCTCTGTATGCGGAGAAGTCCTGTAGGGAGACCACAGTGTTTTCTGTGCTATGTTCCTATTTGTTCTTCACTCTATACTAGATTTTCTAGCCCGGCTGATGTTTATATCCAAAGCAAGCTACTGATTTTCCCCATTTTCTACAGCAATGTGGTTTATTATTATTTATATATTAAAGTGACATATTCAATCCCTACTTTGATATCTACAGAATCTTTCATCCTTGATGTATTTAGTGAGGCACAAAAAGTTAACAAGGATCTCATTTCCTGCCTGGGAACCAGGGTCGTTAATGAGCTTCCCCTTAACAAGAATGCAGGGGGCGTGACCTGACACGCTCTGTGGCAACTACACACCATGAAGCAGGGGCAGCTGGACGTCCATGCCGTCCACAGCGACCACACCGCCGTGCTTCAGCTTCACCGTCGCGTTGGCCAGCCCGTGGAAGCGCAGGGCCGCTGAGCGCGTGCAGACCGCGTCCTGGTCGTCGGCACACTGCAGACAGACATCACACGCACTTTAAGCCCAGCATCTACGTCCGGACTTTGGATCCCATCGCTTCAGTCATATTTAGTCTACGTGTCTTCTGAGTACAGCAGCCTTATCTTCACCTCGATATTTTTCCACAATAATTATGATCCCTTTTTTTCTCCTGAACTTGCTTATCCTGTATTAACTTCTGTTAGCTTCTGTTTTCACCCAACTTGGACTTTCTGATAATCTCTCATCCTGTTTGTCCAAAATTCCATGGAGCTCAAATGGTTTATAATTCCTATCCTGCCTAAAAGCACTCGACATCGTGTCTGTACCGTCTGTCCATTCTGTGAACGTTGGCTGCGATTGTGTTTGGCTTCCTGATTCCCATTTCCCGTGTTTCTCTGCTTATAGTAAAACACTCGGTCAGTTTCTTTTGGATGCATATATGCGTGTTTATATATTTATTTATTTTTTTAATGCGTGTTTAAATCACTGGCACGCTCATTAATGCGGAAACAGACAGATCACCCGTAACAGGTACAGTATGTTCTGTTTATTGGCTGACTGAGTAGTGGGGCTGGTTTTTCAAGGCCGAACTGTCACCAGAGCTCATTTTTACCTGCACCGTTTCAATGATGGCAGAGAACAGGTTGTCCTGACAGTCTTTGGCCAAAAGGTACTGACAGGTCCCGCTGAAGGTGAAGAACTTGTTATCGAATGTCTTGAAGTGGGACTGGCCAGTGACCAAGCACTCCCCTGAGGAGAGAGGAGCACGCAGAGTGAAACAGCATTCCTCCGGCATAAAACCGGAGTGACACCGGTTCTGGCACTCAAACTAAAGAGGCCGTGGAAAAAGACAGGGAGTGCCGGGCCTTTAACTTTCATGGAGACATATATTGTGCTTCGGCCCACACCAGTCCGAGTCACCTTCTGACCCCAGCTCAGATTACGCTCTACCACACACACACACACACACACTGCCAGGACATGATTAGATCAAATCAGTCTAGGCATTGATTGCCGTTGTGTGGCAAAATAAGATAATAGCAGAGATGGCTAATGCTGTTCTTCCACAGGACCCGGGGCTGACTTGCCTGCTGCCTGTTAATAACCAGGTAAACACCAGATACCTGCCACTCATATGAAGGCAGATAACCAGACACCTAAAAGCACCTTCTCATGCACCCAGCCCAATTTATTCATACACCAGCTACCTCAACTGACTATATTATAATTCAAATTAAGACTTTCCTTTGAGAATCTTCTGCCTTCTTCCCAAGAATAAATATGAAAACTTTTGCAGAAACGAGCCTGATGTGTGTGGATTAGAGATGCGGAAGGGAAAAGGGCAGCATTGTTGCTGATCAAATTTAGGAGCAATTTGTTTTAAAAGCACTTCAGTTCAGGCTACCCCATCTCTTTGTCTTGGGCTTTTTAAATCGGTCTTTCCCAGCCTGGTCCATGGGGACCCCCAGACAGTCCACATTCTTACTGTGGGAGCTGGGAGGGAGCAAAAATGTGGACTGTGGTGGGATCCCCACAGACCAGGCAAGGAAGCACTGTTTTAAATGACTATTTGCAAAGATAGCACGGGCAGTCATATGAAACTGGCTATGTTTTTGAGAAGAGAAAAGGCACAGCTGTCAGTGGGAAGAAAGAGAGAGAGACTGACTGGAAGCCAAGGGTAAAAAACTGCTAGAAACGAAAGAAGTAGAAGGTACAGATCCGAAAGTCAAAATTCGGACCAAGATTTTGTTTCAACCAACCAGCTGTGAGTTGACTCTTTATACTCAACTGGTTAGTTTAAACAAAATCTTGAATCAAGGAAGGATGTTCTCTTGCGAATATACCCAACTAGTCTCCGTTGGTACCTTCCATTTTCATTCCATTTAGAAATTTCAGGGGGGAGGGCATTTAACTCATGTGGGCAATTTTATTGCTTATTTATGTCGGGGGGCTCAAACCCCTTATTTACATGGTTATATACTGTATCTGATGCTCACCTGGGCAGCCTTCGTTGGTGCACTCCCAGGAGCCATGGCGACAAACACTGGGAGCGAAAAAGAGCCAGCATTACTGGGGCATCGTGGTGGGGCTCAGCATGCTGGCTGGGGGGGGGGGGGGTACTCACCAGGTGTTGCAGTCCTGAGGGATGCTGGATCCAGGGGGGTAGCGCCTGCCCTTGTGCATGCACGAGCACTGAGAAACAGGGACACAGCGGGTGCCATCCAAAACCTTCCCCACTGCCATTCAAACAGGGGGACAACAGCTGTGTTACATGATGCTCATGCATGTATGCAAAGACAAGAGTAGCAACAATTCATGGAGCATGCCTCTACCTGGGCAGGTGCAGCCATCAATGCACTCCTCTTTGCATACTTCGTGGATGTTGAGGCTCTGGCAAGTGGCGGCACAGGGTTTGGCGCATTCGCTGTACTGCATCCCCACCGGGCACCTAGGGGCTAAAGGGCGCAGAACAGAACGCACCATTCAACCTCATCACTGCCTCAGCTGCGGTCAGCTTCTGAGTAAGTGGGTCAATAAACCTAGCAGACAATGACGGGACTGTAGGCAAATGGGTGCGTCGGCTTAGCTGAATGATCCCGGAGGAGACATTCACATTACATTTAATTTATTTAGCAGATGGTTAAATCACTTTGCTGATCCTGGGATTTGAACTAATGACCTTCCGGTAACAGGCATCGTGCTATAACCTGCTGAGCCACACACTGCCCTACTCTGCATCAGAGAAAGGGAGCATCATTGCTCAGTGGGACCGGTGTCATGAAGCTACAGAAGAGAATTAGCAAACATATCTTAGGAGGTGGGTTTTACTGCAGGCAGGGACTGGGGGGGAGGGACCCACCGCACTGGCTATCGGCCTGCCAGGCATGAAGGAAGATGTTGTGGGAAGCGCAGGTCCTGGCGTACTCCAGCAGGGCTTGGCAATGGCAGCTGGGCTTTCCGTCACACTGGCATACATCCTCCTCACACAGCAAGGCGAAAGCCTCGGGGTCCACCAGGTGGCCACAGCGCAGGAACGAGGCAGAGCTGCGCAGCAAGTTGCACCTGCTCATCAGATCCTGCGGGGGGCGACGAGGGGAAGCCCATGTGACCAGCTGCAGTTTTCATAACCCAAAGACAAACAGGCTCGGGGGAAGACTGACCAAGCGTGATACAGCATCTTTAGGAAGTACAGTCATCCCTTCACATTCGTGAGGGTTACGGGAGGAAGATCCCCACAAATCTGAAAATTTGTGTATAATACTTGGGCACTTAAAAATGCAAAAACTCACTGCAAGTCTAAGAGTTACTGCATGAAACGCAAGATTCCACAGAGACATGGAACACGTGAGTGAGCTTGGTTTCGGAGCCATAAATGTGCAGCATGCCCAAATCAAGATGCATACATCCCAGTGTTCTTTTTTTAAATATATTTTTTAATTAAAGATATAGTATGCACTATTTTTTTAGCTTATGCATTATAGGTGAGTTTCTGCAATCTTTAAATAAGCTCCAGAAATATTCCCATTCAATTGGTCACGGCCACCTCGTGAATAACCGAAACCACAAATGTAAAATTCACAAATGTGGGGTGACTGTCCTTACTTCTGCCAGAAAAACACTGTGTTGACAGCTGTCTAGCAATGACCCTATTGTTCCCGTAAGGGAAAATCTCTTGTGACTTCCCTGCCCAGTCACCGTGTCACATGGTCCTGTTTGCTGTCGCAACTTGAAGAATTCTCATAGCGGTACGTGTGGTATGTTAATGAAATGTGCATGGTGTAATTGGCTACAATGTGATTTTTGCTGGGCACCAAATACTACTGTATTTAAGGGCTAATGCATCATGGTATAAAACAGTTCTGCGTGATGCGGAAAGGCAAGACGTGGCATACCGCGGTGCTGCTGGATGTATTGCAAGTCTTGCTGGGAGGAGACACACGTCGGCAGGCCTCCCCGGTATCATGCATGGCCCAAGAGTTGGCGAAGTCATAGCTGCTCTCAGTAAGGAATCCTAGGAAAATAATTCAGTGAGTCAGTCCAATGACAGATTTTCTGTGAGCTACAAAAATGCACAAGCAAAATCTTTCAAGTGCCTTAGTGACTAATCGTAACATTTCACCTGCATCAGAAAAATAGGTGCTGAAAGCTGAATTTATATAAAACCCTTTCCCCCTTTTCCTGTATGCGAGGCCATTTTCCTGAATTCCCGAAAGCCTACTCCAGTCATTTCCTTGCAGTTAAAGGCCATAACCAGGACCTGCCCATTTCAGATGAATTGTGAGAAATTCTATAGGAGTTTCAAGACAAAGAGGTCTAGAGGGAAACTTAGACGAAAAATATACAGAAAACAGTGATGGTTCTCTTTTGAAGAGTATTTGTAACATATCTTATTGCCTTACTGATAGTTCAACCAGACAAACACACCATGATTAGTGTCTGCAGTCAACAGTCTGCTCTTTGAGAACCTCATTGTTATGGAGACTCTGAGACAGCTGCCTTCATCACAGACCTTCCTGAGCCATATAGTCATCCTCAGGTATGGCGTTGAAATTGCCGCACAGGCCACAGGTCCGGTTGAAAAGCTGTTCAGACAACGTCACGTCCACATTGCCAGCAGAGTCTATCTTCACCGTGAACCCGAACTCCTCGCTCCACAGCTTGTAGTAGCCCAGCTCAGCCCCGGCGAAGATGGTTTTGGAGGCATATGGCAGCGAGAGCCTGGGTGAGGGGATGACAGTAAGTGTGGCTGTGTCTCTGTCCGGGTATTAGCTACCATGCAAACACTCATTTTGACTGATTTAGTTTTTTGATTGCAGTTACAGATTTTTATAAAACTGAGGTTATCCTTGTGGGGACCTTTTTACCCCACAAGGTAATAAGTTTTTATGACATTGTGGGGGAGTCTGGTCTCGAAAATGTAATAATGACCAATACACACACACACACACACACACACACACACACACCACTGACACAAAGGCACAGGCCATAGGCTTATCATATATAAATGACAAAGTACAAATATATTTTTGTATTAATACCTAAAGCAACATTAGTGTACATCAGGGCTCTACAAATCTGGCCCTCGATTCCAAATCCAGGCCTTGTTTTCGATTCTGCCAGGTAGTTCGTTTAATAATTACTGATTCTGATTGGCCACAGAGGCTTCACACCTGGCTTACAGGTGAAGGAAGGAAAGTCAGCAGCACTCGGCCCTTGAGGGCTTAGCCTTAGTATACAGTATACATAGGAAACATCACATTTGATATTCGGAACTGAAGGCGTTTTACAGTTTATATCAGTTTGCTTCTACTTGTATTTTATGAAATATTGCACTGTTTGCTAGTTTTTCTCACACTTGTAATATAATAGGATATGCTAGCTGCAGTGCCTCAGGCTCTCTCACAGGTGTGACTTAAACAGGTAAAACAGCCTCTCATGGAGCTGCAATCTCCAGCCAGTTGGCCCTAAGCCTCGTGCATTACGGAGCATGAAGTGTTCGCGTCCAGGCCGGCTACCTGCTCTCCCCTTGGCTCAATCTGCCGTCTGCAGTCATGTGAAGCTCATAAAACTCTCCCAAATACAGGGAGATGCCTTTCCTGTCCCCGTGCCGGAAATCACCTGTAAAGCCATAAGCCACCAGTCAGCGATGTTACACTTTGCGATTATGACCAGGATGAGTAGGGGAAAGTGTACACTGGGGCTTTGGGCCCCAGGCCGCAGGAAGAAGGCAGCCAGCAGGGGGCGTTACGGTGCAAACAGGCCGTGCTCCCTACCCAACAGGGTGAAGCCGCGATTACTGCAGTCGCCTGCCAGCATGTAGCTGCAGTCGCCAGGGAAGTCGTACAGCACGCCGTCAAACGTGTGGATGTGGTAACGACCGAAGAGGCTACAGCGGCCCGCCGATGTGCCACCCTCTGCCCCTGGCGCCCACGGTAGTACAGCCCAGCCTGGGGATGAGGAACGGGCAGACATCAGCCTCATAACCCCCCCGACTGCAACTGCTGGCTCCAGTTAATATATCTGTGTGCATTACATATATAATCACACTATAGCATTACATATAAGCTTTAGCCATGTATTTCTGCGACTTTTAAAGTAACCCGTCTTCCCTAGAGTGACAGTTTGACTTAAAGATAATCAGACTCCAGGCAGCAAGGACCAAAGCCCTGCGGTCACAGCAAAGGTCCCTGAGAGTCATTTCTACTGTCATTTGTACAAGCGAGCAACTCCATAGATGATTGTTTAAGCTTGTGCTCTGAACAAACATACCCACATATCTATTGCTGTCCAACCAGGAATAAATATTAAACTTAGATTAGATGAACATTATTGATCCCTAGTGGAAGTTCTTGTGCATACAGCAGCAAGGAAGGTAGTGCACAAACATACATTTAGTGTGAAACAGAGAAGGTACAAAGACAATACGATTAAACAAACAAGCAGAGGTGGACATTTCAGGTCCAGAAAGCTAAAATCCAAACCAGAATTTTGTTTCAACCAACCAATTGAGCATAAAGAGTCACAGTCACAGAGTACTCTACTGGTTGGTTGAAACAAAATCCTGGTTTGGATTTTTACTTTCTGGACCTGAAATGTCCACCTATGCGTGCAAACAAATACAAACTTCTGTACAACATTCAGTAGAGCTTAAAATGACTCAATATGAGAACCATTCTACAGTGAATAAATAATTATGATGATGATGGTGGTGATCATGGGTGGTGCTATAGATTTTTGGCCCCATGAAATCATATCATATTGGGCCCCCAATTCAAGGGGCCCTTGAAATTGGCCTAACTTCCCTTCCTTTACGATGCCCCCGGTGATGATGATGATGACGACAATGTCTGCCACAAACCTACCGGTTATGTAAATGAGGCAGGTCCAGATCACCCCAGGCCATCTGTATCTCTCCATCTAAACACAGACGCGGTAATTAACTGGACTGATTTAATGTGCAAGGCCTTGCCGTTACTGCATCTACGTACTGTAGGCGCTGACGTGTCACCCGCCGTCATGCAGTTCATCTGCACAGGTAAATAAATATCCCCCAGTGTTATGAATAAAGATAAGCCCATTACAAAAAGGGCAAAAAAGACCAGTTAATGAAGTGCAAATGAAACTTCAAAGGAATAAAATTATGCAGAGTGCTGTACACTGCTCTTTAATTACGGTTCAATGTATTTTTTGTAAAAGCCAATAATAAACATCCACCTATCCACTGTCCCACTGCCTATCTCAGTCAGGAGAAGCATAGAGGGGGGCCACGCCCTGCATGAGATGCCAGTCCATTACAGGGCTTTGGCATGCACATACGAGCAGGGTGTGGATGCCAATTAGCCCAACTGCATGCCTTCGCACAAACACTATACGAGGAGCACATGCACACCCATACAGGCAGACATCAGAACCCCAAACCTGCAAGCGTGGGACGACAGTGTCACCCACTCAGCCATGGGGCTACCCCAAATGCAACCTGTTCTAACAAAAACACCATAACTGCAGGAATTGTGTTTAATAATGCAGAGGCCAAATTAATAATGCAGAATGTTTTCTGATGAGGCTTTATTGCGTATTTAAGACTACACAATAAATCAGAAGGCACTGAAAAGTAAACAACGCTTTGTTAATTGACTATCGATCTATAATCAATAGATCTGTCACATCTGCTTCATCGCACTCTGCCCCGCTAGCTGTGAATCACTTCGGATCTGGCGAGGATCCCAGAATGTCTACCTTAGCTCTGCAGTCCGCCCGCGGCATGGAACTCGTTGCAATCCTGTCCGATTAGCCCTGAGCTCTAGTCTGGACCAGACATGGAACTCTGGGAAAGCCTGGTCCACATTGCAGGCTTATATAAGGCAGGAAGCCCCCCTTCCCCTCACTGGCCAATGAAATGTCAGACTGATATTATGACAGGGTTGTATCCGTTTTGCCCAAGGCGTTGACGTGGTCACAGAGGAGTTCCTCGCTAGAGTGCCGTGTTGGCTTAATTGCCAGGTAAAAACAATAGAAGGAAACATGAGTTTCTGAAGGACTGATAGATGTGTCTCGCCACATAAGATAAGCACGGGCCATTTTTATGATCCTTGCCAAAACAGAATTGTTTTCCCAAAGACCCCATTTAGCATAAATCTCACTGGACATTTATTACATGTAATTTTATGGGGTAGCAGTGTGACTCAGTGTGAAGCACTGTGGCCCTATGACCCCATGGTCTGGGGTCTGAATAGTGTGTGTGGTTTGCATGTATCCAATTTGTTTGGACAGCAGGAGGAAGCGGTGTGTATGCATGAGGGCCCTGCGATGACCTGGTATCCTATGCAGGGTGTTCCCCTGTTTGTGCCCTGTGCATGCTGGGATGTCTGTGACCCTGTCCTGAGAAAGTGATTAATGGATGGATATACTGACAACATATTGCAGACAGACTTGACAAAAATGATATGAGGGCAGTTACAGAAAGCTCAGAAGTCAATATGGAAGTCTATGTAAGGTTGTTGGTTTTTTGTCTTTCTGATAGCGACTGATTTACATCTTGGACGCAAGGAAAACTTAGATTGCATCCTAATAATACCTTTGAGGAATGAGCTAAGATCTGCATATCCAGTTCACATCATGGGTGCCATGAAAGGACGGAGTTCCACATCCCTACTGTAAAGTCATTAATGACCAACTGTGAAACTGAAACTATTAATGGATTTAATTTTTACTACTGGCTTAAAACGTAGGTGGTTTCTTTGATTTCAATGTGCTCTGTTTTGGCGCCCAGTTGCCACTTGATACTTTTCTGACATAATCTGATTATGTCAGTGTTGGTTCAAAGCTCCCAAAGGGTAAGGTGGTGTTTTTTTGGGTGGCAATTCAGACTCATCCAGCGCTGTAGGGGGTTGGTACTGCCAGTTAATCCCACTAACTCACTGCAATTACCACTGTGCTGACAGCTACTGGGCTCTGGCCCCAGCGAGGAGTTAGCGCGGGATTTTATGAGTGTTTGCGCACCAGTGGGTATACATTTCATCACTGCCCTCATTGGCATCAGAAACCCTGCCAGCGCATGCCCGCGTTGTCCGCAGGGAGAGGGAGAAAAAGCTGAATAAAACCGCCTATTGTGACTCTGGTAGTCTTCTTGTCAGAAGCCTTACCCCCTGCTCGCCTTCGACTTGGCCTCACCGTATCTGCCTGCAGACAAAACGATTCAGTGACAGGCTAACGGCATTCCCTAAAAGAGAAGAAAAACCTTCTCAAGGACGGCTTTGTGTCGGGACAGTGCATGCCAAGATTAAAGCGGTGTTGTTTCGGAAGAGGGACACATGAGGCCTTTTACAAAGGCATTAAAAGGAACATTATACGCAAGTTTTGTGAGTAAATAGTTGCTTCTCCTCCCCATTAAATAGTCAAATGTGTACAGACAAAAATTTAAAAAGTTCCAGCTGCAGAACAGGGAGTCTCTAAGGCTTCAGGTTTGTTTGCGTCTGAAAGATCTCACTGTCAGCTCCTCAACAAAATATTGCTTGCCCAGAGCGAATACAAAAATCGCATGATAGCGGCAACACTGATTTCTCTGAAGAATTTCAGGTCAGATAGCAAATTACTCAAGGATATTCAAAATAATCATCTTTCACAAACAATGTTTATATATATATATATATATATATGGTAGGAAACTGCTCTCTGACAAAGAGCTGATAGGGCCCTGCAGTCGGGGGAAAAACTTTCCTGGTGTTTGTCCAAAGGGACATCGGGGGCAGAGACAATGTCTGCCACATTCCTTGCATTTCTCCACAGCTGAGTCAAATGTTTCTCCCCTCCCTCTCCCTCTTTAAGACCAGAGAACTGGAGTAGCTCTCTGCCTCAAAACAAACACAAAATGTAACACAACACCTCCTTCTGAGATGCGAAAACGTCAGGAAAACCTCCTCCGTGTGCATCTGAATGGGTACAATGAAAACATGATGGACAGCCTCTGGTCTGCGGTATAAATGCAGAGATCTTTTCCAGCAAGGAATAATCAGCTGGGCACAGTGATGCAGCAGCGACAGAGAGCTGCAATCAAAGTTAATTAAATGAATAAATGCAGAGGTACCCAAAAATAAAGGCAAAATGAGGCTTTTAAGTTCAGTAGTTTAGTTGCTATTAGTGAACAAAATCCAGGTATACAAATAAAAAACACCAACTTTATAACATAGCAGGAGCAGTATAATGTAATAGCACCATCCTGCAGACCCAGGTGGGGCTGCATCTGCCTGGCTTCAGAATCCATACCGTCACATGCAAAACTGCACGTATCCATTGGGTTTGTCTGTTTCTAAACAGAATGGAACAAGGGCCTGGCCTAAGGTCTGCAAGCTAATCCTTCCTACGCTAGGTGACTTGTCAGCCACTCTACTCACTTCTTATTGTTTGGGATCAGTTCTTTAGGGGTGGGGCTTTAGGGATGGGGGAGTTCAAACAAAGGAAGTGCGGTCTGATCCCTCCAAATCCAGAAAGAAATTCATAAAGCTGCAGGGATTCATTATGAACAAAATAAATAAGTAATAAAGAAAACACAGCATCATAAAAGATATGGCAAATATACAAGACAACAACAAAAACAAAACAAGAACAACAATAATAGTATTATTAATAATATTATTATTATTAATAATAATAATAATAATAATAATAATAATAATCCTATAAAAGGGGATACTGAGCAATATTCATTCTTCATGGAAAAGTAAAGGAATACCAGTGTATTTTACTGGTATTTGCAGTGGCCACACAAATATACACTATTTAAATGCAACAGAACTTTCTTGAAGCATCTTCTGAGATAATCACATACTGTACAGTACAAAAGTCTTTTGGAAAGGAAATGTACATTTAAAGCTAGATATCTGGGGCCTCATGTATAACGACGTGTGCAGAATTCACACTAAAACATGGCATACGGACAAAACTAGGAATGTGCGTAAGCAAGAAAAAATCCAGATGCATAAAATTGTGCGTAAGCACAAATCTACATTCCCTTTATAAATTCCAATGAGCGTAAAATTTTACGTACGTGAACGAGTCCACAGCCACCCCCTGACTCACCCATAATTATGTATCTTTGCATATGTAAATCTGTAAAAATACCCGCTTTGTTCTATGTTTTTCTTAAACGACAATGGATAAACCACATGGGAAAAACAAGTGTTTCAGAGAGTGTGAAGTGGAGGTCATGTTAACAGAAATCGAGAAAAGAAAAGTGATATTTTTTGGTGGTTTAAGTAGTGCCATCAACAATAAACAAAAGTTGACGGAGTGGCACAGCTTGGCAGAGTGAGTTGAAAGTCTTAACAGCACAGGTGGAAGTAGCGGAATTCCCGGTCTCACACCCTTTGAGCAACGAGTTGCTGTGATGATTGGGGACACACTTTTATTGGGGAGGGGGACGCCGATGTCAGCGCGGGTGAGTTTTCCTCATACCATACTTGTTTTAATTACTTACATGTTTATGAATAGCATGTAGGGCGCAGATGTGGTGTTACTTTCATTTATACTGTTTGTTGATTCTTACAGACAATAGTACAAGAGGTGCCCCCGAGGGCGACACAGGCTGTGCCGAGCACATCTTTAGGCACTGGCTGCACACATTCCCGTGCCTCAGAAACCAGGGGGCGACCATCCGGCCGTGTGCTGACTGAAGCTGTGCTGCAGTCACAAAATTAAGTAATTGTGAATGCTGTAAGATGTTGCCAATAAGTTAAAACATCTAAATCAGGTTCATTTTGCCTAAGGTCTTCAGATACCGGCAAGCCATGATTTTGTGCCAGATTATGCACCTAAGGAGTTGTCAAATGGTTAAATCAAACAAAGCTTACAGTATTGGGCCAAATTATAATATGGGAAAAATATTCTTACCTAGCAGCCAGCCATCACGTACCACCCCATTTTCAAGTTTGTTTCCAAAACTACTGTTTCTGAGAATGAACGAATCATGGGTTGAGCCAGGCCATCTAGCCAAAACATTAATGCAGGGGCGTCAGAAGCATTTAGAATAGGGGGGACACACTGGCCAACAAACAATAATTATGAAATGTGAGGGGGATATGTCCCTTTCAGATTTAATGGCGGCGACGCCCATGCAGTAATGTTCAAATTGCAAATAATTTGTACATTAAAAAAGTGAAAGTGCTTTCTACTTACATAAGCATAAGCAAATTCGTTCTGTGAAGGTGCCTTTACAGCAATGTACGCGCAGTCGATGGCTCCGACTACATTGGGAAAACTGGACATCGTTGCAAATTGCGCTTTAATGTTTGCCTGTTCCACTACAGTGTAAGAAAACTTTAGAAACCTGAGTGACAAGCAGATTATGCCGTCCCATACAGCTGGCATGGCGCGACTCAGTGTTGACTGAAAAATACCTGATCGATCCGCAAGTTCTCACTGAGAAACACCTGTGGCTAAGAACCCGCAAGTGGACAGAACTCGTGAAGGAACAGGTATAGCGCAATTCCTCATCGTCTGCCTTTGTAATGCTGGCCCAAGTTCAGCACACAGCTCCAAAAGGATTGCTCTTGGAAATCTGAATAGACTTTGAAGCCAGTTATCATCATGGGCCAAGAAATCACTATAATCCCTGAATACGCACTCTCTTCTAATTCTTCCATAAGCTATGTCTTCCAATAACACAAGAGCTGCCATGGTAGTTGTAATAGTTCTATTTTCTGCACCGTTTTATTGTTACAATTGCCGTGAGAATGTGTTCAGCGGTACGCCAAGTTTCATTTTTATACATCTCGATGTGAGCGTGGAAACGGACGTACGCAACATTTTCATGCGTACGTATCATTTATACATGAGGCCTCTTGATAGTAAGTGTATTTGTGCTCAGAATAAAAAGACAATTTAGCATTAAAACATATGCAAACTAAAAGTAAAATAACAAAAACTAGTAAGAATTTCTTCTGTTCTCCAAAAAGTTACCGCTATCTTGTGAGATGGCCAGATGAATGCTTCAGTTCCCAAACCTCTCCCTGAGGGGCACCACAGACATTTCACGTATCGCTTCCCCACCAGCTCAATTAATTCATTAATTTAATTAATGGAAAATGTAAATGAACTATCAATTAGCCATAACATGTGCCAGGAGTCGATTCAAAAGATACGTGAGTGCATTAGATGGTTGCTGGGAATACTATGGTGATTTTAGGAAAGGTTTAGAAACAACCAAGCTGACACACCTTGACAGACATATCATCACTTTTTTTCCAATAACAGGAAGATTTAGCATCCTTTACTTACCCTGTCAACAACTTTTGCAGAGTACTGCAGTTTGAATCTGTATTTCCTCTAAGAGTGAATCCTACACAATGAACTCAACCACACACACAGTGGATCATTCTGGAAAGTAGGGCTATTGAGCGTCACAATATACTCTCATTTGACAAAAATATGGCTCCAGAGCTCCCGGCATGCGTGTTGTGATTGGTGACAGAGTGCTCTGTAAGGACCATGCTCTAGAAACCCGAACCCCTTCCCTTCTTAGAAGCCTACTGACCGGACACAATGTGCTTACCGGCTAAGTGTTGAGCTCGCTGGTTTAGATCAAGCAGGGGGTATTTACGGGTCAGGCGGCCCGCTGCTGTTGCATCTTTGAACAAGGATCTACTGTAGAAAACGATAAAATCTAGTTAAATAACACCACAATTATGCATTAGATTAAAGCCACATTAAGTGTTTAAGTGCTACCTGTAGTTTCTGGCAGAGTCTTAATCACTCTTGTTGGAAACCTGTCCATTGCTTAGTAGCTGTTTTTTCTACTAATACAGCCTCACTGATGGATGCTGATTGAGCTTTAACGAGCAGTTTGTTGGATCACTATTACTGGGTTTCTGCCAGATGCCACATATCGGATGTAAACTACCCGTCACCCATTCAAATTCCTGAGCGTGTTTGAAAACTGCTGAATCACATCCTTGATTGCGATGCAGGTTAAAGACGTTTGTCCTGAGTTGTTTTACTTCGACGAGGAACAAGAATCTTTTGCCCCCCCCCCCCAGAATAAAATTAAGTTGCTCCAACCTACAGACTTACAGTAAATTTATTCCAAGTCACATGGGCTAGATGAAAGGGGATCTGAACGCCCTGCCTCTCATGAATCCACCAATCGCCGGCCTATTAATCATCTTCCATGACAGCTCATCGTCACATTGTTTGCATGAATGTGTCATCGACTGATGGAAGACAGACGTCAAATGGTGATTAAGAGCCATCTAACTGATTTGACATGCAAAGACTCCACAAATCTAATTAAAGTATTAAACAGCTAAAATCATATCAATATACCGGTAACGGAAATGCAGATATTTCCAATTACAAAGACATGCATTTAATTAATTAGCACTGCTCAAGTTTAAACATCAGGTAATTTATGTTATTTCTGATGGCTAGCCTGTCATTTATATTGTGATGTTGTGGGATGAACAATTACTAAGTCAGTGCCGTGAAAATACCAGCCTTTAATGTATTCCTACAAAGAAGAGGCTCCTGTAGCTTAACAAGTTGAGCATTGCAGTAATAGTGTAAAGGCCATGGGTTTGAATCCCAAGGAGCACACACGATGCTGTAATTTAGGGCTATTCAAATCACCTTCCTCAAGGCCCAAGCACTGCAGATTTTCCAGCCTTCCCTTATCTGTGAATCCGTAATTATTAAACTAAGTACCTGGGAACACTGAAAAGAAGGCCTGTATTTGGAATCCAGTTCCAGATTTGAAGAGCCCTGCCCTACTCTCTTGAACTATCTTACAAGAGACAAAACTATTCTGCAAGCCGGTTGTTCACCATCAAATATGGGAAGTGAAGCTAGGAATTATCGATTGCAACAATTTCCAGCTGATGACGAGAATTCCTTGCACTTTTGAAATCAGATAGGTGACAAAGAGGTCATTGCTTGACACGGACTGGTGATACACTCTGCAGACCCACGCAGAGCTAAGCACCAGAGAAACGCCTTTCTGACGCACCCGTGCATTCGCGCTAGTAGCTAACAGCTGAGAATAGGAAGGGAAGGCGGTCTATCTTGTATACTCACCCACGTCAAACAAGGACCTTCTCGCTTTAGTCAATGCCAGGGCTCATGTCCGGTATGCTGGGCCACTCTGTAGGGTAACAATGCAATTGTTTTCTAATGGCCTCAAAGAAATACCATCTGTAGGCAATGATAAAATATCAGTAGCTGAAAAACGAAGTTCATTATTAACCAGATGGCATGCTATTTTACCCCTGGTTTAAATGCATTGATAATTAATCATTTTCACAGACCAGAATTCAAAATGCTGAGCTACTTGAAAGCAACAACTTTCAATGTTCTGAAAGCAACCATGACACGAACATTTTGATCATTTGAAACACAAATTGTTTCTTTGTAAAAATCGTAATCCAAAATGGGCGGCTCCATTAATCCAGATGTCAGTTTTGGCACAGGTCTTAAGTCATTTCTCATGAGGAGCATAACTTTATGGAATCAGGCTTGATTTTGAGGAACTCAACAGGGCCTTGATACCAACAGTATAAGAGTTTTTTGGTCATGGGAATTTAAAAAATGTTCTAAGAGCAAAGCAAAAAATACTTGGTTATCCAATCAGATCATAGAAGAGAAGGGTTCAAGCAGCTAGATAAGGCAGGACTAACAAATCAGATGTCTTGGTCCCACCTCCTCTAGTTGCTTGGACCCACGTCCTCTACAATCTGATTGGATAACCAATTATTTTTTGCTTTGCTCTTAGAACTTTTCTGTGTAAAACTTCAACAAGGAAGTTTTTTGGTCACAGTATTTTGTTCTGGTTGACAGTTCCCTTATTTCAATTCCCTTAAAGCAATGAAACACTATCTGGGCTATCGCACACAAATACTGCAAAATTTACATTCCTGAAACCCTGGCCTTGGTCTAAGGACAACATTTTGCAGTAAGAACATCCCAACAGTTTCTGGTGAAAGTAAGCAGGGAGGGAGGGGAAAAGAATACACTGAAATTAAATAGACAGCGGCTGAATGTCCATGCTGGATGACACGCCCGTTTGCTTGTGTGATATCACTGGCACAGAAGGGGTTAGTAGTTTGGAGAGATGTCACAGGGGTCGCGGCTACATGGGCGCATTGCCTCATTTCGATGAGACGAAGGCGTCCGCTATTGCCTCTCCACCACACACAGAAAGGGGCGCATTGTTCTGTAGAAGGCAGCAGAATTTGGGCAGACAGTAAATGTTAAAGATTCTGGACGGCACCAAACCTCGTCTTTGAAGGGGATGTGCAGAAAAATATGCTACCGTAGCTAGCGTGGCTCCTCCGCCAACTAAGCACATAAAGGCATGCAGCAGCAGTGGTTGTTATTGTGACCAATCAGGGGTTAAAAGATCCATCTGTCTTCCATATTTGCTCATTTGGTACAAGGTCACTGAGACCCTGGAGCCCGGGAAGCAAAGGACACAACGCCGGGGGCACTCTGGGCAGAACGCGGCAATAAACCACAGGGTGCACAAACACACACACACACACACACACAGACACAGACACACACACGCGCACACAAAGACTCACACACACACTCACACAAAGACTCACACACACACACGCACACAAAGACTCACAAACACAGACACACACACACACACACACTTCCAAGCAAACACACACACACATACACACACACACGCACACAAAGACTCACACACACACACACACACACACACACACACACGCACAAAGACTCACACACACGCACACAAAGACTCACACAGACACACACACACTCACACACACGCGAACACACACACACATGCACATACAGTACACACACACACAACAGCCAAATTAGTGACATCACTTCACCTATTTCTGGACTGTATGAATGCAGGAAGAACACACACACACAACCACACACACACACACACACAAACACACAAACTGCACACACTGACATGCAGGTGGAAATAAAACCGACAAACACTGAGGAATGAGAAAACTGTGATAACTGCTGGGTCACCAGGCTGCCCCAGGGCAAGAAGAGTGCTGCTGAAATAGGGCAATGCTCTCTCAGTGCTGATAACACACCTTTGGGGAAAGAGTACATATGTAGCAGTGTGGTTACCACATCTTTACCATTTTACTATACAGTGCTGGGCCTGACCAATAATTAATTCATACAAACATTTCTGCGGTGCTGTGCAAAGACTTTCTGCGCGGCAGAAGTGCTTGCAGGGGTGTCGTTAGAGATTGTGTGCCCCATGAAACCATATCATATTACAGTAGGCTCACAACCCATAATAATCCAATTATGTTCCAAATCTACCTACCAGTCCTACCACTCATGGTCAAGGGTATTGTAAATGCGATCAGCAAAATTCACTGGTTAAAAAAGGGGGGGGGGGGAAGGGTGGCGTTTTCAGTGATCAAAAAGGGGCATTCGGAGTCTAAGAGTTGGGCCACTTTCAATCATTCAGACAAAGGGACAGGTGTTCCGGAACCCACCGCCCTGCATCCTCCATATCTGTCTCCCACTTTACAAAAAAAAATAAAAAATCAAAAAGGCAGCCTGATAAAGAGTATAGAAGTTGCTGGATGGCCAGATGGAATTAGCGGTGATCTCTCAGTGGGAGGTCGGCCTGTGTGTCTTCGTGTGTGTGTGTAGGAGTGGCAAGTATCAGCTGTGTTCCGCGTGTGCATGCAGTGTGTGGGTGCCATGTTTAAGCCAAACGTGTTGAGTAAGAGTCTATTTCGAGGGCCCAAAGGATGCTTTACTTTTAAAAGCTTCCTTTTAATTGTGTCATTATGGCTGGAAGTTATTTTGCAACAATCAAGTAGAGGTTCCAGCCAAAGCTGACGTGTAAAGTTAGAGTTGGAAGCGATCGTTTACTTCAAGCACCTGCTGCTTCTACACGAGACTTCAGACACACAGACATGGACCGTGAGGCATCTCCCTTCATCTTGCTGCATGACTAGCTTCAAACCCAGCACCACATGCGTGTGACAGGCCATGAGAGTCCAGGGGATGGGACACACTCCCGTCCCCTTTAAGAGCCTCTACTTAACTCCCGTGTGCCGCCGGTCATTACAGGCCGGTGCAGCCTGGCATTCCCGGGACACGAGCGGCAGATTAAAAGCACAAGAAGCCAATCCCAGGCCTAATTAAAGGGCCAGGCTTCTGTGGAGTCCAGGGACCAGGAATCCGCCTGGGTCGACCTCTCCAGACCACAGCTGGCAAAGCTTCCGGAAAGACAATCAAAGACCGGGACTGGTGCGCTGGCCACGTGGCGCTTCTGCTCCGTTTCTGTTGAACGATATTAGCGGCCTGCTGCACATGCTTTTGAAACTTTATCGTGATAAAATGTGGAAAATTACAAAAAACACAGAGTAAGCAACAAAAAAAGAGACTAAATATATGTGCATGTAAAGGCATCAAGGTAAGGATGTACAGCACTTAAAAAAAACAACTCTGACTGAAACAGAAACCGCAAACATATCATGAAAACAAGATATTATATATAAACTACATTACTAAGTATCTAGACAATGCTGATGTACTCAAACGACAGTGTAAGTGTCATGCAGCAAACAGATGGTGACTATATAATGTTTTGATGTGACGCACATCGATTTAGACTTTTTATGTCTGAATTGGCCAAGAGTGTAAATTTGGATATGGATTGTGGATCATGTCCTGTCCAATACCGTGAGAGTTCCGTGTGTGTTTAGGGGGGCGGGGGGTTCGGGCTGATTTAACACCAAGCTAAAGCCCCTGGTGTTGGCAAGTTAATTTAAATGCATTCAAAATTGTTCAGTTATTAAACACAGAGACATATGATTGTATTTGCATTTGGCTTATGCATAAATTCGCTTTTCTGGACTTCAAAGAACGCCAGTCTGGGTCCGTAGTGTCAAGTGCACTCCAGGCTCCTTGTGTGGTCTCAAAGTGTGTGGGGTAATTACAGTGCTTGACCTTTAGCATGATGCTTATTCATTATGTATTTCCTCTGTGGCCAGTGTAGCATGCAACTGAGCACTGCGGGGACTTTAAAAATTCCCTGCCCACAGATATAACTGCAATGAAACACCAGTGAGCATCTCGAGCCGATGTGAGCAGGCAACTCTGACAAACACAAAAAAAGGACATAACTTTACCACTGACCTGGATAAAATGAGCCTTACTGTTTGCTGAGTGGGACAGTTTTACACAGCTCTGTGTACCATTTTGTGCATCGACAAATAACATGTCTGAGAAGGAGACCAAAAATAGAGGAGATTTTAAGTATGGGAAGCGAAATTACACATTGCATTCAGGGGGAAAAAACTGTATTTCTGGGAGGTGGGAGGATGGTATATTTTGTGTTACGTATCAAGATACATGATACTTGGCCATTTACAAAGCTGGCTGGTTTGGACAGTGAGATGATGGAACATTGATTTCCCTGTGCTGACACTGGACATTTGTGAAATATCAACAATCCCCTTTACTGTGGAAAATTCTAGAGGAGGTATGGTCTCAGCATCGTCCGCTTCTCACTGACCTGCTTTGAACTTGGACCCCAACGCCTGCTATTTTGTAGAATAATCCAGCAAGTTCTGTGTGCAGTAGGACAGCAGCCCCTCGGGGGGAGGGGGGGGGGAAGGGGGGCATTGTCTCTGCCAGGCACTGACTGGCCTTGATCCATTGTTCGGTATGTGAGTGTGAGCCACTATCTTTGGCCGGATTCTTCAGTGGGAGAAGCCAGTGCTGGATTGACACTTACGGTAACTGAGATGACAGTGATGAAAGAGAGCTTCACCTTTGGCGCTACCTGCTCTCCTGATACAGCTGAGGGTGTTTTCAAATAAGATCTATTCCAACAAGATGTAATACGCTAGAGCAGAAGCTATACCGAAATCCATGATGGCTACATTTTGCCTGCTTATTCCAAGGGGGGGGGGGGGGGGGCAACCTTTGATGGGCTGCCCTCTCAGAATGGGACAGCCTCCCAAATGCAGTTATACACAAAAAGCCAAAAAACAAGCCACCCATCCAACCCCATGTCCTGAGACAGTGGAACATTACTATGGAAGAATGAGAAAACTCCACATACACAAACTCAGTGGTGGGATGTGAACCTCCAGCATTGGAGGTGCGAGGTAACAGTGCTTCTCACCAGGATGCCCTGTGAACCTGCCATTAATTATTTATGTGGCTTTACTGCACAGAGGCACATGAGAGGAGCAGATCGATGGATGCTGTAGGCCACAGAACCACGCGCCATGTTTCATTTGTTTAAAAGGCGCTCTTTTATGGCGATGAGATGGACCAAGGAAATCATCCGTCAAAAAAACCTTAACAATAAAAATGGGGGAGGGGATCGTACAGGCCACGAGTGAATTTACACGCAAAAAAAAAGTTTCGGTGGCACGCAATTAATGCAAAAGAGCCTTCAAAGTGCTAAATGCGGATATACTGTCCGCTTTACATTACCGCCCTTTCTCTCTGTATGAAAGAAAAGGGTGGAAAAAACGTGGCTAGCAAGTCAATCAGCCCTCGTGAATAGCGAGAGCCATGTGAGCGTCTTCTGACCACAGTTGAAAGTGGGAGTGCGCAGCTATATACGCAGGCTCTCCAGGAGGCGATCATCCAGGAGGCGATCATCCAGGCACCGCTACAGCACGGCAGCAGGCAACCGCGGGGACTAACGCCGCCGGCATCGGACTTACAGCCTTTCGCCATTTACACGTCGCTTGCATTTCTTATTGCCATCACACCAGCATATAGGGTGCCGTTTTGCTGTGGTCCCATCACACAGCATAGGAATCGTTACGCTAAAGAAATCCACCAGCGTACACCATGGCAGCGCTGACAGGGGGAGATAAATGCATCAAATACCTGCTGTTCACCTTCAATTTCATCTTCTGGGTAAGTTTTCAGCGATTAGCTTTTGGTGCGTTTGGTGATGAAGTCAGCGCCTCCCGATCGTAATAGTACCCAGTGACTTCAAAACTGCTTGACATAAAATCTGTCCCTGCGGGGGATGTTTTTTTTGGGCAAAATATACGATAATGAGTTCACGAATTCTGAATAATATTTCTGAATGCAAATAGCGTTTATTCTAATACTTGACTTATTTGCATGCCAAATTGCATGAATCTATTTTTCATTAGCGATCGGTAATATTTAATACTACACCAGACCATAACCGACTATTTGCAAGGTTCCAGTAATTAATCTGTAGATGCATCATAGGATCCACCCTCAGACATTTCCTAAAACGATAGTCTCCTGTGTTAATCACCAGCAGGTGCAGACCCCGTAGTCCGTGTCCATGTGACCTAGTTTCACAGTTCATGAAATTGCCATCCCGATTAGGAAAGGGCTTTTCCCTGCCTTTTCGCCGCTTTGCATGCTCCAGGCCTGCAGCCCTGTGCTGCAGGAAGGTACAGCCCGAAGCGTATCGGAGCTATGCCGATATTGGTGCGTACCTTTGTCCGCTGGTGGGCGGGTCTGACGAGCGTGCATATCCAGACACCTAACGCACGCCTACTATTCCCATCTCCTATAAATAAACCTGCTTAATCTAATGTAAAATTAAGGTTGTGTGCTGCTGCTCTTGGCCACGGTGCCTTTTACACAGATGAACAGACGATCTGTCCCGTCAAACTTGTTTATCATAAATAGCACTTATTAAATCTTGACGTGTACTGATTTACAATGAGCGCAGACAGATAACTTAAAAAATACCTTCTCTAAAAATGGATTGTTTGTTTTCCTTATATTTATGTTTTAAAATCATGGCAACATTAAACTATTTTGTTATTTATACAAGGTGTTTATAAATGCCAATTGATTAAAATTACATAAAAACCTAGCAGTGAAAACAGGGAAATTCCTGTTGTTTTGTTTGAAGTGTTTTGTTTCTCTGATCTGGGCATTTGTTTTATTTTAATTTTCCATCTTTGCTTATCTTTACATTGCTGTCATTTATCACATGGGAAAAAGGAACCTTACTGGCACCTTCAGATCAGTGAGAAAAATATTAACAACAAAAAATAATTTTTATAATTCTGCCTTGCGGGATTCACCGTTTCAGCTGCCCGTCACACTGACAAGACAGAATAATGTTTAAAAGTATGAAACATTTTGACACGGCAGACTGGATCTGTGTTCTGGCTTGAATTTTGAGTCTTCACTGTAGATTTTAAATGCAGGACAGCAGGACCCCCAAAGTGCAGTGAATTATACATCACATGGTGCATCTCTATCAGCACTGGTGCTCCAGTGTAAACACACAGGCAAATACGCTTTTTTTTTTGCAGCCACTGTTCGTCTTCCATCCTTACCGGCTGTTCATCTCGCACCCCCAGGACGCTGGTTCCTTTCCTGTCCCAGGGTCTGTGCATGTTCTGCCCACATGCATACAGATTTCCTCCTACTGGTTTGTCTTCCTTCTGCAGTTGACAGAACAGAATGTGCTCAGGTCCCTGAACTGAACGCAGTGCAGTGCCAATCACCCGAAGATGCTAAGACATAAAAGGGATCTTCTTCGATTCCTTCGATTTTTCTACTCCACAACTTGCCACAATTGCCCCCCCCCCAATTTGCATCGACACTGCCACTGTGTCTGACTGTGAACTGAGGGGGTGTCCCTGCTACCGGCTGAAGTCCACCGCGATTTGCCTTCAGAACATCATCCTGTGTATCACTTAAACTGGGTTAGGTCACACATCATCTTATGTCCAATGGCTCTATCAATGGATTAATTCAGCCCAATCTGCTAGTCTGATTATCTAATACGCCACTAGCAATGAAAACTATTGGTTATACCGGTTCAGTGATTTTATGATTTATACTGAAGATGACACTTAGAGTAAGATTTTAGATGGAATGATTTTTTTTTTCCCCATTAAAAATACCAGGTTGCGTAGGGTTTCATTTGTAAACATTAAATCATTTGATGTTTGAAGGTACTGCGTCATGCAAGAAGGTGAATTCTCATTGCAATTCTGTCAGTGTTTTGACTCCATACTGGTGCCCTTCTGTGTGGATTTTGCGGACCTCTGGATTGGCTGGGTAACCACGTAAAGGTCAGCTGAACAACTCGTGGCGGCTGGTTACTGGAACAATCGAAAAAGGTTACATCAATAAAATAATGTATTCACAAGACAGCCTGAATATCGTTTCAGAATCGGCCATTTGAGTTTGTTAGCAGATTTAACATTGCGCGGGTTCCATGGTACAGTCCTGGAAGTTTAACTTCAAATCTTTTTTTTTAAAAAGCATCTAGCCTGCATTATGGTTTCTAAATTCATCCACATTTGTCCTCTCTGCGCATGGCTCTTAATGCACCATTCCAAAGGCTGTTGTGACATTTGCAACGCATACAGACAGCCATGTTGTTTACATATCCTGTTCCCACACTGTTGAGTAAGAAATGAAATTTCCATGATGCTGATTTGTGACTATCTTCATGATCTAAGCTATGATGTTGGACAATAGAAATGGCCAGGAATTATGGCACCCTTTGAACTGTGGTGAAAATAGCTATGGTGACTGTGTGTAAAGTACGAGTGGTACATAAAACGGTCGCCTTTTACATGAGGGTACAAGTTATGTAGCAGGACTTACTTAATGTATTAATTAACCAGAGACTAAGTGTTAGTTACAAAACAATCCCATGTTTGTTCATTATTAATCAGTCTTAATGGTTTTGTGTATTTCCTGCAGCTACTATATTTGTTCATGATTTGTACTTGAGTAGTAACTGAGTAACTAAGTTACTTGTGCCCCCTCAAGTAAAGTCACACTGATAAAACAGTACCGCTTTTAATAAATGGCTGGAGTTCCCAGAATGCCTGTTTCCATGGGAGTCCGCGCCTGTGCTTATCTGCCTTGTGCTTATACAAGGCTTGGCCGTCATTTACATTGAAATGGAAAGAAAAGTCTTTATCAAGCTCAGCTCGGAATCGGCTCCATCTTAAGTTATTACACAGGACGTAGAGTTTATACCCATGGCGTATAATTATCCTGTTCGCATCTATATATCAGAACATCAGCACAAAATGATGGGCGGAGTTTTCAGTGAAGCAGAAATGACTGAACTGGTGCGAAAATGCAAGTCACAGACATTTTTTTAAAAATTGAGGCGTTAGGTAATATCCTTTTCATCGTTCTGTCCTAATCCCAGATTTGAGATCTCTCAAAAGATCCGTGTAGGTACAGCGCCATTAAACACCCCCCGCCCCAGTGGCTCTGTCCACAGGGACTATAGAGCTATAGAGTTACTGACTCTAGAAGCAAGACGATTGAGTGTGCTCCCCCCCCCCACCCCTTGCAAATGTTCAAGCTGAACGGGGCGAGTGGCTTCTGGCACAGAAACCCTTACTTTTTAAACTCTTCAGATTTGGGCTGTACCATCTGGGAGATGATTCAGGGTGTTTTATGACAAGATTCTAAACAAAGTATATAGATCAATGTGTGAACAGTGCACAAATGTGTAAAGGCCGGTCCAGGTGAATATGGTTTTCTAAAGCTTTCCGGGCCAGATGTGAGTCGCTCGTCCAGTTGCGGGCCAGCGGAAGGTTCTCTTCAGGAAACCTGTTGCAAAACTAAAGTGGAGGGTGGGGAAATACCGGTCAGGTTTGCCCACCCCCTCATGCAAGCCCAACCCCTTTCCAGGACACAGCTACCTAACAAAGGGCGGGTAATGTATATGTGGGTGTGGTTCTCAGGAATTTACTAACTCGAGCGGAAGGACGAGCTTGGAGCAGAAGGCGCTTCCATTCTCTCACAGTTCACTGCACGGAGTCCAGCATGGCAATCGGGGGGGGAATACAGTGTGTGAAGTACCTGATGTTCGCCTTTAACTTCCTGTTCTGGGTAGGTTCACCTCTGCTGCGGAGGGGGGGACGGCGTTCCGTGTGTTACCGAGGGGAGTTTGAGGCCTGCTAGTAATGTCATAACCTCACACTCCGCCAGATTACATCTGATTTATGTGCAGTTTAAGTGGCTTTGGCAAAACCATAGTTGATTATTTATTTAATTTTTTTTTTTGAAAAGTTCACATAAACGGTGAAGTTTCAGAGGTTTAGAATGCATCTCAATTAGGGTTGGGTCACCTCCTGCACACCCGAGGCCTCACTCGCGGTTTTTAATGTTAGCTTTCGGTTCGAGCGAAAAGGACACGAGGGACTGGCCATGGAGTTGGATCACTGAGGTTGACCTTCTCTTGCCAGCATTTTCAAACTGGGTGGAACACGGAGAGCAACCTGTGATGTTTCTCATGTTGCTGTGTGTGTGTGTGTGTGTGTGTGGGGGGGGGTTATCACCTGAGACTGTAATATTCCACCCATCTGATCACTGCTCTTTTAAATGACAAAAAAATCTCACCGGGTGTGTGTCTTCACTGGATGGGATTAGAATGTTAAACAAAGAGAGTAGATTCCTGTCCTGGGGAATCAGTGAGCCAGAGTTGTATTCAGCGCGCTTGGATTCACATGAACCACGCCTTAGTCTCATGAACAGAGATTAGTAAGAGGTGAGGACGGATTTAGGTCGAGCATCAGTTCAGGATTCAGTGGTAATTTATGTGTATGAAATTGCAGGAATTTTAAAAATCTGGATAGAATATCTTATATACACCACACACACATACAGCTAGTGGGCAAAAGTCTTAGGCAGCCAAAGAAAATGATGTTTAATTGATCTTAACGTTTGTGTACAATTATGCTATTATGCATGTCAGTGTGTCAGCTTTGCAGTTTCAAAACTCCTGCTAAATTCACCTGAGTATTTGCAGCAGCCATCCAAAACACCTGTGTATTTTATCCGACACGACCACCATCACATCTCATATGGCTAATCAACACCCCACATGCTTTTAAAACTAGATTAATCAATTAATGAAGTGAACTGGTGGTGAAATTTTACCAAAAACTTAGAATGGCCGAGGTGCCCCTGAGGAGAGGTTTGGGAACTGAAGCGGTGTTCATCTAGCCATCCAACTAGATAACAACGACTGATTGGAGAACAGAAGAAATTCTTACTAGTTTTTATTTGGCTACTCTCAATTTCTGTGTGTTCTAATGCTAAAAGTTCATGCACTTTCCACATAAATGGCTTTAAATATGTATCTTTTGACTGCCTAAGACTTTTGCACAGTTCTCTGTGTATATATTTGTGTGTATGCGCGCAGCTACTGAGGATAAATAAGGCTTCTGTCCTTTGCCTCTCTGTGACAAATTTGGTTAACACAGGAATTGGCGTCTCTCACATGATCATGGCTGACACACATGCATCTCGCATGCAGCTTTATTCGTACCAGTGACAGTTGCATCGTACCTCTTAAAACGAGCAGGGAACCTGTTCCATGGAGAGCCGGCGCGGGTTTTTGGGATGACCTCCCAATCAGCCAATAACAGTGGGTCCCCAGGACTGGAGTTGAGAACCACTGCTATATTATTGGCTGATTGTGAGGTCATCCCAAAAACCCGCACCGGCTCTCCGTGGATCAGGTTCCCTACCCCTGTCTTAAAATGTGTTTGTCTGCTGTAATAGTGTAAACACTTTACTTGATGGAGCACAAATACTTACTTAAATACTTAATAACTTGTTTACTAATGACGTGCAAGATTCATGAATGAGGAGCCATCATGAGATCAGTATTTCATGTGATATTTCATGTGTTCCTTCAGTATTTTACAAAGTTTACCGAATTAACAGGTATAGTAACAAATATAGTAACTCCTTGAGATAAAACATGTATCACAATTCATTAATGATGAATTAACTAGATTGTATGTAACTAAGACTTTGTTTGTGCTTAATTGGTATACAAGTAATAGTATAATACTATATTATTTGTGCCCTGTCAAGTAAAGTGTTACTGTAATGTTATTTCTTACAAACATTCATTCAGGGTAGACCATAGGCCCTTTGCGGTTTCCCAGCTGTGCTGATCAAAACATTATGTCATCCAGCAAGCCAGGGTGTGTATGTTTGTTTAGCACGAGCTGTGATGCCGTTGGCTCAAGGGTCTGACAGAAGTTCTGTAATGTACAGGCTTACCCAGGCTGCAGCCCAGGGGCTTCCGCTAATAAAGGGCCTTGACTAAATGAGTTTAATTAAATTATCAATGTTATCTGCCAGTGGGTGACTCAGTCAAACTGCCAAAGCACACCCTGCCCCCTCCTGGTCAACATCTGTTACTGACGTGGCCACCGCCTCTTGGGGACAAGGTGAAATTAGGCGATGAAGTTCGAAAACTCAAACAGTCCAGGGACCTGTGATCGTTTTATTATCCAGAAAAAGCTTCATAAGAATCATAGTTCACCTTTGGGGATGGGAAGAATGTTTGTCGAAAGGTGGCAGAACCGGTGTGTGTATGGGTTAAAATAAATAAATAAATAAATCCCTGCTTCGTCTGTTCAGAAACATTTCGGGTCATCCAGGTGCCGCAGAGACAAGCAGATTGTGAGAAGAAAGTGGCCTTTGTTAGAGAACTAGAATCATCTTTTTCACCACTTATCTATGGTACGGCCTTGTTGAGGCCTTGACAAATAGAGGCGATGGACATTTTTACCCCGGAGGATGGAGGTGGGGTAGCCAGAGAGCATAACTGACAGACTGTCTGCTCAGCTTGCAGGAACAGCGGTTCTGGCCATCGGGCTGTGGCTGCGCTTCGATTCCAGGACCAAGGGCCTTTTTGAAGGGCAGGACTCTCCCTCCGTGTTCTTCACAGGTAAGAGGCGTGTCCCCTCCAGATCAGGTGTTTGTGTTGTAACCATGGGAACAGGGTTCACGCTGCCGTTATCTGAAAATTTGCCCGAGGGTTAGACGAGCAGCTCCCATTCCTATGCGAACACCTTTGTGGACAAAGAGGGAGTTTCCATTTACAAGAACCACTATTAAACCAAGAATAATTTCCTAGTAACTGATGTGTTTAACAAGCTTTTGTGAGCAACAAAACATTAGTAGGGAAGTCATTCTGATTTACAGAGAACTGCATTCACCCTCATACAAGTATTTACATTTTTACGCAGCAGAGGGATAAAATCCTCCTGTGATGTGGATTTTCCCTGAAAATTGTTTTTATGAAGTTGTTATAAAGTTATAAAAACTGTTTACTAATCGAATCACAGGAATAAAGTTGTTTCTAAAGTGTCGTTAATGCTTTGGGGGAGGGGGGCGGATTCAAAGGAGGCAGTGTCTGAGGGTGGGGAGAGGCCGCAGCCAGTATAAAGGGGGCGCTGTTTCTGGGGACGGAGGGAGAGTGGGGGGCAGCGGGGTCGTGCTGGCCCCTGTGATGGCCGCTCCTCAGACCTGCAGCAGTTCATTTCAGAAGCAGAGACAGAGAGTGTCCTTTCACAGCCCGAACAGGGCGGCCATTGTCATGATGGCTTTTTTTGTCTCCGTCCCACTGGTGCAGAAAGACTCCCTTTTTTTTTTTTTTTTAAAGTTTGATCATTTTTTTCCCACCCCATCAAAATAACTTCTGTGGGAGGACGGCAGTGTCGTGGCAGCGGCAACAAAATGGTGGGGGGGGCTGCGATGCTATGAAAAACATCTTAATTGTAGGCTGTCCGCGAGAATAGCTGGTGGGTGCCATTATTTGCCTGAATGCCGAGGCTGATGTTCATGATGTGATAAGATGTCGCCCGTTTTCATCAGTCAGCTCTCTGCACAGTGGCTGCTCGGTCCTGCCTGCTCCATGCCCCTTATAGATCTCTTCATTTACGCATGTTCATCCTGCAAAATTAACATGATTGTTCAATACACAAGAGATCCCCTTCGGCTCCCGCCATAACACCCTCCCCTTCCCAGGAGTCTACATCCTCATTGCTGCCGGAGCACTCATGATGGTGGTGGGCTTCCTGGGATGCTGTGGGGCGATCCAGGAGTCGCCGTGCATGCTGGGATTGGTGAGTGCCTGGTTATCTCATTACCGTGTCCTTCATCTCTCTGCCCCCTGTACTCGCCAACAAACCCACTGCAAAGATAAAACGTCCGCTTGAGTCCAAGGTTAGCCTTCTTGGTTAGCCTTGGAACCCGCGTTACTCAGGGCCAGTGAGCCCATACAGGGGTGACTAGCTATTGGCAAACTAGGCAGTTGACTCGGAATTACCTGCGAATTACCTGCGTTGAGGAGGAAGCAAAATGATCATTAAATGTATTGGTAGGGAGAGCTAAGTAAAGTTTTGCCTAGTGCACCTGAAAGGGCAGAACGGGCCCTGAGCCAAAAGGTCATAAAGACTGGATGGGGGTTAGGAAGGGAGGGGTACCAAAGCCCAACGGGCCCTGGGGCTAAAAGATTGCAGTATTAAGGAGCCCCCATGTTATCGGCTCTGTTTTTGGTACTGCAGAAATTAAGAAAATAGATTTCCTGTTTATTATTGCTACATAAAGGTTCTCTTGCACATTTAATCTCACCAGCTGTGTTTCTGATCACTTTTTCGCTATTCTTAATCCAGAAGAGAGAGATCTCTCTCAGAGCCTTTGTGTGAGGGGCGGGACATGGGGCAGTTCACTCTCTCACACGCAGCAACGTGCAGCACACGAATGTGGGAACGTTTTACTGGAGTCAATGCTGACTTTGTAACATGTCTTTTGCACGTATGGTCGGAAATCACGGGCAATCTGTCAAAACATGTAGCAAAAGTCCACACGTATACGGAGAAACGCCATTTTTGACTGCCCCGCTCATAGTTTTTCTGTCGTTGCCCCAAGTATGTTTTGTATGCTAGCGGTCTGGAGCCCACACACAGAGTTCACTAAATTATACAAATGTGGGTTAATGATTAAAAGTAACTTTTTAACAGCTGGCTGATGGTTATGGGTGCATTCAAAGTCAATCTGAAATGGTCAGAGCATCATATGTCATTCAGAAATTCACAGTTTCAGTTTCAGATTAAGTGATTTGGACAAACTAAGGTAAAATTACCGTCAAAGAGAAAGTCCTGCATTCAGTTTTTCACTTAAAGGTGAAAATTGTTTATTACATTAGTTTTACATTTACATCATCACAAAACATAATGGTGAATTGTTCAAAACATTGCAGTTTCTTTTGCTGTAAAAAATTATTTTGCATTTCAATAATCACATTAAAATCTATAATAGTGATCAGAACATCGTCGCTGCAGTTTTAAACTCAAGAATGTTAATTTAGATATAGTAAGTATGAGAAAATAAAGCATTAATTTTGTTCTTAATTTGCTTCTTTTCACTATTAAATATCAGTACCGTTTAAGCACTGGATGAATGAGCAGTATCTGTAAGAGTAGCGGTACTGTTAAAATCTGAACGATACCCCTCCGAATGGTGATAAATCTACCCTCCAAAACTCTTGCATCCTGCACCTCCTGCTGTTGAGTAACAGACATCACATGCAGACGATGGGTGACTGTTGTATCCACCCCCCACTGCTTCCGTCTTTGCCTGGATCGACCTTTGGCAGCTGTATCAGGGGGGCTTTTATGGTCTATACCGCTACGTCCCTGACGTGAATGAAGACCACCGGAGTTCACGGTTCTCTCTTTCTCCCCTAGTTCTTCTTCTTCCTGCTTGTCATATTCGCAGCCGAGGTGGCAGCTGGAATCTGGGGATTCTCCAACCAAGACAAGGTCAGTTTGGTGCTGAAAGTGTTCCTCATGGACACCGGGCACGCTCTGCTACAGCTCTGTGTGCAAAATGCTGTGCTACCGCTACCGCGTTACATCTCTCCCTCTCGCCCGCGCCAGGTGGTGAACGAGATCACCGAGTTCTACAGACAGACCTTACAGAAATACAAAGAGTCAAAAGCGGATGCTCTGAAGGAGACCCTACGCCTCATCCAGTTTGGGGTGAGTTCCTGGGCTGCCGCGTTGCTGTGGCTGTATGCGAGGTGGGCCAGACTGCCTCCTTGACAGGGATGACGCAGCAAGATGCACGAGCGACAGAAATGATCCCGTCACACTAAAAACCATGAGCCAAGGCTGCTGACTTGGTATCAAAATCAAGTGTACAAATGGAAATTAGTAGGGAAGTTCTGCCTAACCTGTAATACTTATCTCCTACTGACTGCAATAGTGCATTTGAATGTATAATAGAAATGATTTGGAGGAACACTATCCACATTAGACATTGTGTCATTGAAAACGGGAACTGCTGTTTTTACAGCTTGACTCAACAAGCCTAAAAATACAGACCTTAGTGGTCATAGAGATCATATCACACTAACAAAACAGATGCTTCTAAGAAGATGGACTTTGTGATGCTTTCTTTCAGAGTGTATTATCTGTCTGCATCTAAAAATACACTGTGATATTCACATATAAGAACATAAGAAATTTACAAACAACAGGAGGCCATTCGGCCCATCAAGCTCGTTTGGGGAGAACTTAACTAATAGCTCAGAGTTGTTAAAAACTTATCTAGATTTTTGAGGGTTTTAGCTTCCGCTACACTAGTAGGAAGACTTTTCCATACTCTACATGGTGTGTAAAGAAGTGCTCGCTCAGATTAGTTTTAAAATGTTCTCCCACTAATTTCCAGTTTTGGCCATGAGTTCTAGTATTTAAACTAATATTAAAATAGCCATTTGGCTGAACAGCATCCAGACCTGTTAGAATCTT
>JAODKE010000068.1:25221101-25234414 GCA_026779605.1 Mormyrus hasselquistii
TGAGGCTAAACAGATTCAGCTCAGCTAACCTCTCCTCATAAGACATTCCTCTAAGACCAGGAATCATTCTCGTAGCCTTACGTTGCTACTTTTCCAAGGCAGCCATGTCCTTCTTAAGGTATGGTGACCAAACCTGCACACAATATTCTAGGTGGGATCTTACCAAGGAATTATATAAGTATGACTTAAAGTCCACACGCCTAGAGATGTAACCCAATATTCTATTGGTCTTTTTTATTTCTTCCCCACACTGGCGAGAGGGAGACATGGATACATAAACATACACGCTGAGATCTTTCTCGTAACCTTTATTTCAGTGGAAGCCATAAAATATCTGTTCTTCATATTTCTGCTCCCTGCATGGATTACCTTACATTTATCTAAGTTAAATTTCATCTGCCAGGTATCAGCCCAGTCGCTAATTAAATCCAGATCCCATTGTAGCCTCTCCGCTGCTAGATCAGTATCTGCTACACCACCCACCTTGGTGTCATATATGAATATGAAGCATACTTCCACTTCAGAAAGAGAGACTGGTCTCAGCTCTGTAGCCCTGTTTGATGGGGAAGACCCAGAGACCCCCTTTGCAATACGCAGGGCCCTCATGACACCCGTCTTGCTGGTTTTTTTTCTCTCACAGCTGAATTGCTGTGGGACATCAGGTTCACTGCCTGATTGGATGAAGGAGACCTGCCCAAAAAAGGAAGGTCTAGACCAGTTCATTACCACGGTAAGGCTCCTTTCTGCCATTGTGTCGGTCTGCCGAGCAGTGGATTATTCTGGGAGTGACCACTTAACCACTTGCTAAAAGTTGTAGGGGTGGATGATCAAGGCTGTACCATTGGAGGGTTCAAGACCTGATGATTTGTTAATTTTTATATTGGCTATATTCTTTTGTATTGTTAGACATAAAAAAACATTGTCTTCAATGGTCTTGATTTCTCAAAGAAATGCTGTCAGTCATGACTAACTGTTGGGTTAATCCATATCGGCAGGCCATAAACTTAATTAAGTATAATAAAACAGCAGAAGTTTCAAATGTGCTATTATGAACAAGCTTTGGTTGTGATTGATCAATAGAACGCTACCCATAGCTCTTAGCAAGAAAGGACCCCAAAATCACAGAAGGTCCTGCGTTTTAACACAAGTTCCTTTTCTGGGATCACTATAATCACTATATAATATGATCCTGTATAATTTGCCTCTGTGGTTGCAGAGTTGCCCCACTGCCATCACGGAGATCTTCAATTCCAAGCTACACATCATCGGTGGTGTAGGGATTGGCATCGGGGTGATCATGGTGAGGTGAACCGGAAAGCGCGGGAGGGGCTTCATTTTGTGCCATTTAGTGGCGGTGTGCGCTAATCACTCACTTGTATGTTCCGCTCCAGATCTTTGGAATGATCTTCAGCATGATGCTCTGCTGCGCCATCAAGAGGTCACAGGAAGTGGTGTAGTGACTCCGCCACCTCTGTCCAAGAGCCAAGCCTCACTGTTAATTTATATTACGTCTGTCCTGAGATCTCAGCTTTCATTGCCCGTGTAATTTCTAATGTAATATTGAAGAGCCACCCAAAAATGTATAAAACGCACCCAATATCTAATGACAGAATCTGTACTAGATGGACATTGTGTGAAGCTGTTTGTCACAGACATTTATTGCACACGCATACACAAACACATACATTAAACGCTACACAATTAATGCATTTTGTAATTAGTGATCTGAAGGTGGCTTGTTTTCAGAATGTTAATTGTCTCCCTTTAAAACAGGGGAAGCCTTGAAATTTGTTTTCCTGATTTTTGTATTTTTAACAGGTTTTTAATGTAATCATTTGTTCTGCGGTATGCTACTTGTGGATGTATTTTTTTCTTATATGCTAAAATTAATATTGACTTTTGTAAAGCTTCAGTTTGAGTAACCTGATTTATAAAGAATTGATTTTTATGTACCTATTTCATTGAACACTAGTGTAACATTTAAAAATGCCAAATAAAATTAATAACCAGTTCAGATTTGCTTCCTGCATTCTGTGTTAGTGCAGTTTCTGGGCAACTTTGGCACACAGCTATAGAAAAGTCAGGTACTATACGAACAACAGGAAAGTTTGTATGCAATTTGTATAGTTTGCGGTGGCTTATTACAACATCAGTTTTATAGCATTTACCTATTTTGGCTTTTTACCATTTTAACCATCTTCACTGTTGCAATTTCGCCACCCTACATGGATCTATAGCTCTGTAACACTGTTAGTTATAACTGTGATTTCTGAAAGGCCATTTCCCCATACATTGATCAATCACAATCAAAGTTTGTTCATATTAGCACATTTAAAACCCATGCTGTTTAATTATATCTATCTTAATTATTAATCTTTTTTCAAATTAGCACAGTGAGACTGAGACACATAAACACGCAAACAAAGCATATGGCTATGCTATCCACATTTACATCGCAACATGTCATTGGCTGTCTGCTACGTTTACGTCATCTTGCATCTCATTGGATCTCTGTGCTACATTCATGTTATGCTGTATCTGGTTGGGTCTTTGTAGCTGTACTACGTTCCCTGCATGGGACTTTATATAATCTGTGACATAAAAGTCAGCAGAACAGCCGTGATATAGTGAGATTGAGGTGATTCTCCACACCTTTCTGACTAGCCCGTGGTGTTTCTGTCCTCTTACTGTGTGAAACTGCATAAGAATGTTGGTGACTAAGGTACTAAAATAAGTATCCCTATGACTTTCTGCTCTGCGATCAGTCCACCCTGCTGATAGACTGCAGTGTAGTTCAGTTGAGGCTGACTCATTCAGCATTTAACTCAGCCTACATTATTTTTTAAAGGCCTTTCAGTAAAAACACTGACTAGTGCGGAGAGAGATGCAGTGGAGATTAAATGGCTGTAGGCAGAGGAGACATTTTCATTCTAATAAAACTGACTCCTGCTCATTCGCTGGCCAGACCCACTCATTAGCGACTTTGTGTGCAATAAACAAAGCAAACAAGAGCCCAGAGTGTCCAGTGAGTCACGCAGCCCGGTCACGTCTTTGGAACGGTTTCAGTCACACTGACTGCGTGTTTGCCAGCACGGCAATGACATGTATATGCCCAGCCAGGTTCATACATCATCATCACACGATTCTAAGAGCGTGTTGATACTTTATGTTACAGCATGAAAGTTGCTACTGTTAATTTATGAAGTCATGATTCTCTTGACACATTCACAGACGTTGAATTACGCAGCTTGGAAAAACCATGGCCATGAATCATCGCCATGACAACTCTGACCCCTGGCGTCAAAACAAAATGATCTTGAGATTAACGAGAGAGCAGCCGCACGACTGTTGTCAGGGCACTGCAAAGTGACACTGTCCGTGAATCGCTAACTTAGAGACGAACAGGAAGACACAGGCACTTCTTTCAGACCAATTAACATGCATGCATCTGCATCGGTTTTCCGATTCGTGCCATACTCTGACCTTTTCTAGAATTTTCTGCCAGGCATCGTGCCAAGCACACTAAGGGTGAGAGGGTACACAGGGTGAGCTGGTCATTGAGCAGAGGTTCGCACACAGTCTGTCACGCTCTGCAGAGAAGTATCAGCGACTGACAGAAAGCCCCGACAGTAAAGGCATGCGGATGGAGCCTTTCACACAGCACCTGTCACTGCGAGCGGCGATGTGACGCGTGGGCATGTAAATCTTTCACGAAGCAGTACTTGTTCAGAGCTGTAACTTGGTTAAGCAGCTGCTCTGATCGTGTAGTGAAGAAAGATCAAAAACACAGCAACTTGACCTTTTAATCAGCTGTATAAATCGAAGCGGCTCCAGACCTAAAACAAGTTCCCTGTCGTTTCTCTTCCTACATGCCGGTATCTTTCATCTTTGCATTTATGCAGCCCAGTTGAAAGCCTTAAAAATGCTTTTGCTTTGAGAATAAAGATCCACAAGTAACTGGAAAAAATATGGAGGGGAGGGGACTTCCTTGTTTTCCCTACCAGAACAGCTCAAAAGGATTGATAAGTAAATGGGGAAACCCCAGTCAGCTTCCTGGGATCCCCTGATTAGATGTGATGCGAAGATGATTGGGTGTGACCAGCTACTCAGTGGGATATCCCTTCCTTCTGAGAAAGCACCACTGTTTGTGTGAGAACTGGGGACGCCGGGGGGATCACACCAGTGGGCTCTCATAAACTTCCTATTTGGCCTTTTCCAGTGAACTCCCAACACAACAATGTTGAATTTTCTTATCACAGGCTTCGTTCATTAGACATACATTTATTTTGCAGACGCTTTTATCCAAAAAAGATGCACAAATGAACATGGGGTCCCTGGAGCAACAGGAGTTTAAGGGCCTGGCTCAGGGACCCAACAGTGACATCACTGCCAGGCTTGAAGCTAAAACGGGCGACTTTTCGATCACAAATGCAGTGTCCTAACCCAGTGATCCACACGCTGACCCAGACAGTTTTGAATTGCAAGTACCGGCATGCGCTACACAACTCAGAAATGTAATGTTCTCAGCTATACAGGAAACACCAGAGGTTCCTGATGAAAAAACTTCAAAATGTCCATTGTGATGTATACTGAGCTACAGTGTGGTTATCGGTATCTAAAAATAAACTTCTGATCTTATAATGATATCCCTCTACTCAAGCCAAGGTCTCATAATATGCCCTGTATGTCAACCATAAATAGCGAAATGGCTTGGGAGTGGGACTTGTCATGAATCCCAGTCAAACCCCTGCTTGGGGTCCGTATGCTAGTTCAGGTAGTATCCATCCATCCATCTTAAAAGCGCTGATCCTGGTCATGGTCGTCCGGGGGCCTGGTGCCCATCACAGGCAGAGCAAGGCTGAGACGGTTTGCTATAGTGTCCACTTATTGCATATAGAATATAGGAGCATCTGGCACAGGAAGCTGTCCGATTCGGGCTGCTGTGGGTTTTCCCCATGGAGACATTGCACCATAACCGGACTTGGAATTATGCACTGATCAAAAAAGTAAAGTTAAAAAAAATAATTCTGGGGAGGGCAGTTCTGTGGGTTGGCACTCAGAAGGTTGCTGGTTCAAATCCATTAAGGATCCTTAACCCCCACTTACTCCATGGTTTGGCTAACCCTACTGTCCCCTCTACCCCAGTTTCATGAGGTGGCCTCCTGGCTTTTCCAGCTGTCCTGAAGGAGATCCTACATGCCCAGCACAGAATTTCTGTTTTTCCTTCACACACTGTTCAAACTCCTCCAAAACCATCTCTATTGGGTTTAGGTCAGGTGTCAGGTCATGTGATGCGACACGAAACATGTCCTTTGTAGGCAACTTGGAGTGTCTAAACTTTTGACCAGTCATCTCAAACCCCAGGAATAAAATGGAGACAATTAAATATAAATATAAAATCCAATTTTTAATCAAAGACTGTATATAAAAACCAAACCATAAAAGTCTTTCATGTACAAAAATTGGGACATGAAATTTGTCAAGTGACTGTGACCCAGCAGCTGTAACTTGGCTTAATGGTTCTTTCGACTTGCTCCAGTCTTTGGGATGTGACCAGAACAGCAAACCTCTCCCAACCGCAGCCAAAACTTTACCACCCAACTTAAAAAGCCAATTTAAATAATTCTCTTAAAAATCAAAAATTTCAAGGAGCAGTCACTAAATATCTGCCATCACAAGATCTTATTTCTGGATTTCACTAAAAAGTGTAACGTTGTGCAGGGCTATGGTGCTGGCATCACGCAGGTATGCAGTACGATTGCACCAATCACCAGCAACTTGAATCATTTGTTGATTGGCCAGGTCCTTCGCATTCAAACCAAAATGCCATGTATCCAAAAGTAAGAGAAATGAAAGACGTACATCATTCCCCAACTTCTACAGAACGAGGGAGAGCCCATCCAGAGAGGAGATCCACCACCTGAAGTCCAATGCAGTGGTCAGCACAGTGACCGGGGGGACTCTCAGTCCAGCAGGGTGAAGTCGAAGCGCCCGAAGGCCTCGCGGAACCTCCGGGCCATGGACTCCTCCTCTTCCCGGGAGTTCTTACACTCTCTCCAGTCAGCACGGGTCGGTGTGTTCAGGAGCGCCTCGCTGGCAAGCACCTCTCTGCTCGACACACACACACGTCACATTCAGCGGAGGGGGGGGGGGGGGTATTATGAAGTGAGCTAAACATCCCCACAGTTAACTTGATCAAACGGTATTACGACGGTGGTCATCAATTAACTAGGTAGTTTGCCTCTTCGAATAACAGGGGCAGTGTTCTCTCATTTTAAATAATCTCTTTACAATGCGCTCTCGACTGGTATACAAGAGGTAGGAAATACCCACCCCGCTCAGCAAACTTTATAATCAGCAGCAGTGAGCTTGAGATATGTATTCACACACGTCGACGCTGTTGCTGTCTATTTTATGGCACTCACATGCGAACACAGGGTTGGCGCTTAAAAACATTCGGACTATTCTGACTCCTTGGATCTTGGTGGTAAGCCGTCATGGCGATGGATCACAGTACCTTCCGAACTGCAGGGGAAAGTTCTTTTTGATTCTGTGGAAGAGCTTCTCCCCCGTGTCTAACTCCACATAAAAATACGGCGTCCCAGGCTGGACCATCTGGATCAGGGGCAGGTGAAAGACATGGACCCGTAATGAAAATGCTTCCAGTTAAGGGTTAAACAGCAAGAAGGAACATGGACAGTTCAGTCGATTAACTACAACAAACAATAAACCGTAAAGGACAGAGCTTCAGCAAAGGGAAAGCAACCCTTGAAAATGTGCACATGAAAATGAACCAGGGGACGGAACTGGACATGATTTGTTGTGTACACAAGCCCGGAGCCGTAAACAGCCAGCGTGCGTTAGCCACTCGGTGACCATACCAGGCATGGGGAAAGGTCACAGTGAGCCTCTAAATGTTTAGCTAAAGCTTCCTGACTGAAGGCTGTTATCTAGGACAGACGTCACCCGTACGGCAACAATGCCACGAACTGCAGACAGGCGATTCTGACTCACGGTAACAAAAGAAAACAATGTATAACAAACAGGAAAGCGCCGCTGTTCATCTTGTCACGGAATTTCCACGAATGGCGCTAAGAATGGATAGCAAGAAATGGAAGAGCAGTTACAGCAGCGATTTGCTCGTAACAATAAGATGTCAGATCCGGCGCCCTATCTTTACCAGCCTGTGCAGGCGAGCTGCCCATATCAACTGCCGTATATCCTGTAGAAAACTGACAATGCAATACGTTCACAACAGGAGGCACTCATTACAGCAGACGCTACAATTAACAGGGGACCCACCTGCTTGAGGTCTGTGTGCTCGGGGATTTCCAGAAGCTCTATCTGCTGCTCCTGCGCCTGGACCACAAAAGCCTCCTTGATGTCCTCCGTGGTGCACTTATCAAGCGGCACTGGTACCAACTGCGTGCACGCACACACACACACGTACGCACACACACACGTACGCACACAATTCAATTACAGTTATTGTCGGGAACTTCTGTTCATTTCTATGGGCATAACCCTTATACTAATTAGGATAACCCTAATCTCTACCCACCCATAACCTTAACCATAAGTAACCAAACAAATTAGAAGACTTAAATAGTACTACGTTGGTTACGAACCCACTCATAAACAATTTAGCACAGGAATATGGAGTATGCCCATGACCAAGGAACCATGCAAATCATCACTGGGTCACATGACCCTCAGAAACGATCACCTCGTCATGGTGGGAATGGGGGAGCAGAGGCCCCCCTCCACCCCATTCAGACTTAAACTGATGAAATGCTGAGAGTGGGCCTTGATGGGGAGGGGATGAGATCTCCATGATCCCCCCCCCGCACTGAGAATTAGCTAGCAAGGCTCACTGCGACTCATCTGTGTGGAGCTGCAGGACTGAGCCCTGGATCTGGTGAGGGCCAGCCAGGCAGGGCAGCTGCCACAGTCAAGGGGACCAGCTTCAGCGGAATTAAGGTCTCCAGAAGCACAACACAGAAATGTTTCATGATGCCGCGCGGCGCCTAGGCAGCTTTTACCGTGTCAGGATGGAGTCATCACTAAGAAAAGCGATCGTTATGTGATTTGGCCGTCGATGACTCAGCAAAGCCATCCAGCATCCGGCGGGACGTGAACGTGGGAGAGGGAGCCACAGAATCACGCTCTGCAAGCAGATAGCGACACTCCTCGCCGCGGACGGCCCACCTGTAGCTGGAGGTGCTGGCTGCGGTAGTTCCTCTCGAAGGCCACGCAGCGCCTCCCGAGGCTCCTGTAAAAGTCACGCACAGCGGCCTTGTACCGCTGCAGCTCGGCCAGCTCCTCCGCGGACAGTTCCACCGCCGACTGGCAGTGTCCGATGGGTAGCACCAGCACGTGGTCCGAAGTCAGGCCACCTTTGGCCAGGGCCACGTAGCACTATGGACACAGAGGCACCACACATGAACACGGCGTCATGGCTCACGGTGCCACCTACTGCCTGACAAGGAAACTGCATGGAGTTCCACTCATTCCCAGGCTAAACCCTGCACATCCAAATGAAAGTACACAAAATGCACATAGTGTAATGATCTATGTTAAATCACATAAACAGTGAATGGTAGATGTCCTTCAGACATAATCAATCTTGGCCAGAAGCTGCTGATGTAGCGATAAGGATTGAGTGATAAAGATCGTTTAGCGCCGTCTGGCTTCGTCTGCAGTAAGGCTTAAACAAAAGGACACTCCTTCTGCGCACCAGTACAAAACAAAAAATCCACCTCAAGTTAAATAGCACAGCAAGATTTACAGAAGGCATCCATGGCAATCCTAAATGAATCTTGCTCTTAAACTTCGAAATACAAAACGCAAGTTTAAAAAAGAGAATGCAAACGTGAAGTAAATGCAACGAACAATGAGCTGCAGCCTCTGACGGTCATGCAGGCTGCATGTTATGATATTTCCTGAGAAATCCACTTTGTCTGATTAATCTGCCGTCTTGGGAACTTCAAAGACCCCCACACACAATAGGCCGAGAGCCTGATAAGGCTGGATGTCAGCCAGCTCAAGCTCCTCCATGGTGAGGCACGGTTTACCGAAAGCTCCTCGTTTGTGTGTCAAAGCGTTTCCTACTTCATGAGAAACACCTAAATAGCAATGGCAGTTGTTTCCTTCAGTTCATTCTTGAATAAAAGAAATTAAACTTATTTAGTATCATTACCTGTAATCCTCAGACCTGTTATGACATGCATAACAGCCACAGTACATTAAATGCTTTAGGTGCGGTTTGGCGGCATGTGGCTCGTCTTTTGAGACTCTTTTGTTCATATCAAGCCCTCTGAGTTTCTCCAAGAGTGTAAGCTTTACAGTAGTGCTTCTCAAACCAATTCCTGGGTGACCCACAGACGCTCCATGTTTTTGCTCCCTCTCAACTCCCTGCCAAACAGTCCACATTTCTGCTCCCTCCCAGCGACTGTGTGGCAGGGAGTTGAGAGGGAGCAAAAACATGGAGCGTTTGTGCGTCCCCGAGGAGAACAATACTCTACTGCGCCAGGAATCTGAGAATTACTAAACAAGAGATGAGTAGATATATATCAGTTATATGCTTATCTACTGTACTACTGGTTTCTGTTTCATTTTTTAGAAAGAGTATGATGAAAAACTGAACATTCCAGGTTATTTATGAAGAGGCTGTTAACATATTTAGTGAACCTGTTGGGACTCACGTGGGTGCCAATGCTGACCACCAGGTGCTTCTCCACCTCTGGGCTTGCCAGGCAGAACCAGCAGGGGCCAGTGGGCTGAGCTGGAGGGGGTGGGGGAAGGAATGGGGGAAGGTGAAGCTGTTCGGCTGAAGAAATCCCAGATCTGCCACATTCCACTCCACAGATACATCGTTTTACGGTGATAAGGGGTAACACAACAGGAGCAACAAACAGGGAACCTCCAGAACACTGCGCGGCAGCACAGAAGGCGATTTTAAAAACAGCATGTGTCAGTGAATCCAGGAGAAAACAGGAAGTAAAAGCAGCAAAGAAAAAGAATGGGGGGGAGGGGGCATGTTTGCAGTTGGGCCGTTTCATTGGAGGGGGGAGGGTCCTGAGGCCACCCACACTCACAGCCAGCAGGTTCCAAGAATTGGTGGAAATTTAAAATTGAAAAAATAAAAATAATAATTCTAAAAGCCTCTCAAAAGAGCAGTGATTAGACTGAAGCATGTTTTGAGTAATTAGTTTGCATTGTTTCCTGACAGTGAACACAGTGTCAAAAAAATCCCAACACCACATCCATAGACGGAAAATAACAAAAACTGTTGAGATGGCACAGATCAAAGGGATTTAAGAGATAAACTAAATTACTGTTATAGGAAGCCAACACAAAGAAAGACACACAAACATACTCTCTATTTTCCTCTGAGAAAAGCAGTGGGGCTGGAGGATTGTGGGTGGTGGCGAGAGGTGGGCGGGGGACATGGGGGGGGGGGAACACAGCCGGCTGACTCACGGGGCCTCCGTGGCTGCTTGGGTTGGCTCTGCCGCTCCCCCTCGGAGAGCCTCTTCCTTCCTTGACCCTGAGTTTGGGATTTCTTCCCCATGTCGAAGAAAAACTGAGTTGTAGGCTCCTCCTCCACCTGTGAAGTCATGTGAAGTGAATCGTTAAGCAGCATACTGATCTCTGCGCCACCTAGTGGTATAAAGCAGAAAAGCCGACACCACTAGAACCTTTGCGATTACATAATGTTGACTGCTCCACGAAATCTGAAGATATTTCCCGTTTAGGTATTAAAAGAGAGAACTATGCATAGAGCCTTATCTATGGACAATGCTTGTGAGATAAAAATAAATATACTATCTAAAAGATCAGCTGTGCTCCGATTTAAGCAATCTGGAAAGATTTATAAGGTGATTTATAAGGTGTAGCGGGATTATGACAAATTCATTAGACTTCTGAGAAAATGTGAAAACCGCATGCAAACGAACAAGAAACCTAAGGATGTTCACAAATCAGAAATTCTCCAGTTCACTGTCTAAGATGACTGATCCAAATCCCATTCATTATCAGCTTGAAATGAAACACAGCAATAAGGGCCCGATAAAGCCACCTCCGCCGTTGCCGTGGCAGCAGGCCATTCCTTCTGCCCGCCTTTGGCAGGCTTCCTGTAGGGGTTTTCAGTGACATCTTGTGGCTGCTTCACTAGTTCTGCCGGGTCCATGCTTTTCAAAGGGACAATGCTGAATGCATACAAGTACTAGGGGAATAAAAAAAATAAAATCATAAATATATCCGCGCATATTAAAAGTAGCAAAGCACAAATGAAGGCTCTACTGCCACAACGACCTCTCACCTTCTTCTTGGCAGGGTTACTGACGCTGGCCAGGGCTATGAACCGGCTGACGTGCCGAGCATTCTCCTGCAGGACCACATGATTCCTGCCACCATCCAATCAAAGCACAGCAAGGGGGGGGGGGGAGATGGATGTCAGCGTCAGACTCAAGGACATACTCAACATCTGCAAGACCAGAGAACTGGTAGTGGACCTGAGAAGATCACAGCCTCCTGTCACTCCTCTGACTATCGGGGGGGGAAGATGTGGAGATTGTTCAAGACTACAAGTATCTGGGACAAGTCGCTGGCCACCTACAGGAAAGGTCAAAGTAGGATGTATTTGCTACGGAGACTACGATCCTTTAAAGTGTGTAACACCGTGTTGCGGATGTTCTACGACTCTGAGGTCACCAGTGTCATTTTCTACGCTGTAGTATGTTGGGGAGGCAGCAGGAAAGTGGTTGATGCTAAATAACTGAACATGTTGATGCTAGAGACTGTAACTGAAAGAAGAACTTTGTCCAGACTTCGGGCCATCATGGAGAACACCGACCACCCACTACACAGCGTGGTGACTGAGCTGAACAGCACCTTCAGTCTCACCAGTGTTAAGTGCTCCACCGAACGCCACAGGAAATCCCTCCTCCTCACCGCAACCAGACTCTACAACTCCTCCCTTCGTCACTCGTCCTGGCAATAATGTGCTTAATAACTTTTACTGAATTATTAACATGTGCAATAGAATCATTCACGAGAATGTGCAATATAGTCGTTACATTTATAACCTTTTACAGTCACTTATGTACAAGGTAACATAGTACTTTATCCTACTCCATAGAATTTTTATTAGAGTGCTCAATTTAATTTAGGTACACCGATCTTTGTACGTCAATGTATTATTCCGTGTGTTGTGCAGTCGTAATGCAAGCAATTTTCTTCGGGATTAATAAAGTTTTCTGATACTGATTAAAATATTATTTACGGCAACAATTTTCAAAAGTTTATGCTACGTTGCGACAGGGAAATAGGAGAGGTTCAGATTATCTTTATGCAATCGTGATGGAAGTGTTATAAAAATAAAAAAAACAATTACAAAAAGTCAGGGTTCAAATTTTGGGGGGGGGGGGGGGGGGGGGGGGAGCACCGAATCTTGTAAGCTCAACCCCCCAGGTACATGTTCTCTCCCTCAGGAGTCCCCACATCCTCCACAATCTGAACACAGCGAAAAGTCATATGCAGTTGCAGGAAGTTTCGCTGTAATCAGGGTAACAATGCAGAAATAAGTAAATACTACTTGTACTTGGCAGGGAAATGGCAGAAAGCACTAAGCACTGCCCTCTGCAGTATCAGGATTAGCAGCGCACACACCTGTATGGCAGTCGCTCGTAGTGTGCCCCTTCCAGGCCAGCAAAGTGATACCGCGGCTTCAGCCTGTCCGCGGCGCTGGCCAGAGACGGAGATCCGCAAGACTTGGTGTTGAAATCCTACAAAGAGACGGGCTATCAGGACACAGCGAAACATAGTGCAGTTCACTGCCAAATGACGACCAGTGTAACTGCTTTAATTAATGAAGATGGGAAACAATTCTAAGACAGAGGAGGCTTGAACTGCTATTTAGACAAGTAGTCAATGACAGCGTCATTGTGTAACAATATTTCCATTAAATAAATTAAAAAAAAAAAAAAAACTTTGTGCTGGGCTAGAAAACACATACAACTTATAATTCATTAGTAGATTCAATGCGGGTGAAAATGTAATATGGAGAATTTTTAAAAACTAGCATGATGCATATTTATTGTAGCTTTTAGACTAACCGCCATCTCTAAATCACCCAAAGTGTAGAGTAGAGCATAGAGCATATGAGTGTGTGTGTCCTATGGCAGAATGTCAGTGTACCCCCCCCCCCCCCCCCCCCCCCCACCCCCACACACGAGCAGGGAGGGGGGGGGGAAAAAGCACAAACAGGACAGAAAGGGGTAGGGGGGGGGGAGAGAGTGAAGGGGGAGAGA
>JAODKE010000068.1:25234514-25247757 GCA_026779605.1 Mormyrus hasselquistii
GCACTTCATAGGGGGAGGGGGGTTCAAACGTGGTCCCTTCCGATCTATGAGGGGTTGTGTCCTATGGCAGAAGGTCAGTGTCCCCCCCCCCCCCCCCCCCCCAAACCAACAAGGATAGGGAGTTGGAAGATAGGGGGATAAACAATTACTGGGTTATTTCCATATTGCCAGACGCCACGTGGCCACTGTGAGGTAAGCAAGATGTCCACTCCTTTGAAACTTGAAGTGGACACCAGTGGGGTCACCAGGGCAGTGACATCCTTGGGTGTGAAGCAGTGAGCTGGAGCCGGTTCCTGCTGCCCTTCCCTGCCGCTGATGTAAGCGATCTGCAGGCCCGTTGCTCCTGTAAAGATGCCCCTGCGACCTGAGACAAACAGACGCCCCCTATTGGCCAAATGCCAAAACATTTACAGCATCAAAGACTACAGATTTTCAAAAGATCAAAGGAATCAAAGAATTAGGCTAATTAAGAAGCAAATTACCACCATGCTCTTTTAGTGACAGTTTGGAATACATGCTTTTAAAGCTATGTGCAATAGGAATCTCAAAATTATTCACTTAGGACGTACCCAGATAGGTGATATTCTCAGCCAGCTCACACCCATCTGAATTGGAAAAATACTTCACTGTGTCTTGGCTGGCTGCCCCCAAAACGTATGTGTGAATGGGTGCTAGAGTTTGACACAGAAGAGAAAGAGCATGATTCAAATGGTGTCAAATCTCTACCTTGGGGAGCTGGACAAAAAACAAAGGAAATTTCAGACAGGAATGTTTTTGAGAAAGCCATAGCCTTGTTCTGGCCCTTAGTTATTAACATTGCAGTTGATGCCATGCATTCAAAATGAACTCCCTTTTCTGCTGTATTACCTTTCTTTGCTCCAGACTTGTACTCTTCCCATTCAGCTTCTGCCTCCGCCGAAGAAGCAAAAAATTCTCCAACGCAAAGCAACAACTTCACCAGAGAGTAAACAAATTAGACATTTTACACATTAAGGCTGCCACACTTTTGCCACTTAGAGATGACATACTTACGTCAAATTGCCCACTTTTTTTCTGAATGGCTTTCACTCGGTTAAATAAAACATTAATTTTTCCTTCAACGTCCCCACAGGTCAGGCTGAAATTAATTTATAATAAAGATTATTTAAAGTCCAAACTTTCAAGATTTTATTTTTTAAACAAAATGTACCCTTGCCAATATCATAATATTTCATAGGCGATCTATATCAAATACAAGTTTACCATTTATATTGTACGTTTTTATCTTTAGACTATCCATGTCTAAATGTCTTTTTACTGTCCGAATGCGTGTATTGCGCTACTGCAAACTTGCAACTTCCTTCGGGATTAAAGTATAAGAAATAAAAATGCATAAAACTGATGACTCGTGTACTTTAATAACTGGATTGACCCAATACTTTGGAAACTACAGAGAGTGATGAACATGCGTTATAGATATGCGCTTAAATTTACATTTTAGCATTAACCAAAAAGCAATACATAGGACCTTAGTGTTATTAAAACCGAGATATTACGCTTAGGGTTAAATGCGACATGTTTTATTTATTTCCAACCTTTGGCATTTACTTCTATCCATTTTATATTTACTTTCAGTCTCTATCGACATACATACGCTGCGTTCAGACCTTAAAGCCAACTACACTGAACAAGCATGGTTTTGGAAAGGGACAAAAATACCGCATTAAATTATTATATTCAGGGACAATCGTCCCGACTCCGGATACTTTTATCCTGTTTATAAGACAAAAAGGCAATGCTTGTAGTCAAATGAAGCTGCAGCCCAAACACGTGTAACGTTAACGGGGAGGTAATTTAACAGAAGCTAACGCTAACCTAACCACACAGACACGCTTAATTAATAATTATGGGAGAATTTACTATTATACTGCTGACAGTAGGAAGAACGCGATCTGACTTACACTCTCAATTGTGTGTCTCCCATTTGCTTATATGTGTGTAAAAAGTACAACCTTGTAACAGTAAAACCTGTAGTTGCGGCCGAACCCGTAAGACGATTTCAAATTTCAAAAATGTCGCTACTGGAACCTAAGCGCTCGTTCCGTCGGTAATATACGTCCCCTAAACAATAATATTCAGTTTCGAAAGACAGTTTATATAATGGTTTCTATATGATTTGTACGCATTTGTAATTTAGCTTTATAAAACCTCGTTAATAAAAATAATAATAACGACATCTATCTGGATTAGAAAGTGTTATTATCAAATTAATCAAAAAAGAATGGTTTCTACCCGGATGATTTATACAGGGGTACCATTTAAAGGTACCTGCTGCGATCAATATCCAGCTAAATATTTATGTAAATCTATGTTCCTTTTTGTTATTCATATAGCTATATATGTCTCAAATGAAGTCGCTTAACTCAAATGTATACATGCAAATAGACATGTGACTAATGGCGTATTACGTTAAAATGCATCGATGATGAACAACCGTAATATTTACTAACACATTTAGTCTGCACGTTAAAACGCAGCTTCATCCTGGGTGTATTTCTCTTGGGAAAGGGGTAATGCAGCTCTTTGTTGGATGCATTTCTATTGGTTTATGGTAAAACGAATCTAAATTATTTTTTTGCGCTAGATTTCAGTTCTGTGGTTTCATCGGCCATGGAGACGGAAGAAGAAGTGACGTGATAAAGGAGCAGCTGCAGCATCAAAATAGGAACTAATTTACATTTGCTGAAGATGTTTGCGTCATGTGATGAAATGTTAGCTGTAATTTCATCAAGACAATCATTTTGATGCACTCAGCTGTTTACGGTTAATTTTGCACGTTTGCACTCGAATGCTGCAGAGACTGGGGTCGTTAATTAAGCATGTTTGTACTTTGCAGTTCCCTTGATTTAATAAATTAAGATATAAAACAAATGGCTGGATAGCTGTAAACTATCGGTCGATCTATGGGCTGAACATTACCTTATATAGACCTGGTTTCTGGCTGTGAGAGGTTCCTGGCTTGTCCTGGTCTTAAATGTAAACGAAGGACACAAGTACCAACTTCGTGACGATATCTCCTGCCACCGCACCCTGGCGCACGCTCAAGTAGCAAAAAAAAAAAAAAAAGGAATGAGAGAGCGAAATAGGCTTTGCAATTAGACGCCAAAATGTCATCCTCGGAGCAAATCATTGCCATCACTATTGATGACAAAACGTACAATGTGAGCAAAAGCAAGCTGATAGAAAAGAGCGACTACTTCCGCGCTTTGTACAGCTCCGGAATGCGGGAATCAGGAGAGGACTCGGTGCAGCTGCAGGGACTTAGTGTCCCGGGGTTGGAGCTGGTCCTGGAGTTCATCAATACCTCGAAGGTGCAGGTCGCTAACGAGACTTTGGAAGACTTAATTGAAACGGCCTCATTTCTACAAGTAACTTCGATTTTGAAGCTGCTTCTGTCGGAAATAAGGTTGGACAATTGCGTAGAGCTGTATAACCTCTCAGAAATATACGGGACGCACGACTTAAGGAATGCCTGTCTCAAGTTCATGAGCTGTCACTACCATCCCATGTTGCGGAGATCCGAGTTCCGCAACCTGCCAGCCGCTTTGCGCAATCAGGTGAGGGAGATGCGCATGAAAGGCACCGCGACCCTAGTCGCGATCGGAGACTTCATAGGCACCTGCTTGGACTTGGCAGAACAGGACGAGCCGTGGTCCATGCTCCGGTACGGAGAGCTGGAACAGCGCTGGAAACCGTTGGCCAACAACCTGCCGTCAGACATGGTCAACGTCAGGGGATATGGGTCTGCAGTCCTGGACAACTATCTGTTCATAGTTGGAGGCTACAGAGTGACGAGTCAGGAAATTTCGGCGGCCCACTGTTATAACCCTTGCAGGAATGAGTGGAATCAGGTTGCACCACTGAACCAGAAAAGGTATGATACAGCTTACCAGCAATCCAGTGCTGTTTTCCACTCCCTTTGCATCTGAGACCAGAAAGGTGTATCTGCTGTTAAAAGATCCTCTCCCATTGTCATCTCGTTTCTCTCCACTAACAGTCTGCATATAAATTGAACTTTGCTGCATTCTGCAACTTCTTTAAGCATGTTAATAGTTATGTTTGGTTTGCAGGTGTAATAATTAAATTGACATAATGACACGGCCTCCTGTACAGTGAACCCAGAACCAATAACTTGCTGGCACAAGTCATAAGAGGAACTGTGGCTGGGAAACTGGAATAGTGTCTGGAGGTATTTGCAGCAGTTCAACTGAGTTAGGCGTAATTTGGGAAACAAGTGGAGAAAGGTGTCTCCTAAGCGAATAACTATGTGAAGTATTGTGTAAGAGTACGAATGTGTTGCCTTTTGATGCTGTTCTCAGGTCCAATTTCAAGCTGCTAGCAGTCAACGGGAAGCTATATGCCGTGGGGGGGCAGACTTTGGGGACTGTGGAGTGCTACAGTCCCGAACAGGACTGGTGGACCTGCGTTTCCTCCCTGCCCAATCCTCTGGCAGAGTTCTCGGCCTGCGAGTGTCAGGGAAAAATCTATGTCATGGGTGGCTACACAGCCAGAGGTTGGTATGTGCTTTGCAGTAGGCCTTAAGAACAAAATATTAATAAATGGAGGAGAAAAAGAGGTATTGCTGGGTCAAGTTTGTAGCGATTGTGGGCTTTCGTAAAACGTACGTAAAACATAATCATAACCTGGGGTGTACCTAGAAATTCTAGTCTCCCCTGACGCAATGTCACCATGGGCCCCCCTGCCCACTTTTACGTGTAATTTTACATATTCAAGGGCCTCTGTAAAGTGCTGGGTCCCCTGAATCTGCTGGGGTATCCCTGTCCTTCTGAAGCCCCTGTATGCCCAAGCAACTTAGAACCAATGAAAGAAAGGAAGGATTTGTTTCATGGCTGACAGCAGTTCTATGTTTTTTCTTATTCTATCATTCTTTTCCAGACTACACCTGGGGACAGTTCTGCCCTGGAGTTTAACTAGTGTTTCTATAATTAACTGACAAAGCTGGCGGTTTGTCTTGGCAAAGGCTTGATGTGTGTCAGCCTAGAGCAGCGTTTTCCTTCTCTCTCCCATAGACAGGAACACAAACGTGCTGCGATACTGCCCTGTCTCTGACACGTGGACCGTGTTCCGCTCCTGCCCTGCCCACGTACGCAAGCAGCAGATGCTCTCCGTGGAAGATACCATTTATCTGGTAGGGGGGTATACCCACGAGCTGGGACCAGACCGACGGCGAGTCAGCCAGACAGAGGACATGCTGACTGTACAGTCCTACAACGTGACCACGGGCGAGTGGCTCTGCTTGAAGGAAAACACCTCCAAGTCGGGCCTGAACCTCACATGCACGCTTCACAACGACGGTATCTACATCATGAGCCGCGACGTGGGCCTGCCCACCAGTCTGGAGCATAGGGTCTTCCTTAAGTACAATATCTTTTCCGACGCCTGGGAAGCCTTCCGCCGCTTCCCGGCCCTGGGTCAGAACATGCTCCTCTGCTCACTCTACCTGCCCAACGTTCTGTGAGTCTGACTGGGCCATGTATTAAATAGGGACCCCTTTGATTGAGGTCAGTGTTTGTCATGGTTTAAGCTTCACCGAAAGCCGGTCGTCATACAGTGGATGCTGAGGTCTCATTACTATGCAGCCTGTTAGGTCTTGGTAGTCATGCTGTAGGTCAACGCTCTGCTACGCAATGAAGGAACACTCAAGGACTTTGGTCCTTCAGTTCCACTTAGACACAAAGTGGGTGGGGACACACGATCTTACTGTACGTGTACGTAAACAAACCATCGCAATCCTCTTTTCTGATGTGAGGATGCCGTCCTCTCAGAGGACAGTCATCTTATCCAGAAGCTCTATGTGACCACAAAGTGCGGTTTTGTGGGCTTAAGGTTCAGATGTGATAGGGCAACCCACGATCTTGCTCTTTTACTCGGCTCCAAGGTGTGTAATGGACTGCCGGAAAGGATGGCCACTGTACCACAGGTGGGACTCTAATGACGTCCCGTGCTGTTTCACTCGGGGATGTTTAAGTTGCACATAAGTCTGTCACCTCTCTAATTAATATTCCATCGATGTTTACATTCTGCCCACTACCAGTATACTTTAGAAACATGCATTGCAGTATTATCACGCAGACAGTTTAAATCAGACTCTAAAGAGCATAACATAACCAGTATAGTTATTAATAGTTATGGTGGCACTATACTAAGATACACTGAAAATAATCTTCTAGTATATAAGAAGAAATGTCGCTTGAAAACACATTTGCTATACTCTGCATGTGAGGATAGCCTGAACATTCCTTAGGTTTTCACTACAGAAGTTTCAGTTGATAGGTCACTACCGTTGCACACTTGAAGGAAAAAAAAAAACCTCAACACTAATGTAAAATGTATGCATATGTATGTTTTGAGAAGACTTTGGTTTTTATTTTTATTATATAATTTCACAGAAAGGACTTTTGCACAGTGTTTAATCCACAGTGGGAAAACGCTTCCAGCGTTTAAGACCGTGTTTAAAGCCCAGTCTAAGGAAGCTTGAATTGTCATTAAATATGATGTAATTTACTGTACATTAGTATTGTTTACTAACAAATAATTCTTATGGCTTTTGTGAATTTCACCTCTTTGTAAACTAAATTTGTGCTGTTATTTCCTGTAATTCTTGTCCTCTTTTTTTTTTTTTTTTTTTTAAATGAAGATGGCACATTACAGGAGAATGATGAATAAGACAAAAAATCTAAATGTTCGCTAAGATGAAAGATTGGATGGAAGATTGATGTAAATGTATCCAAATGTTGGTTTTACTATTGTTGTTTTTAAATCCCTCAATGATTGACCCAAAATGATACTTAGACTTCAGTTACCATGAGAATTCTTTAAAATAATCTTTTGCTTATGATAGACTACACTAAATTTGATACATGTAGCAAAGTACAGCGGCTCTTTAAACCACTGATAGATTATGTTTGTTATAAATTAAAGCTAATTGCACAAAATGCACAAAAGTCAATAGTAAAACAAGCTCTATTTTGTTACTAGCTATTGACCAAAACTACTGTTTTGCTGTAGAAAAGTTGGTGGCAGGGTATGAACAGAGGCCTTATGAGGACATACTGAAATGTAAACATTTTAAAATGTCAGTTCACTTAGAGTGGCAAAAATCTCTTGTGATATCTTTTTTTTTTTTTTGATCATTGAAAACTGGAAAAAAAAAAGCATTCTGCTACACCGTTTTCCTTAAGAGTTTCTTCTTTTCATTTCCACCTATTAATTGCCATTCCTATTGATGCCTTGGAAATTAAAAAGAAAGTGATTCAGGGAGTATGTGTTGTTTATTTTTCTCCACAGGAAGTCTTTGGCATCATCTGGTATTTTTCTATCTGTTCACTTGAAAATTAAGTAGCTTCCTCCTTGGTGAGCAGGTCCACCACCACAGAGAACAGGCAGTCTCCATAGGCCGTGTAGTCCGTGATCGTGCACCTCCCCACAATATCGGCATAATTCTCCGTGTAGCTCACCGGGCCAAAGAACCTGAAGCAGGTCTGGTTCACAGTGGTCCATTCTCCGCCTGAGGGGGCACTGCAGCGTGGCACAAATGAGCCGTCACACTGCATCCAGTCGGAGGGGGAGGTGGTGATACCCTCTGAGGTCACATCCACGGGGGTGGCATGAGGGAACTGCAGGCTTGTGTTTCTTTCTGGGGGTGTGTAATTAGGGGGCAGGATGTCCACTTGGAGAAAGGAGGGATAAACCTGCCTCATCCTGTAGGAATCACCCATGACACGGCAGTGCAGATACGGGAGGCTGCGGGCCAGAGAGAAGAAGTTGTGGATTGTCAGGGCCGCCTCCTGAAGGTTGGTGACCCGTACTGATATGGTTTCAGTGGGGACCAAGAGATCCATGCAGCCATCTGGAGGACGAAAATAGAAATTACATATGACTGACAATATTTGTTAACCATATTTATCGACGTTGAAGCTGCTGTTTTTGTAAACATTCATGAATCTTTTATTGATTTTCAGGCATATTTGTCCAGAATGACTCACAGCTAGTCATAAGATTTATAAATAAACAGAATTTATTAATATATAAAATCTTAAGGAAACTTTATGGAGTTACGTTCTAAAAAGTAGCAATCCAAAATTATGCAGATTAACAATATTTTTTTGCCAAAATTTACCAGCAACTACAATAGTAGAAAACGATAAAAGTGTCAGGTATCTTAGGTATTGTAGGCTGATGCTGCCTGTCTGTTTGGCACATCTCGCCATCAGGTACTGTACACACAATGGTGAATTTTCTTTGGGGGGATATTTTATCATTTTTTTAAGGATCTCCAGACAAGAAGTTTGAGAACCACTGTCAGCACTGCTAGTGTTGTTCTATTGCAAATTCAGCTATGCTCAGTTTTGAAGAAAACACTAGCATTTACCTGCCTACTACACAGACGGCTGGATAGTCAAAACAGCCAATTGAAGCCTTTTTTCACAGTTTTAGTGTCAGCATAGTTACTGTTTTGCCTTTGTAGGGCAGTACAGATACAATACAAAGGTAAAATGACAAGACTTTTAGAAATCAATGTACATCATAAACTAACCTGAGACTGAAGGAAAGTTCTCCATGTTATACAATGTCAATCTAATTAGGTATCTTTCTGCCAGAACGTCAGACTCCATTTTATGCAACTGGACATCAACTGAACATCAGGCCAATCAACTGCCATTTCTGCCTTTTTTGAATATGCAATAAAAATTCCTGGAAAAAAAATTTTATTGAATGTTTCTATGAAAACAAGATTTGTAAATAAGCTACTAAAGCCCTGCTCATAGTTCCCTGCACTGGTTTCCTGTTAGGTTCAGGAGTGACTTCAAAAGTTCTACTTACACATAAGGCACTCAAAGATCAAGTGTCTGTTTACCTACCACAACTGATTCATATTCAAAAGCAGCATCGCACATTCAGATCACAGAATGTAGACTTCCTTATCATGTCACATATAAATAAAGTAACAATTGGCACTGAAACCTCTAGCTACAGGGCTATATGGTGGAATGGTTTGCCAGCTCATGTTCATCATGCAAAATTGGTCTCAGTTTTTCAATCTTGACTGAAGACCTATTACTTTAGTTTTTAATTGTGCTGCCAGTTGATCTTGGACCCCAGAAGATTTTCTTGGGTTCCTCTTCTCCGTTCTCCTCTGGCATTCTTCCTGTCTTCCCTTTTCCCCGTTTCATGCATCATTTTATATAAATGATGTAGCAGTGGTTTGCCACACACTCTTGTTACTGCCAGTCTTGCCATGGGCTCACTGTGTTGAGAAAGATGCTATATTAAAAAAAAATTAATTAAAACTGAATAGTATGTCTGTCCTGTTAACAACATGGAATAAAATATCAATGTATTAACAGTGGTAAAGTATTTCTACACAGCTTTTATTATTTAAATAGTTTTACAGTGAAGAAAACCAAAGATAATTGTACTAAATATCGACTATAAGATTATGTCATGTTGGGGTCCACATGCTTGTTGCTATAATTTTTGAACAAACTCTGGAGCTGTTCATGTAGGCAAGTCTGAAAGCTCCTGAGTTTCACTACCCTGGGGCTCTGGCCTTTCATACAGTCTCATGCCTTCCTGTATCCCTTGGGAACTGCCCCCCAGTCTCTTCTGCACACTAGCCCCCGAGGTGCAATAGTCAGTGGATCCATCTGGTCTTAGCTGAATAGAGTGAGAACCTATTAGGGCCCCATGCTTTCCTGTGACCTTGGGTGATGCTGTTGCTTCTTTGCGCTGCATCTTCAAATCTTGTTTATTTGAGGATTTCAACCTGGTTTCATCCAGCCAGAGCCGCTCAGCTGTTGCTGTCTTTTGACGTCCTTGAGTGTTGGGACAAGTGATGTCACTGTCTACTTTCTTCATCCCATGCAGTGTGACAAGTCCCCTCCTCCTGGATGATCCTGGGAGAAGGTGCTTGAGTTGAGGATCCAGCTTAGCTTCCTTACCTACCCTTGGCTTCTTCACCCTTAGCTTCCTCTCCATCCCTTCTTCCACCTTCTTCTGCAGCCTCTCACTGCAAGTCCCTCTGGTGGAATGACCTCTGGTGTCCTGAGGCAACTGGATGGCATGTGTTACATCCACCTGCTTTCCCTGCGGTTTCAGGTTGCTTTTAGACCGCTGAAATCCAATGATGTTGTCTTGTCTCCGTGTAGCCTTTTCCTTCACTTGTCTAGGTTCCTTGGAGAAAAGCAAGCCTGCTTTATTTTCCTTATATTTTATAACATCATTTCCCACCACACTGGTAACAGTTTGCTCTATCCTGCTTAGTTTCAATCTCGGCTTTACATCCACCTGAAGCTCAGAACGGTAGGTAGCCTCTGCAGGGACACCTGCTCTATCAAGTTTCCCAACCGGTAGTGGTGCAGATGGTCTCCTCTCCATTGCATTATTCGGGGTAACAGGATGTCTCCTAACTGAAGGATGTGGTTTTGCAGCTGGATACCCATTTTGCATTTCTGGTTGACTGGGAACGACACCAGCTGACTTAGACATGCGCTTTGTTGCTGTTTTTTGGGAGAGTCCTTCACCCTTGTATTTACCTACTCTAGAAGCATCCACAGTGCCTCTCATCTGCTCCCTGTGCTCACTTTCCCTTTGTAGCTTTCTTTTGTGTTCCTCAACACCGGCAGCCTCCCTGCTTTTCTCTTCCATCCACTCTTTGACTTTCTGCCGCGACACCTTTGCCCTCTCCTCTTTCTGTCGCTCCCTCCTCCTCTGCTCTCTCCTCACAGCCCTTCTCTCTCTCCTCTTAGCGCACCTCTCCTTTTTAGCCAGCAGGGCCTTCCCATGAATCCAAGCCCTTAGCCGGTCATTCTGACTGGGGTCAAGGTGACAAGCAGTGGCCGCCTTCCTGGGACTCTGCCTACCCCGGTACTTGCGCTCCTGATCCTGCTCATTAGCCTGTTGCTCCCTCTTTCTGGCCCTCATCAGGTACTTGATGGAAACATTTCTTCTGGGAGCCGCCGGGGGCTGAAGCCTGAGGATCTGCAGCCCTGATGGTTTCAGGACAAGAAGCATGTCACCAGCACAAAGCCACCCCCGGGCTACGCCCGCACCCCCCCGCAGGCCTCCTTTTGTCCAAACTGACTTTGCTGTCTTTTTGATTTCCCCATCAGCTCTGGAAGCTAGTCGGGTTGGTGTGTATCCTGCTCCATCCTGGGAGATGGATCTCCCCGATCTTTTCCTGGTTTCCCTGTCACAGTCCCGCTCCTCCATGGGTTCATAAAAAGCCCCTGGAATCCTGACCACTATAGCCTCCTTTCTCTTGCACATCTTTTTCTGCTCATCTACACTTTCTGATGATTCCATCTCTTCTGCTTCTGTCCCAAGCCTAAAGGTTGAAAAAGTCCTCCTTTCTGCTACCTGTGTAGCCTGGGGTCTTGGTTTACTGTATCTTTTATTGGTATAGTCTGGGGTCTTGACTTTTCTTTTATTGGTATAGTCTGGGGTCTTGATTTTTCTTTAATTGGTACAATCTGGGTTTGGCTTCAGTCTCCATTATTCACTTGTGAAATACAGACTGACCAAGGCTGTTCTATTCAACCTGCAGAGGTACAGAAGATAACATTCGCAAAATTCATACATATATTTATATTAATCAATGTTTAATGGTTTAAAGACAGACACCCGCACACTAATGACTTTGCTCTGTTAAAGTTTTTCCTTCCCATTCCATTCTACTGTTAAATGCATTTTATTATTATTATTGTGCTACATAATATTCTTAATAAAGCGTTCAGTTGATCATTTTGGCTGGAACCTGCTGTAGAGACAGTGGTCATGGAGACAAGAGTACAACACATGCAGAAACATAGAACAGCAAAGCAAAAATGGTATAACCACTTATCAGATTGCAGCAGTAACCTACGGCGATGGGCCATGCCATTACATTACTTTCTCGCGGACATAAATAAATATGGACACTCTTACGATTTTTTGCATCTTAGCCGACGGAAAACAGTGCAGTTTATTCATAGCGGCAATCGTGCGCAACCGTAGTAGCTGATCAAACACGTGTCAGGGTCACTTATAAGGGAGACGGCGGATACTCACGCGTACCTGCGCTTTGCAGGGGGAGTGTTGAGTGTTTACTCGGCTTTGTTGCCACCTGCCCTAGCAACCCGACTAGCAATATGGGACAAGCTTTGCCTTTCGAGTATTAAAGCGGAAGAAATCATTTGTAGCCACGATTAAATGGGGCGAAGAAGCACCCGGCTATTATTCCTACTGAGTAGTTTCCGAGGGGTCACTGCACACACATCTTTTGGTAGTGGATATCTCAAGTGTGCCAAATTATATGTGCAATTATTGAACATTAAACCGCGCCCACGTTAACATTTCCATTTGTCCCTCTTCCTCATTAATTTCTCATTTCTCCTGTAAATGCAACCTGATCTGATTTCCCTCCATTTACGAGGATCATATGCCATCACAAGCAAATCAAGCGCGGGACCTAAGAGCAAAGAGGAAACATGCTTCACATGGTCTGTCCGGAAAATGAGACGACAGTGGAGCAAACCCAGAATGCTCATTTTAACCGTCACCTTTAATAAAAAACAAACTGCGAGCTTTTCTGCAATCAAACGCATATAAGTTACCAGAAGATGGCGACAGTTCCCTTTTATAAATGAACAGGAGGTGAATTTAAAATGATTTACTGCTCGGCACAGCGGGGCCACAAACGGCAGGTCAATCGATTGAAAACGCAGACACACGACAACACATTTGTCACAGCCATAGACTCATTATTGCTGCTGGGGGAGTTCTGTTTTTATTGAACTAATATTTGGGACAAGACATAAAAAATATTTCACCCACAAAATTGCTTAATGATTTAAAGCCATCTTTTCTTAATTCTAACAACAACTGCAGATTATGAGTTCTGTGCCCTCCTCTTGCTCCTTAATCAGCATATTCTCTGCTGATAAATAAATAGGTGCCCATACTATATATATATAAATACTGGCTCACTGTTTCACACTAGCATTTAATACTCCTGAATTCCTAACTAATGCTACATAGTCTGGTGTGTAATAGTCCTTAGAAGTACTGTACATCTATTACAGACGGGGGGGGGGGGGGGGGGGGGTGTTTTAAAACCCTCGTGAAAAGATAGGTTTCTTCTGCCTTCCCGGCTTTCCTTTTATACAACTGGCAGGCCTGGTACCCCCCCCGGCCCTGGGCTGTC
>JAODKE010000068.1:25253693-25265655 GCA_026779605.1 Mormyrus hasselquistii
TTTTTTAATTGGAGCCATGAAAGCCATAACCAACGATAATTAGCTTACATTTCACTAATAGGGGAGTAATTATATCACTGACTGATGCAAGCAGTTAACTGAAGCATCAAACGCATGTTTTCTCTGTTGTTTGCCTGCAGGAAGCCGTCACAGTAAAAATGACCGTGATGTGGACCAGGTCGTTGCCATGCGCCTGCCTCAGCCCAAGCCTCTAAATCATTAGATTCCATGCGCTACACTATTCTGCGACGTGCCTTATAATGCACCATGCAAGCAAACCACTTTTCCACTTTTGTACTGCACCATAATATCACACCCTGAACACCGTACTTCATAACGTACCATGTTGTGGCACAGTGACAGGCACAGACTTCTCAAGGGGCAGGTGCTCGGATGGGGGTGTTTGGCAGACTGATTTCCGGGGGGGGCGGGGGGAGTCCCATGAGTTAATGTATTGGGGTCTCATGATCAAGGGGTTGGCTTTTGCGTGATCATTGGTTGTTGCGTCCCGCTTGCAAAGCCGGGTGTACAAGTCATTAGAGTGAGCCTCATGAGATGATTAGTCTTGTGTGACCGTCGCCCATCAGCTCGATCTCAAAGGCGAAGCCTACATAATCCCCATCGTCTATAAGGAGAGACCTGATCTGATGAGAGCTGCTCAAAATGCAGAGGGAGACAGATGATGGATGCGGCAGTAATGCCGGGGATTTAGGTGGCGATGGAGCTCGGTGAATGAGGATGGAACCGCTACGCAAAGGCAGTAGGTGTTTGGATTGTACGAGGTGTGAGCGTGTGTTGGGCATCAACAAAGACAGAGATCAGGTCGGTAAAGCGGGAATGAGGTTAAAGAGGGATGCAAGCATATGACAGACTGGCTCGGAACAACTTGATGGTGGCTTCAGCCTAGCCTTCCCGCAGAATAGAATAGTGAGACTTTAAGCACTACCCACCACCCTTTCCATGAGAGACACCGGTTACAGCAGGTTCTGGGGTCAGAGCACAGGGTCAGCCAACATTCCTGGGCCAATTAGGGTTAAGGACCCAAGGGCCCTACCGAGGCATTGCTCTGTTGAACCAACAACCTTCTGATCACATACACGGAGTCCTAATGCGGCACCTTATCACCCTTTCCCCCATTTGTAGCCAACACAGACCTGAAGGGGCAACATTCACAAAGTAGCAACAGCAAAAGCATTTTCACAGACTGCCAAGAAAGCAAAAACAAACCAGAGGATGTCAAGGTAGCACCCAACACTGACACTCATTCCTCTTTTATCAGCCTCACTAATGCACCCCCCCCCCCCAGCAAATCTCTCATCTTCAGTCACACTCTCAAACTCTCCTGTAAAAGAGTTTAGGTCAGACCCCTTGGCATTTGCCTGGTAATAACTCTCCATCTTTCAGCCATGTTTATCCATCTTCTTTAAAGTACTGTAGTATTTCCCATGCTTTTCATATACTTAGTCGTCTTTTCTCTTTCTTTTCGATCATGTGTGAATTTGTTACAGGTCTTGGAACACAGTCGCTTCAAGGTCTAGATTTGCAGGGGTTTATGTAACAGCCCCTGTGAGCTTGGCCGTGTCCTTCCCACAATGCACTGCTCTGAAAATAGAAGCGATTCATGTATAAAACATTATTTCTATGTAAACCGGAACTGGGGGAATTTAAAGATTTCAATTTGCATTCTCATCCACAGTAATGATACTTGTTCCTGTTCTGAGTGCCTATTTGTAAAATTGTGGGTGTGTCCATGTATTTTATATTTATTAAAAAAGGGCATCTGATGTTGAGAATCTAAGCAGACAAATGTTCTAAAGGAGTTTTTAAATATTGATTTTTTAAAAATATCTTTTTTGGGGGGGGGGTGTCCTTTCCTGTCTGTCTCCCCTGTCAGAACAAGTCCATGTCTGCTCTGCTGTTTCTGCAGTCATGTTACCCTGGTGTGCTGACTGGATTATAAAACATGATGAGGGAGGACCGAGGCGGCAGGATAATGTGCCTGTAATGAGAGGATGATGGGGACGTGGTGACAAAAGCAGGCTGAAGACCCCAGGGTCCATGTTCCAGCTGTGGAAGAACTGTGCCCAGAGAAATAGCAGTTTCTTTTTATTGAGTTTGGAGTTTGATCCATTTAGAACTGAGCTGTGACCTCCCCTGGGCCTTGAAAGTGAAGCGTGGCTGCCATCATGCAGCTGTGCGCATGTCCCTGTGCGTTTACCATCCCCGTGGCACCGCACATGTTTGTAAACGGCAAAGCCTGACCGGCAGCTGGGTCTTTCATGCCTGTGTTGATCCTGAGCTGCAGTCTGGTCAGGAAACTGGCTGGTACCAGCTCACTGGTGCGTGACCTACCTCAGAGTCGACGCTGATTGTGTCTGAACTACGGGGAAAAATGCATGTATTTACATTCCCACATGCACAGCAACAGCGAAACAGGAAATTAGAAAAGAAAAAAAAAAGGTGTGGGCATTATGTTGGCTTTAGGGGATGTGCCTCATATAAATATGTGCAATTATGTTTATCATATAAATAACTCATTTATATTAGTTAATTTATTTCATATTATATAATAATAAACTTGAGATTTTTTCCACACAGCCTGTGCTGGCTACGTTAGTTCCAACAATTATTAGCAAGCCCAGATTGACTTTACTGCCTTCCAATGACGTTATTGATGTCTTTGACATTGCAGGAGCTGGCTGACCTTGTATCTCACTTTAAAGCTGGCCTGGCTCCCCATGGGAAAACACATCACTGAATCGCGAGAGGCTCACACATCTCCGTCTATTATTTACTAACAGGAATCCTATCACTGCGCCACCAAGTGTATGATTGTTCATTGAGGAATTAAATGGGATGAACTGATTGTCAGATTAGGCTTTGGTCTGCCATGTTTGCGGAGGTGGAGATTTGAGGTACAGACCGGGATTTTGTTTCAACCAACTAGTTGAGTATAAAGAGTCACATTAACAGAGTACTCAACTGGTTGGCTGAAACAAAAATCTTGGTACTTGGAGCTGAACCCTCCACCTCTGCATGTTTGCAACGCTGATGTTATTAAGATATATAACATAACATTATTTAAATACAGACATTAATATTTACGTAAATATATTATTTTGGCAAAATGACTTAACATTCTTTTACCGAGTTACTTAGTTATTTTGTGAATGTTGAATATTTTTTCAAAAGAAAATAAATTTCACCCAATACCCTTCCAGTAACCTTTACCCTACATATCTGGAGGTGACCTCTGACTTTGTTTCATGACTTCTTCTTCACCGTCTCGCCACAGCAACCACACTGCATAGTGCAACGGCGCCTCCTGGAGGGCAACATTCCGCGTCTGCGTGGTGAAGCCCGGGACACCTCTGCACGGGTGCGCTCCCCGCTAGCGGACAGCAAGGAGGGGGCGGAGCCAGAGGAGAAGAGCGAGAGCACGGCGGATGACTCGACGGAAGAGAGGGAATCCCCTGAGGAGAGTGAAAGGAGCCTAAGGTCCGAGGAGGACGAAGAAGAAGAGGAAGAGGAGGAGGCCGGCAAGGCAGTGAGCAAATCTGATGGGCAGTGGCAGAGCGAGAAGGCAGCAAATAAGAAATCAGATGCTTGCCGAAGAGACGAGAGCCTGAGAATGGAGGAGAGGAAGGCAGCAACGACTCTCACTGCTTTGGTGGTCCAGTGTAAGGTAAGGAAAGCCTAGCATCAGTTTGTATTCAAGCCTGGCTTTTATTAGGAACTCCCTGATGTCTCTAGTTCAATTACCTGTTATCTACGGCGCCATCCATCCATCCATCCATCTACCAACTGGTTTTCTAGTACAGAGTTATATCAGAGTCTGAAGCCTGGATCTTACTCCCAGCAATATGGCAACAGCCCAGAGAGAATGTCTGTCCATAACTGGGCAGTCTATGGGGATATTCACATTCAAAATAATGGTGGCACACAGCGTCACCCAGAAAGCAGAAATGCAAAAAGGCTACAGGAACTCCTTCTCCAGTCCTCAAATAAAAACTAAACGTTTGGCAAAGCAGTACGTCTAGCCGAAGAGACGCTATGGTTCATTTTACACATTTGTAATAATGGAGACGTAAAATGATGAGCTGTTGATATCTTAACAGTGTCCGGTCATCGGAACCTCTGTAAGCTATTTACACGCTTAATGGCAAGAACCTATCAGCATGACTCATCCTGCTGCACAAAGACAGACCTGACAAAGCTGAGGCTGATAAAAAAAAAATTCTCAATATCCACAAGTCTATTAAATGTCTAAAAGCACAAACACGTAACAACCAGAGGCTGTTAAAAGGCAGGAAACCTTGGAGACTTAATGCCACCTGATTCTCCAGATTGAAAACCCCCCCACCGCCACGGAAAATGCTGAAATGATGAAAGACGAAACAGAGCATACAGAAATGAATAGGATGAAAAAGATGTTATGAAATTAATGAGTCGCTGACGTAACGCCATGTATTGTATGCAGCGGATGAAAACGGTCTCAAAGGATTGTACAATCTATTAACTAGATGTAGATAAAAGCTAGATGTTGTACAACAGCTTGCAGTAACCAGGTGAAGATTGCAGAGCTGCAAAATAAAATCTGACAGGAGAATCTTCTAAGGAAATGGTCCAATCAGTGGGCACATCCACCTGAAGTGAAGCCAAGGCTCTATCACATTCCACACTATCCTGTTGCTGATCTATATGGTCATACATGTAACTATATGTAAACAGAAGATATAATGTCAACAGCACACAATGCCTCCTCATTCTGTTCTGGGCCTCATCTTGGCCGGTTGTAGTCTGATATTAACAAGCCACTCACAGACAAGCCAGCAGATCTGTGTAGCTCTCATCAGAGTGCATCTGTGGTGTGATGAGAGATGGAAAATCTGCTCTGTGGTCTGCTTTAGTACAGCCTTAACAATATGGCAACAACTGCAACAATGACCACCTGGTTCAACAGCAACAGGGATGAAAACATCTTACACAGACAATTTTTTCTCTAACATATAAAAGCCATGTGAACAGCAACAAAGTATCTCCGTTAGCAAAATTGCTTTATTTGATTATGTCATTGTTTTTCAATGCATTACAGAACTAAAAGCTTTGTCTTTCAAACGTAATCAGTTTACATCGATGTACTTCTGTCTTCTACACAATCTAGGGTAAGTGCTTTCTTTAAGAATATCACAGTTTAGCGTATCAATTTCCTCTATTCCCCAAGCAACCATTTGCAAAACCTTAAACCGGTGTTTCCCTATCCAGTCCTCGGGGACCCACAGCCGGTCCATGTTTTTCTTCCTTGAGCTCCCTGTCAGACAGTCCACATTTTCTTGGAGCTTAAAGGGAGCAAAAACATGGACTGTCTGTGAGTCCCCAAGGACCGGATTGCAAAACACTGCCTTTGACAAATTAAGGCAACCGAGTCAGTCCTGTGAGTCAAATTGTGCAGGTTAGAATTTCTCAGCCATTGTTAATTACCTAATGTAATCAATTATTGGTCAAAATCCATTTTACCTACCATATTCTACAGGTATTTGTCTGAAAATCAACGGGGTCATGTTACCACACAAAAAGGGCCCAGTACTCTGGTTTTAAAGGTACAGATAATGCCATGTATGTAAGAACACTGTCATGTATGTAAGGCACTGTGTAAGAACCTGGAATTAATGTCTGGCTGGTACACAGCCATCAACTTCCAACGGATCTTTAATACATTACAATCTTCATCTAATTCACCTAATTCGATTTTTCCCATGAATATAGCTGTATTAGTTCCAGCATAGTAAATTTTGAATTTTCAAAATCATGATTTGTGTTTGTATTATGTTTTTTTTTTGTTTTTTTGATAATGTCCAGCACTTCATTCATCAAATACATTTTTATTTGTTTTGCAAACCTTTTTATACTGACTGAATATAACTAAGCAGGTACGGTGTGTGTTACCTGTGAGTGTGTGTGAGGTTTCACTGTTAATGCCAGCAGAGTGTAAAGCTGAATGTGCGAGAACTGCACTCCAAACATCTAACAGAACAATGTGTCTCACTTGTCACTCCACAAATAATTTGTTTTTTAGTGGAACTTCATGGGTGTCTGTTCCAATATGCATCACACCCTGTAACTGTGACTCATCCAAAATTAATTAGAAATTAGCCAGTCAATGAAAAGGTAACAATTTTTTACGGATTTTTTTAAAAATAATGATAAGCAGAATGATAGCTTGAGTACCCTCTGAGAAATCCCCATTTGTGCTTAATCAGTGACACTTGACTTTTTTGTCAGCTGGACCCTAAATTAAACTGTTCCGTGCTTGTTTTCTGTGCAGATTGCTAAATGTTAATTTAAAAAAGTCCTTCCAATTAATAATCCTCGGGCTATTTTTAGATTTCACAGCTGAGCAGTGAAAGCTGAATATTTACACGGCCGCCAGACAGACGATTGCACGCTGCGGCTGGCTGGCAAAGCTGTGAAGTTTAGGGGGAACAAAGTAGATTTGATAACAACCCTATAGCCTGGAGCGTGACGTGGTCACTGTAAACCATGACCCGCCCTAGTTGATTATCTGATTGAGAGATGGGGGAGAAAATAAACTGGACAAAACACATCTAAACTTAGCTGGAGTTTAATGGGTGATAACCATAGAGCACCAACCCCGGAAAGCCTGTAAACACGGATAATTCGCCTTTGCTTTCAGGAAGTGGAGCAGGATGGCTTGGATGCAGTTATCTGTGCTCACGTCACACATGCTGCCTTTTCTCAGAGGCGGCCAGAGGTCACAGTACAGCTACAGGTTTAATAAGAGCTGCCCCCCCCCCAGCCAGTCACAGCAGTGTGGAAGTTTACCTACTGATTAGTTGAATATTAAGCTCCACTGTGCAGAATGAGGAAAGAAACTGTAAAGCCTTCTCTGTCAACAGTGATAGCCGATGGCAAAGAATATTAATTGTATTAAGGGGACAATGACAGCTGTGTGTGCACAGAACTAGGAGATATGCAATAATCCCTTTAAGATTACAGTAGTTCAGTTTAAATATAAACCTACATTATAAACATAAATAAGACAGCTGTAGGTTGTACATAACTAATTATTGACTGTAATCTGGCTCTTATTTGGTAATTTTGTTGGTATAATACTGGTGTAATTGGTGAAATTAATTGTGGATTTTTATGGCTAAAATTTTCGGATAAACAATAATTAAATTCATAATTTGATCTAAACCCATAAATACATTCTAAAAATGTAAAAAATTAAACATGCAATAAAATGTAGCGTGTGCATTATAAAGCTATGGTCTATATGACTATATTGATAGTCACATGCTCAGCCTGTGGCAGATTATACAATAGGGAAGAGCACAGAGACAGGGTTCAGTAATAACGTAATGTTTTCTAAATGCTTTATCACCTGACTGACTCAAAGATCAGAATCTCCACCTTACTGTCATTCTCCTTCCAGAAAGAAACACAATGCCCAGTGCCCTTTATGATTAAATATGATGTATATTTTTTTTATGAATTCTGGTCCTAAATAAAATCTTGATGTGGCCAAATGTATGTACAGCCTGGCAGTGCGAGTAGGGAACTGCACCATTCAATATGTCTAAATGCCTTTCATTATGAAACCAAACTCACTTGGTGAAGCTTCTATAGTATGTGCCGTCTAATTGCTTTCTGATTGGACGCTCACAGTGCGGATATGTCGCTGAATTTTGTGCTTTTATAATCCGCAGTGTTATGACAAGGAAGTGAAGGCCTCCATAAATACAAGCTGCCAGGTCAACCGCATCTCCTACACCTGCTGCCGAAGACTTGGGTGAGAGTTCCGGCCGCCACTGAGAAACATGCATGACAGCTGGAAGCTAAACAGTGCAAGACCTCATGGTCTGCTGCTGTCACTTTAAGGTGCAACGGATCCAAATGCAACGGGCATGCAAAATGTATTCAGTGCGGGACATCCACAGCAGACCTCACTATCTAAGAATATCTCTATTTGTAAGCTTAATCCTAGCTTTCAGGTGGTAATCTACAGTAGGATTTGGTTAATAACAAATACTATGTCTTCCTCTGTGTGAATTTCCCTTTTGTATATATTTTTCTCTGTGTTTGATTTTCAGGTGTCATTGGCCTTTGTTATGTATTCTGTCGCCGTCTCCGTTCCTCCATTCGTGGATCCTGTTTCTGATATACTGTTGTTCTATGATCCCTGCTGTGCTCTTACTGGCAGGCTGCTGCCCACTCCAGAGGGTCTAAAGGAACACAGCTGCCCTGTGACCACACTGCCCCCTACAGTGAAGGACCTCCATCTGCAGCTAGGCAAAGGGAGGGTGCGGTGCTCTGCGCATGTTGTTGGTAAGGTCCTTGCAGGGTAATTTCACTATAAATGTTCAATTATATGCTTATCATTTGAAGGCAAAAAATGACCTACCAAAAGAAAAACGGAGTGAAAGTCATCTGCTAGCATTGTTGTTGCAACTGCATGGCATTTTTTTATACAGAATCCAGAATTTTACATGATAATAACAATAACAATAACAATAATAAGATTATTAACAATGAAAACAATACAATGGTTTTTAAAATTATGTGTATAATGGCATTTTAAACAGGCATTAACTCTATCTGCATTTTTTGGGACTTGCAAGTCTAATTTTTGTGCATTTGGCATTTAAGAAGAAGCAACACCTGCAGTGTCAGGACTTGTGTAAGCTTCTCATGCACCTCGGACACGGAATGCAAATCAAGCAATAACTGCCTCTGACTAAGTCTCGAGCAGCCAGGTTATGTAACTGTGGATTATTACAAAAACACATCTAGCGGTTGTCAATAGGACCCCACTTCTTCAGTGCGTCTTCAGTCCATGCGTACACCACCGGCAGTACTCAACATGGGACCGCCCCTCCATGCTTTCTTTCCTCTCCAGAGGAGGACGTGTTTGATCTGTGCCTGGGTCTCCAGACTCTGCTGGAACTGAAAGTAAGCCTTTCCGCTTTTTAAATATCCAGTTACTTCACATTTGCTTTTGCCTTGAGCACATTCCTACACTGGCACTGATTAATTTGGTAGAATACGACAAAGCTGAGACGTGTAGGTTTTCTGTCGAAGCCCCAAGTCCTGCTGATTAGGCTCCTTAACCCAAATCACCCCATTAAAATACAGCATGATGTGATAAATACGTCAGCAATAGCTATGAGAGAGACAGGAAAAGAAGTTTTGAAATGACAATATATTGCGCAAGAAAAGATTTGAACAGAGCTTTTGTTGCCCACAAAGGACTTCTCCATCATTCTGGGCAGTTCCTTTTGAGAATTTAATCTAATTTTATCATGGATGTTTTCAGACGTTCTTAAAATAGCATGCTGACATGAATCTGGCTGAATTAACTCCGGTGTACTGTGGAGGAAACTGTGCCGGAGCTGTGAGGGATTTCCGGAGCTGCTGACTTTCAAAAACAAAAACCGACCGCATCACGAAAGCAATGGTGACATGAAAGAAAAGCCCCAGTGGAGGAAATTTGGCCAGAGCTGTGGCATATTCCGTGGTTAAGTCAATCCTTTCAAGTGTAAACCCAGCCAGCTGTTTTGTCAGGTAGCTTAGCTGTCACCCAATCCCACATGGCTTTGTAATGGCTGCCGCAGTGAGATTCTTGGTGAGCAGATAAGTGAAATGGCCTTTAAGGGCCAGGCATTTTAAATGTCCTCTTCTGTTCAGGTTCATTCGTCACTCTGGCACCGTATGAAATAACTGCTTTCAATAGCTGATAATCTCACTGTTTGAAATGCCAAACATACCTGGGTGGATGATTCATGGAAACGTTTACAAAGACTGAATGGTAAATTTCCAGTTCAGTTTTGTGTGGAGCATATTTATTACTATGATTATTTAGGTACTTAGCAGATATTTATTAAAGTCAATTTCTTGTGCTTTTATATGAAAGAGGTAATTTATGTGAAATACATTACTCAGTGATACAATATGCTACACTATTTGTTCTTTGTGATGATGAATCATGTTTGCTCTCTTTTGTTAAATTCCTATGCATTCCTTTCTGGCTCAGTGTTGTGTGGATCTCCATGGCAGAGTTCTGAGGCTCCATGGCTCTGGAGAGGAGCTACCATTCCTGGAAACCTACATGGAAAGCCTGTGCCATCCTGACAACAACAAGAACCCAACCATGTGACCATTTCCATGCCCCCCAGATCTGGAGCGTTTGGTCTCTCCCTCCATATGGTTCCTCACCTTGCTGGCCCGCCGTTGGCTTCTAGGATGGGGTCCTTATCTTCAATATTCCCTGAGGTTTCCAAACATCCCCTTGAGGACTTCCAGCCATCCCATATAATACCACGATTAGATAATCTGATTTAACTGATCAACTAGCCTAATCAAACCCATAATTAGCAGATTCAGGAATGCCAGAGGTGAAATGGCTAATGGTGCCCAAGAAGAGGTTTGGGAACCCTTAATGTTTTAGTAGGATCATACCATTTCTACTCTTTTGCATTTTCTGTGTTCTAAATTGTATTCATGGACAGAACAAATGAAGCACAGGCAGGGGGTGTTGTACAAGCTGTTGAATCATTGTCGGCATGTAGCACAAGAAGCTAATTTCCCCGTATTTTGCCAAAACAGTTTGTGTATTTACATTAGAGACAAAGTGGAGACTCTAAGCTGCTGCATCCTCTTTGCTTACCACCTTGCTGAATGATCTTCAGTCCTGTGAATCACCTTCCATACTGTGAGTCCACTCACCCTAAGGTCTCATATACAAGAAGTCCACTAAAAGCTGATTTTCAGTACATAATTGTTTCCAGAGTTCTAAAAAAAACTATTTGTGTCTGTCAAATGGAAAAGTAGAGCACTGAAATATTTTTAGAGTTATTGCCATAGTGACATTTATTGATTATGCCCTCTGTGGACAGTAGATGTTCCCGATTTTGAACACTGTTTTCTAGTTGTTAGCCTTTGTATCAATGCGTGTGCGAAAAGAAGGAGCTGTTTTGTTTCACTGACATTAACGTTGCACATGGGAAAGAGGTAATACCCACAATTCCCCTTCCACATGCCAACCAGAGAAGGCTGCTGAGACAAGGGCCCAGCTCGCTTCCCTTGGCTCTTTCCAGGGGCCTATCCCTCCAGGCTGGTGCTTCAAACACTTTTTTGTTGGTGAAAAATAATCTACGCCTATGCTTCTCTTATTCTTCTTTGGATTAAAGTAGTTACTACTGACTGTAAAAGCTAACTGATTTCTTACTCAGTGTTTCAATGCAGAATTGACTTTTGCTAATCTCTGCTGTTGCCCTACCAGAGAAGAGCCACCTAATCCTTAATCCTCACCCAAAGTGTCTGATATTATTCCCAGATGATTTGCTGACTGTATGAATAATTGATGAGCACTTAGAGTACTCTCAACCAGATTAATGAGCCTTTGTGCTGTTTCTGTTGGTCTGTTTATTTCCGTGGTTATCCACTGACACATAACGGCTCTCTGTTTGCCTCTGACGTTCTGTAGCAGTGATGCAACGTGTAAGACGAAGAACTTATGGGACGAGATGTGCTGTTTGTGTTTGTTTTTTCCGAGCAGTATTTTATCAGCCTAATAAAGATATGTATTCTGGCTACAAAGTGTCGTCCTCTTTCTTTGTATCTGATCGAAATGGTTGCTGTTTGTGTAATGAAGGAACAAGGAAAAGATGTGGCGATAGTTGATTGGTACAGTATGCTAATGACCAGCCAGTGGCCAGGGAGAACTTCTTGATGGAAGACTCAAGGGAGATTACGGGGCTGCATGGAAATGGAGAAGGGGGTAATACCACCAATATCCACGTGTATGGGGGGCGAGGTGGGGGCAGTTGTGGTGCCTGAGGGAAAAGGTGGGGGCGGTTGTGGTGCCTGAGGGGTGGGGTGGGGGCGGTTTTGGTGCAGGGGGGATGGGGGGGGGGCGGATGGGGTGAGGGAGGGGGGGGGT
>JAODKE010000068.1:25265755-25276955 GCA_026779605.1 Mormyrus hasselquistii
GGACAGGCTCAGACAGACTATGCGGCGTTAAGCATTTATTGTTTCAAACAGGTTTTTTAAAAACCTGGGTCCGGCCCTCAAGGAGACTGTGTGGTAAAACTCTGGCCCTCTGACAAATATAGTTGATGACCGCTGCTCTAAGTCGTCACTTTTAAGATGGTCCCGCAAGTGTCGACCGGTTTTACTGTATTGTTATTGTTGTTGTTGTTATTGTTCTTATTGTTACTGTTGGTCTGATGTTTTTTGATATATTTTTTGGAGGGGGGGAAATGTTTCAAAATTTAGATCAGATTAAATGTTCTAACATTTCTACAATTCATGTTGATTTCATTAATCCGGTGCTAACTGAGGACCTAAGCAATCTTTAAGATCTATTTTTTAATAAACTCCAACATGATTAGCGTGCCAAGCAGTTTGTCTGTGCCTTTTCCTCCACAGCGGCCTTGCATATACTGCAATCCCTACCATAGTTCACTGTGCTGAATGGGGATTGTCACGTTTCGGCTGGCAAGGCGAGCGGGCAAGGAAGGGAGAGCGGAGCCAGACGGACAGGGAAACTGGGTTTAATCCCGAAGTCAGGTACGAACAGGAACATACGCAGACAATGCAACACAACAACACTGCAACACAACCACATAACCACAATGACCGACATCGGACCAGGGGAGACGTGGACTCTTATACACAACTAACTGGGGATTAACCGGACACAGGCGAACACAATCGGGAAAATACACGTGGGGAATGAGGGGGCGTGGCACACGGGAGGCTTGGACGGAGCGGATCATGACAACAATAATATGCTACAGTAATTTTTTATGGATTGTAATGCATGGCCAGGCTTACAGGTGTTACAGAATTGTTATATATAACGCTCAATTTATTTGTTGTTTACTTTTATGTACATTGATGTGAAATATTTTTTATGGCTCGGGTCAGATTCCTATGTCAAGTTCAGACACGGCAGTATGTCTCCTTCCTGATCGCACGACCTGCACAGTTAGCGCCAGGACCCCAGAAGACTGCAAGCTTTGTTCCCCCCTCTGGTATGCTTTTGAGTCGCCGTGGTTACTGCACAGACCATCGAGGGCCGGCGAAAGGGTATCCAGGATCTCATAGAGTGGGCTTGTTAGTCCCCAATCCTGCATCGAATTCAAGATTCAAGCAGTAAGTGACACAGCCAGAAGAGGTATTAATTCTGAATTGCTATTAGGCTAATCGTATTTTTAGTTTTACGTCATGTTTATTTTGATTGACAATGTAATCAAAGTTAAAACTACAGGATTTTATGCAGAAGGTGTTTTTAAATGCAAATTGCATAACTCAGATTTATTCATTTAAATATCTCCAACAATAAATTCACTTTTTACTTGGACTGCTTCACTGGTGACGATTGCTGATATTTGAAAGTTTGGGGACAAATTTCACTTTTCAAAGTAGCAGAAGATTGTGTCTGATGTTCACAAAGTGGCCTTATATGTCACTTAAATGTGGATTCGAACCAGTGTGTGATTGTATGGGTAGAATCATTAAGAGACCGTGTACCGTTTTCAGGTATGCAGATGCCTGAGGGCGCAGTCAACTTTTAGTCAGGAGGTGCACACATCTGACATGGGGGACGGTGCAAAGAGAGACGACGGGCAAGAGAGTCGGTCGGATGATGGTGCTGTGTATCTAAGAAGGAGGATTGACCTGATGACCGGCACCTCACTGGTCCTGGGCACAGTGGTGGGCAGCGGCATCTTCATCGCGCCTAAGGGGGTGCTGGAGAACAGCGGCAGTGTGGGGGTCTCCCTGCTGGTCTGGGCACTGTGTGGAGTGCTCTCCCTGGCCGGTAAGAGCACACATGTGTCTGTTATGGATTTACATACATTTACATTTTACATATTTAGCAGATACCTGTGTCTACAGCGACGTAAAAGTGAGGCAATACAAATACACAATATAAATATAAGTACTATCAACTAAGTATAAGTGCGACTGGGCTGAGCTCAAGTACAAGTGAAAGCAGTTTTGGACCAGGAACTACAGGAACTTGTAACAAAGCAAGAACATAAATAAGACTATACAATGACCAGAAATGCAACATAACATTTGGGGAACGTAGAGACACGTGATGCTAGTAGAAGAATGCATGGAACCAGGGTTGTGCACCATTCAGAAATCAATTGAGAAATAGTCCTTAAATTCTAATTGTCTATGAATTTGAATTTACTGAATATGAATTGTGGTTTAAAACAGGATGCAGAGTTGCAGTTTGAATTTGAATTTAAGGATTTAGAATTGTAAGAAAGTGTAGGTGCAGTTGTGAAAATGCTAATTGATATTTCAATTAGGGCTTTTCTGTGGATTATATTAATAATCGACCATTATGATTGATGATTATTCGAGTATTCATCTGTATATTTATATTTTGTATACGGGGTGCCCTTCGCAGGGAGCAGTGGCGACTGCTCTAAGACTGCAACATCGAGAAGCTCCGCCTCCTCTAAAATGTCACGAAACATTTTGTCAAATATGTACTGCTGTATTTACACTGCCATTACAAAAAGCGTTCAATTTCTTGGCTAGTTTGGTTGCCTAATGTAGTTTATGTTCTGGCACGTTACATTCCTGAAGCAGTACGATCCAATAAAACCCAAGGGCAGCTTCACTGGACTTGCACTTCTGTTTTCAGTGTAGTTAACCTAGACGTTCATTTGGCAAATTCGTCCATACGTCATTTCCTGCTGCATGATGATTGGAGGAACTGTCAAAGTGGCTAGACCTTTTTTAAATTGACAGCATTTTGAACTTATAACAGAGCTGTCAACTTTGATCAGCCGGCTGGCGTGAGATTTTCACACACGCATTCACACCTATGTGACAGTATAATTACCTTGTAAACATAAGAACATAAGAACTATACAAACGAGAGGAGGCCATTCGGCCCATCAAGCTCGCTTGGGGAGAACTTAACTAATAGTTGTAGGGTTTGCAGACTACTATATGTTTTACTGTAAATGTTATGTACAAGACGTTTTTCATTGCTCCGTTGAGGGATAAGTAAATTCGTCAGAATCCCATCTATTTGTCAGACATAACTTCTATTACAATATATTGTTTTAATTGTCTTATTATTGTTGCTGTTGATGCCTGTTTGTAATTTAATAAACTGCGTAATTTATAAACTGAACTTTATCATAGATATATATGTACAGGAAAAACAACAATTTGCATATCATTTACATTGTATTTGGTACTACTGTACAGTATAAGTGATCAAGAGATGACTTGAAGTATAGGAAAGCATGTGTGTAGGTTAAATGTGAATACTATGCCTTTTTATGTAAGAGACTTGAACATCTGCAAATCTTGGTGTCTGCGGGGGTTCTGGAACCAATCCCAGCAGATATGGAGGGCCAACTGTGACACACACTCACATTTTTACTCATAGGAAACAAAACTTCGCAATTTTAATGATGGTTCCTTTTCAAGATAATTTACTGTATGTAAAAAAAAAAAAAGTTTATCATTGTTGCATTTGCATGATCTTTGCATGTGCTCTATAAGCTATTCATAATGTAACGCCAGCAGGCCGGCTCCTGAAGAAGGGACTGGCTGCGAATTGCAAGACAGGGGTGGAACGTGTACGGGCATAACTTGTAGCAGGCGGCGTGTCACACTGTGATAAAATATAGCATGTCTCTTTAGAGTTTTACCCTTCTGTAGGCTAACTCAACTCAGCCGTAATGACTCTTTATTTAAGCAGCTTATTCATTGGCCGGTCTAACCTACATTTATTTTCTGTTCAGTTTCATTTATTAGATAAATCTACCAGTTATAGTCATGTTTCGCTTAATGACGGGGAAACATTTTGAGAAATGCGCTGTCAGGCAATGTTGTTGTTCTGCAAACATCATAGAGTGTACTTACATAAACCTAGATGGTGTAACCTTCTACACACCTAGTGCTGTATCCGGATGGCGGGTGAGCGGGAAGCAGGCTAGCAAGCCATAAATGCAGGGCAAAAACAGGGTTTATTATAGGCAGACAGAATGAAACTGGAACTCACGGCAACAAACATTAATGACGGATCTACCCAACAGAGGAAGACGCAGACTGATATACACAGGACAGGCTGAACATAACAAGTCACAGGTGATTACAATCAGGAATAAATGTGAGGTAAATGAGGGGGCGTGGCACACACGAGGATCGTACGAGCAGGTCATGACACCTAGGCTAAAGTAAACCTTTTTATAAGAGCTCACTCTAAAATAACAAAAAAAAAATACAATATAGTAAATACATAAACCAGTAATATAGTCATTAATATATAGTACTGTACCTAATTGTACGTGCTATACTTTGATACATCTGTGTTTAAATGAGCATCACCACAAGCATGTGAGTAATACATTGCAGTACAAGATCTGGAGGCGATAGGAAATTTTTAGTAACATTGTAATGTTATGGAACCATCATTGTATATGTGATCCATTGTTGATCATTATGCGATGCATGACTACATTTATCAGGGGGTTTGTCATCAGTTCATTTATGAATTGAGAGCGCAGATGATGTTGAACTTCCACATTTCACTTCATATGGACTTTGAATTACATAGTAGGTGTAACTTTTAACGTGATGTTACTATAAAGTGGTCATGTATTGTAATAGTCATTGATTGTACTGGCTATATCTTATAGACTTGCAGGCTGTATATGGATACTAGGTAGGTTTTTACTACCTGGCTTCTAATGAGCCACACTTGTTTTTGAAAAAATACCAGGAACAGTTCATCAGAAGCCAGGTAGGATAGAAAAGCTACTAGATAGTAGCTTTCCAGGACTGGAGTTGGAGACCCCTGGTGTATACCATGTCTTTACATGATCCTTGCATATCTTCATTTTTCTCGTAAATACCCTCGAATGGCCCTCCTCGACATTTGCTTGGAAGCCCGATTCAAACTAGAGACCTGAAAGTAGCTCTAAAGCAGCGATTCAGTGGTGACGGAGATGAAACAAGCACGTACCACCTACTGTATTTGGCAATCAGCGGCACCACAAGGGAGAGGACCTGCGAGTGCTAGCCGCCGAGATCAGTGCCCCGGCTCAGCAGGCATACTCCAGCTACCTGGCACCAGTATAGGAGGCTGGCCCTGTAAGCCTTCCTCTCCATTCACATCCCAGATTAGCTGCAACACAGATTCAACCAGGCATTGGCAGAGGCTGAGTGCATCAAGGCAATCTTTAGTGCTGTATTCCAAACCAGCACCCCAATGTGCTCAGCGATGCTGCTTGAGGATGAGGACTGCAAGGCAAGACTGACTCAAAACCAATAGCACTGCAACACCAGACTCACCTCTGGAAAAATGGGCTAACTGGTGCCCAGAGCCCTCCCTGAAGCTGTTGGGAAATGAACAAGGGGGTGCACAGTGAGAGAGGCACTGCTCCGCTTTCCCAATCCCCCTCAGACGGACAATCATACCACAATAACACCAGAGGCCAGAGAGAGAATGATTTTCACCCTGGGGCAGGGCCTGTGTCAGTTCTGGGTTATCCCTTTTAGACTGTGTAATGTGCCCACTACATTCGAGTGTCTCATGGAGAGGGTGCTTGAGGGGATCCTGGAGAGTTGCTGCATTGTCTACTTGGAAGACCTGTTCATTCACACAGCCTGACAATACAGTGGCTAATCAGCGCCAGGTGTTTCATGCTATTTCGTGAGCTAACCTCATGATAAACCCAATGAAGTGCGGTCTCCTCCAAACAGCTAAGAAGTTCCTGGGCAAGTTCATCAGCTAGAGGGGCATCAAGACGGACCCAGACATGGTGTGAGCATTGGAAGCCTGGCACCTCCTGCATTCAGTCACCAAGCTGCACAGTTTCTTGGGCGTAGCCTCCTACCACTAGGAGTTTTATCCAGAACTTTGCTGGCGTCTCCGTCCCCCTGCAACAACTGACATGAAAGCAGACCCCTTTCCAGTAATCCAGGGGGCAACAGACTGCCTTCAACTGACTGTGAGCTGCCTTTGTCTCCACGCCAGTCCTAGCAAGCTTTGTCCCCACTCTCCCCTTTATTTTAGACATGGATGCTTGCAACATTAGCATTGGGGCAGTCCTTGGGCATCGTTAAGTCTGATCACCCGATGCTATAGCCCCAAGTATAATTGACTTATCCCCTGATTTTTTTCAATAGCTAAAAACAACCCTGGAGCAGTCCCATCCCATCTGCAACCTGATAGGAGTGCGTATTGCCTACTTCAGATGCTGCCTCAGTCGGACCGAATGGAACTATTTTGTCCCATGGCAGTAGCTGCTCTGGTGGTGGCGGGGCTGTTCCATTTCTGACCACATGTCTATGGCAGCTGGTTCCTCCTCAGGACTGATCAAGCCTCGCTAACCTGGCTCATGAATGTGAAGGAGCCTAAGAGCCAGGTGGCGAGGTGACTGGAAAAGCTACAAGCTAATCAGTTCAAGATCCAGCATTGAGAGGGCTGGTTGCATAGCAATATGTTCCAGGTGACTACAAGCACTGTGGGTGACTGGAGTCGAAGCAGTCGGTAAAGGCCATACCAGCCGAGAGCTCGCTATAGCACTCCACTGAGGGAAACAGTGCTCCTGGGGGGATACCAGAGGTTATGGGAGTGAGGAGTGCATCACTAGACCACATTGCTGTACGCCAGCAGCCTATGGGGCTGCCAGGTCTCAGCCCATAGTATCTCCTCCTTAGCCCATTTGCTGGACTGGCTACGCAGGGGTAGAAAACCTGAAAAAGTTGATGGCTTTTGATCTGGCCATAAGGACATGCTTTCCTGAATAGACCCTCTGGCAGCTGCTGGTCCTGGAGGCACTCAAGGGAGCAGTGCTAAGGTATGTGGATGGGCTACCAGGGATCAGAAACTTTGGGGTGGAAGAGTACCCTGCATAAATGTATAACGATGTGTCACAAATGTTCCCTCACTCACTTGTGTATGTACCATGTCCTTACCGGATCTCTATGTATCTTTGTTTACTTTGTAATTACCCATCATGTGTACCACCAACAATTAAACGTCCCCACCGATGTTGCTGTGTAGTGTCAAGTGTCTTTTTATTTTCCATTTAACCATATTCAATTGGTACAGTACACAGTGAAATGAAACAGCGTTCCTCCAGAGTCATGGTGCTACTTGAAATAACATAGCACTAAAAAAAAAAAATGCAGGATGATAAAGTGCATGTGTGTGTAGACATTTGTAAACATTGCAGGACAGTGCAATGAGACAAAACAGTGTCACAAACGAAGACATTCAGTGGCGACCAGTACATACTTCTAATATTTGCAGGTGCAAAATGTAGCAGGTTGTGCAGAAATGTGACGATATATTAATAAAAACAAGTATAAACATGACAATGGAAAATACAACATAATATATTAATAAAATGTAAAATATAAATGTAAGATACAATCAGTTTAGTCTGAGTGTTGTGGAGCCTGGTGGCTTGAGGGACAAAACTGTAACACATCTGGCTGTGAAAGCTTGAATGCTGGGTACCTTTCTCCAGTCGACAAAAGAGTTTGTGTGAGGGGTGTGTGGGGTCATTCACAATGCTTTGCAGATGCATTGCGTGGTGTAATGTCCGTGATGGAGGGAAGAGAGACTCCAATGATCTTCTCAGCTGTCCTCACTGTCTGAGGTCCTTGTGATTTTTCGCTGTGTGGTGCAATTCCCAAATCCACAGCATCCGGTTGGAATTTGTGGTGATAATCTTGGAGATATAGCTGATACTTGCTGATGTAGCTGGTCAGTGATGCCCTGTACTCCTCCAAGTCTGTGCAGTCGCCATGGGCTACAGCCTCCCTGAACACGTCTCAGTCATTGCTGAGGAGCCGGGATGGCTCCTGCTGGCCAGGTTTTCACCTGCTTCAGAACTGGTTTGGAGCACCTGGCAGGTGCTCTGTATGCTGGAACTAGCATAACAGAGATGTGATGTGAGTAGCCGAGGTGGGGGCGGGACTTCGGCTGACATGCAGAACTGGTTTGCGTAAACAAGATCCAGTGCGTTCGCCCCTCTCATCTCAAAGTCCACGGTGAAGGAATTTAGGGAGCACTAACCAAAGATTTGCATGGTTGAAATCTCCAGTGATAATAAACAGTCCATCTGGGTGTGCGTTCTGCAGTTTGCTAATAGCCCAGTAGAGTTCACAGAGCACATCCTCAACATTACCACTGGAGCCACCTCTCACACATCTGCTCTAACACTCACGCTTTCAGACTCTCATGCTCATGCAAGACATCTTATGGCAAATCTATATAATTCCATTATATCCTAAAAATGAGCTACATCAAAAGCATTGGGGCAGTTTGCACTCTTACATAATTGTAAATGTGTGTGCAGACTTGTCCCGAATTGAAAATCTCACACCAGCCAGCTGGTCGCAGTTGCCAACCCTGTAACAATCACAAACTCCGCTAGCAATGACCAGTAACTAAACACTAGCACAGAGTTCCTGCACTATTCCATGTTACTGTACACACACATGCCGCCACTGTGAGCCTTACTGCACATAACTGAGAAGACAAATTTTAATGATGCTTTTTAAAAAATAGTAATCGTGTTTAGTCAAGTAATCATAACAGCTGTACATTTCACTCAATTTTACACAAGTTCAGATGTACATCTAACATCTAGAAAGTAAATCTATCATATCTGTGTTTTGCAGTTGCACTGAATTTTTTTTAATTGAAATTAATTCAATTCTTCCTGTCGTTCAAATTGCAATTCAGTGTGGTGTGGCCAGTTCAATTCAAATTTCATGATTCAAATTTCCTGAGTGCAGTGGGCCACAATATAAATGATATAAAACAGTCAAAATGGTTAGAAATCTTACGTAACATTAAAACACACCGCTCAGTTAAACAAAATGTCCTTCATCAAGTCAACTATTTAACTTGAGGTACAAAGACTGTAAATTTTTATCTAAAATTGTTAAGTTCAGTTTACACTTAAAATGGTTGCAGCAATTTCTGTTGTATAAACCAACTTATCCTAGTCAGTTTGTGATTTTGTATGGTTAACAGAATTTTGTTAAAATTCTGTCACGAGATTTTGTTATCTTTTATCTCTCCAACTACCTGTCCAACTCTCCAGGTGCCTTGTGCTACGCAGAGCTGGGGACCACCTTTAAGAAGTCTGGAGGGCAATACATATATCTGCAGGAAACTTTAGGCCCTCTGCCTGCTTTCCTCTACCTCTGGGTTGAATTCATCGTGATCAGGTCCAAAATAACAGCACCTGAGATATCAGGATTAACAGGATAATTTTAAACCTGGTTCATATGTTTGGATGCTGCATTGTGTAGGAATGCTTAGTGCATAAACTTTGTCTTTGAGTTGAAATCTATTGAAAAGATCACATTACGATATCAATAGGTTGGAGATAGGCTCAGGTTTGATTTTCTGATCAGGTGACCATGGACATTCCCGGTAGTGGTGAAAGAAAAGCTTTTTGCAATTTTCCACTGACATACAGGAACCGGGCCACGCTCAACCCATACCGTGAAGAGACACTAGTTACAGCATGGTTCCAGCTCACTTCAATTTTCCACTGCAGAAGGATTGGCTCAATAAAAGCATTTCAGGGAGTGCGTGCCATAGGACCAAAGAGATGCTTATTTGCTATTCACACTGTGCACATCATGATTTGCTATGTCCAAATTTCCGCTAGCATGTCTGTGAGAATAGGTATGTTATGTTAGCTTTGAATGCTAGCAGAAATAGCATTCCGAGCAAGAGAGAATATGTGGACTGACATTTTGTTCTGCTTCCTACCTGTACAATGACAGTAAAGGTCTATTGTCTCAGACCAGCTGCAGCTTCCGTGGTGTCCCTGGCCTTTGGCCGCTACGTGATAGAGCCCTTCTTTGCCCCCTGTGCGACGCCTGGGATGGTGATTAAGATGGTCAGTCTTCTGGCTGTCTGTGAGTACAGCTTTGCACTCCGTGCCGACACTGTCAGCCCTCTTTGAGACTGTTTTGTAGGGTGTTTACATGTTGTAGTACACATGTACTGTGTACATCCTGGTGTTTTCTTCTTCTCTTCAGCCTTTGTGGTGGCAGTTAACTGCTGCAGTGTGAAACTGGCCTCCAACATACAGGTCACACTCACCTTCATCAAAGTGTTTGCCCTCATCCTCATCATTGTCCCTGGCATCATGGCACTGGCCAGAGGTACACTCATGCCACTGGGCACATGCATTCTTCCATGGGCCTGTTATGACAGTCTTGGTAAAATAGGATTTTTTCTCTTTCCACAGGAGAATTTAAGAACTTCGACAATGCCTTTGACTCTGAGTCCTTAACACTGACCAAACTCCCACTGGCATTCTATGCTGGACTCTACGCCTATGGTGGATGGTAGGTCTCATAACATCGGCTTTTTTTCAACCAATGAACCTTTCCTTTTGGAGAAATTGATTTCAGTTTTCCTTACAGGTTTTATTTGAACTGCGTCACAGAAGAAGTCATCAATCCCAACAGGTACCAAAAGAAGCCTAATTCTAAAATGAAGCATTTCGTGACAAATCAGATGCACTTTGTGACTAACGTAGCTACATGAATGGTGTGTTGTTGGCTGTTAGATGATTCCTGCTATGATAACTAGCATGGTTTTGTCTGGTTCTTCCTCTTTTTCTGTCTTGTCAGAAACATCCCACTGTCGATTGTTATCTCCATGGTAACAGTAACTGTGTGCTATGTGCTGGTTAATGTGTCATACTACACGGTGATGACCTCCGCTGAGCTACTGGCATCGGATGCCGTAGCTATGGTCAGTACTGCTGTACTTAAAACATAATTTAAAACACTTAAAACAAGTACTTAAAAAAACAATGACACAGTCACTGTGCACCTCATTTGCAGGGATGGTCCAACCCCAACCCTAGTCAAAGTTTGTACCCATTAAGTTCACTAATGCCTTGGGGTGGCCCAGCCCAGTTCACTAAACGCAACAGAAAATGAAATCATGCATTTGTCTTATTCTTAGTTTCAGTTTTATTGAAAAGCAATGCATCATATAGACCTTTGTGTTTATATTTACAATAAAGAAATATACCAATGAATATGACAGACCACCAGAGCACATTATGAAGTGTATTTAATGTTTTAGGATTACATGAAGATGTACGGTATGTTGCTAGGGATCAGGTCAGTGATACTTTGTTACCTTTTCAGA
>JAODKE010000068.1:25299016-25313659 GCA_026779605.1 Mormyrus hasselquistii
TCAGACCCCTGGAACACTGGAAGCAGCTGTGCAGTCACACTGTCAGGCGTGCCAGTGTACTACCTTACTGTGCACCACCCGCTCCTACCAGTCCGCTGGAGATATTCCTTCCGTGAGTGATGCAAAAACCATCATGAGAGCTGCAGTATCATGTGACCAGGCAGATAACAGCACGTGACCTGCGTGGTGGTTTCTTCACAATCACAGCCTGTCATTTTTCATGGACTCATTTCGGCAACTATTTGTAAAATATTAGTGTGGTTTTCATGTTTTCAGTTGGTGACAACCTGTCCATGTTTTTCCAGAATCATGCACCAAGCATCTTCAGATCCTAATGGAGGTAGTTCAGGAGGAAGTCAAAACATACTGAAGCCCTCAGAGATACGTGTAACTGACTGTGGAGACCTTTAGCTCAATGTTAAAAGTGACACATCACAGGCCAAGTACATAACTTTATTGTTATTGTAAAGTATCTACAACAGACACCATTTTCATTGCTGTTTGTAAAACTTAATGTTAAATAGCATTCAGCATCCACATAATTTTGAATATACATTATCTGTGATGCTGCTGCTGCAGTCTGTCGGCAGAGGCAGGGAGCACCCTGGCTGGGACATGCGCACAATCACGCACTTCAGGCAATTTAGAGATATGTGTTTAACCTGTGTGGCTTTGCAGTGGATGAGGAAAGTAACCTGGGCAGAACATGTGAACCCAGAACTGGAGCAAGGAAATCGAACCCCCAAGCTGGGAGGCACGAGGCAACAGTGCCACCCAGTCATTAATCATAATTATAAATTATGCCATCACTGTCATAATCCCTTCCTACAAACTTCATCCATGGACGTATTAACTACGTATATGATACGGTACAATTTCTGGGACTCTGTCTGTGTTGTACAATAATACCCAGCAGTATATAACAATCTCCATTTAACAACATGCAACACAACCCAGGATTAAATTACCCTTTTAATGAAAACACTGTAGCATGGGGAAAAATATGTACAATTGGAAAGATAAATTGCAGTACTGATAAAGCAAAGACTTTCCATAAATAAGTGAAGACCTGGGCTGATGATGTAGGCTGACAAAGTCCAGCTGAAATCCCAGGTTTTCCCATAAATGACATACTGGAGAATTCCATTCCAGAGAGAAGCACAAACAGAATCCGTTGCATATACAGGTGTTTCTGCACCAGAAGACAGCTTCTGCCTTTCAGCACATTTCCACTGTGACCACTGATTCATGCACAGCCTACTTTACAAAAATGATGTCTTGGTGTTCATATCCACATAGATATCCCACAAGATTCATGGTTTAGGTCTCCATGCCAGTTGGTCGTCTTTCCTAGAACTTGCTTACAGCTTTGATGCAAAAAGCACTGAAGAGCAGGTTGAAAATAGCACAAGTGAGGAAAGAAACACCAGGGCCACCGGGATCAAACATAGAAACACTCCACTTGAAGTATTTTGCCCAGGAATATGTCCTGGTTACACAAAGCAATTAAAGGGCATTAAAACAAAACGTCCTCTACTCATGGCAGTAATATTAGAATTTAAGTACAGATGAAGCAATACATTTCTTTAAAAGCCACATAAAGATGGACATAAAAGAAACTGTAGCCATTTAAAATGGTTCATAAGGAGCCACTTGTCTTTATCTAAAATCTTTAAAGCCGAGCCCTGATCACTACCTATGCACTCTTTAAATATCCTTCGCCTTTTCTTATTGTGGTGTAATATTTCTGCATATACAGAATATGGAAAACTCCAAACATTTCAACAAATGGAAGTTACCCAGGATTTCAGTGTCCCAAGCACAGTAGTGTCTTAGAGTTGATGTATAAATTTAAACTTTGAAATATGTAAATAAAATATACAGATTGTGCAAATAAAGATCTATTATATTTACATTTGTCAACAGAAGAGAAGACAAGCAAACAAATAAAAACAAGCTATTCTACAACTATTCTAAAGACATCTTTAAGACAGAACCAAGACACAGTGAAAATGAAATCTTTCCTGACAACCCTCCCCACAGACAATGAGGGGGGGGGGGACAATTGGTGCTTTAGTTCACTTAAGATCAGGGATGATTTGAGACCAGCTGATATTGCCAATCCCCAAGTCTTCACTATCCAGCCCAGGGAAGTCAATGTCCACCAGGATTTTGCTCAGACTGTCGTTTGTGGTGTCCAGAACCAGGCCCTCAGTGATGGAGCGGTTGGCGGAGGCAGGACCAGTGCCTGACACCTGGGCTGTGGGGGAGGTAGGAGAGTCAGGCATTGTGTTCAGGAGATCGTAAGGGCCACTGTAAAATGATAGTTCCTTGAAGGCTGCACTTGACGTGTTGAGAGGGTCACGGCTGGGCCGTCGCGGTGTGATGGCCGCCTGAATGGGGCTGACGTCTGGCAGGCCGTGGTCTTCGGAGCCTATGGGCATGGCCTTTCTGGGACTGGGTGGGGTAGGGACAGGCTTGCTGGGGGTGGAGGATGCCGGGTGGGCACCTTTGACCGGAGTCTTATAGGTGCACTCTTTTCCCGGGCTGTCTGGTTGCGGGTGTGACTCGTCCTTGATGTCGTGGAAGCTGGAAAGGTCCGAGGCCAGGCCAGAGTCAAAGAAAGTGCTGTCAGGAAATAGAACAAGGGGCTCCTCACTGGGGGCCAGGACCAGGCGCTGCTTGCGGCGGGAACTGCTAGCTTCTCTCTTGGGGTGGGACACTTGTTCCCCTGGAGTCTGGAAGCCAAAGGGACATACATGAAACAAAAGATGGCCTTTTTGTAAGACTAACCAAAACAGAACCAGATTATTAATCCCATGGCTCGGCCTTACCTTGGGGGCAATGCGAAGTCTCTTGCATCCACTGGGGGTTGAGATGCAGTTCTGCTGAATGACTGCAGGGGGCAAGTTTATGGGTGACAGGAAGAGAGATGGGGCAAGAGGGAGCTGGACAGGGACCAGGAGGGAGTTTGTGCGAGGCAGAAGAGGTTTCATCTTCCTCTCTGAGAATAAGGTACCGGGGAAAAACAAGAAAACACAGCAGAGGATCAAAGGAAAAACAAAAACACTACAAATAAAAGCTAAATCCATGAGCAGGATACTACCTAGAGCTTTTTCAGCGGTCACAATGATTTTTGCTACTCACCAAAGCCACCGGCAGCTGGCACTTTCTTAACTTCAGCAGTTTGCTTCTTTTGCTGTGGGGAGAGATCACATTCTTATCCAGAGGGATTACATGGTTAATGTTCCCTCCCAATATGGCAACGACATCAATAGCTGGTGACAACAGCCTGACCTAGACCTGCTTTGAAGAAACAGGTTACTTAAATCTACTGCATGGTAGCAAGATCAATCACGACTGCTGATGCCCGAATACTCCTTCCTGTTGCTAGTTTCTATTAGTGTACAAGATAACTTTTAGACACAGAAGGTGGGAGGTCGGGCTCAACGCCTGCTCCATAGAGGTGCCGTAATAAGTCTTACTTGTTGCTCAGAGACTTGTGGTGTGAGTGGGAGGGGTGGTACCACTGAGTCCACTGCCATCTACAGGGGCAAGCAGGAAATAAACAGAATATTAGACTGACAAATCATTTATTTAACATGTCTGGTACAGTATAGGTTGCACATGGTGGCTGTGTGCAAGACTTGTAACCTGAGAGCTGCTGATTCAAGTTGCAATAGGGGCCCTGTGTAGGTAACCTATGATCAAGGTGCTTAACTCTAATAAATCAAGCTATATAAATTAGTCTTTTGGAGTTGATCTGAACAAAAGCACTAAACAAGCACAAGAAAAAAAAAATCACTAAAAGGTTTTTATATAACAATAATAATATGCTTATTCAATATTGCGAAGGCATGCTGAATGTTATGCCATCGAGTAGACCATATGGTTGTACGGTAACACTTACCCTATAGACCTGATCCAACGTCAGGCACCGATTAGCCTCAGGACGAATGGTCCAGTATGATATCTTGCCATCATTAGTGGTCTCACGAATGAACATATCATGCAGGGAAAGATTGTGGCGGATGGAATTCTGAGTGTCATGAAAATAAAACAAGAACACCAATTAAAATCAACACAGACCCCAAATTCTCAATAAAATGTGTCAAACTTGCATCAGTAAGCAGTGACAACTATAAGCCAATAATATACAATCAGCTGCCTGGTTCAACCCACGAGGACCAAGTGTACCTTCCAACCAGGCTTAGCCACATTTCGGAAATAAGGAAAGTGATCCTCGATCCAGGTGTAGATCTCCTTTAAGGTCATTTTCCGATTCTTCTTGCTGTTAATAGCGAACTGGATCATGGCCATGTACGAATATGGCGGCCTCTCTGACAGTTGATCTTTAGTAGTGGGAAGCACCGCTTCTCCCGGAGGCTAAAGGAGATAGGTATTTTCAGAGCTTTGGTAAATTTTCAAACAGGAGACTGACCTAGGTGGTAAATACTTCTTTCAAGTATTTACAGTCAAGGAAAAACAACAGAATAGTTTCAACAAACACAATTACCTGGGGAAGTTGAGGGTTCAATTCCCGGGAGTCCTTCTTGAAAACTTTCTGAACGGAGTTTGATTCCAAGCCATCTGTCCTCATCCTTCCCAGCCATTGGATGTTTGTCAGGCTGTCGTCTAGAGGGTTGCAGTCCAGCCCTTTGTTCACTATAAAATATTACTACATGAGTTCCATGAGACATCCAAGGGCTTGCAAAAAGCACACGTGACAATTAAAGGCTGTTGCAACAAGCATTGTCAGGTAACAATAATACATTAATTAATTCCAAGAGAGAGTAATGAATTATGACTGACTCACGTGGTTTAATTGCCGTTAGGGTCTTGGCTTTTTCTGGACAGTCTGCTCCAGACTTCTCGAGGAGTCCATACCCCACCTGTGTGCTCAAAAGCCCTGCATTTCCTATATCAAGTGACGGCTGGCAGAGAGAGTCTGGTTTATTTTCTGAACTATTTCTACTAAGCAAGATGAATTTGTTGGGACCTTCTGGGCCACGTTCTTTGCCTTTGGCAGTGAGGGTATCAATAACACTTTGGAGGTCGGCAGTCTTGGGGATGATCAGCACTTGTGTGTCTGGCATGGAGGGGTGGTCCATGACACGGACATTCGCAGGGATGCACTGAGGCCTGTCGAGCCCATCGTGTGGGACACAAACCTCTTTTTTTTCCAAGGGTAGTTTCCTCTTCCTTAGGATCAGGGGCCTCCTGGGGCTCTCATCCATTCTGCTCAAATGTCAATCACTGGCTGTGTGCTCTGATGGACTGACTGAAGAATAAAATAAAGGTGACACTGTTTCACAACATATCTTTTTTTAATATATGTCATTTAGCTGAAAGACCATTACAAAATGTGCAACTTTTGTAAAGACTATGGTGCTTTAAGTGTAACTTACACAGCTATTGCATTTCAGAAACAAGCTGCTCCTAAATATTAAGTTGTCCTTCGGCACATTGAGCAGCTTGAGTGTTGGCTCATTATTGTTATAGAGTAAGATTCCCGCATTTTTAATTTTTAGATAAAGGTCCCATTTGTAATCAATATTGTGTACAGAAACCCATGATCTAATTTAAAAAATTATATAACCTACAATATGTAAACAGAGCCGACTTACCCACCGCGAAAGCTTGTATGTACCGGATAATGTTTATTAAATCAAAACAAAACAAAAATAACGGTTGAAATGAGACTCAACGATCTAGTGATTTTTTAAAACGTCAGTTTAGATGGTGACGTATCGCCTTCTAGAAAAATGAACCGTTAAACTTATGACTAGTTCTTTGGCCACCTAACTGAACGTCAAACTACGCAAACGAATATCCGGCCTTACCAGTGCAATGTGTTTGCCTTATTTGACAACTGGTTAGATTGGTCAGCCATACAAATACATAAACCACTGTCGAGACACCATATGCATATACTCAAGCCTTGCTAACATACATAGTCAATACAGTCTTAGGTAGACATAATTGTTGTATTTCAAATATAATGCTTGAGTGCTAACCATTGCTAGCTAAAGCTAGCAAGTTATGTTCTGTGGAGAGCAATGGTTTCGCTAACAGGCCGAGTTACTAGCAACGAATATTCACGAACTATCCAGATGTTTCGTAATTGGTATTGCTAATTCCTATTAGCAATAACGTTAGAAAATCCAGACTAATTCATCTTACAGAGTAATTGCGTGATTTACAGGTCAAAATATATTAGCGTGATAGCACCCGGGAGTCCCGCTACTGTATACTGACAATGTTCATTTAGCACAAACAGTTGTACTTAACAACGAACACGTTAATGAATCATAATCAAACCTTCATATTAGGAGAATGTCCTTGTGTAGCAATAATCTGCCGCTTCTTTATGCAGTGTCTTTATACAAGTACCTATTAATGCATGTGTATAGCTAGCTAATGAATTCAACCACTTTCTCATTCGTTTTGTGTGGTCGTTTGAATTTTGGCGCAGTCCTACTTATGCCAATCACGTGAATAACATATAACCAATGGGATCAGAGATAGGCGCTTCCGTGTTCGATGGCGAACCAATTACAATACAGAGTACAACTAACCAAAAGATGGAAAGGCGAATCCTTTGCAAAGCATCTGGTTGCTTGCTTACGCCGAAGATTGCGGAAGTTTTCTAATTAATAGAAGAGACATATGACATTAACGGGCTCTGTTCTTCGGTATGTGGGACATTGCTTTAGTATTTTACTCAAATCAATGATTTGGCTCTTTCGTTAATACTTACAAAGACGTTTTCCCCGCCTTTCTTGCGGAAATTATGTTTTGTGCTTTGTGATTTTCACGGCATGTTTTGTAATTCTTAACTGAGTGCAGGAAGTTGGACAGCTGTGTGTGTTATAAAGTTTTCTTGAACAACACACTAAAGTAATTCAAAACGGCCATGCTGGCCGTTTCCGATGCCCCGCAACAAATCGAAAAAAGGACTGAACAGCCGAAAGCCTCAGTTGCTGTTCATTGAGCCACCGCTAAGTGGAGCCAGGCACCACCATGGGTCACAAGTACAGAGTGCTGCTAACCCGAGACTTTTATCAACAAACCAGCGTCAAAGTAGCACACGCAACTCTTCCTGGGTAATATAAAACTACTTTGTATTAAACAAACATACAAATCATTTATTTTTATGTTAATGTATATTGCTTATTTTTTGCTGCATTTATGCTATTGTGTAACTCCTGATTTTATACTGCATATATGTCCTAAGTTATTATATACATATGTGCATGTCACTGCCAAGTAATCCTGTCTTTCCCTATGTCCCCTGCACTTGCTTTCAGGTAATACCTCAGTTTGATACCAACTTGCAGCTGCAGAGCTTTGGACGAAGGCGAAGGAAGGGTCACAAAGCGGACAGCAGTATTCTGAACGGGAGTTCCACACTGTGTTTACCTCAGCACAAGAAAACAAGTGTCTGCAAGTTTCCTCCACTTACCTTTGATACTAGCACTTCTACACCTGAAGGTCCTGCTGTTACATATGGGCTTAAGGTCCCTAACCCCCACATGGATGAACTTGAGGCCAATCATGTGGCAGGTCTTACTAGTAATGCAGCACCTCCCAGTATCAAGAGTAGCAGTATGATGGAAGCACCAAAGCAGGTTACATCTCTTAAGAGATGTACTATAAAAGATAAAGCCCGCAGAGTAATCACACCTGGGATCGCAGCCTCCACTGGGGACACTGAAGCACAGCTGGCTGACAACTATGGACATACCAGTGGTCCAGTATATATGATCACACCAAATAACATGAAAAGCAATCACAGGGGCAGTGTTTTCACTCCCCCTGACTTAGATACTCCAGAAACACAAGCAAGTAAGAACTCTAAACTTTCTTCCAAGCTCCCTTTCCTGCTGCCAGACTCAACAGAAATGGTATCTTATAACCAGCCTGAAGAGATTTTAGTGATGGACACCCCTGAACAAGACTATGGAGTGAAGGTTACTTGGAGGAAGAGGAAACGACTGATGAGGTTTCTCATGGAGCAAGGGCAACTGTCCAGCACTGAGATAGCCATCAATAAGTAATAATGGACCTGTACTCAGTCTATTGTTAGTGAATATGTATTTTTCTCTCCCTGGTCAACAGACTGCAAAACTGGTTTATCAACAAGTATCAGCCTGTATTAAAATGTCATGTATCCAGTCCACTAAATAAAAGGACTGTTGTTCTGGATGTTTTTAAAAACATTTGCACATTTATTGTATTACGGTATTTAAATGTTACACGATTCTTATTACTATACAGAGTTGGATCCATTTTCAGATGAAGGTTTACCTAATTCTTATAACTAAAATAAGTTGCGCTGAAATCTATAGAATATCGCATTCACGCCTGGAACTCACTATAAAATAATATTTTGTCAGGTTGGCCGCTAACCCTTGACAATGATAGTATTTTTACAATGTGATTTTAGCCAAAACGAAAGGGAACACTGGTTTAGCGGTAGCGTATTTAAACACTTCGTTTTACGGGTGCGTTAGTAAATGATTATGAAGTTCTATAATTTAAAGACCATTGAAATCAGCCCCAGAGCAGAATATAAGCAAGTCCATGCTCTTAAACAGAATAAAACTAATCTTTTGAAAACTTGCTTCTGTGCGGTGCACTCAACTGGAAGACTATCGCACATACGTCACCGTTGCCTCCAAACGAAGCCATTCCACTTTTTTAGCCAATCACAACGGAACTACAAAACCTATCGACCAATGAGGGTGACTGATGCATGTTGGTCCCGTTACCAGGGCTGAAGAACTTATTCGTTCAGCGTCAACTACAGATCGCTGCTCAGTGAGGCCAACAGCTGGGGGACCCATAGCAACCGCGCATAAACATGAGTTACTACAGCATCAGGTAAGCTAGCTAATACAGATGCACACGTAGGAATTTGTCTACCATTGTTGTTTATTTCATCTATACCGTGTAAAATCTTCGTTTAGTGACGTAAGAAGATGATAGCCGATGTTTTAATGGGAGCAATGTGCCTTATGTATGTAGAGCGGGGTGTCCGCGGACTTGCTTAGATTTCTGAGTGGGCATTGCGGGATCCCAGGAAGCAGGCGGGCGACTATGGCTTGCACGAATCACGTTAGCCGTCTTTTCACATCTTTCGCCAGAAATTGCTCTCTATATATAATATGTATGCTAAATATAAATTGTTATCGTTTTTTAAGAATAGATAATTCTGAGCATAATACGGTTATTCAGCAACACCCCTCTCTCTGCCCATTTAACTTCTGGAAAGTTAGCTAAATCTTATTCGCTAGCTGATGCACCCGGTTCAGCACATAACTTAACTAGGAGAAATGAAGTAGTTTAAAATGTTTCGGTATATTATTATAGAAAGGGGGATGCTAGTGTGTACTTTTGCTGTGCTACCCAGTTTAGAAAAGTTGATGTAAACAATGGTAAATTTGCTGTTTGAAATTTAGAAACTTCTCCATCTTCGTATGGCGGTAATGTTTACCGCTAACTAGGTTAATATTTAAAGAACAAGGGATAACAAACAATTAGAGCATCGGGTTGCTGCCAATCAATAATCCATTGAGCATGCGGCGCTGCCGGTGATACAGGGTGTCGGATCATTGAGAAGTTCGGTATGATTCTGAGCTCGGCGGCCCCGATTCTACCGGGATGCTGCAAGCGGGGCCGGGGGTCCGAAGCGCACGTCCCGATTATTGGAAACCAGCCTGGGTCAGCCTTTCTACTTGACATAATTTCTCCTGGTTTAAGATTAAGATTAACTTTATTGATCCCAGGGGAAATTCTGGTGCATACAGGAACAAGAACATAGTACACAGGTGAACGTAAATGTAGTGTCAAACAGACAAGGTGCAAAGGCAGTATAAATGCAAATGCAGTAAAGTGCAAACAGGTAAATTTAGTGCACATATTTGAAAATGACACAAATAAGTAAAATGTTCTGGAAAGAAACAGAATGTCTTATTAAGATATTAAGATTATGAAGAAAAATATTTAAAGATAAAAAGAATAATTGTGTGTAAAGCTAATACAGATTAATTTAATTTGTGCAACATTTCTTTTGGTTAGGATCAGGATAAATAGATATGTGATAGTTATTTTTAGTCATGATCATAATGACACTTGATTATTTTTAAAGACAAGTACTTCAGTTAAATATCTTGCAAAACATGATGACCGAACCAAGATTGATGCGTTAAACGTTTTTGTGTTGTTTATTACTGCACCTAACAGAAAGCATCTCTCTGCTTGTTCCAGTGTGTCAGCAACACCAGTCCTCATTTTGAAGGGTATTCTGGCCAACATTGACTGTTCAGTATAATTGACACGTAAATAATGGAAGCTAGGTGAAAGAGATGCTTGCTACATTTCTCCAAAGATGCATGCTTGCAGAGATTCTCTGACTGACTGAAAAAATTTTGCTTGTCATCTTAGATTCATAGTCATGTTGTGCGTATGGCTGACATTTGCCTCATCCCCTGAACATCTGTGAATTTTGAAACCCCTCTTTTTATGACTGCATGCAGATCTGTTAAAAGTTATATAAGAAGCTGGAAGCTGAAGGGGTTTTTATTTGTGTTACTGTAATCTCAGTGCATGTATTTTTTTAAGTAAAAGGAAAGTTTTAGCTTTATTTTCAGGAATATTGTTTTAGCGTGTAACTGCCTGACTTTTTGAGCATATTTGCAGTTTTCCGTCATTTTCTTTTGTTTTTTTTATTTGCTTTAGATGTCACACAGTGTGCTTTCCCTCAGAACACTACAGTGAGAGGGAAAAAAAACTGCATTTTATTCACAGCAGACATGGTTTTATGATAAGCATATGTCCCCTGCAGTGTGGCTTCCTCTGATTAGGCGGGAGGGAGTGAATAAATTCCCTAGAAGTTTCTTGAGTCGACCTTCAGGGTAGCACGTGATGTGGTATTGAGGTTGAGAACAGGTGTTAGCCAGCTGGGACCCTCTGGTCACCGTTGCTTCGTCAGTTTGCGACATGAGAGTGCATGAGGACATGTGACTGTTTCTTTGGGGGGGGGGGGGGGGGTAATGTCAGCTTTCTGTTACTCTGTGTCCTCCTTTTGTAAGTGGAGCTTGACGACCTTATTTGGCCAAATTGCCGGAAATGCATTCCTCAGCAGTTGTTCCATTTCTGTTGGTTTTCTCTGCATGAATGAGGCCCCTCACTTTGAATCTAGTGCCTTGCAGAATTATGAAAATGGCCCTGACTAAGCCCCCCCCCAAACATAAAATATTCCAAACCAGATATTTCATATTGCATATCGGAGTAGTACATAGTCCTTATTTTGTTGTACAAAGTTTTCCCTTTGAAATCGTATTTCAGCGCAATTTAAGTTGACTTGCCGCTTGCTTGGTCATTTTGTTTGTTGAACATTTGTAAAAGTAATGCGAGCTATATAAAATATTATACAATATTATATTGACTTACAACCGGTTTTTGGTTCCAACAGGTCATGTGTCAAAATGGACATGTGTCAGAACTGATATACACAGTACAGTGTACCAACTTCATGAAAAAATAGGTTCCCAGACTTTAAAAATGTTAGTTATTTATGTTATACATAACATACACTACAGGTGAGAAGTTTGGGCCTACCCTCAGATTACAAAAAAATATGATATGCTGCTTTGTCAGAAGAAAATATTAGAAATACTTAAAACAAATGTAACTGGCTGATCAGTATTTCATAGCATGTAGTAACACATTATTTAGCCACAAAGGCTGAAACTATTGCTTTTAAAGAAGATATATCAGGTCTGTCTCTATTACACTGACATTCACTTTGTGCTGGAATTTTATATACTAATGTCAGAACTGGATTAGCTCTTGGCCTGTCTTGATTGCCTCTTAATAAACTAAACAATAGCCAATTGTCTGTCCCAGCCAGATCAGTTTGTCAGAGGTTAAATGCACTGTCTACTCCTCATCTCAATCTTCTGTTGCACTTTATCACAACTGATAAGTCAGAGTTTTTGATAAATATTTGTTATTTTTATGCTTGCAATGGTTAGAAAGGCAGAGCAAATGATTGAACAAATGAGGGCTCAAATCGAAATTTTAAAGAATGATGGAAAAGAAGGGTTCTCTGATCGGCAAATAGCCAGAATGTTAAATGTGTGTAAGCATGGCATGATCTACTGTTTACAGACAAAAGGGCTGAGAGGAAGCAACGGTTACCAGAAATGGTCTGGGGCAAGGAAAGTGAGATCAAAGGATGAAGATCCACACTTAGTTGTGACATACAAAAGAAACTGCAAGGTGACTGTGATGGTATGAGGGCTGCGATTAATGTGAACAGATGGAAACCGATATCTCTTATACAGTCAAGCAAAGACTGAGAGCAGTTGGGCTGCATGGTTGAGTTGCTGCCAGAAAACCATTACTTCATGATATTAACAAGACATGGACAAACAGTAGAGTACTCAGGACTGGGAGCTGGTCTTGTGGACGGATCAAAGTCCATCCATGGGACAAGTAGGACCAACAGGTTTAGTATGAGCATCTAGCAAATGAGACAGAACTGTTTGCATTCTTGAAAAGGTGCTGGGAGAGTTTCCAAAAATTGCTGGAAAAGATGCTGTGAATCTGTGCCGCTGAGATAAAGGCAAAGGGTAGTTATTTTGATGAATCTCGTAGTTAAGCACTCATGTTCATTAAGTTGCACATACAATGCACAGTAAATTGTTACATTACACTCCAAAACCAGTCAGTTACATTTGTTTTTCTAATATTTTCTTGTAATAAGAGTTTGAATAAGCAGTGTATTGATTATTTTTTGAAAAGGGTGGGCCAAAATTTCTGGTTTGTAGTGTATATAATAATTCTGCAGTTAAACAAAGTTTTTTTTAACTTAATCAAAATAACTTATGAAACCCAAACTCATAGTCTGCTATACATTGCTGAGATTCTTTACGTTTTCTTCAGTGTTCTGGGATGGGAAGGCGTCTCTGAATGCATAGGCCTGTACTGCTCATACCAGTGACATAAGTCACACATTCAATAGACTTTTTAGATATTTTTGTACATGTTTCTGTAGTTTCTCATTTTTCTTAACATTTATGAATTATATCATTCACTGTACTTTCCTATGATAGCTACCATGTGGCACGCAGTGTGCATTAGGTAGCGTAGCACTGCAGGGCGCAAAATTTTTTACATAGATTTTACTTTTTTGAATTTTGGTAGTTTGTGTGAGTGGTCGTAAGTTGCTTATATCGTTAGTCAGGTACAGTTAGCAGTTTCATGAGCAGACTAGCTGCTTTCCTGGTTATTTTTAATATAATGTGTCAGATATTTAATGGTTTAGTGCAGTAATTTACAGTCTTTTATTTCATACTGTAAGAGGCAGCTCCTCTTGCCTTAGTTGGTTGGCTTGATGATAACTGATACAGGACCTGGTGTGGGGTGCCTTGTTTGGGCAGGAGTTGCCAGAGTATCAAGGAACCCAAGTCCATCAACCCATCTGAGGAGAGAACCTAATCTTGGACTTTGGATAATGACTCTTGCAGTGTGGTCTGAGAAGATACCCACATATTCTTCTGGTTGTGAAGAAGGTTATTTGTTGCTTTGAGGAAGAAAAATGGATTAACAGTCAGTATCACAAAGCAGGATTTCTTACTTAGCTGTATAACTTGTCAGATTTAGGGTGGTTTAGGCTAATTTAAGTGAACCAAGATTAAAACCATTTAGCCCAAACTCCATTAAATCTGACAACTTATCCGGATAAGCAAGAAATCCTGCTTTGTGATATAGGCTCCAGATGTGAGTTGAAGGTGAGTGTTTGTTTTTGCACTGTTGGTTGGAAGTCACTCAAAGCAGTATCTGGAGCCATGCCTTACAAACTGGGAATATTTACTACAGTCTCCTGCATCTGTTTACCTGCCCTTTTTTGGTTATGGTAAGTGTCCTATACTAAGGATGAATTATGTAATTCATAATGCAGTTAAATATTGTTTCTCTTTTATACTGAAAAAATTATTCCAACTATGCTGTACGATTTGGTATTTCAGCAGTTAATGTTCTGGAATGAGACTAGAATTTATAAAGAATTGAAACTGTGTGGGATGAGTTTGAGGGTTTTTCCCCCTCAGATCAGCTATTTCATCATATGGTATTATGTCATCCCCTAACTCAGTGCCATCATCAGGTTCCAAGATGAAACCCTGTACAGTTTATTTTTTGTTTTATTATCTTGATCTTGCAATGCCTTCTCTGGACCTGAGTAATTAGGGCTTTCCTGGAATATTAGCATTTCCTGGAGCAAAATCTTAACTTGTAATTAAATCTAGAGTTGTAGTTCTGGTTCTGTAAAAAACTGGACCTTATGCTTGTACAAGTTCCCTTTTGCTTATCCTTGGTCTGGGAGTTTTCAGTAAAAATGCTTCTTTGAGGTACTAGTGTGTCATGGTTGCTTAGGTAATGGCTCTACCTATCCACTAGGGCTGGGTATCAATTCAGATGTTCCGATTCAATTCGATTTTCAAGTTCTTAATTCGTTTCGATTTCAATTCTTGATTTGACAATATTAATGAATATCGATTTAATACAAATCCTACATTTATAAAATAATAACAGTGAACATAATATTACAAGTGGTTAATTAATAAAAGGAAA
>JAODKE010000068.1:25313759-25326077 GCA_026779605.1 Mormyrus hasselquistii
CCAAAAAATAAAATTCTGCCATTTATGCATGTGTGAATAAATATCGAAAAAATCGATTCGTGTCCATTGAGAATCGACTTTGAATCGACTACATTTTTAAAAAACGATATATCGAAAAATTGATTTTTTTGCCCAGCCCTACTATCCACTCTGTATTTGCCTCTTGACTTAGCCATCTCCCAGTTTACCCAGAATCAGGTAAAAAATTTTGGATTTGTTTGTTTTGTTTGTTTTTGTTTGTTTAATTGATGCTTTGGCAATGAGTAATTGACACCAATTTGTAACTGGTTGACCTTGGAGACATAGCTGTATATACAAATAACCTCTGCAGATCACCGTAAGGCCACTATGCATGCATAGATGCATTATTACAGCGTGGGTGTAACATAATTATACCGTATTTGACAGTCTTGGTAATGAAGAAATTCACCGTGTGCATATAACTTTATTCATATGATTATTCTGTTGGCTTTGATGACAGAATGGAACAGTCTACAAAACGCTGCCACTTCTCTGTATGTCAGGGTGTGAGTCAGGATGCTGACAGAGGGAGAGTGCTTTGGTCCAAGGAAAGAGAGAGAGCGGCTTCATCTCTTTATAGTCTGCGGGTGGCCTGAGTCATCCTTCCATAGGCTGGATTGTCCTCTTTTAATTCCGTCAGCTGATGGCTTCCCCCACACCAAAATGCTGTAAGATATCCGCTTCAGTTGTAGTGATGGTTCTCTTCCAAAAAAGCAAGCCGATAAAAGCCACTTTTGGGTTTTAAACCAAGATGTTCCTCGTAGTGTTTGCTCAGTTAACACTGTAGACATGACTGACTTGCTTCTCTACAAGATAATCATTTCCCTGTTGTATATCTGCATGTCGGCAGCATTAGGGATTTCTGCAAATAGCACGAGCTTGCGTGTGTGCTTCATCTGTTTCGACAGCATTTTAATTACTCCCAGCTGATGTGGATCTGTCCCCCGCATGGGCTGTCCCTTACCGTGAAGAAGTTTCATGGTCTCTCTCACCATACGGTGCTTATAGGATCCCTCTCAGGCCTTGGTCTCTTAGCAACAGCTGACACAGTCCCTGAATACCACTTCTTTGGAAAAAAGGCCTGTTTTTCTCCGTTGGGTGTCAGCATTGCAGTAGTGGCTGGCAGATGGTTGCTAGCACATAAACATGCTGTCTGACAGGCATGAGTCTTCTGTAGAGTGTCAGAAAATGACGAATGGAAAGGATCTGGCTGGGGTGAGAGAGGTCGTGGGGTAGGGCAGTGTACAAAGATTCCCCTTGCTGTGGTTCTTCTTGCTGTGTTGTGGCTGCTTTGTAACTCTGCCGTCTCCTGTTGGTAGTTCAAAATAAGAATAACAAGATGCTGATGTGTCTTTGTGGCATATAAACTTTAGTTTTTCTGTGTCTTATGGCAGGGAGTGTGACGTACACTTGAGATCAGAGGAAATGGCATGTTGTCCTACCTCCCTGTTACTGGCAGACCTGGCTGGGGATTTGGGGGGGTGGCAGGGGAGTGAAGCTTGGCATTTGCTATTTCCACAAATTTACTTCCAGGTCTACTTCTGGTTTCAAAGACTCCTCTGCTTCACAAACCTATAGACATTATGAGCCCGAACGAAGCTGGAAAGTCTGGCATTGTACAAAAAAATTAATAAAAAATAAGTGCTTCTCTGGGTTTGCAGAGATATTTTAATCTCCAGTTATTTCCAGAGAAAGGCACAGGAACTCTGGTCATACATAGCCAGCAACCTTTGAGTTGTATTGATGGCGTTTGTTTAGTTTATCCCATCATCACGGTCATGCCACCTGGCTCCGCCCCTGGGCTGCACGCGCTAGCAGTTGCTCCCACGGGTGACCCTGCTCTGGTCCCTCCAGCCGAACGACGGCATTCAGATGGTTTGATAAGCCTTGGCTCTCGGTAACTTTATCATGGATGACATGAAGAAGCCCCTCCAGCCTGTCTACAGCCGCTGGTCCTACAGGTAACGGTGTCACTGCTGGTGGGATGGTGATATTCAGCTCAGTGGGGGGGTTAAGTGTGAGCAAGCGTGAGCCTTTCAGGTGAGAGCCACTCCTCCCCCTACTGCCATCCGCAGGTTTGGGAGATTTTCTCGTAGTCCCGACCCATGCTGCTCTGCACAGACTTGTGTTCCCCTCCTTCTGTGAATGTTCTGTGTTGGAAAATTTAATTGTTGCTTCCAGTAAAGCTGCTGGTTTGCTTATCTTCAATGGGGCACCAATTAGAGTCAGGACTAGACACAGTCAGTGATGTTTTTGAAGTGTTTCTGTTAGGGTATTTTCGGTGGGGGGGTATTTCTGCTATTGTGCTGCTGGGCAACATCTAGTTTGTTCGTGTGTATTTCTTCAGAGTTACTTTTGCTTTAGAAAAACCCACACGGTTGTCTTTTTATTGAGTATTGCAGGACCTTTAGTCTTTGCTGGGGGGGGGGGTTTTCGGGGAGATTCCTTCATGAATCGCGGACATCCAGCCGTCATTAAGGATATGATCTGAACAAGCCTAGGGTCTTTGAAAAAATACGATTTGGATGAGCTGCTCTCTCTCTTCGAGGCTGGTCTCACATCATCCCAAGCTGTTCTTTGCCTACATGTTTTGTTTTCTAGCTCTCTTCACCTTTGTAGCTTACCTCCAGATGTTACATGGCTTGCGTGCTTTTTTCTTTTTTTTTATTTTTTTAAAGTTTAACAACTGAAGTTATTTTCTGTACTTGACAGAGTTGGAGTTGAATTACCTCTCTTTAAACACTGAATGTTTGGCACACTGGTATGGGAATTACACTGCATTTTTATCAGTGCTGATTAACAGAAAAAAGCATGACACCTTTTGTTTTGAGGCTGTAAAGTAAATTTATGGAATCCTTTAACAGCAATTTCACATCTCCATGGAAACACTAAAGATAAAAGCAGCCTGAAATTCATTAGTGAATGATGGCAAAGGTTTTGTATGCAGCTTTAGAACTTTTTGAGACAAATGGACGGTGCAGTCCTGGGATAGAAAAGATTCTGTGCACTTGAATAGTGAGGTACCATTAGAGAATGATGTACTGAATGTGAGGTACTGGACTTTCCCCAAAATCTAACCTGTGATTTTGCACATTCTCAAATAAATTATATTGGTTTTAGTTTGCTGTTTTTATGAATGAAATATTGACTGTTTTCTTTGGAAGGATAGTTATTTAGGACCATTTGTTTTGATTACAGATGTTGAAACTGCGGTGTTGACAACAGTCTCCATGGAAACGCCATAACGACCCTGTCACTTCTGCTAGACCCCAGGTTCTAACTCTTGCAGAGTCACTGCTGGTCACTGGGAAATTAATCATTTATAACGCACTTCCTGTGAAAAGCGCTGTCCGGGGCCTCTTCAAAGGGGAACTGAGTGGCATGAGGACCCCACGGTGTAACATAGAGCTCCCCTTTACCCTGTGTAATTAAACATGTCATTTGGTCTCAGATGGTTGTCTCCATGGAGATGTATGACACAGGTCTGACGTCTCCAACAGTATGCAGGTGGCTGTTTTTAATGGCCTTGCTGGCAATGAGCTCAAATTCTGTAGTTACACATTGCATGATTACTGTGTCTCATATGATCATCTTTTTGTGGTTAATTTTATTATAGTGGCATGTTGGCAGCTATCACTCCCACAGGGCTTTTTTGAGCCTTGCTTAATAAGGCTCGTCTCCCATTCTTTTCAAACCCGTGACATGCAGCTCAGTTCCTGTCACACCAAAGGAATGTTGTAGAATCTCTCATTCTGTATTTCAGTATCGGCTGCTTTGGCATCTCGTTAAAAAAAGGCATAAGACATACATTTATATTTACTGTTTTTCCATTTATTCTTGATTATAGAGTGGGTTCCCTATTCTGTGTTTTGAAATACTGTGTTAGGACTGGGCAATATTGCCTAAAGCTAAAATCTAAAATTGGACCCAATTTCCGATTCGATTTAAATTTTTTTCAAAAGTTATTGATGTATATAAAAATGAGATATCATACAAATATGTTTTGTTTTTATTCTAACAATGTGAGCATGATTTAGGAACAGCAAACATTCATTATTGATTTTACAGTATTTTCCTGGTCTAGTTTACACAGGTTCACAAGTGCAAATAAAAATTCTTGATACGGATCAATATAGTAGTCTTAAGTTACAAATTGCACCGTCAAACTCATGTATGGCTGCATGTTTCGGCTGGACCACAGATCTGAAGTAGTTCAGTAAAACAGCACATTCTCCAGCAACTTTGTGGTTTTTTCACGGGCACTGCTACATAACCGGGTTAGGGCTACTTCTGTAAAATACTTTCGGCTTGGGTGCTCATATTTGGGATCAATTGTTTTTAAGCATCTGAACAAACTCGTATTTTTCAACAGTGTAAATGGGCACCATATCTTTGGCGATATGAAATGTCACCGCTTCTGTAATTTATTTCCATCGGGGTCCCTTATTTTATGGTAAGCAAAGCGAAAAACATGTTGCTATTATTTGCTTTTTAGCTGGTTTTTTGGAAGCTGTCGCTTGCTTGCGCTTCTCGCGTAGCTAGGCATTCAGTCCATTCTGGTGCGTGCTTCTGACGGAGATGCTGAAATAAATTTGTTGTGCTGCTACCTTTAGTAGCCACCGACTTGAAACAAACTTTACAGCGGACAGTACTTTGTTCAGTGTCGAAACCAAACCACTTCCAAAAAACGGAGGTATCGCTGTGGGTTTTCGAGATGAGCTCCTCACTTGTTGACGCGTGTGCTGCCATTTTTCTACTTTCTGCTGGTGTCCGAATGGGCAGAAACTTTGACAGCGGTCTGGTTTGCTATACTTTAATGTACCCAACGATTTTTTAAAAGCATTAAATATTTTGTGAGCATCGTAAATCCCGATTTTCATTCTGCACCTCGTCTTAAACAAAAAAAATCAAATTAATTGATAAAATCTATTTATCGCCCAGCTCTATATTGTGTGTTACGTTTTCTGTCTCTAACCCCCACCTCCCACTAACCTTGTGTTCTGTTGTTTGCTTTACATGTGTTTCTATTGCTATACTGGCTCTCTCAGACCCCCCAGCTCTACCAGCTTCTGCTCAACCTCATCTGCAAGGTAAGCACCATCTGAATGTGGCTGTTTGGCCCTTTCGCAACTTTTCATTATACATTTCAGGCTATTGATAAGAGTGCCCTGTCTTTTCAGGTTAGTGATGTATGGACCCTGTTTTTTCATGTACACTTTGGGCTAATGCTAAACAGTTCCTCTTTTTTCTATGCCCTTCTGACAAATGCTAAGCAGCCCCTATATTTTCCTTTTGCCTTTCAGGGTAATGCTAAGCGCTCTTCTATCATTTCCTTGTATTCTTCAGGCTAAAGCTAAGTGCCTTCTATCATTTCCCTGTACTCTTCAGGCTAATGCTTCATGGCCTCCATCTTTTACTGGTACCATTCAGGCTAATGCTAAGAGCCTTTTGTCCTTTTTCTTGTGCCTATTAGGCTAATGCATAGGGCCCCCCATCTTTTCACTACAACCCTCAGGCAAATGCCTGAAAAAAAGTGGTCCCTATTTTTTGTGCCCTTTTATGCTAATGCTTAGCTGACTCCTCCTTCCTAAATGTGGGCTCGCTGCCCTGTTAGCTTATCTCTGGCCTGATCTCAACCCTTAAATTCATTTGCAGACTCCCTTGTTATTGCCTATGAACCAGTTTCTCCTGCATAGTTGTAGTGCGAGTTATAAGACCTGTGTGTGACGCAAAAGCTCTGCGATTGACGAAAGGTCCTTCAGCCTCTCCAGCTGAGAGAGAGGTGTAAATGCAGGAGATCACAGCTCTGGATCCCCTGTCTGAAAAAACCAGGACAGCAGCTTGGTATTTCTCATCAACCCACAAATTATTTAAATGAGGTGACTGTCGATTCACACAGACTGGAAACCAGAGTGCCATCTGAGTGCCGACATCACCCTCTGCGATGCCCTTGACTGCCCCGTAATCAAAGATCCTGCAGTCGCCACACCTGGCTGCCGCGCTCTTATCTCTGTTACGCCTGGCTGGTTCCCGAGCAGCACAAAGCAGCACTGGCATGCTTAGCAACGGCTGCGGTCGTACGGCTGCCTGAATTGAACTTCCCTTTCTGAACATTGGGTGGCGCAGTGGTGAATGGTCATTGCCTAAGCTTAATCTAAGAAAGTAATAAAAATCCATAAGCGATGTTTTAAGATTTATCATGCGTATATTTTAAGTCATGAGATACAAAGCGGTACCAAAATTAAAGATGGATTAAAGGAGACTGTGTTCAGCCCCTCACACTTCAGAGACTGGGCTGTACTGTAACAGGGATCAGCAATGCGTAATGAGCCCTTGGAGGATTGGTCTTCCCAGAGTTCAGCATTGCCCCGCCTTCTCGAGTTGGGTAGGGAGCTTGGAGGAGCAGTCTGCTCTGTAGTTCCTCAGTTGACTGCCACTCACCAACTGAAACTGGCAAACTTTTGTTTTCGCACCCCTAATCCACATCCATAAAAAGTTCCCCTATTTAAATGGCTCTTAAAATAGTCCCCCCAGTGTGCAACAGACATCCTGTGGGTCCAATTAACACCTCCCACTTTCGCTGCTTACCCACACTCTGGAAACCTCAATCTTGACCGCAGACGGGGCAGGGAGGGGCAGCAGGGTGGTGCAAGGGCCCGTCACTGGACTAGCAGTTCCTACGAGACGATCCTGATGCCATTCCTCGATTCATGACATTTTGATGATAACTTTGATATTCCTTTTAGGTGAAAAGTTAAAATCAGGTGAAGAAATAACAGTTAGGATTAAAAAAAAACTTTAGAAAATCCATCAAACCCAACCTTCATTTGACTCAAACCTGGGAGATATTTCCTTTCCTGGTTGATATAGGATGAGTGTATCATCTTGATCGTCCCGTGAACATACTTACCGTGGAATGTAAGTGAAAATCCTTCTAAATATAGGTGTGTGTGTGTGAGCTCACACTTTTGTGCAGCTTATGTGAGTGTTGTGTGTTTGTCACAAAGCTGTCTCATTAAGATGAGCCGTTAATGTATGCCCAGTATTTGAAGAGGCTCAGGGGGAAATTCATCCTGGCGGGGATGTTTGTAGCACAGAGTGCCCTCTGATGGCCATGTTCGGAAGTGCTCGTCAGTCCACCTGAGGAAGAAATCGAGATTTTGGACCAGCACATTTCAAATGTTATGCTGCTGCAATTCTGTTTGGTGGTGTTCTCCATGCTGCATGTTCTTCTTGCAGTGTGCTCCAGAGAGCCTGTGACACGTCTCTCCTCCTTGTCTCCTGACAGCACCCTGGATGATGACAGCACCAGCCTCAGACAGCAGAAACTGGAGAAGCAGGTGAGACTCCCTGGAGCGTGGCGCCCCTGGGATCAGAGGCATGCGCCGGCTCGCGGCTCCTATGAAGCATGACCCGTCTACCGCGGCACCCTGGATCGACCCACACTGAGTATTTGTGGGTGATCTGGGAGTCAAATCACACGGTCAGCTTAGTCTCTGTCTTCATTTCATTCATCTGATTAGCGGTGATAATTAGCCTGTTGGCTAACGCATTGTCTGCAGCACCCTGATTGGCCAGATGATCATGTGGACGCTTACCTTTGGCATCTAGGATTGTTTCTGTTCTGTTTTTATTCACTCTTTCAGTTCACACTTCTGATTGCAACTTAGCCTGTTGTTTGGAGGTTCATGTGAATCGAATGATGACATGGCTCTCATTCAGAGGCTCAGTGTCTTCATTCTCTTGCTCCTCTGTGTGTGTGTATGGTTCACACGACCTTTTCCCGCTTGCTCTTGAGCACACCTTGAGCGATCCATGTGAGTCAGAGAGCCGCTCTCAGGCTGACAGGCAGCATCTCCTCGAAATATGTCGCAGGACAGGCGAAGAACAGTGTGTCTCTCTGGGACGGTTCGGAATGGGAATGTAGGATGGCCATGTGCTGGGGTAGCTAGGATGTTAGTGTTGTCGACGGGGGAGGGGGGGCTGGAGGGCGCAGCGGACAGCTTGCCATCAGCACTGGGCTGCAACCCACTGTTCCCGACAGGTGTGTGGTCTGGCTGACCTCTGCTGACTGACTGTTCGCCAGCTTGAACCACGATAGGATCAGTCTGTTCTCTCCAGGTGTCCGTTGTGCTGGAGCCCCGCCCGCTGAGTTTCACCCAGTCCTGAGGACAGGAGAATTCAGGAACTCAGGCTGAAGGAAGTGGCGAATGCTGCACAGGATTATGGATATGGTGGAGGTTTATTGTACAATGATTCATACTGGTTTTTCTCCCAGGTTCGCACGCAGCAGGATGTTATCCCCCAGTTTGCCCAGTACTATAAAACCATTTAAAACCATTATTGAATTGGAACTGTAGTGGAAGAATTTCCACTCAGGGGGTGACGGAAACATACATACGCACACAGACACACACCGTGGATCTTTTCTCCTTAGATTATCCTGATGTGGTGTTGGGGTAGCAGTGAAGAGGAGAAGCAGAGGTGGGGGATTTTATGAGTGGAGCTTACAGGGTCCAGTTCGCTGTGTGTCTCTCGCCTGCTCCCTCTCCCTCTCTCTCTCTCTCTCTCCCTCTCTCTCCCTCTCTCTCTCCCACCGTCTTTCCCTCTCGGCTCTGAGCTGCTGATCCAGAGGAGCATACCACCCTGCTAGCTGATGATGTCTTGGGAGAGGGTGGGTGATGACGCTCTGTGTGTTAGTGTTTGTTTGTGTGTACGTGTGTTCTGCTTTCCCCTACACAGACTCCTGACCCGGCCTTGCACGGTTATCAGAGCGTGATCTGGCTTCTCCAGAGGACGCATACTTCCTGGAACGGCAAGCTTCAGATTCCTGCTTCACTCTTGTTGCTTTTTTCACTTCTTCCCTCGTTTTGTTGGGTCACAGCGGTTCCAGGATCTGCGGGTCGCTATTGCAGACCGTTAGCGACTTCTTGCTAATTGTGATCAATGGCCTCTTAGATCTGCAGCGTGGTACTTGCCTGACTGATTCTTAAGGGTCTCTCCTGATCTTACTGAGGTATGTCTCTAGTGTGCTTGTGCTCATGGGACTGTTCTGTGGAATAGTGCAGTGCGCATATTACTCCTGGTTGAAATCGGTAGGTTGTAATCATACAGCTAGTTTATTTTATCATTCTTATAGATCAGTACATTACATTCATTCTACATTCTACTGTGACTTCAGTTGTAAAAATGTAATTGATGCTTCGAACTTGCTGCGGTGTGAATTGCAGCCGGACTCTTCCGCAAGTCCCATTTACACTGCCTGCACCTGATGGGTGTCAGTGTCGCAGGTCAGGCAGTAAAGGAAATCCGGGCTCAGCAGCAGTTAGGGAGTGAGCCAGTGCGCCACTGGAAGGTATGCGGTGATGTGGTCTCCCTCAACTGGACAACACACACGGTTCTGTGGGAGCCCCCATTCTGTCACACCGTTAGAGCCAAGCCACTGAAAATCTGAATTTTTCAAGCTTAGCAACCGGCTAAACATAGAACAAGATGACTTGTATGTTTTTCTATGACTTTGAGTTCATACTCTTCTCAGTAAGGGGTGATGGAAGCACCTTTGGGAACAGGCAGGCAACAGAGTCTGACTCTCACCTCACCCTTAAATGTTTCATTTTTTAAGGATTGCATTGTGGGTGTTTTGTTGTTAGGGTATATTTCTATATTTGTTGTTAGTCCACTAGCATGTTTTATTCATTACCGTCCCGATTTGAATTGAAAGGATTTTGCCGTCTCATCCCTGGTTCATATGCATGTGGTTTAAATAAGCAGTCATGTGTGGCAAGGAGGGTCCCGGTCAAGGGAAGTGACCTCCCATACCTGTTTACCTGATGCCCCTTCTCCCCCCCCCCCCATTCGAAGCCTCGATGCAGACATAGGGTTCGGTCCGTTTTCGGCGGCTGTAGCATAATCGGCTTCCTGCCTGAGCTTTAAAGGATCTTGAACAAATGTTTGCACTGTGATATGTTTTATTGAGGAACGCCGTGGTTTTGTAGCCGGTGTTTTTGAGGTCCTGTCTAGCAGCACCTGTCAGACTCGCATTCCCTAGTGGACACATGGCCCCCAGTGGGGGGGGGGGGTGCTAAAAGGGGGCCCATTAACACTAATGAGGCTCCTTCCATGATGTCACCTGCCCGTTCGGGGGCAGCCACCAAACGTCCCAGTACCTGTTTCTTACAAACATACTCTGTCATAGTGGCTTGTCAATAACACCGTTTCTAAATGATGTAAACAAATGTCACAGATGGGGGGGAAATAGTTCTTAATTTGAATATTAACATCTTTCCCTATTTAAAAAAAAAAAATCAGTCACAATGCAGACATACACAAAAAAAACTACATTATGAATTCCTTGATTTTGCCTTGAGGTCCACACTTCCAGCTGTTCATGATAGGAGGATTATGTGTGCTGTGACTCCAAAGTCTTACTTAATCAGCACCCCCAGGGGGCATCGCGGAGCTAATTAAACTGTCAGGTGGTGATACCCATCATATTTAAAATTTAGAGTCTCTGGTTGTCCAGTAACTGAGAAGGATGGCACCATCGGAGGACAAGAATAGTGAGGGAAAAGGCACAAAAGAAAAGATGAAAAAAAAAACCTTTCGCAGACAGGAGCCACTTCACACTACCAGCAGCTCGCGGTTGCCATAGGAACATATCCATTCTTTTCTCTCTCATTCCCTCCCTTATTTTTTTGGGACCGAAGAGACGAGTAGATTTTTTTTCTCCTCGATGTCATCTTTCTGTCAGCATGCAGCTGGAAAATTCTATGGTTTTGTTCCACGGTCGCTAACATGGCATGCCATCATGTTCCGGTCCGCTCTCGCTTAGGTAGACCTGATGAGCGCAGGCCCATCTCCTGCACCTGCCCCCTGTTCCCAGTGGGTCGCTGCTTGGACAGGTTTTCCAGCCATGCTTCCAGTACTGGGAGATTGTGATGTGCTGATTTAAATTTGGGGAAGTCGAGCAGTGGGAGTGAAAATCTTCACGAAGTCTCGACCATGCAGGTCTGGGTTTTGGGAAGTGTGGTCTCCACCCTGTCTCTTGGTGAGGGCATCTTGGGTTGCATGGCTGCCATCATGCTGAAGGAGATATCAGTCCAGAGTGTTCTCTGTCTTACCAGAATGTCAGATGGCCTGTGATAGAGAGGTCACAGGGATTTTGTGTGGGTGAGCATGTTTGGTATCACGCTGGTGTGTTTCCTCACAACCGTTCCGCCACGTTACTTGAGGTTAAAGGTCATTGGGCATGATGTCTGACAGTCACATCCACTATTGCCTGATGTAATGAGGGGGAGTTGAGCTGCTCCTTCCCAGCTTAGTGGCTGACATGATAGCTATAGGCTTTTTACTTTTATGGGGCATTTCCCTTTGAACTTTCACCTTTTTCCTACAGAGGGCGCTACTGGAGCAGAAGCAGCGGCGGAAACGACAAGAGCCTCTGATGGTGCAGCCTAACCCAGAGGCCCGACCACGATCCTCGCGACCTCGTCGCAGTGAGGAGCAGGCCCCCCTGGTCGAGCCGCGGCCCAGTGTCACCAGCAATGTCATCCTGGATGGTGAGAGCAAGAGCTATTTTTATAATCGCCCCCACAAGTCTTGGTTAATTTTTGAAAATATTGTAATGTGTTACTGAAGGTGTGTGGCTCAGAACACTGACTTAAATCATGACTGGAGAGGAAGTGCTTCTGCTCCCAGTCTCTTCAGCTGGTTTGGGATCGATCAGACTCCATCCGGGTCCTGTACCATCAGGGTGGCAGGCTGTGGGCAGGTGGCTATGCCAATTCAGGAGAGGGAGGGAACTCTGCCAAAGGAAAGTTTAGGAGGACTGGAAGCAAAGGGCAGGTTGCAGAAGAATAGGTGGCTGTTTTTTAACTGTGAGTGTAAGTATAGAGCTGACCTTTTGCAGACATACCATTTAAACCCAAATGTGTGGAAAATCTCATCATTTGTCCATCTGTTGGAATGATAGCTTTTCTGAGAGCGTGTGTGTGTGTGTGTGTGTGTGGTCCAGGTAAACATTACACTGTGGGGAATTTCCCCATAAGGGGAAATTCAATTTTGTAAAAATCTGTGAATGCAATCAAAAAACTAAAAATGCTAAAAGGTTATGGTTAGGGCTCAGTAAGGGTTAATGTTGTCATTGGTGGGATTAGGGTTTTCTCCATAGAAATGAATGGACGGAACCCACAAAGATAGAGAGAGCACAGGTGTGTGTGTGTGTGTGTGTGTGAGCGTGTGAGAGAGAGGGAGGGAGAGACTACATGGGTGTCCGCGGAGGAGTGCAGTGTGCAGAGA
>JAODKE010000068.1:25326177-25347662 GCA_026779605.1 Mormyrus hasselquistii
GTTATTGGTGGGTTTGGGGTGTTTTGTATAGTTATAAATCTGGTGTACTGATAATGTGAGAGAGTGGGCAGGTGTGTGTGTGTGTGTGTGTGTGTGTGTGTGTGTGTGTGTGTGTGTGTGTGTCAGCATGTGAGAGAGAGGGAGGGAGAGACTACATGGATGTCCTCGGAGGAGTGCAGTGTGCAGAGATGAACATCTATCCAGCACTGGCTTAATTAATGAGGCCTTTAAGACTTTGGATACATGAGGCTGTGCAGTTCCTGTACTGGACATCTATGCAGTGTTTGGAGCATCCAGAAAGAGAGGAAAACAGACTAATGGAAATGTTTCTCTCAAGCACTTAAAATGATGATCTTGATCAGAGTGTGCCACACTGGGCAGGTATCGATGGGCCAGCCACATTTCTGAGCCCAGAGGCCTCCGACTTGGGTCCCAAGGTCCAGATCCTGTCCGTCGGCCAGCCGCAGACCGTCCAGGAGGAGGAGCCAGAGCATGATGCCGAGGCGGAGCGTGATGGAGACACGGAGCAGCTTCTGGAGCCCAAGACGGATCTCCATGAGCTGCTGCAGAGGCAAGGTGAGAGGTCTGGTACTAGAGACTCCTCAACCGGGAACGTGATGTGGGTCTTCTGGCTGGCCTACAGTGGAGTACAGTGACACCCTGCCCTCAGTAATTTTGGCCTTCAGCACTGGGCTACACCACTGCGTTCTTGAAAATTCTGAGGTCTGATCCAGTGGGGAGGAGCTCTGGCATTTCTGGATGGGGGGGAAGCACTTAAGGACAAGGAGTTAATGATTCATATTCTCATTGTTATCTGGAATTCTGTGGTTTAGTTTAGCAACATAATTTTCCAGCTCTCTGTTAATGTGCTCTGCAATGACTAGTATATAGTGCATGTGGAATGCATGCGAGGACATGTGCTGCAGTAATACATAGGTCACATGACTATGCCTGCAGTCACATGGGACACCCTTTAGTTTTCTGACCAGTGAAGCCCCACCTCCACACTCCAGGAACGGGCGGATGAGGTCAGAAGTCCCACCTGTGATGACCAAGAGGATCCTCCCCCAGGGGGAAATGGATCCCACTGTCTGCCATGGGAGAAACTGCACCGTATGGGATCAGTGGCATAGGGATTGTGTTTATAAACAATGTCAAACCTTAAAAAATACAGTGATAGCCCCCTAAACTGAGACCTCAGCTGCGTGGCTCATGGTGTATTTCTGGTATGAAGGGGAATGATGATTTCGCACTCCGCCAGAACACGGCCTGTCCATTAAAGCAGTATGTCAGCGGCACCAGCTCTCTGTCTCCAGGGTCATCACCTGTTCCTTTATCACTGTCGTGTGGGGATAAGATGGAGTGATGAGTCACAGATTTGGTTTATGAAGATCTCACTTTGGGTTTATTATGGAACATTGACCTTAAATGCCTCCCCGGTCAAAGAATGTGAGAAGTAGATTATTATCCCATGAAGGGATCATCATGACGGCATGTTTCGTAGCAGAAGTTGGTATTACCCCATCTTGGATTGTCAGTAGACATTGCCCTCCGGGGTGAAAATCATCTAACATGTACCTACTTAAGGGTTGTGCCGCATCTCCTTAACCTCTTGGTATTTTCTCACTTTTGTTTCCCCTCCTCCCAACCCAAATTGGTCAGGTATCTCCGTCAGCATGAACTACGATGAGGCCAGTGATGAAGATAACGAAGATGAAGACAACACCCGGTCCCAGTCCCCCAGCACAGAGACCCCCCGGCCTGCCTCAGCCTCCAGTGCCAAGTCCAACACCGTAAGCTCTCCCACTTCACCATGACCCCGCCTCCCCATGCAGAGCTCATTGGTTCAGGTGTTCAGCTATAGAAGTATTTATGAGCACAGGTATAGGCAAGTCTAAGCTTTTCTCCCAGGGGGTGCAAGGTGTAAGAGCCCAACCAATCATTCATTCAGATAAATTTGTAAAAGAAGTAATAAATAGATTTACAATTGGTTGTTGTTTCACATTGACATGACTAATATATTTATGTTATGACTGACATATTTTGACTCCACCTTCAACTGCAGGAGTGTGTGGGCCTCGGGTCTCCCACGGCAGAGGCTCTGACCATCGAGGTTGACAACCTGGAGGACTTTGTCATGCGGCCGGCGCCCCGCGGCATCACTGTCAAGTGCCGCATCACACGCGACAAGAAGGGCATGGACCGCGGCTTGTACCCCACATACTTTATGCACATGGAGAAAGAGGACGGAAGGAGGGTAAAGACTGGGGGCGGGGCTTCCTTTCTGATGGCGTCAGAGTGAATGGCTGATGGTACAGTAGTTTAGGAAGTGGATCTGTGTTTAGATGGTTGTTTTTAAATAAAGATGTTTTTATTTAAGCAGAACATTTTTAAGAGTATAGCTGTGATTTATGTAAGTCTGTTTTGGTTAAAACTAAGTTATTTAATGATAACAATAAAACCTTATGTTCTGTTTCTATACCGACAGGCAGAATGTATTCAGAATGCCTGTATCATCTCATTTATTGTCTCTCTTCTTCAGATTTTCCTTCTTGCAGGCAGGAAGAGGAAGAAGAGCAAGACATCCAACTACCTGATGTCGGTGGACGCTACGGACCTGTCCCGAGAAGGCGAGAGCTTTGTCGGCAAGCTGAGGTAGACGGAGAACACCTTTTTCCTGGGTCAGTCAAGGTGGGACACATTCAGAGTCCAGTGCTTGATGTAAAACTGTCTGTTTGCCCCCACCATTACTCCCCAGGTCCAACCTGATGGGGACCAAGTTCACGGTGTACGACAACGGCACCAACCCAGCCAAGATGCCTGGAGCTTTACTGGAAGAGAGCAACACGCGCCAGGAGCTGGCTGCCATCTGCTACGTGAGTGCAGTAGAGCTACATTATGTGTGAGCTACATTCACACATAAAGGCAGCAAGGGGCGACTGCAGTGTTTCTCAGCCTGATCCTCGGGTGTCACATTATCTCAGGAGTTTGGAATCTGTGGAGTTGCCTGATGAGGTCTTGATCTTTATAGGAGACCAATGTGCTGGGCTTCAAGGGCCCCCGAAAGATGACCGTCATCATCCCTGGCATGAACATGAGCTTCGAGAGGGTGCCAGTGAGGCCGGCCAGCGTAAGTGCCCTAGTCTGTCTGTGGAGGAGATCTGGTTTTCATTCTTTTTGTCTCCTAGTGTTCTTGTGGATCACTTGCGAATTTAAAGGCCACCCGAAGTCCTCCTTGTGAGCTTAACTGTGCGAGTAAATAATGCATCAGGTCTGTATCTGCAGGAACAGGAAAGCTTGCTGGCCAAGTGGCAGAACCACTCATTGGATAGCCTGATCGAGCTGCACAACAAGGCTCCCGTGTGGAATGACGACACGCAGTCCTACGTGCTCAACTTCCACGGCCGTGTCACTCAGGCCTCGGTCAAGAACTTCCAGATCGTCCATGACAATGATCGTAAGCGTTCCGCCCCCCACTGTGATAATCAATTGTCAGCTTGGACATGCATGCATACATTTATTTAGCCGACGCTTTACCCCTAAGCAACATACCATGACCAGAAAAGCGGAGTTAACCAGCGCCTGGAGCAATGGGGATTAGAACTAGTGACCACAGTATTCTAATGTCTTGAGCCACACATTCATTTATGTTCTGCAAATGCTTCAGATTTGAGTAGGTGTAAAAGTTTTAATTTTTTCATTGGGATCTCAAGATTGAAGATGCTGATGTGTTTTTCACATTAAGGCCAGTGTGTACATGTGCAGTGTTTTGGAGTAAAGCTGTATTTTAATGTTATTATTTTTTAAAATGCCTGTTTCTCCCTTTATGACAGCGGATTATATCGTAATGCAGTTCGGCCGAGTGGCAGAGGACATTTTCACGCTGGACTATAACTACCCCATGTGTGCACTGCAGGCCTTCGCCATCAGCCTATCCAGTTTCGACAGCAAACTGGCCTGCGAATGACAGCCCCCCCCACCCACTCTGGGCCTTGGGGTCCCCCGCTCTCTCACATCCCCACCCTCCCCGTTTTCCCCTAAAAGCCAGCCCTCTTCAAAAGGTGACGTGGTCTGCAATCCACTGATCATCTTCTAGCACCTCTGCTGCAGCTGTTAAGGCGACTTCCTGGCAATCATGACCCTCCGCTGGCCATGCAGCTCAACAGCGGCAATGTGATATAAAGGTGGAAGAACAGGCACAGAGGGTGCCATTGTCATGACTTGGATTTGGAATCGTGTTAAAAAAAGAAAACATGCATATTTGAGTAAAAAATGACTTTTTTTTGTATTTTAAAAAAATTTGTAATTATTATATTTCTGTGTTTGTCTTTGTGATTTTGGATTATGTTGTAATCTGTTTTGTTTCTTGACTGCCACCTTGTGGGTGGAAAGGGAACTGTTATTCACAGGCTATATAATCTAACCATGACTCGGGGAACAACTTAGCCTGTCCACCGCATGAGATTTTAAAAAATATCTTAATTTCGTCTTTTCTTTTTATATTAATATTGTCAAATTTTAGTTAATTTTACCTTTACTTTTTAAATTGTTTTTTTTAATTCATGTGAGTGTGTACATTATTTTGGATAAGGTCTAAAGAATGTGTGGCAGTGTTCGCTTTTGTACTATCTTCTGATCTTCAAAGCTTTATTTAAGCACAATACCAAATACCGAATTTGGTTTAAAGTGCATCACAGGACCATTAGTGAAACAGGGTGCCCTTTAAACTCCAGAGTGCTTTAGCATTAACGTCTTTACTTGGCACTCGCTTGATTTAACAGCATTCAGAATAAAAGTGTATATCTTTCACCATAAAAGCATTTTTTTTCTGTTACATAGCTATCCAGTGAGCTTTTTGCATTGTTTTCCTGTGGTGAAGCAAAGAATATTTGGTGTTTCGATTTCAATTCCGACTGATTCCTGACGTGACCTTTTTGTCTGATTTGTAAGTGCAATATGCGGAACTAGAAGGACAGCTTCTGGCCTGATACGGAGATCCATTGGGATGCATGCCGTTTCTAAGTGGTTTGTAAAAGGGTACATTTGTACAGTGCAGGGTTTTGAAAACTTTTTCGTAATGCGACATTTCATCTGTAAAGGCGCTTTGTCTTCTTTCCCGTGAACATGTGTCATGGTGTTATTTATCTCGCCGACACCCCCATCCCCCACCTCCCTTTCCAGTCAACTTGGGTACTGAAATCACAGGTTGCAGCATTATCCTAAATAAGGAAATCAATTCTCAACAACTTTATGTATTCTGGCTGGACTTCTATCAGGTTCATGATCACGAGTTCAGTGTCAGGGTATTTTGCACTGCAAGCATACACCTTAACATAATGATCATATAACACTGATGACCAGGAACTACCAGGTCATCCTGTTTATGGTCATTCTAAAGGTGTAATGACTTGAGAAATGTATCAGGTTTCAACAACAACCCTGTACTAGATAAGGGATGGATGAACGGATGGACTGATTTCTCAGTTTGGCAAAACAAGGTAACACTATGTCTGTATCTGTCAGAGCCAGCTTGTTTTATTTGCATATTCTCTGCATAAATACCCTTCTCGAAGATGGAGGTTTTTTTTTTTTTTTTTTTTTTTTTTTAAATCAAAATAAGATATAAATATTCCACCGGTGATCTTGGGCTGTATAAAAACACATTAATTTTATTTAGAAAGGGAGTGACTATTCAGAAACCTGATTCCTCTTGATTTCACTCCTTGGATGGATGCTGTTTAAGTTGATGTACAGTACAGCTGACAGTCACTCTCTTCCATATGCAAATACAGCTAGGTGTCAGCTGTTTCCCCTTCACTCAGGCGACATACAGACAAAAACATACAGATGCTTGAAAGTAATATGCCCATCTGAAAAGGCACGAGCCAGATTCACAAGCAGCCGTTACCCTGCCCTCAGTGGCAACAGGTGGGGGGCTATAAGAGAATGGCTGGTCCAGTAACGTTTCAGTTTGATAAATAATATCAAGGCTTAAAAGAAGCGGTGAATTGCACAGGGTTTTCACTTTACACAAGTTTCCACAATGCAACATTTGCTTATTTCAAATGTTACATATTTCAAACATTTCTGCTCACTGAAAAATGAAAATGGCATAACCGATTTGTGGCTCACGGCACGCCATATAATTTAAAGAAAATTATGCATTTAAACGTTTGTAAAATGGGAACCCACTGCATCAGCATTTACAGTGAAAACAAGGAGCAGTGCTAAAACCAAATCAGCTAATTTTGTAACAGTATATCATTTGTCAGTGACGTATAGTTCTGAGAAATACATAGTGGGCACTGAAAACAACCATTAACACTATTGATGGCTGGTACTATACTTCTGAGGTTTGGCCAATTAAGAAAATTAGGCCACAATGCTCCTTTATAGCAATGCTTTCCTTTTTTCCAATATAATTTATAGCCCATATCCTCCCTTGCTTGTACTACCCTTCGGAATACTACTAAATAGCAAAAACTAGTGCCTAGCAGTAATATTGTAATATCGCAAATGGCCTATAGGTGGCACCAGAGAACAGTCTTTGCCCAGCCTGTTACAAGTCAATTACTCTGCAGGAATGCTACTACATTTGTCTTTGAATCAGTTTGTTGCAGACATAAATTGTGCTGTTCACCCAGTGCCATGGCAGATTTACTCCTTTATGGAATGTTCGATGCTGGTCTCACTTGAACACGTCAACAACCTCAGACAGTGCCCTGTACTTTATGAGGTAGTAAGGATAGCACTGGCAGCTGTCAAATACCACAAAGATGGAGGGATTGTCCAGATGGTTGACGCATGTGTTATATGACTCATACTTGCTCATACTGGTTTTCAGTTGAGGGGGGCGGTAGTATTTCCGTTTTCCCAGGCTCATGTTGCCCACTAGAACCTTGGCGAGGAACATGTGCTGTAAAGCCCCAGGAGAGGGTGCCCTTGCGTAGTCATTAGAGTAACTGGCATCCCGGGCGAAGTAGCTCCCATGACCATACACAACTCCGTTTTTTCCAGAGACGCGTGGGTCAAAGTTGTTCCAGCAGATGTCTTTGGCAGCATCCTCGGTGGTGCCATGGAAGAGGTGCATCTCCAGGGTTCCTCCTTGGTCCTGCCTGCGGTCGTGCATGTGCTGCTTCTGCCTGGATGGAGGGCAGCATTGTTAACATTTTTAGCATTTAGTTTTGGGCTGCTAGTGGTCCCAAGCCGATCACAATGCAGGTCTTATGACATGTAGCCCAAGACAATCCTCCATCCATCTTTCCATTTTCTATAACCACTTGTCCTATTCAGGGTCGTGGGGAATCTGGAGCATATCCAAGAGGCTACAGGTGCAAGGCAGGGAACAACCCAGGATGGAGCACCAACCCATTGCAGGGCACACTCACACACCAGTCACTCATACAGGCACACCTACAGGCAATTTGGCAACTCTTGTCAGCCTCAGCATGTTTGTGGACTGTGAGGGAAAATCAGAGCACCCAAAGGAAACCCTACAACCACACAGGGAGAACATGCAAACTCCACACACATGGAAACCTGCAAGAGACTTGAACCCAGGTCCTAAAGGTGTGAGGCAACAGTGCCCCAAGACAATCCTCATTTGGATGTCTTTTCAGAGCAGATACTTTCATCCAAACTAACACATTGGCTGATGTTTTTCCCTCTATCCTTTCAAACAACAACAACTCAGCCAAACGGGATTAACTGAGACTTACCTGCGATATTTGTCCCACTGAAAGACATTCTGGACTTGTTCTATGCTGACGATCTCCATTTTAGTCTCGGATATAGTTCTGTGAAACAGCCTGTGGACTTGGTGATAGGCCTCTGTCCCAAATGGTACCTCTACCAGGCTGACATCCTGGTCATGGGTTGGAGTCCATACAGGTGGGTACCAGCTGGTGAACATTTCCAGAGGGTCCACGCTAAAGCTGGGGTAGTTCTGACAGCTAGAATCTGGGGCCTCACTCAGGATGACAGTTCTGAAGATAATTTGAAGAGCATGTTAGACACATAGGAAGTACAATGTTCTCAATAGCATCTCAAGACATAATTGTTCTCTACTGGTCATCCATTAGTCAGACCAAGAATGAGAACATGAAATGAAGGTAAAATCAATACCTGAGGTTTGATTTGATGGACAAGGGAGAACGGAAAGTAGGGCGGCATCGTACTCTGCGTATAAAGCTGGTGCTGAGATTCTCCTGGGTAAGGTATTTAAAATCCACCTCGTACTGCTGCTTCCCAATAATGAACCTGCAACAGGACTCTCCTGCTCTCATTTTGGTCACCAGCTCTGTTGTGATATCCTGTAAATCACATGGCAACAGTCAAAAATGATTCCACCATCAACCTCCCTCCTACAATGGCACAAACAAGAACAGAGGTTCAGATGAGAAGGAGCCAGTCCTTTGGGGGATTACTTCAAAAAGAGGCATTTTTATGAGAATCTGAAGTTGGATGTCACAAACAGACGGCTACGTTAAGAGCTTACTTTCTTGTAACATTCCCAGCGGAAGTTATCCCACCAATACATGTTCCACTCTGTGGGAAAGTGTGAATTCTTCAATGGGTCGCTGGTGTTGGAGAGCCTTCTGGCTAAATCATATTTATCTGAATCTTCTATCTGCATTGTGTCAAAATTCAGGGTGAACTCTTCTGTCCTACAAAGACAACAAAACTTAATATGTACGATGAACAGGAACAGTACTGGGCTCTACCACTGAGGCTTGGACTAATCTCCACCACGTGTTTACACACTACATATGACTGGATTTTCATCAGATGTTTTTTTTGTGTTGTATTTCAGGTGAGAATCAATGGGCCCTTCCGTCCTTAAATGGCCATATCCTTAAATGGCCCCTACACAGCTATTCTGGTAACTAAGGGAATACCCTAAATTTTGGTGTGTATGAATTAGCAAGGAAGTAGCTTCTGTGTGAATTTCTGATATGAAATTAAAAAACAAAAACAGCCCAAGTCCTAAAAAACAGGTTCCCGTTGTCTGCCTGTGTCAGCATAATCTGCTCACTGTTTTCTGAGACTAGGAACCTCACCTGACTTACAAAATACAAAATATGAGACCTACTTTACAAATGCTTCATTGCACTAAATTTTTCATACTGGACTGCATTTTCCAGACTAATTCTGTAAATCCTCTTAAGTCTTACTCATTCATTTTTCACAGAATCTTGCTAAACTATATGCTAATTTCCTAAGTTTCTAAATACAGAAATTCTAGAAAATTGGTTTACTGTACTATTCATTAAAAAAATAAGAAACTATGTTGTAGCCACTGAAAGCTCAGCCAAGCCACACATATAATTATTTAACTTAACTCCTGATTGTTGATAGTGTACTCTTTACATGGCTTTGGACAGAAGCATTTGTGAAATAAATCAGTGCAAATGGACCTGGATGATGATGCTTACTGTAATATACAGAGTAATTGCACTATTCCTTCACTCCACCCCATTAATCTAAAATCATTTCTATAGACTGTTTGGGGTTTGCTTCGATACCTTATTACCCTTATCCATCCATCCATCCATCCATCCATCCTGAACCCAGTCACATTCCTCTTATTAGTCTTTAAATTCTGAAATCTTTTTGTAACAGACCGTCACAATTCCCTTCCCCCACGTTTGATGGCTTGGTTTAGATAAACACGCCGTACTCACTCCTCCCTCAGCTTGACGCTCTCCCTCTCCTTGTTGGAGTACAGCCGCTCCAGACTGAGCTGGGCCGAGTGTGAGGTGCTGATCCACTGGTGGGTGTCCTGGCGCCGGATCTGCCAGTGGAAGGGGTAAGGGGTGTGGTGCAGCGGGCACTCGGACCGGCGCGGACAGTAGCCCAAGAGGAAGTTGTCGCAGATGTCTATGTTTTCCCGTGGGCGGGTGTGGAAGTAGGCCTGCTGGACCCATTCCGTCCTGGGCAGGGGTTGAGCTAGGCAGGAGGCTGGGTCTATGCGATCGACAGAGGGTATGGGTGTGGGGAGGGGCTGTAAGTGGTTTCCATCCAAAGACCGAAACAGGGTGACAGTCTGAGCTGGTAATATGGCCATAGTCTGAAACTGGGGTGGCACCACAGACTGGGGCTGAGGTTCGGTTGACACTGGTGGCAGGGTGAAGAGCTTTGGCACCTGATGGACCGGAACCAGTTGGTCTGTAGCTGAAGTTTTGGAGAGAGTCTGGGATCCAGCCTGAGGATAATGAGGGGTAATGCGGATGCTGATGTTGTAGGGTGCCTCGCTCCATTCCACCTCCACCTGGCCCGTGTGGATTAACTGCCACACGGGTAGACTGGTGTTAGTCTGTGCCGGAATCTGCAGCACCAGTTGGCTGGTGCTGAAGACGGTGATCACCATGGGCTTGGCCAGCCCTTCCTGGTTGGTGCACTGAGTATCCACCTTTCTCTTTTTCAAGGGCACCTCCCCAGCCATTGTTTTGTTTTAAATAAGAGTCGGGGGGAGACTGCAGAGAATCAAAGAAGAACCTTAATTACCAGTTTTTATTTTTTTATATTTACAGTCACCTCAAAATATGTCGGATGAACGTGTACATATGTGACATATACAAATAAATTATATACGTGTGTATAATAAATAAACATGCACCACAACAGCTTCGATCTATCGATCTAAGCGGCTAAATGTAATATTTGCATTGCAAGCCTGTACATGAGTCATTGGGTTTTTTTTTTTTTTTAAAACTCATAAGAATTCCCCTGTCCCCTACACTTATTCTGAATTATTTAAAAAACTAACATCAACTTTCAAACGTTATACAGAGTAACTAAATAAGATCGAGAAGCTACGAACCAAAAAACACAACATGCAGTTTTACTGCTTACTTAAGTTAGTTTGAAGTAATTGCTAAAATGTAGCTACCTGCTTTATCCCTTCTGCTTGCGCATCGAGAAGAAAAACAACGCGTTCTCCGGCGACAGCAGCATCAACAGCTCCAATTCCGACAGCGTCATTAATTTAAGTTCTGTTAATAAAGCAAAAAATGTATCAGAAATAAAACGATCCTTATGATTATCCCGTTAAACTGTTTCTAATGTTCTTACGCCACGATTGTCGCTGGCAGCATACGTCTTCCGCTTTTGCTTTCAGTTTACCATAAGGTCCCGAGTCTTTGTTGTGTCAGAAAGTAGTTATAACAAACTGTATGTAGTTATACTCAGATTATGATGTGTCATCATCACTCGCTCTGCAAGCGACGGGAAATCCGGTTGTGTTACGTGGATGTTCCTACATTTTATTTTACTGATCAGATATTGTTTACATTCATACGAAAGCACGTAACAACCACCTCGACCTTCGACTAATGACTGTGCGTAATAAACATACTGGGGGAAACGCGGATTTTATAATACATAGAGCTTTACTGTGCGTTTTTATCATTCAAAAAGGAAGAACTACAGTTATCATTGCTGCCAAGTGTCAAAGTTCAGACGCGGGATTTCGAAGTTATACTTTCGCCTTCATTATCTAGGATTACACGTAATAGTCCGAAACGCTCGCATTCATTCCATAATTTGCATTAATAATTACCAAGAAAGTCTTGCCGGGTTTTCACGCTGTTTCGTTTTCCCTGCCGTTCTGGTGCCTGTCCCACAGCTTGTGGTGTAATATTTGATTTCTTGCCAAGTTGCCATCTGTTTTGTTTTATTATGTTACACACGTGACTCTTGGAAATACAGGTATTAATCCAGTTACCTGTTGGCACCAATGAATGTGACGTTCATTTCTTTAAATCACATGACCAGAATTATTTTTTTTCCTGTGTGTGATGCCATATCATTTATTTACACAGATTTACATACTTTATTTAATTTTACAACTCTTAATATCTTTTTCCAGAATGAAGTGTTTCTAACATGCTAATTTCTAACAATCCGTTTGTATCCTGTTCAGACGGTTTTACTGTCAAACTCAACTGGTATTTTCACTCACAATCATATATTTAAATGATTAATTCTGATAGACACACACAATATAACTAAAATAAAAATAACAGCAGAGATTTGCAAAGAGTAGAAATACTAAATACAATGTTAGATTTGTTAATGAAATGTGGTTTAGAGAATATCATTCATTTTCACGTTTAAAGGAACGATGCACAATGGAGGTTCAAAACCAGCTTCTTGCACTGGACACTTCTGCTTGTGTTATGGACACTGGGACAGGCAGTAATCGTAGAGGATGTTCCTTACAGTCCACCCACAGGTAGGGGAACACTTCCTTAGTAAGCGTGTGCTTGAACGTGTAGATGGGCGTGTTGACGCTGGGGTCTGAGAAGACGACCCGTCCCTTATCGCAGTTCAGCTGCACTCGAATCACGCAGGGTTTCTTTGTTAGGAGGAGTCGCGTGGGGGGTGAGGTTCCCGCAAGGTACATGTTCTTGTAGTAGTGCACAGTCAGGTACCCATTGTTCAAGTTGGAGGGCTGCTTCTCCTTCCTGCTGGCTGACTCCTTGGCCACACCCACAATCCACGCCGAGCTGTCACCAACCTCGACGTCCCACCAGTGTTCGCCGGAGCGAAAGCTGCGAGCTCCCAGCACGGCCTCGTCCAGGCTGAATCGCTCCGGATTGTTGGGGAGCCGTTGCCTTTCATTCCCCTTAGACACGCTGGTCAAGTTTTCGGATAGCAGGAGCCATGGTGCTGCGCTGTTGGGATCAAGGATCACTGGGTCTGAATAGACAGAGACAGAGAGCAGCTACATGTCATTTACTCCAGACACATGCAAAATGCTATCTTTGACTGACTGTAGCACATTTATTCCATTCCAATCTATTCTAGTGTATTCCAATCCAATTTAGTCCACTAAATTCCACCCCAGTCCATGTATTAAAATACACCACAGCATGTGATATATCCCGAAGTACAGGCCTATTCCTGCCTGTACTGTAAATTGCAAAATGTCATCTGGCTCTCAGATTTGCCATGAGCCTTAACCTGACCTCTAACACTTGTAAGTCATCTGTAGTGTTCTTTGTTAGGGGAATCTCTAGGTCAGATGATCCAGAACAATGCAGCCTTATTCTCCATACCCAGCCAATTCCCCCTATCTGAAGCTGGACCCCCAGCACTTACGGTACTGCACAGTCCCCAACATCTTCTTCCAAACTCGGTACTTCAGGGAGTCCAGGTGGGAGGCCACATTGACAAGTGCTCCAGATAACACCACTGGTTCTTGGGTTGTGCATTGTGCACTGTGTCCATAAAGAGTGGATCAGGTCTAGTAAAAGCTCAGATCCAGCACATACAATGCATAGAAAAATAACAGTAAGGCAAGGCGTTTGTGTACCTTTTCTCTGTTGTCTTGTAATTCTGAGAGACAAGAAATATTGTAGGTTAGGAAATCTGTCTAGCTTACACTCATCAACAGGGAACACGAAAAGGACTGAAATACTACTACAAGGGTGCTGGTGGCATCCAACCATCCATCCATTTTCCATATCCAGTTGACCTGCGCAGCATCAGAGCCCAGTAGCTACGGTCGCAATGCAGGGAATTACTCAGGACGGTGTGCCAACCCATTGTAAGGCACAGATGCCAGTCCTATTCAAATCAACAACAACAACAATAGTAATAATAATACTGTGGCACCTGGGACTGGGGTTCGCGTTTCTGTCATTGCTTCATGCGTGTGGAGTTTGCAGGTTCTCCCCTGTGTCATCATGGGGTGTCCTCTGGGTACTGCGGTTTCCCCCCACAGTCTAAAAACATGCTGAGCCTGATTGGAGTTACCAAATTTTCCGTAGCTGTACCTATCTGAGTGAATGGTGTGTGAGCGTATGGTATGTGAGCAAATGGTGTGTGAGTGTACGATGTGTGAGTGACTGGTGTGTAGGCGAATGTTGTGTGAGCTTACGGTGTGTAAGTGAATGGTGTGTGAGTAAATGCTGTGTGACTGTTTGGTGTGTAAGTGTGCCCTGCGATGGGATGGTACCCCGTCTTGGGTTGTTGCCTGCCTTCCGCCTGTAGCCTCTGAGATAGGCTCTGGACCCCCTGAAACCCTGAATAGGATAAGTGGGTACAGATAATGGATGGATAGATAATAATAAGGTATTCACCTGTAGAATAGTTAGATCATCCGCTCTCAGCTCTTCCTCTATGACACTGATGGAGTGGGAGAGGGACGACATGCTTCTTGTCATCTCCTTAATCTGGTTGGTCAAGTTCAGCGTCTTCGCCTCACCCTCCTTCTTCAGGATGGCCATCCTCTCCGCTTCCTCAGCTTGCAGGAAAGAGTGGAGCTTCTCAAATTCCGCTCTGATCAGTGTTTCTGTGTGCAGGACCTGGTTCTGAAACAGGACAAGGACCATCAGGCTGCTCATCCCGGGACACCAGCGATGGGTTTCCCTCTTAGAGTGGTGAGGTAGCTGGATGATGAAGGTCCGATTATCTTTGGCCCATATTAAGAGAGGCTGAGTATGGGTCATTAGAGGTACAGGTTAAACATTTAGTGGGCAGAAGCTTATTAATGTATTCGCCTTGAAGATTATGGCAAGGTGAGAGTAACTAAGGTTTGGGCTTTTAATGTCTTTAAAGGGTTATTGTCCTCATCCTGTGAATGTGTGTGTGTCTGGTCTTTGAAAATTCACTTTTACCATTATGTGTACTACTTCTTCTTCAAAGGTCTGTTTCACTTTCTTGGAAGCCTCCCACTTTCCTTGCAAGGCCCCAAGGGCTGCCCGAAGCACCTCCTGAACAGAAACAGCACAATCGGAAGACTGGAAATGTTATGCCTAGCCCACATAGTACAGACAGCAAGTCTGTACTAGTTACACCACACTTACACCATACCCATTTTAGCACGACTGAGAACCAATGAAATACACATTAGGCCAAAAATAAAAGGTTTGGCACCTTTAGCAAAAAGTTGAAGTTCATGTTAAGTGTGCTTGAGTATAAGTATAGCAAGTATATTACGGACCGTGTTCGTGTGACATATGTGAAAGGAAGATGGTGGCGCAGGAGGTAGCGCTATTGTTCAGCAACCAGCAGGTTGCAGGTTTGAGCCCTAGTTCCTCCTGACCCCATCAAAGTGCCCTTGAGCAAGACACTGAACCCCAAGTTGCTCCTGGTGTGCAGGTTGGCACCTTGCATGGCAGCCTCTGCCACCGGTGTATGAATGTGTGGTATGCATGGGTGAATGTGAGGCACATATTATAAAGCGCTCTGAGTACTTGTAAGAGTAGAAAAGCGTTATATAAATGCAGTTCATGTACTAGAAAGTATACCAATTTAATACTTCAGACTAAATTGGAACATTTTTAAAGTTTATAAAAGTATACTTTATAAGGTCATATTAATTTTACAAAAATATACTTTCAAGTATACAAGTACACTCTACTATCTATATACTACTAGTGTATTAGGAACTTGAAGTATACTTTTATGAACTTACAATTACAAAAACTAATTAAATATTTTTTTTTTGCTATTTTATTAGTTGACTTGATGTTATACTTTACAGTAAGTATACTTGTAAATGGACTGCATTTACTGTATATAGTGCTTTTCTACTCCGAGTACTCAAAGCACTCTACAATACATGCTTCACATTCACACACCGGTGGAGGAGGCTGCCATGCAAGGCACCAACCTGCACACCAGGAGCAATTTGGGGTTTAGTGTCTTTCTGAAGGACACTTTGATGAGGTCAGGAGGAAACAAGGCGCAAACCTGCAACAAAATGATAGCTCTACCTCCTGCGCCTTCATTTTACTTCTTGTAAGATTGCTTAATTAGCATATTACTTAAGTAGCATACTATGTATATACTTGAAATATACTTCTTAAAGTATTCTTAAATTTAACTCATACTGTATGTACACTAGCCTGCAATGTATTTACAAAATCATAACACAGAATGATGAGAAATAAAGTATACTAAAGTGTAAGTATAAGCTTTAGTATTAAAGTATAAGTGTAAGTATTGATGCACTTAGACTTTTCTTTATATTTATCAGTATGTCAAGTATACTTCACTATACTATTAAGTATATAAAATATAATATATAAAAAGTAAACTTCAAGAATACTGCCTCAGTTTTAGTATAAAATAAGTAAACTCGTAGTATATTTGAATAAACTATTTTTTGCTAAGGGAACAGTAAAATCTTTCTCTGTATTCAAAGAAACAACGCACATTCACACAAGTGAATTTATATTTTTGGCATGCTAAGAATAAATTGTTCTGCTGATCAAGTTGTTGGATTAATATTTGCTTTACCCTCATATTGCCTATAACAGATTTTCCCCAAGTGATGGAAGATCCATTGTCCTCATTCGAGGTAAAGACCAAAAACGCTGCCTTGAGCAGGCTTATGTTGTTCCTGCTGTGCCTATGCACATGAGTCCTACAGTGTCTCACCTTGCATTCCAGGACAGCTTCTCCTGTGGGGTTACACTCGTGGTTCTTGTGTGCCTTTGAACTTTGACACACCACGCAGATTGGTACTTTGTCCTCCAGGCAGAAGAGCTTGAAGGGCTCCGCATGTAGGGGACACTGCGGGTCCCTTCCAAGGCCACACTGGCTGCTGCCCTGTCCCTCACTTTTCTGGAGGTAGCTGTCGCAGAGATTCTTTAAGCTCAGGTTGAGCACCGGCTCTTCCGTCAGAGGTGCCTCGCGACGGCAGAGAGGGCACAGTCGCGCATTGGGGACACACTGACCCCAGTAGCGCTCCAGGCAGGCCCTGCAGAAACTGTGGCAGCACCTCAGCACCACAGGTTCCCTGAAGATGTTGCAGCATATGGAGCAACTCAGCTCGCTCTCTAGCAGAGTGCACAGGGTGGCCATTCCTCTCCGTGGCCGACGTCTCTGTCAGGGATCACAGGTCCTTTGAAACCTTTTTGCAAAATTTGGCTTCAGCCCTGGGTCTGTTTTTCTTTTTTTGTCTGTTCGCACTAATTTGCCGAAGGAAATTACACAAAAACAACAACTATAGTACAGGAGACACCAGTGAACGAAGACTGAACTCTTGTTGTTTTCCTGCTTCTTGTTAGAATGGGTGGGACTCTAAAAGGCCTGTTTAACCCTTTACAGACACACCCACAAATGTGAATGTTTGAAATTTACTTTATGGAACAGGCAGATAACATTGCAACTTTAAAAAGACACACTGTAGTTGCAAATGGGCCTGGTTGGGACTCAACTCCTTTTTCAAGTAAATCCCACCCCTCCGGCTCCAAAAAGTTATACCATACCATACAAAGTAGTGACCTAACTGTGATGTCATTCATGATTAACTGTTTCCTTACTGCAAAAGCACGCCTGTGTTAATGCGACACATGAATTACAGTTGTTATGACTTGGCTACAGGAACGATGTCTGATGTATATGCATCACATATTGAACACACAATTCAATTTACACATTTCAGTTATTTAATCTAATGTATACTTTAATGCAATATAAGTCATTTGAAAGTACTAACCTTTTGTCTATAGTACTGTTCAAAAGTCTTAGGCAGTTAAAGAAAATGTTTAAAGTTATTTTTATTGTTGTATGTGTAAATTTACTCATTACAATATATTAAAATGAAAAATAACAGTAAAAAACATAAAATATTCGCCTGTTCTTTAAAAAATTACTGATATCCTGCTGGATGGCTACAGGAACACGGCATTGGTTCTCAAACCTCTCCTCAGATGTAGCCCAGCCTTTTCATGTATTCATTAGATGATTCCACTGGCTTTCTTAATTAATCAAATTAATGAAATAACTCAGTTTGGTTAGTCTAGCAATGTGGGGTAGTTGGGTACTTTGGACGACTGCTGGGGTTTTGTAAACTTTGACAGGCATCATATCCTAGTTTTACATCAACGTGAAGATGATTTTCTTTGACTGCCTATGACTATTGCACAGTACTATGCGACGAAAGTCAGTGTCTTCAAAAGGAAAGTGAGGTTTTAGAGTAACCTTTTAATAAGCATTATAAATGATTATTATGCTTCATGAATCTCTCTTATGTCTGATGGTCATGGTGCCCATAAGAAGGTGCACTGAATGGGATGCTAGACCATCACACACACATACCTTGCTATACCTATCTTTGTGGGGACACGCCATTTATTTCAGTAGGCGTAACCCTAACCATAACTATAACACCCTTAACCCCTAACCCAGCCCTATCCTTAATCATAAGTAACCAAACATAATATGAGGCATAATACAGATTTTTAAAAATAAAACTGATCCCCACAAGGTAAAAAAAAACATATTAGGATTTTATTACATTATGAGGACATTTGGTCTCCACAAAGTAATATATACATGACCTTCCCCACTCCCCTCACACACATGCGCTTCATGTATTACTATCATTGTGGGTGAACCCACAGAACAGAGGCAGCTTTCTAACCCACTGTTGCTGGATATTCACAAGACATTTCGTATTTTTTTCATTATTCATGACTTATTTTAAAATAGATATTACTGATTCACTACCTTTGTGCTTACCTGTGTAGAAAGAAAACTGATCAACTGATAAACTATTTATAGCATTGAATTTCTTGAAACTGAAATTGTCACACCATACGTGTGTTGAACGTCTCTAAGGTGCCTACAATGGGTTCAATGCACCTTCCAACACTTTTTGCTGGATACCTAGAGGTAGTGTATACCTTGGGTGGGATACTGGTCCATCACATGGTACACACGTTCTGTAGGCAATTTAGAGACACAAAATAGCCTAATAAACACGTGTTTGGTCTGTGGGAGAAGAACATGCAAAAAGCAAAGGCGCATTCTAACATACAGCCTGAAATTAAAAGGCAAGAGTAATAATACCTGTTCAACTACCATAGCACGCCAGCCTAACATTTATAGGCGGGATAGTGTTGCCATCTAGCGGCAATTACATGTTTTAGCACTCATTCTCTGCCTCAAAGCAACCACGGCGGCGAATTTCTCTTCTTCGTATTTCCCCCGTCCATTTTCCCGTAAATTTACGTGATCTGCTGCTTTATTGATATGCGTAGGGAACTATAATTCCAGCTCTTGCATTATTTATAATCACATACGGATTTTGTAATTAGGTTTACCGTATTCGTGGTAACGTCACCCGAGAGGAAATGAATTAGTCCCCTGTAGTTCACCTGCACCTCTACTGGGTGAATTCAAAGAAGCTGAAGATTAGTTGTTTTCCATTCTGCACCAGACACAACTGTTCCCAATACCCCAATCGCCTTCCCAACCGCCAGTTGGAATTTAAAGCAAAAAATGTAATTAAACCTACTTCCATTTTATTGAAGTAGCTTAAAACTCAAATGCTTGGAGGCTATCGAGTTGATAATATTTAATGGGAGTAAGGAATGAGAAAGCAAAATTGATGAGAAACCAGAGCCAAATTTATATATAGGTAGACAAGGCTCCCTTGTAAAACGTCATTATTGAGTTGATAATTGCGTGTATAGTACGCAGTATCGGGCCTAGCCGATGTGGCACCCTAGGCGAGCATCACGGCCGGCGCCCCCCATCCAAGGCGAATCGAAACTGGCTGGCAAGGCCCCACTGCGCAAACATACATCTAAAAGACGTCTTTGTCATACGTAGAAAAGACGTCCCTGAGGAGCCAGAATTAAAGTTTTTATGACGTCATCTGAACGTCGAATACAGACGTCCGCTGGACCGCTAAACAAGGTTTCAAATGAGTTCATCATGGGCATCTTTTAGTATCAAAAGCAGATCAATTATATACATTGTGTATATCGTGCCTTTTAGCTAAATTAATTTATAAATGCTTTTAATGAAAACTTTAATTCAAATAACGTATCGTGGCAACGGTCAAACCAAGGCATCGCGGGAGACACGGAGACTCTCCTACTAGGGAAACACCTTAATTAATAACCCTTACAAGGACTACATCAGGCACCCAACGAACACCAAACAATTTTATGTAAGAAACACAAGGTTGTCATACGCCGAACTGTAAGACGCAAACACGGTGGGAGAGTTAAGTAAGCTAATTACACAAGAGGATCAGACCGGGTACACACAAGACACAGGTAAACACATGCGCAACAATAAGGAATTACCTATTAACAGTAACAGCAAGAACACAACAATGGCTATTTACAACTGTACGCGGCGATGCTGGGATATGCGCACCGCCGGTGCTACAGTATATACAACAAAACAGTACAGAGCTAAAGTATCATGAAAAGAAAAAGCGTATTTTAAAAGTTTAATTACAATCTACAACATCTGCTGTGGCTTAGCATTGCCATCTAATAGTTCCGTCGTGGTCACTAGCTATTATTAACTCACGGTAGAATCAGTCACAGTTAGCGTTGGGAACTAGCCGAACATTGCATTTGAAAAGACATATAATCTAAAATTATTCACAACTATAATGTTAACTCGTTTAATCTTATAACATGGCGCCAACATTTGTAGCTACATAGACGTTGACAAAACTCTTTTGTGGCTAGTTAGCGTTGCCAACTGTTGTTCCCTCGTGGTCACTATCGTTGGCTAACCTGTGGACTCCGTCACAGTTAGCAAGCCAACTAGCCACAGCAGGTTGGTTATAAAAAATACCAAAAAAGCTAACATGAAGGAAAATCATGAACATGACTTAGCATTAACCTGGTTTAACAAGATGGATGTTTGTTCAACCAGACATGAAGCTGCTGCCAGATTTTAAAAGCCCGCGCTCTGCGCGTGCACAAAATTGTGGAAATACATAGCAAGACACTCAGTGGTTGGAATTTAGAGGTTGTAAAAAATCTGAATGTGATGAGACAGTTTACGCCATATACGAGTGGAATTGTCAATGTAAAGATGTGATCATGATTACATTTACTATTTCAGAAAATGATGCGAGGGAGCATATGGTATGTTTTTTTTAATCCGTTTAATTCAAAGGGGGTTGAATTCTTGAGCATTAGATTGAATTGACAATGTACAAAACTTAGGCGTTAAAATATTAAACTACATATTAACGTCGTAGTCAGACGTCCAGATACTGAACTTGATTTGCACGTCGTACAGACGTACATATATAGTTCTGGACGGACCGACCCCATATAGCCATGATTTGATGATGGTTTGATGACGTCTCATGTTTGCTGGGTTCGACGCAACCTCAGAAGTTGACTTCCTAGGCAGCCGCATATAGCACTGACTGACCCAGTGACCGTGATAGTATAATATTCTGAAATTAATACACAAATCCGATGGAGTGAAGTAATTTATTTACTTCAAAATAAACAAACGAGGCAGATCTTTATTGAAACAAATTCTAAAAAACAATTGGGTGTACCGACACGATTGTGCCACAAGATGTCAGTGAAAGGTCAGTAAATTTACTTCTGCGCACTGAAAAGCCTTTGTATTGTCCCCAAGGACGCTTATAGTTGTATGTGTTTGGAATAAATCGTGCATTTATTGTAATAGACACAAGAACAGAGAAATAAATGGACTATTTGATCATTTTAGGTGCAAGTTAATGCTATATACCT
>JAODKE010000068.1:25356318-25368263 GCA_026779605.1 Mormyrus hasselquistii
GAGAATCTGAAAGTCATCCCCAAGGAGTATCAAGATTACCTGGATGTCTTTAGTAAAGAGAGGGCGTTTCGTCTCCCACCTCACCATGACAGCGACTGTACCATAGACCTTCTGGATGGAGCTCCCTTACCGCGAGGTAGATTGTATCCGGTTTCCTTACAGGAGCAAGAGTCGTTGGATACCTACATCCAGGAGGAGTTGAAGCAAGGGACAATCCGATCATTCACCTTCCCAGTGACGGCAGGCTTCTTCTTTATAAAAAAGAAGGATGGGAGGTCTCCGGCCTGTGGTGGATTACAGGGCCCTAAACGCTATAACGGTAAAAAGGAGAGGACCTCTTCCCCTGATCCCGTCTGCGTTGGAATAGTTACGAGAGGCAGTTATCTTTACCAAGCTAGACTTAAGGAGTGCTTACAACCTTGTTAAAATCAAAGAAGGTGATGAATGGAAAACTTCCTTTATCACCAGTAGGGGGCTGTATGAGTATCTGTTAATGCCTTATGGGTTGGCTAACAGCCCCTCTATTTTTCAACCTTTTATGAATCGGGTTTTCCATGACATGATCAACCGATTTGTAGTCATTTATGATGACAAACTAATTTATTCCCCCTCCAGGCAGGCGCACGTATTGCATGTTAGACAGGTATTACAATGACTCCGGGAACATCAATTGTATGCCAAAGGGGAAAAGTGTGACTTCCACCAACAAAAGGTAAGTTTCTAGGGTATGCTATTCAGCCCATGGTGGCCATGGACGAGCAGAAGACCTCCGCCATAAAAGCCTGGCTACAACCCCGCACCCTGAAAGAGCTGCAGCGGTTCCTAGGATTTGCCAACTTCTATCGGAGATTCATCAGAAAATTCAGCCAAACCATGGCTCCTCTCACCTCAATCACCCGTGGGAAACCCACTCGACTCACCTGGACACTTGTGGAGGTACAAGCCTTCAAACATCTCAAGCAAGCCTTCAGTATGGCCCCTGTGCTCTCCCAACCTTGTCCCGAGCTGCCTTTCGAGGTTGAGGTAGACACCTCAGAGGCCGGTGTAGGGGCCGTCCTTATACAGCGCAACCCTGAGACGGGGAGACGTCATCCGTGTGCCTACTACTCACGCAAGCTCACGGCGGCCGAGCACAACTACGAGATGGGTGATCGAGAGCTCCTCGCCATTAAATTAACCCTTGAAGAATAACATCATTGATTAGAGGGGGCTAGACACCCCTTTGTTGTGTTGACAGATCACCGAAACCTAGAATACCTGCAATCAGCTAAACAATTCAACGCACGACAAGACCTCTGGGCGCAGTGTTTGCCCGTTTCGTTTTTCGTGTGAGTTACATTCCAGGGAAAAAGAACGTAAAAGCTGACGCGTTATCGCAACAGTACGACCCCCCTGAGAGCGAGGATCCCGTTTCACCCATTCTTAATCCAACCTGTTTCATATCATCTATCACCTGGGGTTTAGAGGAGTCTATCAGAGTGGATAATGAGAATTGTGCTTCCCCGGCCAGATGTCCTCCGGGTAAGTTGTTTGTCGCTTGTTCCCGTCATCCTAATCTATTGCAGTGGATTCATGCTCAACCAGGGACGGGCCATCCCGGGATCACCACCACCCTACAACTAGTGGAACATCGCTATTGGTGGCCCGGTTGGCGCAAAAATGTCCAAGCCTTTGTGGAGAGCTGCCCAGACTGTGTTCAGTGTAAGTCCTCCAATCAACGTCCAGCAGGACTGCTTCATCTTCTGCCCGTCCCACCCAGACCCTGGTCACATGTAGCTGTGGACTTCATAACGGACTTTCCTTGTTCTGCCGGTAAGACCGTTATCCTGATGATAGTGGACCAATTTTCGAAGTTGTGCCGTCTGGTCGCCCTCCCAAATTTGCCCTCAGCTGTAGAACTGGCAGAAACGCTTGTCCAGGAACTCTTCCGCTTCTGACATAGTATCAGACCGTGGGCCCCAATTTGCCTCCTGTGTTTTCAAGGAGTTCTGTGCCAAAATAAACATCACTCTTAGTTTGACCACAGCATACCCCCCGCAGTCCAACGGCCTGGCTGAACGTACAAATCAAGAAGTGTCTAAAGCCTTAAGACTGCTGGTGTGGACGGATCCTGCCTGATGGTCCCAGCATTTGGTCTGGACAGAGTACTCACTTAACTCCTGAGTAAGCCCCATAACTAATCTCACTCCCTTCCAGTGCATTCTAGGGTTCCAGCCTCCACTGTTCCCATGGGATGCCCCTACGGGGACAGTACCCAGAGTCGAGGCCTGGTTCCAAGAAAGCGGACGAGCCTGGAGGGATATTTAACGAGCATTATACTCCCAGGCGGCTCGCACTACGGCTCAAGCTGACAGACATTGTCGTCCAGGATTTCCCTACCAGGTCGGACTAGTGTGGCTGCCAACAAAAAAAACCTTAGGACCCCCGGGTGACGTAAGCTCACGGCTAGATACATCGGGCTGTTTCGCATACTCCGTCGAGTAGGGCTCGTTGCAGTGAAGTTACAACTTCCCCGGGTGTATCGGATCTCCCCTGTCGTTCACATCTCTCCTGAAACCGGTGAAGTACAGCCCTCTACGGCCTAGGGTTCTGCCGGAGGAAGACCCGCCACCCGTGCCTGCAGACATACCCTCCTCTACTGTGAGCTCCATCCTTGACTCCCGTCACAGGATGGGCAAGCTGCAGTACCTGGTCGACTGGGAAGAGGCCGGACCTGATGAACGAAGTTGGGTACAGGCGACTGAAGTTACGGATCCTGTCTTGAAAGTCGAGTTCCATCGAACTCACCCCAACAAACCTGCGCCCCGATCGCGTGGGCATCCTCGCAAACGTCGAGGGCCTTTGGGAGTAGGTAGGAAAATGATAGTGTAGGCCTACTTCTTAAATGTAGGCTAGTTGAACTAAGATATTTTGTCATAAGATAAATCAGCCTAAGGGACCTGATTTTGATCATAACTCAATTTTGACAAAATATGCATTTACAGTGTTTTGTATGGCAGTTTAAATATCCAGAAGTGTAAAATAACGAAGTACAAATACAGTTGACCATTCTACTTCGTGGGGGTTAAAAAATATAGGCTTTCCATTGTATTTACAAAATCATGAGATCGCGATTTTTCTCTCATAATTCTTGTGCAATATATTTATATAATAATAATGATAATAAATATTTTATTATCATTATTATTATTATTATGCATTACAGACTGTCTTTATGAAGATGGAACAAACTGTCTTTATAAGATAGAAAAAAATATGTACAAATATGTATATGTAGAATATGTAGAAAAAAAAACTGATACATCAGTTCAGAATGCCGAAATTCCCACCCTATATTTATACCTATACTACTGAAAAAATGGAAATGATTACTTTCCCTGATCAGCCATTTTCCATAGTAGAGCACAAGGATTTTGTAAGAGGTCTCAAAGCACCGACCTGCAAAATGTTAATAATTCATTGTTAAATCTGGTAATCAATTTTTTTTGTTTTAAATAGAATTTGAAAGTCATTACACTAATTTGAATTTGTAAGCTCAGCAAGTTTCACCCCTTTTTCTGAATAAAAAGCAAATTTCCACTTGTGCTCTTATGATTCAGTTTTGCTTATTTTGATACACTGTAACTTGTGATGATATTTTAAGTATTTTTAACCAGGTATTTATTTTTTTTTAATTTAAGTACTGGTTAACTTTTACTTGAGTAACATTTTGGTGTGGCATCTGTACTTTTACTTTAAGTATGAACAGTGAGTACTTTCTCCACCTCTGGTAATATAGCAAATGATGTTTTCTTAACACCGTAGGCTGTACAGAAATGTGACTAGGGGATTCGTGACCATATCAGACCTGATACCGCATCCATGTTGGATACAAAGAAAACGGCAGGTGTACTTTACTAATTACAGACAGGGAAGTGACCAGCTACAAAATGAGGTAAGAATGGATTTACCTGGTTGGGGTTTTTAGAGATACAAGCCAAACAAACAGGCCAAAGTCCACTAGCTTAACTATTCACACCAGATACATTATACTATAATCAGGGATCATGGTATGGTGCTGGACGGACACTCAAACAAGACTGACTGTTTATAGCTACTAGAGCTCATTAACTGCTGTTGCTTCCGGTTGTTGTTGTAGTATTCATTACCTCCTGGCACCCGGCTCCCCAGTAGAGCCTGCAGACATAGATAGCAGACAGGACATTCTGGAGGAATGCATCTATATTGTCACCAGGAATCAACATCAACTTGGCAGCATAAATTTTAAGTTCTATTTTTTTGGTAAAATCTTTATTGAGCTAGAAAAATTTAAACATTTTGGTAAATATACATTGTTATCCGCTAGGTGGCCTACATCATTCAACACTTTGCAGACTAAAAATAATTCTGTTCCATCATTGGACACAATGTCTCTAAGGACAAAGACACATCGTCTCCCTGCTTGCGATAGAGCAGCATCTGTGTTTCTTACTTTGTGTGATATTTTAGCGTCAGTTATGTTTGGTCAGTTGCAATCTGCTGTTTGAAATTGAATTGTGGGAAGCTGTTAAGTCAGAGCAGCTGGAACAAATGCTGTTTACGGTGTTGTTTTTTTCTGTATGTATGTATGTTGTCGTGTATATAACCTGTCAAAGATACGCCATGTATATTTTAAAATGTAATTTACATCTCTGGGTTTAAAAAGCATTATGTTTTTACTGATCATTGAAACTCGATGGCCATGACAAGGAGTCATGCGCTGAAGCCAATTAGCAATGTTGGTGCAGAGAGGTGAGAATGTTTAAAGCGGGGGTGTGACATATGCTTTGGACCTGCTCATTTCCGCTCCTTCGAAGTTCAAAACCACCTGTGCTTGCAGCACGCTGCAGCTCTTTCCAGGTGCTGGAGATCAAACGCTTTATTTCGAGCAGAGACCCTTAGGTGAACTTCACAGAGTTACGGAACTTGAAGAAGTGAATGCAAAACAAAGGAAAAGCTGGTGTAAAAATGAAGGCAAGACGACGTTGCGCGTGGAGGAGATGGAGTGTCCCTGGGTCGAAAACAGCCCCGGCTGTCAATGCTAGCAGAATTGGCCTCTCTGACATGAGTTAAACCTGCGGTAAATTGGGGGAGGAATTGCAGGTGCCAGTCATTGGTGAAACAGACAAACTAATGCCTGTTGGTGCAAATATAGGATGGAGCAGAAATAGGAAGAAGATGACAAGGGCCAGTCAAGGTTAACGACCACTGAAGGATCATGCACGTCTGCTTTTAAAGAACCTGCTTTGAAATTGTTGGTTAGAACAAATCAGCTCGCTGGATCCACCACATACCGTTTACTGACTGGTTTAAAATGTAGCTTTAAGATGTACAGAACCAAGACTAGCATAAAAGGGGATCTAGCGTACATGAAAAATGTAATATCCTGATGAGAAGGAAGGCTCAGACAGATCAGGCTGGGACACAGTGATACATCTGAAAAATGCACTAATATCTAAATGCCAGAATCTTTAGAAATAACATTGAAAATATTGACGCTATGGTGTTGAAAGCTGTATGAATAATTGTGAGTAAACTTGACATAGGACATTATATATAATGTACAAATTTTAGGTCAGGAAATTCATGCAAGAAAATGTGGCCAGCAAAGCTAATGCTGTATGGGTGAAGTTGGAGGATGGCTTTGTGGGAATCTGCAACAGGCCATCAAGCTGAGATGCTGAGGGCAGGTGTGAATCATAAAACCTGAAAAATTAGCAGCTTCTGTGACGTCATGGTCGTGGCTCACTTCACTATTGCCAAAATAAATTGAAATGCTATTACAAAGAGTATGATTTGTAGAAAATGATGGAACTGATTAAAATTGCTTCTCATTGAACCCTTTCCTGCTAAGGTGGAATATGCTTATCATATATAATATATATATATTCTCTAAAAATCGGGTCAGAACAGGAATCACTGATCATACAAAGATTTGTGGCCACAACATAAAACTATGTAGGGTATGATGGGGCAATTCTAGCCCCCTTTTCACTGTTTACCTAGTTTTATAAGAATGTGTGCAGCACCCACTATGAAATAACTACTACCACACTAGTGCTGCCATCTAAAAAGAGAATAAAGCAAATGATATAGCTGGGGTAGATATGGTTTATGAAATAAAGCTGATAATTAAAATGGTAATAAGAAACTAAAATCATATGAGGGACTAGAATTACCCCATCTTACCTTAACTTAAATTTATGTTTTGCTTGAGAACTAAACCTGAAACAACTGAACTCTAACCTAAGAGACTCGAAAATAAACTTCATTACAGTGACTTATGAGATTTACATGTAGACAGGGAAATGATTGGTGCAAGGTGGGTGACTGTCTAAAAACATATTATTGAAGGCTGGTACTGCTGTCTTTAGACCTTGTTTTAGGTATTGGTAGAGTGGGTAAAAATCACTGATTAGAAAATTACAAATGTGCTAATTCAGTCTTGCTAATTAGACAGTAAACATCTGTGTTGTCAGTAAACGTAATCTGGTTATTAGTATAAAGTAACTGATGGTCACTGGTATTTTCACCCACGGATGTTCCGGAACTGAGGTCGGAAGGAAACATTCCAAACAGAATGTTTGGCTCAAAAAACTAAATTGGGCAGCTGAGTAACTCAGAAAACCATCCCTGTGAGTCTCACTTCGTAAAAAGACCCATACGGTCAAAATGAGATGAACCTCCGTACGTCTCATCTCAGGTGTTTTCTTGCCCACGCTTCCACACCGGCTTCCGCACAAGTGAGATTAAAGTCACAGTTTGACGAGGGGCCAGCATCGGCCGCCTGCCAGATGACAGTGCTCTAGCGGTCAGCGATTTCTCCTTAGTTTTGAGGGAATCATTGCTGTCGCTATGAGGAGGTGATGCTGCAGGTAGGATGAAGGTGCCATCCCCATAATGTGCTCCTGTGTGACCTGTCAGGGATTCTGGGAGTTTTGATTATTAGAACCATGCAGGTAATACAGACGAGCTGTGGCTGTGGGTCGTGCTATTTGCCGGGGGATCCTGGGCCGGTGGGTCACTCTTAGTCATATGACTGTAAGATTTATTTTGTCCCGTCCCCCCCCACACACTTGGGTCCCCTTTGATGGATATGGTCAGGATTTGGCGTGAGTAAGCTGATCCTAGACCAACATCTGGGTACATATTCAGGAACAGGTCGTAATTACAAGCAGATCCCTGGCCTCTTACTTTCTGCTCTGAAAGTGAGCCAAGCACGGCACTTCATCCTTTTGGGGGGGGAGGATGCAGGGAGAGAATGAGGAAGATGGTTCATTTGTTTAGGTCTTTGCATACCTCAGCACACCAATCGGAATTTGAAGAAGGCGCACCAAGTCTGTCTTTTGGCAAAGATCAGAGAATGGGACAGGGTGCCTTTTCTGGGGGCAACCTCACGCAATTACAGCTGATTTTCTGCAGTCAGACCTTTAAGGTTCCCTCAATCCCCTTGCAGTGTCGAACTGATGTAACTGGGTAAATGTCTTCAGCATCAGCAGCACTGAAAGAATATCAGCACATTAAAACAGTTTTCCATTATAAAGACTTTTTTCTTATTTTTTTTGTTGCCCAATGATTTTCTGAGCTGGCACTGCTGGTACTAAAGAATTGGTTTAAAACAGAACTCATTTATCCCCGGGTGACAAAGTAAGCAGAGTGTGATTCTGAATCCTTTATTGTGTTTACCAGCCCTTTTGACACAAATCCTTCCGTTGATGCAGTTAAGCAAAGCCCTCAAGTGTGAAGCCACACAGCTTTAGGATAAAGTCATTTGTTTTGTTCCTGTGCACTGTACTTGAATATGTGTTAAGTAACACATCCATAAATGTAACATTTGTAAGTATTCTTTTGAACAGAAATTGTTCATAATGCATTAATGTAGTAATCTATCCATTGTCTGAAAAATATTTATCTAGTGCAATATTGCAGAGAGTCTGGATCTTATCCCAGGATGCTTGAGCCACAAGGCAGGGGGACACCCTGGAAGGGATTTCCCGACCATCACAGGGCACACACTCATACACATACCAGCATAAGGGCAATTTTGAGACAAGTACTTGTGTTTTTGACTGTTTCAGGAAGCTGGAGCACCGGGAAAGCCGCGCAGACACATGAGGAACTTGTAAAGTCTGTACAGAGCCTGTGCGGAAACCCACAACAAGCCAACAATATAGAATTTTAATAATGCATAAAAAAGGACCAGTCCAGGAGAAGCAGCTAGAAGAAAGATGGTTGGATAAATAAAAAAGGATATTGGATTAATAAAGGGGGATGTTGGAGACAAACTGCCTTAAGGCACTTTATAGGATTACTTTTAATTGGTATCGCACATGTACACAACCACAGAACCCAAGGTGTCCTTCTCTTCCATTCCTGTGTGTGCCGTTCAGGTTATTGGTTCTGTCTCACCACCTGCAAAGCTGATTTAAGCATCCAAAGGCTTAATTAGTAATTTAATTAGCCCAGAGGCTAGGGATGGGGGTGGCACTTCAGGAATCACACGGATGAGTTTAATCCTTCGCCAGCGCCCCAGCTGTCTTGGGATCCCTCCAAAATGCGGAGGTGAACCCCTCAGCTCTTCGTCCTAGAGAGGTGCTTTATATCCCCCTCACTCATTGGCTTGTTGGCATGTCGAGGAAAGATAAACTCCTACCTGCGAAATTGTGCGTGTGGGTATTGAAGTGATGTATAAAACAGCTCCTGTTACTGCACTGCCCTTAGTCATAGTGAAGGATATCTCCATTTTCTCCCGTGATGGAATGAAAGAGAGGAATAAGGTAAGGCTTTGAGTGACCGCAAACTTTTTTTTGGTTATAGCAGGGTGGCTGGCTCACCAGGTAGTACTGTAGCTTCCCACCCTCAGGGTCATGGGGTCAATTCCTGCCTGTGGTTCGCTGGTTCTAGCTCTCCTCTTGTGCCCTGCAATGAGCTGGCATCCATTCCAGGGTGCTCCCTGCCTATCATTCCTTGAATCAGCTCCAGACCTCCCACGACCCCGTACCGGATAAATGGATATAGAAGATAGATAGATAGACTATAAAATTATACGTCTTCCTGTCCTCTAGATGATGACATAACAGGGAAGACTGCCATCCAAGTTCAAAAGCAGGGGGTTATAATGATCACCTTGGCTCAGCATTAGCGTCAGCCATATTTTATTTATATATACTGTAGGGTATGCTGTGGAGCTTATAAAATCTTTACACTTTAAGTCACTGTGTTCATTTGGTTAACTGTGTTTTATTACCGGCACGTAATTCTTCCCAAAGCCACTTCTAATAATCTGATTGCTGTGTAACTCCGCCTTGCCCATCCTACCCCTGTATTCATTACAAGCCCATGTTTCAATCCAAAGCCACTTTTATGTTCCCAGAGGCAATAATTAGGCCGACTGAATTTTTAAACTGTGAAGGGAATGACTGAAAAAATGGGTAAGAGAAAGAGAGGGCGCAGGGCCCCATTTTGAGTTCTATGGATGTACGCATGTCCTTTGTCCCTAGTGGTGCTGTGAGCAGAAGCTCCCCCCAAAACGGAATAGCGCATTAGCGCTCCGGGATACTGCCGCCCTACGCCATCCACCCTCCGCGCAAAGACAAAGGCCAGCCTCCCAGATACGGCACAGGAATGCAACTCTGCCCTGGTGCTTGACATAATGCACACAGTTGCCGGAGACTCATTATCTCTTTGGCTCGGGGATAATTACCTTTACTGAGAAGGAGTTCCTCAGCAGCTTACGTCATTCTGTCTACGGCCGCTCTGAAAAGTGAGAACATTGCAAATTGGAGGGAGAATAAAGGCTAACGATAAGGCCTTTGTAAGCGCAGAAAACTTTCACAGTAATTAAGAGATCCGAGGCCTTTGTAAGATACAAGGCCTTGGAGAGGAGCTCCAGTTAATGGCTTTCGTTGAATTAGCGTGTTGTGGTGCTATGATTAGGACAACATGAAGAAGTCCTCCATTTTGGGATATAAGAGAACCAAAATCTCCCTGGGTTGTACACAGTAATTCAGTCCTTCCATTTGAACTAAGCAATTACAACAAAATAATTGAATTAACCTAATGAAGTTGTAAAAGTAGGAGTTCGATACTTAGTATCTTGGCTGACGCTTATTTATGGTGTGAGAGCTATGAAGTCAGAATTAATTGAAGAGTGACTTTCTCCTGTCCTTCAGAGAGCTTCTCCCCAGTACGTGGTTCTCCCTAATGGATCATTCTCCAGCACATCGCCACACTCACGAGCAGTGCTGCACACGTGTGGGCCTGGCGTGGGAAACCGGTGTCCTGCTGTGTCAACCCCCAAGTCCCTGGCGAGATTTCTGTCTTGGAAAACGATGAGGGATTTCAGTGGGGGGGAAGCAAGGGGGAATTGGCACGTCGGCGAATGTTCTCTCTCTCCGAATGCTGCCGGAAGTTTCTATCCCTAACCTTGCTATTACAGATAACAGTGCCCTTGATTACAGCATTTCCCGAGTCAGACGTATATGGCCTTTCAGAGTGTCCTGTAAAGGCTGCAGCTTTAAAAGAATTGCCATGGTAAAGACTGTATTTAGAAAAACCCCAGGTGGCCTCCGTCACACTTTTAATGGCTGTTATCAAAAAGCCCAAACCGACAGCCAGGTTGAGGAACGCCAAGTTTCCCCCTGTACTCATGCACAAGGTACCTATTTGGTGTCCTTTGCTCTTCTCAAACCGAGGGTCAAAACGTACACGCTATGGCACCTTCTAGACCCTGCTTCCTGAGCCATAGTGCTGGCGGGCTGGACGTCTCACAGTTTCCCGGCACCCTGACATTTCTGGAAGAGAAGCTGTGCTGAGCTGCGCGTCATGGTCTCCTTTCTCTCTAAGGGTGGTAGCTGGGCATTGCCAGTGTGCTGCAGGGCTGCAGATGTGAACACCCCTGGACTTCCCCTCTACATTAACACCCCATTCTCAGTCCAAGATGGAGATAATTTAAGTAATAATTCACACAGTTATAATGCTGAGGGAACCGGGTATGTGAACAGAAGGCTTTCTGGTTAAAACCCAGGTGGTACTCAAGTGTTTGAATGCCATTGTCTGCTAAAAACCATCCATCTTCCGGCCACTTATATTGGACGGGGTCAGGGTCAGCTAAACACCTCGATTAACTATTCTAGACACGCCTACATTCAAACACGGCTAATCTGTTGGTCTACCACAATGCCAGATGTCCAAGATGAAGAGTATGTGATTTTTGTGGGAGAAATTTAGTTTCCTGAGGCTCTTTGTTTTATTCTGGTCTGCCAGGCCTAACTGCTCACTTCAGCTTTTCGCCTAAAGCCTCATCGTTTTTTTTTTTTAATAACCATGTTCCCTGGTATTAATAAGACATTAGAACTTTTCTGTGTTCCATTCAATCTTTTGGAGGATTAGGTTAATCCAATTCTGATTTTATTATATGGTTTAATAAAGGGGTATTTTGAGTATCTTTTCATTAGCTGTGAATGTCACATTCCTTGTTGCCGTAGATATGAAAGCACCACTTTTGGCAAATTCCATTCAAAATTGCAAATATATTGTCATTTACATCTACATCAGCCCTTTGGATTTATACCACTAATCCAGTTTTAGAATGAACTTCAGCATTGTAAAGGTGCTGATTATGTCAGATTACATGGGATTTTCCGAAAAAATTAAACATAACATTAATGTTACTTCATCCACACATTAAAACAGATGATATAGTGTATAGAAAATACATAGTTAACATAATGTATAGTAAGCTGTACTATTACCTTTGGCATGCATAAGCAATGTACATAATACATTATTTCTGTATGATCTTATTTTATATTATTTAAGTATACACTATATAGCAGTGGTTCTCAACCTGCGTCACAAATGCAAATGCGGCCCGCGATGCTGACCACGTAAAAAAAAATAAAAATAAATTAAAAATAAATAAAATA
>JAODKE010000068.1:25374584-25398825 GCA_026779605.1 Mormyrus hasselquistii
TCTGAGATAGGTGAAGCGATAGCTGATTGTAGACTGTGCGTTCAAGGATTTTTGAAAGGAAGGAAAGAAGCGATACTGGTCGGTAGTTGCAGATGTCTGAGGGACAGATGCTTTTAGTTGAATAACCAAGCTCCTGTTGGAGGCTGACCTTCTGGTTCCTTGTAAAGTTGTGTTAATTGTTCCCACTTAACCTTGATTGTTTTGAAAAAAACAGCAGTCAGGTGGTTTCACTTGAAGTCAGCTGATACCCTTGAACCCATTGCAGGCCCACGAAGATGGTGGGCGGAGTCACAGTGAATTTTTCTCTTCTGTGTTACTATCGCTGCTAATACCTCCCTTCCTCCCACTCTCGCTCTTGTTGTCCCATTTCTCCATCTCGCTCTTATCTTCTGTCTCTTTCTTTCTTTCTTTCTTTCTTTCTTTCTTTCTTTCTTTCTCTGGCTTGCTCACTCCCTCTCTCCCCTGGCCAAGCTGTCAGCTCAACGGGAATCACATCACGCCCCCAAATGTACTGACAGATGCCCCAGAGGAGGGATAAGAGGTACAACATTGTGTGTGGGGGGGTATTTTAAGTGGGCTAAAAATCGTTGGCTCATCGCTGTCCCGTTGAGCCCCAGTTTAGATCCAAACTAACATTGACGTGCTGGTCTTAGTGTATCTCCGCTGTGGGATGTGATCTTGTGATGCCACAATCTATTGGTTACAAATCCCGAAATATTTGGTAGTGCTTTACATTAAGTGTACCTTCAAAATGCATTCATAGAACATTCATTAGTAGTATGCATGTACATCCTAACATCCCTTCGCAGCTTTAATATACCTTAATAACAAACATTACATGGTTATACAATTATAATGTTTGTTATTATTATATAATGTTTGTTATTAATGTATATTACAGCTGTTAAGGGACACTATGATGTTTAGGTTTACAACCATGATGTTTATGAATGTTTTATGCATACTTAATGAATACATTATGAAGGTGTACTGAACATTTTCTGAATGCAATATAAAAACATTTTGAAGGTGCAGTTAATGTAAAGCGTTACCTAATATTTAATATATTTTAATGCTGTGCATGACTGAGTTGAAATAACATATGTGGGGCTCCTTATGCAGGGCCATGGCGTCACCCTATCTTTGAAATCTTGCCGAAAACAGCCAACTCACAAGGCCCTGTCTGTCCCTGGACCCTGCCAGCCAGGAAATACATTCTCTACAAGCCCCCGTCTGGCAACATAGCCCCCCCCCCAGTAATAATCGCAATCACATTTCGATTCACATTTCGATTTGCGGGAAAAGCAAGTTATGTCAATTCTGTTATCCGTCCTCTTTACATTCACCAGGGATAATATCATTCTCAGTCCTGCCGGTCTCAAGAGATTGTCGTTATTCCCCGGGGGGAGAATTGCAGAACTGTAGAACTGTGACCTGTCTGCTTCCAGGGGACATAGGACAGAAAGCTGGATACTTGAGCTATTAGATTCTAAACTTTATTTTGGCAGAAGTGTCAGAGATGCCCCGGCACCAGAAGGAAACTGAACACCGTGGGCCAGCCTGGAGCACGAATAACCTGGGCCTTTAAATCTGGAGCCTGGTGGCTGGTAAAAAGTCAAAAAGAGAGGTAACCAATACTCTGAGCTGCCAGTTACTCCATTTAACTGGTGGTTAGAGTCGTAACGGACCTCATTTTATAGGAAGGCATTTAATTTAATTTAAACATCACTTTAAGTCATGCTGAGCGCCACCTTTGCCGGCCATTGACTCTTGAGAAGCAGTCAAAAGGTTTTTGTTTTGTCCCATAAAAAAAGAAAGGGCCATTGAATTGGGCCAACATTCCACTTCCCATTCTTGTGAATTATCCCGCACCACATAAAATGCAAGTGAGGCCGGAGAGACAGTAACATGGCGATGAAGGAAACAGATGGACGTAGTGAATAATTCATGCACGGAATATGAGAGGGAAACACGAGACAGGCGTCTCCACCAGAGACCATGAGTCACGCCGACAGCTCCCCATTACATACATTCCTGCCCTAATTAATGTTTGGAATCTGCATGGAAAGCGCGAGAGAGGTGCCACATAGCAGGCCTGTTGACACGGGGAATTTTCTTTATATGTTATACGTGTGATCCATCTTTCCTTCTGCAAGCACGATCAATGCTCTCGCAGTCGTGCTTGGACCCAAAGACGGGCACGGCCAGACAGGCTGGGCTAGCACTATATACGGAGCCTAAAATGAGTTTTTTTTTTCCAAATTATACTGCAAAATAAATTCAGAAGGAAAGTGATGAAAACAGACAGTAAACCTCATCCTAGGGGTTATGGGCAAAGGCATCTGACTGGAATAAGTCTCACTGGAATATAGATGTGTGTGTGTGTGTGTTTGCTGTCAAGGCACAAAGCAGAGGGAGTGACAGCATTTTGAGAGATGAGAAGTACAGTGCATTCACCGCTGGCATGGTATGTGAACAGCCCACATGGAAGTACGTATTGATCAGCCAAGCTGTTTATGGCCTCCTGTCATCAGCCACAGTACTAGAGTAATGGTCGTTTGCACTTCTCTAGTGTGGAGATTATATGTTCTACCCATATTTCATGTGTTCCTTCCAGGTTCTCCAGTTTTCTCCTGCGGTCCAAGAACATGCATTTGCCTCCGTGTTTTTCATACTCTGTGTATGGAACTTCAATTTTATAAAAAAATCTCTGAATACGACCAAAACACTAAAAATACCATAAGTCTTGTATTTTTTTGTTCCTTATGATTAAGGTTAGGGCTGGGTAAGGGTTGTCATTTTTGGGATTAGAGTTTTGCCCCTACAAATTAATGGACGGTTCCCACAACAATATGAGTAGAGGTGTGTGTGTGGAAAACTGATGATTTTCATTACTTCTACCTGAAGCCTCTACTAATTGTATGTAATTTATAGAATTTGCAGATCTAAATATTGGAAGCATTCGGGGTCCTTTTCTTCTAGGGTCCAACTGCAGCTCCCTGCTGGGATCTTTGCTGGTACCCCAGTTTTCAGTGTTAATTGTTAGGTTCCTTGTTCTACCTAAGAGCCATTTGTAAATCCAGACGACGTGGCAGATGAACATGGCCACTAATCCAGCTCATCTCAGCAGCCTGGCAGCTATCCATGAATTTGTGGTTCCCTATTTGCGGCTTGTTTTCCCCACTTGCCTTCCCCCCCCCGCCCCGACATTCCCTCTCATTTTTTGGCTGTCACACCCTAGCCCCACCTCTTCTTTCCCCCCCTCCCACTCCTCCTGACATATACCTCTTCCCAAGCAAAGTGGGGTGTCCCTGGAGTGACCTTTCTGATAATGAGCTTCTGGTCACGAGTCGTGCTCGGCAGGGGGTGGGGGTTGAGAGGGGGGAGCTCTCGGCACGCCGCGCCCCCACCGCCAAAGAACAGCCCAAGCGCATTCCCAGAGCCCCCGTGGAAAAGGCAGCCGAGAGGAAGACAAAGTGAGGGGGGTTAAAGAGGGAAGAAAGCGGCAGAAAGGAAAAAAGAAGACTTCCACACGCAAGGCGCAGCTAGCGGACCTCTTGCCCAGAGTGAGTACCTCGAGTCAGGGAGATGATCGACCCGGGAGGGAGGGATGGAGGGCAGGCTTCCGTGGCAGTCGTCGAGTCTTGCTAAGTTCCATGACCGGCGCAAACGAGAGCGCAGAGGTGAGACTCAGGCATCCTCGCATAGCCCCAAGGCTACAGATTCCATTTCAGTCACGATCAGCAAGATAGAGCAGCAGGGTGCTGGAAACCTTGGGCCGATTCAGATCACCACAGATCGCTGTTGGGTCCAAAGCCGCCATATATTTTATTCTACAGGTGTTACCCGGCATTTTCTTTCTGGAAGTCCATTTAATGTCCCAGACCGAAGAGAGCGTGCTTTAGAGAGTTAAAGGAGAGCTGTGGAGAAACTGGAAAGTTTCACTTTTTTACTTGATAAAAAAAATCCCGTGGCGTATAAAAAAACATTTTCTGAACATCTGAGCTTTGCTTGACTTTTATGAACAAAGAAATGAACAAAATTTTTTTTAATGAAATCAGTTCCATAGAGATATATATATTTTTTATTTTAGCCCCACCACACATTTCTCTAGATTTTAAAACAAAAATATATGAATCATCTTAACAGAGCAATGGTCTGGAAATGTACAGAGTTATGACACCTTGGAGATCGCTGGAGATGATTTTTAAACAAATCATTAAAAACTACCAAACTTTTCTGTCACACCATGATATGTAGCCACACAATGTCTCAGATAATATGGAAAGTTTCTGTGAACCTGGCTAGGCAATCTATTATATTCTATCATAATTCTTTTCAAAATTTCTTAACCCTTTGCTTTATTGCATTGGGCACTTTTTGGACAGAGTGTGTTATTTAAGAAGATGGTGTTATCATTGTGCTTTTAGTCAAAGTGTTTTTATGTTACCTGTGCATCAACATGCACGTTTTTATGCATGTCTTTTATAAAAAATAAAAAATGTCTCCACAAGGAGTGATAAAATTTGCATCAGTCCGGACTGGAATGAAAAACTAACAGAATCTGTATTGTTGTTTTACATTTCTAATGGGGGGAGACGACCTGTGGTTGTGTTGCTATAGTTATATGTACCCAGGCCACAACAACTTGACCCTGACCAGCAGTTACCCTCTGCAACCGTGTTCCTACTGTGCAGTAAACAGACTCTGTGCATTCCGGCATTAACAGCGATGGGAACAGCTTTGCTCCTTTAGCTCAATGCCCTCTGGAAAGGCCAGTAAAGAAGATTAGGGGCTGGCGATTCAGGGAAGAAGTGAACAGTGGAGTCAGCCATAATCTGAGCAAGGTTGAGTTCACTAGAGATTTTTCTGGCAGAAATCTAGGTGGAAGTGTTTTTTTTTTTTTTGTCCAAACATTGAAAATTCCAGTATAACAGAATTAATCCAAACTCGGATTCCTTGGGTAAACAGATCTTCCTTGTTGACTGTTCGCTAACTGCTTACAGAAGCGTTTTTGATAGGGCTGCGGGAGGACTGTGCCATGTATATCTATAATGTCTTGTGAGATCCCGCAAACGTCATGTCATTTCACATCAAAAGGCCCATCTGTACAGGAGGTGCATCTCAAGTGCACCTCTTCAAAGGATGACCGGAAAAGGAGCCATTCGCCCACAGGGCTGCAGGCACGGCTGTCCTGAGAGGCTGCTTTTGGGATGCCGAATGGCATCCGGCACTATTCACAAAGCCCCAGAATTCTCCTCTGCGGACAGGCAGACGCGCTCGTGTGCGAGACTTCGGAGACAGGGTGCGCAGCGGGTGGGGGGGGGGAAGCCAGTGAAGACAGAGGGCCCCCGAGGAAACAGGGGGACCACTGTCAATGGGGGCCCATTCTGAACATGGCCGAGATAAATCGGGGGTCAGGGGAGAGAGAAAGAGAGTGGTGGTATGGTGTGTGTGAGGGGGGAGAGGAAGTGCACAAAGACTTCCACATTGAATTGCTGGTTTCTTCTTGTGCTGGAGACATTGACCCTCTCTCATGTGAGCGGAACAGAAAAGCCCTTGATGGTGTTGCGGCCTCCTCCTGGAATAGAGCCAGGGGTGATGGCTGCCAGGGATTGGAATCACACAGAGGAACAGCTAATGTGGACCACAGGGAAACACAGGAGACACACCAGGTTGTTAGCATAGGAGCAGCAGGCATAGAGTAGCATTCCTGCACTCAATAAAACCAGCCTGGGAAGTCCTGCGGCACTATACCACATCAAGTAATGGCCTGCTGTTAGAAACGTCACTATTTTGGATGGTAAGTTGAACCTGTGTCTGCTCAAGGCATTCACTGTTTAGTCATTATGGAATGAGAGGAAAAATAGGTGTATTAGAAATAAGTGATTCCAGATTCCTGATGGTAACTGAAGCATGTTCACGACATTTAGCGCACATGTCGTATGAAATGCCGTCCACATGCTAGTGATGATGTCATCTCCGGAACCACCATGAGCTGTATCAGAGCAGCCCAGTGAAAGAGACTGAAAGAGTGTGAGAGAGAGCGATTTACCACTCGGGGTGACTGTGGAAATCCTCTCCCTATTCACTGAGGGAACAGTGAAATCAGTCAGGCTGATGCTGAAGCAACCAGAACAATTGAAATGTGTTAAAAGTTACCCAAAGCAGTCCGGGGCGGGGGGGTTGCGTGATGTGTGTGCAGCCTTTTGAGAGCAAGGAGTGACCTTTGAGTACTGAGTATGGCCCCTCTTTGTCAAAGGAGTGCCGAAAACTCCCTGGGTTCCACCTCTCCACCTTTACATGCTCTCAATATGCTTCCCAGAATCACTGATCCTGCAGGTTCCCATGACTGAACGTCTTCCAATGAGAGATTGCAGTGACTTGCACAGACTATGTACTTCAGCCAGTACCAAGCCGACTCTCCAGAGAGGTCCCAAAAAGAGGACTGTTCTAAGTACAATCGAGAAAAATCCAGTGTCTGCACAAACCAACTTTAACCCACACAGGACACAGCCTGTAGTGCTTGGCACCAGTCCTCATGTCCCGGGTGTGAAAGGGCTCCTGTTCACACACGCTCAGGCTGCTGCTCTCCGCCCAGGTGCTCATCCTGGCAGGGGGCCCTAATTGCCATAATGGACTTATGTTCCCAAATAAACCATCATATCCCACATCATCTCTCATCTTTCTTTTAAGCCTATCAGCGATGCATCAGTTCTCTTGAATGCCAGCTTGCATCTCTGCAGGGGGCTCCGAATCCTATTCATGCATTGCAGAGAGCCCGAGATAAAAGGTCAAGGGCAACATACCGTGCTCCGATTGGCTGGGCAGATAGAATGGCTTCCATAGAATGTAAACTATCCTCCATACAGTGCTGGGCAAAAGTCTTTAGCACTCAAAGAAAATTATGCTTAAATGATCTTCATATTGGTGTAAAACTAGGATATGATGTCTCTCAAAGTGTGACAGTTTAGCCATTTCAAAACCTCTCTGACAGTCACCCCATCCAATACACCCAAGTATTGGTTGACTTGACTGCTACACAATCTTATTTGGCTAATCAAGACCTCATTGAGTTATTAATCTAATTAACATAATTAATGAAGTGAGATGGTGGTGGAATTCAACAAATAAATGGAATGGCTGAGGTGCCCCTGAGGAGAGGTTTGGGACTTGAAGCGGAGCTCATCTAGCCATCCAGCAAGATATCAATGACTTTTTGCAGAACCGAAGAAATGATTATTATTATTATTATTATTATGTTTTTGTGTTGCTTATTTGCACAAATTGTACTTCTGATAAAGTGTCTTTTTTCTGAGCAAATATGCACAGATAAATGGCTGAGAAACATACCCTTTGACTACTTAAGACCTTTGCCCAGTACTGTAATGCTCGATACTGCATATGAAGCTAACAGGACTGGCCAGCAAAGGTGGTCTTCAGTTTGCTTCTCCCATAGTGTCCTGGATATGAAAGTTCTCCCTTGGCTTCAGTCTGTCTGATATATTTGTGTCTGTTAGCTAGAGCTTAGTGACCTGGGTGCTGTCAAGAGGGGGGTTGTTTTTGTTTTTCTAATGAAGTCAGAGGCACCTGAGTCATCAGGGACCAGCAGTCCTGGGAGCTGGGGGGGGTGGGGGGGCAGAGAGAGGAGCAGGCAAAGGGGGCTGCAGCAGGGAGATAAAGAGCCGCACAGCTGTGTTTGCAGTCCGCCGTTCCGCGAGGTGCCATGGAAGAAGAGTGATTATTTATAGGCTAAATTATTTAATGTGCCCGTCTCTGCAAGGAAGATTCAGACACATCTTCAGCGGCTTGTGATTTGTAGGCAATCTGAATGTTTTAGTGACTCAATCTGAAGATTTACAATCTATCTGAAAAGAAATATGTGATATACCCCAACCTAATATAACACAAAGCTGTACAAACATAAATGATAATCCTCTGTGACGGATCATAATGAGTTAATTTATGCGCGGGTGTGCGCGTGAATATAATTTGCTCTTTTATTATTCAGTTATGTAGTCATATATTCCAGTTTGTGGTTTTAATTTTGTAAAAACCGTCACATACAGTATGACAGTAACATAATCACTGACTGAGGAAATATGAACACAAAATAAACACATTTTATCCTTCATTTTAAAATTGCACATCATATTTTTTATTGCTTAGCTAACCCTGTTCATTGATAACAAAAATATATACATATATGTATATTTTAAATGTATTATTTATTTTGGTTAAGCGCACGGGGATTCTGCTGCAGAACTTCATGAGATGCAGCCTCTTGGTTATTTGTCAGTGTAACTGCTCAGTCACTTGCAGCTTCTCCATTGCTCCACCAATACAGGCTTCCAGCTGTATGTACATGCATACACATATTCAAATATTACTGCTGTTGCAGTGTAGGGTCACTGCGACCCTGGAGCCAGTGCCAGGAAGTACAGGGCACAATGTAGGGGACACTGGATAGAATGAAAACGTAACTCTGGGTGTTTATTTTAGAAAACAGTTCTGACTAGCCTTGGATTATCACTATAGCAAACTGTATGCTGTACTGGTCATATGCAGTAACACAGTACTTAAAACTGCAAATAGTGTTTATAAACACGGATGCAGATATTGGCTACATAAGTACACATTCATCATTAAAAGTGATCCGTGCTGCAATTGATTGTTGTAACAGCACAAATGCGTAGTTATGTGCGGTTATATGACGAGAAATTACCATGCATTTTAACCTTTACACTGCAAATGAAGTAAGAATTAGCATATAAAGCTTAAAATGCCTGATAATTTCTCGTCATAGAGGCGAGAATGCACATAAAATGCCCATACATTTGCACTGCACTTGCATAACAATCGATTGTCGCATGTATTGCAGTTATGAACGCATGCTTGCGTACTAGTTATATGCATCCCTGTTTATAAACATTAAATGTATACAACATACAATAACAAAAGAATGCATCTTATATATCATTGTAGTTGCACCAGAAGTCAGGCAACTTTAAAATAACATAATAATAGCCAATATGCTCTGATCTGTGGACCTAATGAATGTAGCCAAAGTTTTGATCCCAATTACCAATCAGCTGCACTGTGACGGTTCGATCTACCCCGGGGAGTGGGATGCATAGAGGTATTGAGTTTCTGTGTACGAAATAGCAGGCTGTCTGTTAATCAGAAGATCAGCCCACTAATGGGCATGAAAATCGTATAGCGCAAACGGAGAAGCAGTGTCAGCCATTTTGTTCCTCAGAGACGACGTACGGGTCAGGAATGGCTCAGTAGTCTGTAAACAGCCCGGGCTCTGTCAGTGGAAACGTCCATATGCATTAGCTGGAGCTCGAGTGGTTCTAGGCAATTCATTTCATATTTTCACTATGTAAAACTGCAGGGGGGGAGGATGACAACAGTAAAGGTTGTCCAATGGGAGAAGGCGGTGGGGACGGTTAAACTTCACGACTGGGGGCATGGATAGGGGGAGGCAACGGTACAAGATGTCGACTGTGGGGGGGAGAACACAGGATCTGTCACTGGCTACACGGATGCCAGATGGTTACACTAAGCTAGTAAACAAACTCCCACAAGCTGCATGTATTTCCCCCATTTCACAGGAAGGGATCTGAGAAACTCCACGCGACCGGGTTCGCCACTTGATTTGGGTGTTTGGAACATATGGTGCGGTGACATGGAATTGCCTGGAATGACCAGGAGTCGCTAAAGATGTTGCTGTGCCGTTGCTGCTCAGCCTACAGTGAGACTCTAATATGGCTAAGCGCTCAGGCGCAAACTACTTAGTCTGCTAATTGCGGTCTTTGTCATAATGGGCCGGCTAATTGAAACAGTGAGGGCAGCAGCACGGAATAATATCTTAATATCTCCGTGGAGCTCTGCTTCTAGTGAAGACCAGAAGGATGTGCTGTGATGGCTTTCTCGTACATACATAAACTTATCGAATAAACTTATGAACTTAAAAACTTAAAAAAAAAAAAATCAAGTCGAAGGATTGCCGCAGTCGCTACAGGGGAGGCTTAGCTGATATGAAATTTCCAGTGGGATGTAATCAGGTCGTGTGACAAACTCATTCCCCTTGTTTTTAGGCCGCCCTCTATGTCTCGGGGCTAAAATCTGCCACGTACGCTTTGATCTGACCCTGCCGCCATGAAAGCAAGCTGAACATGGCTGTCAAAACAAACTACGGAGGGAAGATACTGGAGGGAATGACCGGAACCTCATTCTTGTATGTTAAACCGATGTTTCCCTACCCAGTTTTCAGGGACAAGCCACATTTTTACTCCCAGCTCCAAACCCATCTGTATCAAGTATTTGGTGTTCGTGATTGGCTGGGAGCTGGCAAAGAGGGAAATCATGGACCGTCTGGGGATCCTGAAGAACCAGGTCGCAAAACACCGTGTAGAGGCTGCTATGTTGTGATTACGTTTGGCGCTAAGATTCATTATGACCCAGTGTTCTAAGTGAAAAACAACTGTGGGGGTGGGGGGCTCCAATACGCAATGACAAATTAGCATTAGCATTAGCGCAACATTAGCTTTCTGTTATCCGGGGTTTCTCCCCTCTGTTTTTCAATTATGCCATGACCCATGCATTGTGTAAAAACACACCGAGTTGCAGTGGCACTGTAAAAGGTGTGGGAGATGGGGGGGATTTAGGATGATTCCGGAGGTCCCTGAGTGACAGGGACCTTAAAAAATATGGGACATAATTGGGTGGGCTAGGTTGGGGGCTCAAAATCATATGCATGTGCTTTCATGAGGTCCAAAATCTTTGGCAGGACCCCTCCCCGGCACACGGAGAAACCACACGTCAGAATGGAACAGCCTCACACACCCTGGGAGAGCTTGGAGCAGCCTCACACAGCCTCACACACCCTGGCAGAGCTCAGAACAGCCTCACACACCCTGGGAGAGCTCGGAGCAGCCTCACACACCCTGGGAGAGCTCGGAGCAGCCTCACACATCCTGTCCTTCCCATTCTTTACCACACTAACAATGGCCTACACTGTCCCATGTCGGCTGTAGCCATTTCACGCTGTTTTACATTCAGCCTGGCCTCTGGGAGAGGCTCTGGAGCGCCGAATCAGGAGGAATTGCTGCGACACCATTTAATCCGCTGCCTCACCCCCTCCGGTCTGCTCGGTTGCTTGGTGACCCGGCAATATCACAGGCTCGCGAGGCCTGCGAACCCATCTCGCTACCCGCAGGCGTGGACGGGGCTTTGTGCTGGTCAGCAAAGACCTCCCGGCTCTGCTCCCAGCGAGCGTCGCCCCTCTTGTGCTTGCACTGCCCCGTAGCCGTGAGCCGCACGCTAATATGATGCGATGCATGTTCTCGCCACCGGGATGCTGCAGGGCCTGCAATCACAGGAGCCGTGCTGAGGAAAAGAGTGCAAAAATACCGCAGACATTTCTTTGGGCACCCCACAACGACGTGTAAGATTTACGTCATGTTTACATTGTGATTTGTTGATATTGGTTTTGTGTTTGCTAGATTTTACAGCTATTTAAATAGCTAATTATTTTTTCCCCATATAGGACAAGGTGTTTGCTGAAGTAATTATGCTTAAGCAGGCTGATTAAGAGCATGTCTCCGGTATTTGAACCCATATCCCCCTGTTCCCCAGACCACCGGCAGTCATTAGCTTGCTGTGGCAGAGGTGAGGATTAACGACGGACGTGGCAGTAATTAATTTCACACTTTGCCGGCGCAAGGGGAGCGACTTTAAGTTGGTGCAGGGCTGGAGAGGCCCAGTAGGTGGCGTCCGGACAGGGGGAGACTTGTGACTGGCATACATGCCCGCGGCCGACAGGAGCTAGCAAACGTGAATTAGCTTCAGCGTCCGCCACAGCTGCAGGCTCACACTTATCCCCAGGGAGTCACATTAGCACTAACACGGCAGTGAAATGGGTATCTCTTTATTTAGATGTAGATCAGATGTTGCTGGGACTTTAATTAAGATATAAACAAACAAAAAAATGGTAATTTGGTTTGCGCACAAACAGGTCTCTGTAAAAACGATTTATGCAAATTTATACACACGCTCACAGAAGCAGGTAATCCTCTTAATGGAGTTTGCATTCCCGGGATAAACGGCTGCAAATTCCTCGAACAGTAGTAACAATGAATGGAAGTGAAGGGAACAGGAAGCATGCGACCAGGCGAGCCAAAGGGTGACGAGCTGAAAGGTGACCGCTCTCATCAGTCGAGTTTATCGCGAATCCTTTTTTGGTCCCCCGCAGCATGTCGGGAACAAGACGTGGCGGGTAACCATGCACGGCAAGCGGGAAATTTGGCATGCGAGCGTCGGAGGCTCCGCATGTAACCCTGTGTGACGATGAGTGACTCTGCCAGTCTGGACCGGTGATGATCCCCCCTCCCTGGTAAGAGAGATGAAACACAGGATTCGTCAGGGATGTCAGGTAGCTGTACTGAAAGACAGCTTTGCTCTGGTCAGCCACGTCGGTGACGATTTACGGCGTGGCTGCAAAGTAAGGGCGTTTAATGACACGTGACACTCGGAGCTCAGAGGGTCAGCAGAGGCACCGTAGGCTGGAACCACGGGCAGGTCAGAGGTCCTGGCACATTATCAATTGCTCACAAAGGAGAGCAAACGTACAGTACTTTTACCTACAGTCGGGGGTGATCCTATGGGGGGGCATAACAGTGGCCATAATTGACACAGAGAGGCCAACCTTATCATTAGCCAATGCATTGTTTTAGAATTGAGTAACAGGGAAAGGGACCAATCATATTTCAGCTGTGGTGAGTGTGCCTTTGGTCCCACCCTTATATATACCCCTGTCTGCAGTCATTTTTGTTTCTGTCACCTATGGGCTGCTGTTTTTACAAAAACATCAAGGCTTACAGGGTGTGAGTGGCAAACAGAATAATTTGAAGCAGAACACCCGAAAACTCCCTCGACCCGCTCGCCTAGCTGTGGGAGGAAGCGAGGCTTCTGCTCACCTGCGTCACAGCTGCCGTCACGACTGCCCCCGTTACCCCACCGATGCCCGTGGGCGTCTGCCAGCTTCAGGGAGGTGAGGTGTCTTCAGCACCGCACTTGGATGTTTCGGTAACCCCATGCGGCGTAATGAGGAGAAAACAAAACGAACAAACAGGAAACGTGACCTGGCAGCTGCCGGCGTGAGTAATGGGCGGCATTTGGTGGAACCGGGAAGCTGGTCTCAGTAATCCTACCATAACGGCAAACGCTGCTCATTATAAATGATGGGCAAGAAACCCGTTATGCCCAATTACCGCGATTACTGCATCACAAAGACGAATAACGTAACGGTGTCCGTTTTGCATCGGGCTTTGTGCAAAGCCGAACCAGATTTATGCAAGGCATCAGAACATTTTATACTTTATTGGCCGGCTGTAATTTATAACGATGCTGCCGGAGAGGGAAGTATAGATGAACAGAGAGCCACAAAGAGCAGTGTTAGTGTGGCTTTGGGACGCTCTTCATCACTCTGTGTTCCTGAGATTGTCCTTCCTTAAGAGCGACGCATCACACCACGCTGCCATATCTGAAGATCTTGAAGTAAAACCACATCAAGCAGAGGGTTGTGTCATGGCCAGAGCCTTTTCTTTGTTTTGTTTAGATCTAACTTCACAGGAACTCTTCAGAAAATCATCCACGGGCTCGCCGTGAGCACGGCGCAGCTCTCGTCCAGCCTTCCGGGGACGACACCTCGTCCGGAATTTGCTCGGAAGCCACCTGGGTGGCGTTCTGCCTGCTGACGCCGTCGGAAAAACCGAGACGAGTGGATGTCTGCGCACGGCTCCGACGCAGCTGGGCTCGTTTATGCAGGAGTGGCAGAGATGGCAGGGCTTCACAGGGAACCCTGAAAATCGCTAGAAGGCAATGGAGACGTGACCGGGGCATAGTGCAAAATAACAGACTGGTCCTTATGATCAGTGACCAGCAGAGGGCAGTGTGTAGTAGGTCTTCTGTGAAAGAAATACATGTATAATATATACATAACCTTTGTTGAAAATTAACATCTACTTGTTAAAATACAGTGGCATACCTGTCTGTACATGGACTATCTCGGGTGCCTATCAACCAATGTTAAACCCGAAGTTCAATGGCTTTTCTAGAGCCATTCATGAAAAAAAGGTAATTGTAAACTGCGCTCTATTGATATGTTTTGTTCTGTAGTTAGAAAACATTTTGGAAGCTTATAAATGCAGATGAAAAATGCAAATGGGCCCGTCTGAGACTCCGGAGAGGAGCAGTACAGCTGGATATTTCTCCTTATGCGCCGTAGGATTTCCACGATGGTAATCGCAAAGGTCGTAAAAGTTTCTCAATTAATTATGTCCCAAGTCTCACTAATCAGATAATTTCATCCTTCTCTTTGTGTTTTAACAAGCAAATCCCAAGTGGAGATCCAATTAAATAACAAAAAAAAGCAGTGTTAAAAGTGACCTCCTAGCATTTTGAACATATGATGTAACATATACGTTGTACAGTATATGCGGCATGTTAAGTGATATTATTTTTGTAGCTAAGATGCGTAATGAATTATGGAAGATTAAATGTATCGCTGGCTGGAGTGACTGTACCGGCTCCTCCTCTTACATAAGGCCACCGTTGCTCCTGAGATGCTGGAATCACCGCTCTCCTTTTGGCTCGTTCCATAGGCCTGACAGTTCATATGTGTCCCAAAGTGTGTCTCGTAATGAACCAGCTTTGCGTGGGAGGAGGGCACGATCTTTGGGACGATTAAGGCCTCGCAGAGCCTGGCGGTCCGATTCACACAGCTTAAAAGAGTTACGGCCGAGGTGGTAATTAATCACGGGCAGGGGGGTTTGCCAGGAGCGGGAGTGTGGCAGCAGGGTGGTGCGTTCTGGCGCGCGTGGGCGAGCGGGTCCGGCTGACACTGCGACGTTTTGATTGGAAGGTACGAGGTGTTATGTTTCCGTGCCGGCGGCGCCGGGCTGTCAACGGTTTGCTGAGCTACGCTCTGCATTCTGTTATGGGGGTGCCATAGTTCAGTGCTGCCCCCCCCCCCCCCACCCCAAACCCTCATGCACCACCAAAAACGGAAACACAGAGGTGTCCAATCAAATTCTACAAAATCATAAGGATATAAATGCTGAGAGGAGGAGAGGTGCAAACATGAAGGAAGGGCCAGTGGTACTTCCGCAGAATCCTGGGGGGGCAGGGTGGCATTGATCTTAAAAGGGTGAGGGAGGGGCTTAGACATGCATGTACCATACCAGTGGGGTGGGGTTGATTTGGGTGGGATGCTATAGACGTCAATCCATCTTGCCTGAACTGGGAAGTGTTTATCTGCCTCTCTGGCATCTCCTGCAGCCCCTTCACCCCCCACCACGTTTGATTGTCTCCCTCGCCCACGTGAATGTCAAGGCCATCACCTCCAGGTTTCACACTGCGAGTCTGGGGACGAACATATACTCACAACTCCCCGAAATCCACGGGTAGGAACTCACAGCTGATGGACGATCCGTGTGAGACACTGACCCTCACTCTCACCTGGACGCTTCTCGGATAGATCGGAATTCTGCCGTAAAGGGTTTGCCTCTGCCTCCATGCTCGTTAATGTAAGGTTACTTCTAGAAATTCAGAGCCGACAGAAAGAGAGAGAAAACAACATAATTAATATTTAATGCCATTTACTGTCCACGCTCCTAGGAGGAACCTTTGAGATATGCAAAGTGGGAAGACGTATATGAAGCACTTTGTGTTGCGTGTGATACATATTTTTCAGTATCCCGAGTCCTTGAGCCTTCCTCACTTGTTTCGGTGGCTTTTAACAGCGCTGCCTAGTCTGCCCGTATAAATAGGCGTGAAAGCGCTTTGGGATTATGGGTCACCGGGAGCTTCAGCTGCCGGCTTTGCACATTTACCCGGCAGCCGTGTGAGCCTCGTGCCACCGGTGTGAAACGCCGAGCCACATAAACTCCGCATGCCGCTTACGCGCTGTGGAGGAACCGGGGACCCTGCCAGGGAGGAGTTAGGCCGGTGGTCCGCAAAGCGTAAGATGAATGGGGGGAAAAAACGCCTGATCTGGACCGTGAGGGCTTTTTCATCTCGTACCCTCACGGTGGGCGTGAAAAACAATAATGGTGCTGATGTTTGGCATAAGTCCCCAGCATCAGGAGTGAGACGTTACCATGCTGGGATCCAGATTGATCATGAAATGATAAAGAAGTGCGGGGGTCAGTAGATGCCCACCCCCCATCTCGGTTTTGAAAAGGATTTCAGAGAACAGGGCGTGTTTGTCTGCAGAACATTAAACATTTAAACTGTATTGATATGCTCGCCAGAACCCTGACCGGCAGGGCTGGATTGGGATTAAATATCAGGCCTGGACGTTGGGGTCCCGCCCCGAATAAATATTGCCGAAGTCTTCCGTGACATGAGATCTTTTGCCGAACAGTAAATTTTGCCAGTCCAGTCCTCCTGGCCGGGATAAGCAGTTAGAAGATAGATAAATGAATGGATGGATGGAATGATGTTTTGGAATCTAAAGGGTTCACAGAAGGTCACAGTGTATCTGTAAACACAGAAGACTCAGCTGATGAAGGGTTTGACACCAGGGGTGAGTGAGGTACTGTAGAAACTCCCTCCACAGGGGAGGAAGATCTCTGAGCAACCAAATCCTCTGACTTCACACTCCTCTGCACATTTCCCCATCTTGCCATTTTCAGTGGCGGCAGTAGGATATGAGAGGGAGGGAGCTGTAATGAGGACACTTTTAATTAAAACAATTCAATTACACGACAGACAGAAGCGCCCGTGATGCGTGAGAAAACCTCTTCCACGACACACTTTAATGAAAGTGTCCTGCTGCTCTCTCAACACAGGGTGGCCTGATTATTCAAGCAGGCCTATTTGAATGAGAGGCCCTAAAAGGTGCTCAGATAAGGCAGAGAAGCGGGACAGAGGCATAGAGCAAAGGAGACGGAAGAGCGCAGAGGGAGGGAACTTCATCATGCCACCGCAGAGACAGAAACGTGATGCTCTCCTGGCTCAGGAGTTGACTGTAACTCCTTGCATCACGCCTCAATGGATACGAGATTAAACGGGGCAGGAGAGAAAATGAATTGCCGCACTTTAGCACCTTCAAAGCTTAATTCAAAACACATTTTTTTCGGCTATTTATTTTATATTCTTTTTAATCTGCGCATCAGAGAGCGGCCGCCCATTGATTAGAATTGGCGAGAAGAGGATCAGACAAAAGCCTAAATGTAAAATTTGTTCAGCGCTCTCCTGTGTTTAGCCCATGATGGTATATTTAGCATGCTGTCTGAGAAATCCGTAACTATATTCATTCTGAATGATTATTTGTGGGGCCTGTGTTGTTAGACTAAATTCAGGTATAATTATCCTATAAGCAGATGTTATAGTCACACCGTGGGTGCTGCTGCCATTCAATTTGAATGAGTACTGGGCCGGTCTAGGCCTCTGGCGAATTCGGGCCAGCTAATCTGTAGACCTGTAACTGACTGTGTTTAACCTGTGACAAAAACACATTAAGCAGGACCAGCCTCCCGTTCTCACCTTTTACCAAATTAGTCACATACAGATGATTTGCATTCATGAAGCAGGGAAGCATTTTTGGATTTTCGAGCACCATCTCCAACGCGATTGGCTGGGACATCCTCTTATAGCTTGGAGACCATATGGTGAGTCACCTGGTTCAGTCTCAGCAACATCTCCTGTGAAGATGCGAGCGTGTGCTCTATCGCATACCGCCCCTCTCAGACTGGTAGGAGTGCAGTACCATAAGTGACTCAAGGCCTTTCTCCCCGGGAGTGCAAGGTGAGAGAGCCCAACCAGTCATTCATCCAGATAAATACTTCTGTAAAAAAAAATAGTAAATACATTTACAATAAATTATTGTTACTTTGGGGATGGCATGATGGTGCAGTGGTTAGCGCTGTTGCCTCACACCTCTGGGACCTGGGTTCAAGTTCAAGCTACTGTACTGTATGGCTTCATTTGAGTGGAGGTTGCATGTTCTCCCCGTGTCATCGTGGGGTTTCCTCCTGGTACTCTGGTTTCCCTCCCCAGTCTAAAAACATGTTGAAGTTAACTGGAGTTGGACCAAATTTCGTGTGTGAGTGTGCCCTGTGATGGGTTGGTATCTCATCCTGGGTTGTTTCCTGCTTTGTGCCCATAGGCTCTGGACCCTTTGTGACCGATTATAGGAGAAGCGTTTACAGAAGATGGCTGGATGGATTAGTACTCATTGAAGTACTCATGACCAACACAAGCCATGTTTTCAAATATAACTTTACAATGCAATTTAATTTTGATGAACTTAGTATGTTCAAATACCATATTCTTCTGACCAGTAGGGGGTGCAATTGCACCCCTACATCCTCGGAAAAAATTGCCTATGTACAGCACTGACAGAATGACTCACTGTTGGGGATTAGCTTTGGAATACTCGGATGAGTTGCCCAGACTTGAAGGAAAGGACAACAGTGAGCTAATCCACGTTGTGTCATCCACAGAGCGAAGTGACGTCAACCAAAGGTGGCCCTCGTAATTGTCAGGTTGTGTTTTTTTGAGTATGAGCACTTTTCTCAGGTGTCCCCCATGACCATGAAGGTGGGAATGCTTGAGATGCAAGTGGGACTGGGAGATGCAGGCCTAAGACGGGGTATGAGTGTTTTTTACGGCACCACGCAATCTGCTGAAGGTAATGGTGGTGCTTGTGCATAATTTGATGTTTGTGATTTCAGCTTTTATCAATAAACGGATTCTGCCTCCTCGGCGGTGCTGTGAAAATGCTGCCACTCTCTGCTCAAGCCCCTTCTCCCTCTCTCCCCCTCGTTTCCCCTCATTAACTCCTCCATTATGAATGTGTATATACCCACTTACCTTTTCATCCAGTGCTTTTTCAGCCTCCCCTGCACATTACCAACTGGTGCACCCCCCCACCCCATAACCTTCACAAACACCCTGCAGCCTTATCTACATGCCTGGATCTGGCTTGTTTCCCATGTATGACAGATCCACCACCCAACACCCAGAGAGTCTAGTTGTAAGATCTTGCATCTGTATACTTGCAGGTTATCCATAGCTAATGTATCCAATCCATGGATTCTGTACAGATGTTAAAATGACATTACTTAAAGTTGGGTCAATGTGGTGATACATTTTCAGGGTCAATACTGAGAAGTGCATGGTGAATATAGTCCAATACATTCTTAAAGAAAACTAAACTTTCAGCAGCATGGAAGGAGAGCAGGATGCATTAAAAGAAGCACAGTGGTCCTACTCCTGACCAGTTAACAAAGTAATACTGTCAAGACTCTCTAGCAAGAATGACGTGAGATAAAAATGATTGTTTACGACAGAGGTCAGTCCTGTTATGGTATTACTATAAATCATGACGACTCCCAAAGACCTCTTTCTTCTCTCATTGGCTACAGGCACAAATATTAACTGAGCGATTCAGATATATCATGGCTGATTTCTGACATCTGTGTGGCCCCAGCTTGATTTGACAGTACAACAATGTAATTCTGTTGAGTATTGGGGGGATGTAAGAAATGATAGATGGTTTCAGAGCAGCTGGCAAATTTCGTGGGAGAGGGATTATGACTGAAGAGATTCAATTCTGTGGCTGTCTGTCGGGCACTGCTAGGCGGCCTCGGGGCTACAGAGCAGCCTTTTAAGATGTCTGCCTGACTCTGAAGTGCTAAATGCTAACGCTGAAATGGAATTTCAGCAACTCCTCGTATTCACTGACGACTCCCTGGTTGTCGGGGCGCCAGAAATTGTCCATTAAACTTTGCAGACAACTTCTTCGTTGTTAATATAAAGTGGCAGCAAAACGCACAGCGGCAAGACTAGATACTTAATCGGGGTCTCATAGCTGTACGTGTGTAAGGCACTACAGCAGTTATAGAATTCTTTTCGCTTATAATCTTTGACTGTAGGGGGGCGTAGAGGTTAGTGAACGGCCCCTGTAGCCGAGCAGAGTGCGGAGCATCATTTCCAGCAGCGGATGACATTGTTCCTCCCACCAAAGTACTGAATTTTATGAGTGAATATCATTGGGAACGACAGATGGACTTCCTCTGCTATTTTTTCTTTACTTTTCTTTTAAGTTGTTCTGTTTAGAACTGTTTCATTATTGATCTGCAGCTTGCTTCAATCTGTCAGAAAGAGCCATATGCAGAATATTCTTGGTTAAATTGGAATTTGTATCCTCAAAATAGAATGTTGCCTTTGACTAGCACAGTTCATGCAGATGGTACAATTCTTGCACATAGCTTAGTCCTTGCCAATATTTCACTTCTTGACTACAGTTCATGACTACAGTATGGTTCATTACTATAGTACAGTTCATGATTATAGTATGGTTCATGACTATAGTACGGTTCATTAGTACAGTATGATTCATTACTATAGTATAGTTCATGATTACAGTACGGTTCATGACTATAGTATGGTTCATTAGTAGTTAAAGAACAACTTATGACTATAGTATAATTCATTACTATAGTAAAGTTCATGATTATAGTACAGATCATGACTATAGTACACATCATGAATGAATAAGTTCATGCCTGTGTTTTGGTATTAGTTCGGCTACTTCTGTGTTTCCACTGCAGTCTTTCCCCAGACTACTTTCTTTTCTTCACGCAGCCTTAAAAATCGAGAGCAAGTAAGCAATGAACAGCAGATGATGACTCTTTTAAAATCAACCCTCACAAAGACATCGACTGGGGGGAGTAATCATTCTCAAAATCTTTATTTTTTCTTTGCAGAAATACTGAGGAAAGCCAACCCTTATTACCATACATGAATTTCATTTTCTTATCTCAGCTAGCACTTTTGTTAACCAAAAAAACTAAAAACACATGAAGGCCAAATAATCTGCACCTTAAACTGTGTTTAACTGTGCTTCATCTAATTTTTAACTGTGCTTCAACTAATTTTTGTCTCGTTCATTCCCTAAAGGAAAGAATGGATGGTGTTAAAAGAGATGGGGGCGGGTTGTTGTTGCCCTGCAATTACGGTAGGGTACTGTAGGTTAGCCAAAATATCATGACCTCCTCAGTAGTACGGACAGTGGAGTTCACACCGCGCCGCTAACGTTAATTGTTGGATTCCGAAACTAATCAGCAGCAGCTCAAAGAAGAGCTACAGCTATTGAATGGGTGCAAAGTCATTATCAATGTGCTGTTTTACAGTGGCTTTATTGCTGTTCAGGGTTTCAAGGAACTCCTTAAGAATATGACGCTTCATGAAAATGCCGTAATAGCTGAAGTGGTTAGTTAGCCATTAGCAGCCTGCATGTTTTTGCAGTCATTTCCACAGGGGCCTCTAGGGCTTTTGGGCCCCATGAAACCATATCGTATGGGGCCACTAACCCAGACCAATCCCACCCTGTGCAATTACCATAACCATTCACCCTAACTTCAAAACCCATTTAGCCTATTCAAAGCTTTAAAAACTTTAATTATTTTATGAAGCCTTGCTGAATCTGCATCTGTGCATGATGCACCGGGGCAGAACTGATTTAGATAGCAAGCATGAATTACGTTAGCGTTCTCCAAGTTCAAGCTGAGTAAGCAATTGTCCCCCTGTCTTTTTTCTTTCAACATATTGTTGTCTTTCCTTTCTTTTCTGATAACCCGATTATAGCGGTGGCATTTTACTCACATGCTCGGATTCATGCTGACTTCTTCGAATGTGGGAGGGCTAGCTGATATTGGCTAACCAGTTTGCGGTGAGAGTGAAGGCAGGCCTGAATCATTCTAGCTAAAACAGAGGGGGAGTATGGAAGATGTCTGATTTGCTTCTTTTTGCGAAAGAAAACAAGTATTTGTTACGTGTAAATAATAAATAACGTGTTCTACAAAGTATATCTTCACGCCCCCACCCCCCTTTACGATGCCTTACATTATTGCTCCTGGTCTGTATGTGGAGAATCCTAATAAATGAGATTGCAAGGACCCAGTGAACCATTGATGTTGAGAAACAGTCTCTTTGTCTCTGTTTTATGAACCTTTTGGTTTCGGTGATGGCCACATAATGGAAGCAGACATACTTCAGAGTGGAGAGTTCTGATGATTCTGCTTCCAATGATTCTGCTCAAAAAAAATAATGAGCAAAATTCACTGACGTTAAGAGGTAGTTTATATAGGCCTACTATTTACATAACAGCATATATAACTGAGCAAGAGGATGTGGGGACCAAGACATCTGATTGGTTGATCCCACCTCCTCTACAATCTGATTGGTTCAGAGAGATAACCTATCATTTTTCATTATGTCCACAGAACATTTTTGTGTAAGTAAAACCCCCACAAACAGAATTCTCAGAGAGGCCACACTCCACAAAAAAATCACCTTGAATGCTACATGAGGTTAGTAACACAGAGCATTGGGAGAGTCTGGTAGTCGCCTTCCATTCTGAGTGGTCACTGAAGGAAAATTTATACATGAGTGGATGAGGGCAGCTTGGATGGGAATCATGAAACCGAAGCGGGGAGCCGGCTTTTGTCAACCCTAAGGGGTTTATATTCACAGATCACTTTGCTCTTTGCTGCATCGCATCCTGGAAGGATGAAACGAAGCTAAGTTTTGAAGCCCCGGACTAAAAATTGTGAGAATCTTTGTGTGTGGTTGTGAGGAGAGTCAAGCTGGCACTTAATTAAAATTGACAAATGGAAATGATTCCTCTCTGGGGTGAACCTTAATGGGGGTTTGAGCACAGTGGGTAAGAGAGTGAGTCAAAATTGCTCAAAACTCCTGCAGGATCCTTCTTTCTCCCAGTTGGGGGGTAGGGGGGCACAGAAGGTATATACATATGCCAAACTACCACCCCCCTTGGCCATATATAGCTGGGACTTGTCCATGCACAAAACCCGGCTTGAAGTACTGGGGCATGGTGGTGTATGATTACCCCCCGGCCGTTAACCGAGGATTTATCACTGTCAGTAGGCAGTGTGCCTGAGTAGTTCTCAGTCTCTGAGTAAACTGAAGCTTACCTTAAGGTTGTCTGTTTGTGTCCATCCCACCCTGCCCCACAACAGCATGCAGACACAGCGGGGCTGGACTGCAGTGGCCGTAATGGCCTTCCTGGTTCTGATGGTGGTCCTGGCTGCGGCAGGAAAAGCAGAGAAACCAGGTGAGCCATAGGATGACTGCAGAAACTACTACTATAATATGATGATGATGACTTTGTTGTTTCGGAAATATACCTCTTTTTTGTTAAGCTGCATTTTGATGTTCACTCTACGTAAAAACATTACTAAGTAATTTCTTTTCTGAAGAACACTGAAGTATACCATACCACGTCACACCACATCATACCATGCAACACCATACAATGCCACACCACATCATAACATACCATGCTACGCTACACCACATTATACCATACAACGCCACACCATACCATACCATACCATACCATGCCACACCACATCATACCTCACCACGCCACACCATATCATACCATACCGTACCAAACCAAGGCAATTCCAATGTAGAGATGAGGCCAGGATCTAGCTGCTTGTTTAATATTGTTATTTTGGGCAATGAATGTTAGTGCCTTGACCAAAGGTTGCTCAGCTGAAATGCAAAGCAGTCATAAAGCCTGGCCTGCTTGCAGGAAAGAAGGAGCGCAAATCAGACTGTGGGGAGTGGCAGTGGAGCGTGTGCGTGGCCCACGAGGGTGACTGTGGTCCGGGTACCCGGGAGGGCACGCGCAGTGGCACCAACTGTAAGCAGACTGTCAAGACCCAGCGCTGCAAGATCCCCTGCAACTGGAAGAAGCAGTTCGGGGGTGAGCTTCTTTAGCTGTGTGTGTGTGTGTGTGTGTGTGTGTGTGTGTGTGTGTGTGTGTGTGTGTGTGGAGCAGGGGGGGGAGAGGCCGTGACATGCAGCAGCTGTACAAAACCCAGACCAACCCAGCTTTAGGCTTATTGATGCCTTCATGGTGCGGGGTGCTCAATATTATTAATGCTCACAAGTCCATCACCACGACAACTGCCCACATCCAAAGACTCTGATTGGTTCAATGAGCCAGTGACATAATTGTCCTCTGGCCAGGTAGTTTTGATGACATCAGTATAATCTTGTGTAGGCAGTGCTTGATCCCCTCTTCTGACAGGAGTCGGAAATGCAGGCTGAGAGATGTCAATGCAGCGGTCTGAGCCTGACACAAAACAGGAATCTCCCAGGACAATGCTCTGGTCTTTGCTTCTCCACAAAG
>JAODKE010000068.1:25398848-25459817 GCA_026779605.1 Mormyrus hasselquistii
TAGACCCCCCCCCCCCCCCCCCTATTGGGCGAGGAGGTTACAGAGCCACACGGCTGCCAGTCGATACAGGAGCAATGGCGCAGCGAGAGCTTTTAGCCGGGGGCAGACAGGAGAACTGGGGGGGGGGGGGGGTAGAAATAGCAAATTATCTCTGCCCAGCGGGAATGACAAAGTGACAAAACATGTGGCTGGATGGGAGGGGAGCAGGGCCTTTCTCTCTTTTCATGGTGGCGAGAATGATGGCGCGGTGTGTGTGCGAGGCGGAAACCGGACTGACACTGTGAATTCAGCCGGTGGAGGGGGAGAGAACCAGCCAGACAGGGAACTTAGGGGACAGACAGGCAGGGGCCACTGCCACCTGTGAATTCTGTCATCAGTCATAATCATTCGTTTATACACACTGCATTTCATGATTGTTCATGAAAAAGCTCTGTTTATTGCTAAAAAGTTAGAAATCTTTTACCAATTAAGGACTGTGTTTTATATTTGGAGTCATCAGAGGTGTAGGAGTTGGAACTCCAGAAAATGAATCTGTCTCTTGTTTCAATTTGAGCTGAGGGAATATGCATGTGAGTAAAGGAAAAGGATGCTGGAATCTTCTGGAACGGTGATGGAGAGGTGTTGGTGGGGGCATGGCGCTACAACGGCGCATGTCTGGTCCGAGAAAACGCGGAGGAGGGGAGACCGCGGTGCCTCTGAGAGCAGGCCCACCTAAAATATGGCCCCTTCGCCCCCTGCAGGCGAATGCAAGTATGATTTTGAGGCATGGGGGGAATGCGACGTGACGACAGGAGAGAAGAGCCGCATGGGGACACTGAAGAGGGCCCTCATGGACGCCACCTGCCCCCCCACTGTCACAGCCACCAAACCCTGCGGGAAGGCGAAGGGCAAGACACAAGGTGAGCGAGCAGCCTCAGTGGTACCCCGAAGCAGGACCGTGAAGTACAGCTGAGCAGTACATCAAGGAGAGGAATTATCTAATGGTGATGTTTCTGGGAAAATGGCACATGAGGGACTAAACCATAGCAGCAGATCACCCTTAACTACAGGCCATGACATTTTCTGGATGACTGAACTACAGAATATTCATTTTACCATTGAGTGACACATATTTGGTATAATGATAACACTTTATTTGACAGGGCACAAATACTATAGTATTATGCTATTACTTATGTATTAATTAACAACAAACTAAGTCTTAGTTACATACTGTTTTATCATGTTTTAGTTACTATATCTGTTAATTCTGTAAACCTTTGTAAAATACTGAAGGAAGTGCTAAGGAACTACTGAAGGAACAAGTCATGAATGACACAAAACACTGATCTCATTTTTGTTCATCATTAATGAATTGTGGCATCTTTTATCTCAAGTAGCGACTATATTTGTTCATGATTTGTTCATTATTTCTAATTCAGTAGACACTGAGTTATTGCTAAGTTTTTGTGTCCTGTCAAGTGTTACAAGTATAATTGCAAGCATCAGCTTTTAAAAATATGACAGAAATCTACATTTTTAATGTAGTAAGTTATTGTGTAATGTGTTTTACATTAAGTAGTAAATGTGCTGAATGAGTACCATACCTTGAATGTAATTTTTTAACTATATAGATATTTCTGCTTCTTTTGAAATGATTCGAGCGAACATTAATTTCCCCAGTTTTAATAAGGTAAAGGTTTGCAGAACCTGGATATATATAAAATACAATATTTTTTTTAAGTTACTTGAAGTCTAAAGACATCCAGCCTTGTGCTGCAGAAAGGGTTTAATGAGTGAATAAAAATAAACCCCAACCCTTATAATTGGATGGGACTAAAATAGGCATAAAATCAGCAAGAGAAAGAAAATAGTTTTTATTTTTTAAATGGTGACCAAAGGCTTAATCCAATTAAGCATGCAAAAGACAATGGAGTAGAAAATGTGGCATTATATAAATAGACAAAACTGGCTTGATTATGACTCATTTAGTCTGTTCTAATGGAAAGTGTACCATGAACAAACTATATGTGTATAATTACACTTTATTTAAATTCAAAACCAATAAGCATCTCTGTTCGTGTGAATGAAAATCATTAACATGTTAAACATTCTGAAAAGAGATGTGGGAGTTTAATTCAGTATCAAAGGCTTTTACTTCAGTCATTCCATCTGCATTAGTAAGACACTCCTGTTTCTCCTCATGCTATGAAAACAGAGGATTCCACTGGCCTTTGGAAAGCTATAAGGCACACAGTAGACAGAAACAACAACTTACAGTTAGACTTACATCACCAAGGCCAAGCAAAGGCCATGTATTGTTTGTCTGCTTGTTTAAGTCAATGAAATGAGTCTGAGTGAAAAGCAGACGAGAAGGTTCCTCATCAGGTCTTGGCGAGTGATGTAACTCACGCTAACTTCTGTTAACTCACCTGCGCCTGCAATTACTCGCACCCGTGCGGAGGGGGAGAGACTCAGGCCCTGTGCCCAGCGCTAACACGGGAATGCATCACGCGCAGCCAAGAGCAAATTTATACAGTGCGGGAAGATGATTGTTTTTGCTACATTTACATGCATTTATTTAGCTTTGGTTCAAAGCGTACAAATTCCACGTTTCACTTGTCACATAATCAATTATACAGTATATAGTACAGAGTGTCTACTTCTGACCTGTCAGCAGAGGGCATACGAATAAGGAACATAAGGCCTGGGGGGATACAAGTAAACAGAGACATGACACAGTACCAAAGGTTTGGGCACACATACCCATAGGTTTATTTGTACTATTCTTTACATTTTTAGAATAATTAAAAAGACATCAAAATGATTGAATAACATATATGTAATTATGCACTTAAAAGTAGCATAAAAGTCTTAAACAAAACAAATAATTTGTGGGGGGGGGGTGTAGTTCTGTGGGTTGAGACTCCAGAAGGTTGTTGGTTCAAACCCCTGGGTCAACAGAGTGATCCCACCATTGGGCCCTTGAGCCAGGCCCTTAACCCCAATTGGGATGGTGTTCCAGCCATCCTGCAGGAGGCCCCATATATATGCTGAGCCCTCATTGGCCCACATACCTTCACTCTCTGATCAAAGGTGGCCAGGTCATGTGATCGTGACACTATTGCTCTCCTTTGTAGGCTGCTTGGCATGCCCAGGTAGTGATATTGGTTTGTACAAGCAAGGTAGATACAGAGGTAGATTACAAGCATACAAGTTACACTTGGGTACCAACATGAATTATAGATTAAAACACATTTTTAATGATCAGGGATGAAAATTACAGCATAGACTACAGAGCTTTTGGAAAGAAGTAAACATCCATCCATCCATCCATCTATCTTCCATTAGCCTGGAACTTATCCACGGGACACAAGGCAGGGGACACCCTGGATGGATTGCTCGTCATGATCAGAACTGGCAAGTCATAGACTGCAGCTGAGCTCATCACCTCCTGTTCTTTGAGTGGGAGAAGAAACTCATGCAGCCAGGGGGAGAGCATGCAAGCTCCATAGACAGAGAGCCAAGGGGCAGGAATTGGACCCAGACCCAGCACTTCCAGTGAGAAATTCCACAAAATGAGCTCCGCCATGAACATTATACAGTATAAGAGGTTTTGCTGGGTACAGGATCTGGGATAACATACTGGGAAGCTGAAGAGTGTGGGGGTTCAGCTGTTCCCCTGACTGACGTGACAGTAAGCCATTCTTAGCACTTAAGAAGGGATTGAGAGCGTGTTCCGGAGCCAGACTACTGTACATCCCGAAGGATGGCTGGACACGGACTGCCGACTGCAGCGAGGAGAACTGGAGCCCCTGGGGGAGGGGGGGAGATATTTGCTGTGAAATTCGTGTTTGTTTCAGTTTTAATTTGTGTTTATTTTTAGCTGAACTCAGGTCGTTCTCTAATCCTAAAGAAAAAAAGCAGACACTAGATGTGGAAGCCAGAGCTGGGAGATGAAATCACCCAGGAAGATGGGGAATACATTCTATACTTACACCCCATAAGTTGATTGTCAACAAGATCCTGAATGACATGTTTCTAAAATAGGAGGGCGCCCTAAGTCCTAATCTTGATTGTTTTACTTATTGTCCTGAATTATTCAGTTCTGTGTCACGTTCGGCGGTAGGGTGATCGGTCAAGCAGGCGAGCAGAGCCAGACGGACGAGAAAACGGGGTTTATTTGGGACAGGTCGGGTACTCACACAAGCGCTGAAGACAATACAATGACAGATCTGGGGAAACTAACCGAGACACGGACTAAATACAAAAGACAGAGCAAACCGAACAAGGCACAGGTGAGAACAATCAGGGTAGGAACACGAGGTAACGAGGTGGGCGTGGCACACAGGAGGATCGTTCGGGCTGATCATGACATTCTGTAATTAACCAAATATTTTCAATGTAACTGTCCACCCATAAAAGGGGGATTAAAAATGTCCAGAGCCAGTATATTCTTAATGATCACTAATAAACTTGAGATTCTGTTTCTCCAGAAGCAGCAGTTTGCAGTCTGTGTTTGGCTTAGCTGAAATTGAGTAAGACTTCTGTTCCTCCAGCTAAAAGTCCCCTCGAACCAAGTGTCTAGGGTTACAGTCACGGTTTGTTCAAGCGAAGTTAATATATTTGCAATAACAAAGTTTAGCGGACCGTTACATAAACAATATAATTTATAATGTAGACATGAGCATCTGTTCTGAGAATAATATTAGATGGAGATCAAGCCTACGGGTGCATTTTGCTGGCTGTGTGTGTAGGCTGGAAGCTTGGCTGAAGGAAAAATGCGTAAAGACAGAAAAAGAGCGAAGCCGGTCTCCTTTCAGGTTAGGGCGGCCTCTGGCACGAAGTGAAGAGAGGTTAGGAAACAATCGTAGAAAGAGGGAAGCAGGGAGAGCACTTTAATCCACAGAGGGCGTGATTCTGCATGCCTGTCAGGGGTGTGATAAGCACAGGTAGTCAGGAGAGGTGTTGCAAGCCAGCGGGTTTCGCAGGTGCTCCGGCGTGGGGGACGGCGCAGGGAATCGGCAAGCCTGTGTGACTCCACAGGGCCTTCTCTCATTGTAAATATCCTCCGGTGATGGACTCCCCCGGCATGGTGAAGCCAAATATTTGTCATAGTTATCAGGGTGTCCCATGGTGTGTCGGTAGAGAAGCCAGACCTGACTGTCACTAAATGGAAATTTACCAGAGAGATACCAAAGTAATGGTCTGAAAGTGAGAGTTGCGCACGGTTCGTCAGCTCAGAGCCCGTTGGAAAAACAAAATAACAAAAGCAGCAAACAAGGGCAGCGACTCCATCAAATGGGATTGTGGGAAACCAAACGGTTTTGTTGTCAGGTGGTGTCCTGTTCCATTCAGACAGCATCCACCAGGTCCTGTGAATCTCGAAAGATCAGAGAGGAAAAAGATAGGGCAGGTTTAGGAGGGACAGGCTCACTGAGAACAGAATAGACAGAACTTGAAAATGACGTCTGACATTTTTTTTTACATTTCCATGTCCAAGTACTGGATGGAGTTGAAAGATGGGTGGATTGATGGATGGTTATTTAATTCTGCAGCTGCAATGCTGCATGTGGATGAATATCCCTGATTCCACATCTTTGGGAGCAGGAGCACGCGCTCTGCATTTCACGCTACGGGAGAGCCGGATTCACATCATTGAACAAAAAAACACCTTCTTTTGCCTTGTGGGAGTTTTTGTGGAACGAACAAATGGATGCCTAATTGTCCGATTAGTTGGGGGAATGAGGGCGAGGCATCGGCTTTTGGGGCTGGTGTGGAGGTGCACCCCTGTCCGCACCTTCGCCTAAATGCTCGGACAGGCAGGAAATCATCATCTGGGGCCTCGTGGCTGCACAACTGCATCAGGAGCCCCAGGCCACCGCCCACGGCGGGCTGTCAACGTCGGCGTGGTAACCAAAGTGTCAGCGTGGCAAATGGCGTCTCGGGGTCTCAGGGGTTTCCGCGCCGTGGATGATCAATTGCCGGCACCAGCGGGTCCGCCTGGTCTCACCCAGGGAGGACTTAAAGAAAAAGGCAAAATATTCATCCCTCTATAACAAACAAAGGAGGTCCACTCAGCTCAGCTCATTTGCACTCCTGTCCCAGGAAATGAACGCATGACATCCATATTAATTTGTGTGCATGCGCGTTCATTTTTTAAAATTTAACCTGACTAAAAATCTGGCAAAAAACAGATTAAAAGGACTTTAAACTAGTAAAAAAAAACAGCTAGTGTATTACCACAGGAATTTCTCAGTAGAATGACTAGCAGGAATGCAATTAAAACTCAGTGGCTGGAAAAGAAAACAAAGGTGTTAATTAATTCATTGTGACACCCGTGTCTTGTTTCCATTTTCGTAATGCTGTAAACTTTTCCAAAACAGCGGGGTAATTGAGCGATTGCGAGCATTGGCAGAAATCTTAAATTTTTTGGCTGATTTTCAGCACTTTTCTATCACTGCCATGGTGCACTCAGGAGGCCATAGCATGCACTCTTGCATGCATGCACACATGCACACACATACTCGCATGCACGCACGCACTCACATGCCTGCATGCAAGTTCATGGCTGTTTCATGTCTGTCATTGGGTGGAATGGGGAGGGCCTAGGAGGGTTTACTCTAAATACAAGCAAGACGGAATGCCTGTGAGGAGCAGGCCTGGGGAAGACACTCCACTGGTTGATCGATGCATGGTGCTCTGCCTCGACAATAAGGAGATGCCCTCGGTTGAGTCCTTGGCACTGTCGTTGCCAAGACTGCTAGCTGTGCGTGAACAGATGAGTGAACAGTTTGGAGAGCAGAGCTGGATTCAACAGCAAAGCAGGGAATGGGCAGGATTCACTCATAACTGAACTGCAAAGAAATGCTAAGTACGCAAGGCAAAAAAATATGGTACCACGCTTCTAAAGCTGCTAACCGAGAGCCAGACACCAGCCAAAACCCTGGCATCTGAAGACTGTTATAAATAAGTGGTGCTGCCCTCCAGTGGATGGAGGAGCACTCCTCACAATGCTGATTTAGAATGTACTTGGATGTGGATTATAACCAAGAGGGTAGGAAAAAGTTTGATACTGGTTCAATTAGTTAAAATATAAATGTAAAGCTCTATTTTTAGGGGGGGGGGGGATGAAGCCCAATTAAATATTGGGGGATTCATGCCTCCCTCCGTCCCCCGGTTCCTGTGCCCCTAAATGTAACAGAAGTGTAATCCTGGGTAAAGGACATGGCTGTATGTGAGCTTTTATTCAGAGCCTACGAATGCAATTATATTCAGCAAAAGAACGCATGACTTGCAGATGCATCTGACTTTGATAATTCTGTCTGGCGGCGTTCACAGATAGCGATCTGTGGCAATCTGAATCTCTTTGTGTGACAGGCATTGTGTCCGGCCCACTTAAAAAGCTGCCAAAAGGGCTTTGATTCCTTTAATCATCTGAAAGTCGAAAGTGGTCAGAAGGGAGGCATGAGAGTCAGAATGGAGCCATCGAGGGGGACAGTACTGAAAAAAAATGGCCAGGGGAAAGATTTGCAGACACTTAACCACTTAGGGAAGATGACATCACACAGGGAAATTGTTAATAGTAACACTTCATATTAACTGCACGTTCATGATGCATTCCTTATGCATTCAAATAATATTCAGCGCACTTTCATAATGCATTCATGATGCATTCATAGAACGTTCATAAGCAGCATGGAAGTATACTTTAACATTATCATGGTTGGAAAGCTCCGGTCCATAAATTGAAAATCCAGAATTTGTTTCAACCAACCAGTTGAGTACTTAAGTAACTGCAACACCTTATACTTAAGTGGTTGGTTTAAACAAAATCCTGATCTGTTTTTTTTACTTTCTGGGCCTGATCGGCATTATGAAGATGCACTGAATGTTCTAGGAATGCATTACTAAGGCATTATGAAGGTACAGTTAATGTTAAATGCTACCCTGTTTTTCATTAACATTTCATTAACCGCTCAGCATCGGGCACTGACGGCTAAATGAATTTCGTTTGCTTGCCCGCTTGCTGGTTTGTTTTTGTCAGTTTGTTTTTGTTTGGCAGAGAGTCCTATTAACGATTTATGTGGTGTGCTACTACCCTCAAATTGGAACATGAAACAGAACTGCTAAAAGCAACGAGAATGAGTACTGACACATAAAGTAACAGAAAACTGTGAAAAAGGCATCTCAATGAAAATAACGTAAGTGATGACTGGGAGCAGGTGGGGAGGGTGTGTCAGATGATAATCTGATGCTGCAGCTGAGGGCTCCAGGTAGGTCTGTAGGCCGTTTATAGAATGATGATCAGTTCTAACCTGTGCCAGTTAAACCTTCCTGGTAGAATTTGATTGCTATAAAGACTCGGGCATTTACAGCTTAATACACAACAGGAACAGCCGTGTTTTTGTGTGTGCAAAACAGAAAGAGAAGAAGTGTGAGATGTGCTGTGTGTGAACCACACCATTCCTTGTACTCTTTTAGCTATCTGCAAGTGTGATTTATGAGTTCATTTTGCAAGCCCACAACTGCGAAAACCTTATAGTAAATCTTGAACAATCCTGTACTGTTTTACAATTATAATCCCACAGCACAAAAATAATCACTTTGAACTTCAGTGGACCCCAAAATAACATCTCTTTCTTGTCAGCGTAACTAACGAGACCTATTAGGTAAATAACGGAAAGGACCAAAACATGAAATCAGAGAAACATAATGATTCTTATGGTCCTATGCAATCACGCACATTATATTAACATCCTGTGTAATGGTTCTGACAATTACCCTTTAAGATTCAAGAAAACCTAATGCACTACACTACAAAATCAATAATAATAATTTTAAAACAGTTAGGCTTATTCCTATTATTTTTCATACTGTCTGTGAAACGACTGTAGTTTGGGATTTCAAATACGCCATCTTTCCCCGCAGACTCCAAGAAGCCAAAGCGGGTGGGCCGGAAGAAGGACCGCGTGCCGGTGGAGTAGAGGTGTGACATCAGCGGCGAGGCGTAGCCTCCCCCTCCCCCACTGCATCTCGACCCCCGCAGCCTCACTCACGCGCATCACCAGCCAGGAGGGAGAGAAGCAGCGGGGAGGAGGGGGCGTTTTAATGAGAGATTATGATGTGTGTTGTTTGTTCTCTGATAGGAACCAGCTGTAGCGTATTTTAGGTGCTTTGTAACTGAACCATATAAAGACTACAAAAGGGAGTCGGTTTCTACTAAACTACTTTTATTAGAATTTTGCAGTAACTCCAGTCTTGTAAATTATGTAAAGAATAGATACCAAACTGCAATCCTGCTCCACGTAGGTGCTGGAGACTCTCAGTAATCAGACACAAAGCTCATTAATTTTTGTGCATTTTCAGCTTTTGTGTTGTCTGACCTGCCAGAAGAAAATAAATCCCTGGATCTTTTGTTTAGCCACACTCGTCACCGTACTGGAACTATATGCTATTCTAAACTGTTAACTCAGGAGTTTCCAAAAAGCTTTTTCTTTTTTTCCTCCCGAAGACTGGCGATGTCACGCATATCCACACTGCCGGTGGTGTGTCTCGATATGTCGGTTCCCGAGCTTTCGAGTGCAACCTAAAATCTCCAAGCCATATTCTTCATGTCCGCTGATGTAACATATTCAAGTCAGCGTGTTCCTGTACATCCTCTACACATTTTCTGACAACAGTGTTTCATTCTGACAATGGACAAGAAATGAATTCTCTCACATGCGATGGACGATGATACTTACTGTTATTATGTTGGTTATAATTACCTTGCTATTAGTTATTTCTTTAGCTGGCTTTTAGGAAAAAAAAAATAAACCTGCAAAATAAATGACAATATTAAGTAATTTTTTAATGATGTAACTGTTCTATGGGTTTGTCTGACTCATATGGTTTCATAAATAAAGTTTCACACTTCAAAGGCTCACCTCTTCTGACTGCATATGGACCCTAATGGATGGCTGCATCCAAAATGGCCTCCTTTTTACTTAGCCTGTGTAGCCGCTGAAACACGCCATCTCCTCTACCACTGATAAATCTAAAACAGACAGGCCAGACATTCACCTGGAGGTTATATCTGCTTTCTGATTTAAGTTTCCTTTTTGTTAATAAAGTTGGTCATGAAATACACCAGTGTGTGTATAGCTTTCAGTATTTTATGTCGATGATGTGAATTCGATATCCCAAATGAAATGGCATTTAGCCACATGATCACAATCAGATCTTTTATAATTACCATGGATACTTCTGACTTACCCCTATCCCTGTATAAAAGATATGACTTTTGTTGCACTTGAATGCAAGTAATTGATCCCAGATGTTGGTCCTGTTTTTCTTCTCCAATGCACACCCTGTAATGCTTCCAGTTGGCTATCATGAAGGGCTACGATTTGATAGGTGTGATAGGACCTTTGAATTTTGATCTGTTCCCAGACTTACTACTTATTTATTTAGCATATTCACATTTGACATGATATTTTTAAATTTACGATGGACTCATCAGAACACAAGTCAAGGACCATATACATCGATAAATGAGTCATATAAGGTATTATAAATTACTAAATAAAGTATTATGATTGTATGGTAGACATTTTACACACCCAAACAATAAGGGTCATATGTAATACAGACCTGGGCTGAGTGACCATTCACGTTTACTTTATTGAGCGTTTATGACTTGTCGACAGAGCCGGGCATCTCGACTCACGGATGGGCGTGCACTGACAGAAAAAAACACCCACAAATACTCTGCATTTAATTTTCATCGGGCTGAAATTGTTTTCCAAAGAACATGGTACAATATATCTATTGAGTGTGATATATATATTACAGGCTGCTCGATATGGCAGCCACTGTCTGGGAGGAACAGCCAATGAGGAAAAGCTTGGGAAAACATTGGAACGAGTACTGAAAATTGGGAGGACATAGCTGAGGGTATGAGGGGTAAGGAACAGGGGAAAGGGCTTCAAAATAAGTAAGAAACACATGTATATACACGTCAGCTGTACTTTTTAGGCATTACAATTCATATATACTCTATTTACAATGCAAATATGTGCTACTGACAGTTTTATAAAGCATAGGGAGCCACAAGTTGTAGATAAAGCATGATGTCATCTACAGCCCTTAGGCAGCTCATGATGAACTTATTGAACATTTCTGACTGGAAGGGGAAGTAAAACGCCACACATCTTTTTTACAACCTGTTTCCTGGCTTCGGAAACATCCGGAAGAGGAGAACGGAGGAGACCGTAATTCATGCGCTCCGTCCACAGATGTTGGCTACTCAAATTTATGGTCCATGTAAATGTTTTGGCCGTGTTCAAAGTACTTGTCTTGTCCTCTAAGGGCACTTGATCCGTAGTAAATGCTGAATGTCTCACGCTGGATGTCACAGTTTGTTTTAGGAGAGTGTTTCTCGAACTTTGTCCCAGTAGTCCGGGCGTACGCTGATGAATTCACCACCACAAACGTTACCCTGTTTTACAGTTTTTTTGTCACTAATTTTACTCCACAGTTGAGCTTCTCCTTAAATACGATAGAAGTAAGCAAATGCTTTCTTCCCAGTGACAGAAAGTCTGTCATACTCTCGACGAAAATTAGATCATTAAATATAAACGTGACCGCAAACATAACGGCCTCAGGGCTTGTTGAGCATCGCCCGTCCAGTCATTTGTCCTCAGACCCTGTCACGTCAACTCTGTGGAAGTGACAAGTTGGCCCACCTTTGGCAACGCTCCTGTCACTGGGCATGACAGCGCATCCTTACAGGGCAGTCAATCTCTTTCCAGAGCCGTTGTGTCTTTTCAGTTTGATTCCTCTTCACTGGTCTCAAACGAAGCAACCCCTACGCTCCTCAGCCAGAGATCTCAATCCCCTCCAACCCCATAAAACAATTCAGTTTGTCACACACAATACTGTATATTACATGCTGTGATTTTGAAATAAACTCGTACACTATACACATTTCTTTTGTTTGTGCAACATAATATGTATATCCATAAAATTTAATACAAAAGGGAGAAGTCTGTCCTCACTGCTCAGTCTTTGTGTTGCTGTTTGAGTTCAGGAGGAGACGAATGCTTGGAATACAACTGACTGATGACTTTCAGACAGTAACTTGTGTCTTTGGCAACCTGATTATAGTTCTGTGTGCCAGTTGACCGTAAGCCATCATCTGCAATGGAGGGACACGGGAATATGTGTTCCATTGCTTAGAGACCCCAAACAGGGCACATGGTACATCTTTCTCTCATCATCTACCTTACTTTTGTTAATTTTTGTTTTTTTAATATCTGATTTATTCACATTCAAATCCTCCACATACTAAACACTCTGTTCATCCTAAACTCTTCTCATCTGTCTCTCTCTCTGTTTAATCTCCCTGCTTGTTTTTCCATTCTCACACATAAATATACATGCATGCAAGAGCATCACTGTCACACACTCACACACACGGTCGCACCAAAGCTAGCAGTGTGGCTGGCAAAAGGGGTTACTGATGTCTCCCAGGGATGACTCATCATGGGGATTTTGAAAAGACATTGATCAGGGCATTATGTGACTGCAACCACGTGAGTCTGTCAGAAAGGTGTCAGTAACAACACGCGTATAATGACATGAACAATCACAGCCGTCTGTTGAAAAATAGCACTCCAGTATTGCATTAATCAACGTGCCTCTTTTGTCTGAGTAGGGAGTACATAATTCTCATGGTCTAAATGGCAGATAGAGGGCATGAACGGTCCTGGGCAGTTTAGCAATCGGGAGTTTTTCAGGGCTAGTCTGATGTGCTTCCATTAGCTTCATCACAACAGATTATCAATTGTGAACCATTGCTTGTGAACCCCTAAAACATCATGATTATGATGATAGATGGTAAATGATTCACAAAACCCCATACCACATATAATTTGGAACAGTCTACTGATGGAAAAAATTGTACCACCTAGAAATTGAAAAAGTGAAAAATAAAGATCATCGATATTACATGTGTGCATGTTCTATTTTCAGATGGCTGGAAAACAACTGGGGGAAAAAAACGAAGGCACTTATTTTATGCAATACAGACACTGGCTAACTGCTTTCAGTTAGGGGAAAATGTCAGAAGGTTTGGATAAACTAAAGGAGAACATTGTAATTATAAACTATGTTAGATTGGAGCACAAAGTGTTTTACAATTCCTTTGATGGAATGAATTCAGTTAAATTAAAATAGCTTTTCATTTTGATTCTGAGAATATTCCTTTAAAATAATCATTACTCAGTTATAGAACCAACAGATTTGTTCTCAATTTTCTGAAAAGTATTGATCACCTGACCTGATCCTGGACAGCTGGTTGGTTATTTGAAGATTAAAAACACCTGCTTATTGATCATATTAAAACCAATGGCTTGTTCCTGTTAATTCATGTCATTGGTATAATTCACTCATGATTTAATGTTTGATGCTGAATCCGGTTTCTCCTCACTGGGACGGTTTTTATCTTAGTAGTTATATTACTGCTTAATGTCACCTTCTCGGGGTAGCTGACTTGACAATGATCAGCAGATGCTCCGAGATCTGCTGCCATAGGCATATAAAGCCACCTGGATGGCCAAAATGCGCTTCTAAGACCTCCCAGGGAACTGCTGAAAGCCTCAGTTAGAATATTTCCTCCACATGTTTGTGAATTAGAAAGCCTTAGCCTGCATGGATGGTTTTGTTACTAAAAAAAGAGGTTTTTAGCCCTTGGTGCTCTTTGTTTGATAAATTTGCACTCAGTTGAATGACGTGTTTGAAAGGTTGATGCAGGACAGAAATTTTAATTTGATGAATGGAAAAAATTAACCAAGAGTAGACTAATTATTTATACCTAGAGTTTTGAGACCTGAATGGTACATAAATGTGTGCTACGGTGATGACCTCATCCATGTTCGGAGGGACACTATGAGCTACATCAGCTTTTACAAGCTACTTTAAAACTGAAAGTCTCCTGTGCTTGGCTAATTAGTTAAATTTTTCTTGTGCTTTTACTGGTTTATTTCCTTGACTGAAAGACTTATCCAGCTGTTTCACATTAAAATCAGTGACACATGTGCGATTATATGAGACTGACCAATCAGCACACAGCAAGTGCTTGAGCAAAATCCAGGTCCTTTTAGTTGAAATGGTAGTTCACAAACCCTGTCAAAACTCATAGTGTCCTCCTGACATGGATTAAGTGGTCACCCTAATGTTTCCCCATGTTAATAAGTCATATTGAATGTCCTTCCCAAAGGATATTTGCGTAGAGAAGGATCCAGAATCCTCAGACAAGCTCTCTGAAACATGCAGAGTACCTACCATTCCTACGTTCCACAACAAGAGCAGCCTTGAAGGCAAAGCAGACCCGCTGTGTCTCCAAAAGATGAAACGTTTCGTTATGTAACTACAAAGGCCGGCTTATCAGAACCACGCAAAAGTGGACTCCGCGTGGCCTTTGGCTCCTCTCCACACGAGCCACTCCACAAAAACTGCGATCCGCCCCCACTAAAGGTGATCCCGGCACAGCTCGTCTTTCATCACACTTTCATCAAGCTGCTGTTCACACTTGCCAAGCTAATCACCAATGCGCCCATGGAGATCTGCTGGGAGGAAGCCTTCAACAATCTTCAGGTTCTTGAGAAACTTGTTAAGTGGGAGTGGGGAGATGTTGGTGGGCGGGGCATTGCAGCCATACAATAGCATCTCTCAGAACTGTAATAGATCGGGAGTCCACAAGGAACCCACATTTAGCCTACAAATTCATGAGAAAATTAATTCACGGCCATGAGACCCTCTGAAGTGTACTGCGAGTGTGTGGGCTGAGCTGAATGAGGTCTGGAAGGTCTTAGACACCACTCACCTAGGATTGTATCTTCCTGTTGAGAACATGCGGCCCCTGGCCGTCTGCGCGTGTGCCGGCATTGGTCACTCATGGGTCATGTGAGTTTCTGCTCCTTGCTGGGGCTGCCTGTACTCTTTTCCTTTCCAAAAGAGCTGTCACTTGTCACCTGGCACTGAGCTATCGACACCGGGACAACGCAGCTCTCCAGTCATGTTGGAATGCAATTAGATTCCCCTGGTGGCTCTCCTGCGATGGTTTAGTCAGAGATTAATCAAAAACGTGTGAAAGCTCTGAAGCCGCTGCCAACTTCTGAGACGTCTGACAAATGATGCTGGGAGACAGGTCCACTTATCACGGTGACAAATGGCTTCGACACATACTTGGATAAATGCCCCTCAAAACTAAGAAACCGCACTACGCGTGGAGCGGCATTTCCCCGTGGCTACCGGCCCTAGACCGCCAACCCAAGATATCGATCTGTCTGCATTGGCTGGTTCCCAGTATTTAAACTCTCAGGATGAATTAACCTTGGGCTGCTTGGCTCCTGCTTGGCTCCTCCCACCAGCACGCCCACGAGTGCATGAACATGTTTTCTAATTAAGTTAATGACACTTTGTAGCTGAATACATTCTCGCTTTATGAAGATCAGTTTAATGTGTTAGTGGTATGTTTTTATTTTGCAAGCACGTATTGAATTTTAGCATGCTAGCACAAGTCAAGAGTGAGAAATGGTTTCCCCTCAAAACTGTGCTTAGAGTCTTTTGTTTCAGAATGAAAGTTTGTTCCAGGCTTTTCAACACCTGGATCCTCTCTGGACAAACAACGGAGGAAAAGATTATTGGGGCTAAGAGCTTGTGTTCCCCATCGTATCATCCAGCTCTGTCTGCCACCCATTTTAACTTAGACAGGTTCTCTTTATGCACTTCTGGAAAAAATGGCAGACTGATAATCATTGCCGCTGACTTATTTGCTTATAAAGGACTCAAGTGGAAGCATTATGTGGTACAACGTGGCATCTGGTGTCTGTATATATCAACTTTAGTGGCCATCAGCCGCTGTTACATCTTAATAGCTCGTGGAGCCTTTGTATTACGCATCGTACAGTAAACTGTGCACAAGTGATATACGGGATGAGAACACATGTGCATCCATAATGCCATAATGTGTCATTAAGGTTCACGCCAGTCATTCTTTAAAATCTCCATAAAGTTTCACATAGAACTTTTGATTCACAAAGCAGTTGCCCATGATTGTAGCTCGATATCTTCCAGCAAATGTGACCAGCTGCACTGCAACATCATTCATCCTTCTACCTATGTAATTGCAACCCAACCTCCCCCTATTTCAAACACCATCTCATCACCCATCCCCCACCTCTCCCCAAACATGCCTAATGTGCACACCTGCAGATGGATTCCCAGAACATTCCTCTCAACATGCAGATGCATTCTGTACTGCAGCTGGCTGCGTGACTCAAGATGTGATTCTTATAGCAGGGAATTTCAAAGCCCAGTACAGACCCGATCCATGAATGCTCAATTGGTACCAATCAATACACCAGAATTAATTTGGGTCTGTTGTATGTAGTACCTATCTAGCTTAGAACACAGATGTGATTTTTGATATAATTTATAACCTCGACACCATTGATTGTACTTAGCATTAACCAAAAGATCCACCCCGGTGGCATGACTTTGATAGCATCTTTAAGTTCTTTTTTAGAGAGAGTTTCGGCACGGGGAGAGTGATTTCCTGTCACAGATTGCACAGCTGAGAATGGAACTCCTCTCCTGAAAGAGGAAGCGAAATTGGGGGAGGGGGTGTTATCTTGCTGTCACTGGTGGTCCCTGTGACGGATGTGACTGAGCCATCCCTGGAGGTGTTTTTTGTTTAGGGGCACTTTAGCATAAATACTCTGTGGGCCCCCCTTTGTATTGCGCTGTCAAGCAGCCTGGCGGTACATCACAGGAAGTGTTCAATGCACCCTGTCTCCCCGTTTGCCCTGGTGCTTGGTACAGTCCTCAATCACCCATGCACACATAGAGGCTTACAGGCGTGCACAGACTGCCAGGTGTGCCTGCATTGTGTATTTACAGATATATACATGTATGTACAGGTGTATCGTTTTATGCTGAATTACAAACACAGGGTTTGTATATCCAATCAGCCCTATTTTCCCATAGAATGTATGTATTTTGCAGTGCAGAAGTTCCCTCTCAGATTCCTAGGAGCGCAGCCTACACTTTCTGACTTCACTTTTTAGCTTCCCTTCCAATCTGTGTCACTGGGCCTGTGTGTATTGTCAGTCTTCATGTCGGAGTATGTCATATTTTAAAGTGTATTTCAGAATTTATAAATGTTTGTGCATTTTTTCTTGTTTACACAAAGGCCCGTTTCCACCCAGTTTCAAGACGACTTGTTCACCCTACTACATCATTCCCGGATCTTCTGTGCACTGTAGTAGAAGAGCAGCAATGTATGACTCCTCACCTGGTTAGGATTGCATGTCTGTAAAGTGCTACAACAGGTTATATAAATTAAAAATAGAAAAGAAAATGTGTCTATATTCATCTAGCCGACCTAATGTTTTTGTACTGGCAGAGCAAGAGATGTTTGAAGGTCTTTTTGAAGGTGACGTTGCAGAGAGCATAGCAGGCGGGGTTGATGGTGCTGTTGATGTAGCACAGCCAGTAACCGATGGTCCATACTGTGTTGGGTATGCAGCTGGAGCAGAATGTGTTGATGAGCACCATGACATTGTAGGGTGTCCAGGTGACCACGAAGGCCACCAGGATGGCCATGATGGTCCGTGTGACCTTCTTCTCCCTCGATGGTGCTGTCTTCTTCTTCTTGGGAGGCTGCTTGGTCATCTTGACGATCTTCCGGGCCACCAAGTTCTGCTTCTCTGCCCCAGGGACAATCTCCACAGTGGTACTGGAGGCAGCATAGCAGTCCCCCTTTGGCGACTTGGTCACGATCTTGATGCAAGTGAGTTTGGAGCCGCCGGTCTTGGCCCGGTGACGGCTGGGGGGCTGACTTGGGCTGGTGTGGCAGTTCTTTTTCGGCAGCACTGTCTCGTCATCTTTTAGGTTGGAGGCTCCGGCACTGACCGATGAGGATTCATTGGAGCTCTCCTTCTCCTCTGTGGTAGGTGCACAGTTGTCTGTTGGGGCGTTATCCCCCTCTCCCTCCCCATCTCCAGCAGACGTGGATTGGGCTTTGCCATTCTGCAGTTTGTTGTTGAGACGGCCAGCTACGTCACATGCCTGCTGGTTCTCGTTCCGGCTGGTGTCGTCGGCCATCACGTTGTTGTTGTTGGGCTTACTGGCATGACTCTGCACCTGACTGGGGTACTCTTCCTGGTTGGTACCTGCAGGCTTGTGATTGTCTTTCTTCACACGGCTCTTGCTCGCCCTGGAGATCTGCCAGTACAGGACTGTCATGGTGATGACCGGTAGGTAGAATGCGGCAATGGCTGTGCCAAAGGTCACAGCGGCATTGGAGAAGAACTGGATGTAGCACTCCCGCTCAGGCACAGTCCGACCACCAACGATGAACTGCCAGAAAAGGATGGCTGGAGCCCACAGGATGAAAGACAGGACCCAGGCAGCTGCAATCATCATTCCTGCCATCTTGGTGGTCCTTTTCACTGGGTAGCTGAGCGGCTTGGTGACGCAGAAGTATCTGTCAAAACTGATAATGAGCAGGTTCATGACTGAGGCGTTGCTTACGACGTAGTCCAAAGCTAGCCACAGGTCACAGACCACCGGCCCCAGGGGCCAGTAGCCAATCACAATGTAGACTGTGTACAGATTCATAGAGCATAGCCCGATGATCAGGTCTGCACAGGCCAGGCTGAAAAGGAAGTAATTGTTGACGGTCTGTAGACTCCTGTTGACTTTAATGGAGAGCATGACCAAGATGTTGCCAATCACGGTGACCAGACTGAGAGATCCAGCCACCAGGACAATAAATACCACCTCCACCGTCTTATATGGACTCTCCGGAACCAGGGAGTCTGTGGCATTCCCTTCAGAGCCATTGGAGTATGTAGAGTTTTGCATTTTTATTTCATTGGGTCTTGAGTATCTTTCTGCAGATAGCTGGAAACAGGATTCAGAACCATCTACGTCTGGAAAAAAAACAAAAGAATGTTCACATTACGTTTTTATGTAACTTCTATGTGAAATAAATATATAGAAAATAACAGTCAAGTGTAAAATGCAATTTTAGAATTTTATGTTTACTTTAATTGCATACTCATTTTGTAGTCAACCTGAAAAATATGGGTGTGCACAATTTTCAATGTGGTCAGGATAATCACCAATCCCAAATTCCTGAAAAAAAGCACTTCTTCAGATTCATATTCAGACTTGGCATGCTTGTGAGGTACAATGCTGTAGATTAGGGTACATGAAGTACACACATTCCCATGTGTCCTCAGACGTTGCCTAACTGAGTCACCTTTTGCTCCGATTAGGAACAATCCTGACAGGTAATTCAGTTACCGACAGAGGCGGCCCAGACCTGGCTGCTGGCACAAGCTTTCAGCTATTGGCACACGTCCCACTCTGCCTTTGAAACGACAGGTCACTTGGAGAGCCATGGCACAAGACAGCATGGACAAAAACAACGAGAGCACTTTTGTTTCCATGTCAGCATCACATCGGCCCAGCACAGAGCATGCTAATGTCTGTGCACTCCCACGTGTGCATCTCTGGTCACGTGTGTTTGTGCATGAGTGTGCTAGCAGCAGTATGTGTTTGTTTGCACGTCTGTCAATGCCAGGGCTTATGCAAACCCCAACAGTCCACTTTTCAGCAGGAGGATAGAGCCTCTTGGCCCTGATAATCTCCAGGGTAGCCGTGCCCCAGTTTCCATGTGCTTCTGGGCCCTGTTTAATAATCCAGATAACATATATGGACTGTGTTCCATCTTGATTCCTCTTTCTCAGACTCTCAGAAGCATAGTCGAGCTTTGCTGGTGCCCTTGATTACAGCTCCCGCCTTTCCATCTTGCAATTTGTGGGCATCTCCTCTATCTCCTAAGCACTTGACCACTGGTGCTGCAGTCCCCAGCAAACTCCCCGATGCATCACACCCATACCCATGTGAGGCATATTTGGACATGAGGAGCAGCCTTTTAAAAATGTGATGGTTCATTCTTGTAAGCATGTTTCTCCTCCTATCTCAGCCTTATCAATGCTGCCAAACAAATAAAATGGAAATGAATGTTGCATTTTTTTTTCACGGTGCCATACAGTAGCAGAATTTTCAAACAGGCTGCTTTTTTGATGTTATGACAGCCTTCATCTGTAGCTGATAAACTCCCGCCCCCACCCCCCCCAACCTATACTCAAGCACCCCCCATTGCAACTTGCATCACAGCAGCTGTCCAGGTGTGTCATAACACGTTATATCCTCGGACGTGCCTTTGTGGCCTTGAAGAGTCCTGTGATTAACAGGGGCTGCTGCATGTAATTTCGTTATTAGGAGAGGGGCAGGCTAATGGGCAGCTAATGAGTGGTAAATTACACAGGGGCCCTAGGGGAAACATCCGCTAATGCTGGGCTGGCTTGCACTAGCTAACGGCCACACCAAGGACCTCAGCTGATGGCTTGGGCGCCGTTTATGGAAATAGAGATGGCAGACACGCTTGCCGGAGGCTAGGAGTGTGACCTGTGAAGCAAGCCTTGTCACTATCAAACAGACAGACAGGCAGGCAGGTGGCGCTTCCCCAAAATGCTAATGTCGCGTGGAAAGTCCGCGCCCAGTGCATGTTTGTGTGCCTGCGGCCTTTGCAGCCCAAACTGACTGGTGCACTGAGAGTCCAAAAGGCAGCGTACACAAGCGCCAGGCCCACAGGGCTCCTCAGTTGACCCAGATGCCACCGAGATTAAGGTTACTGTCTTCCATGGTGATGGGAGTCTCCTGAGATACGGATACGTGCTGGGGAGCAGTCGCCCACAGTGCAAGACACATCACCTCATCAGCTGGACTCCTCTCCTGCACTGCTGGGCAGATCATCATGACTAATAGCCAGCGGCTGACAGGAATGGCCACCCTCTCTGCCCTTGATACTACTTAGCATGTAATGGTCGGTGGGGGGGAGGTTTATAAACGACAAATATATTTACAAATATAAACAATAAAAGTAATTTGAAACAAGTTTCACCAAGAAGAGAATCTCAAATCCCCATATAAACAGCTCATCTGAAATGTCCATAATGACATTACATATGATGCAAAAATGCCATTGTCCTAAATTTATGTCTAGACTGAAAATGTTTCTATTCCCTTTCCCTGTTTTGACCTGATGTTGGTGAGGACAGTGGCAGTAGGCGGCTGCCAGATGATGACGTAAGATCGTTATGTTGTATCAAATGTTCAAGATTTTATTCATTTTACCTCATTTACATCTTTTCCCAGCAGAAATTCTCAACCAAATACCTGATTAATGTGGCATTATTTCTAATAAAAAACTACACAGTGTAAAACGTTTTCTGCTCAAGTTGCACCAGTAAGAATACAGTCTGCTAAACCTGCATTGTACTTATGCAGCTCGTCAGGTCATTCATTTAACGTATCATCTAGGGGTATAAGAGGGCCCATAATTCATACAGAGGGGCCAAACTTATCATTAACAAATGATGTTTAAACAACTCTCCCATGCTACTTAGGACTCTCGACACCAGGCTCTTCCCCATATATCAGGCTCTATTAAGTAGCTTCACTTAATGATGACATTATATCTTTTTTCTATCTTATGCACTTTTCAAAAAAAATAAATAAAATGTGCTGAGTAGCACAATGCCCACATTTGTCTACATTTGTCCCCAAATGAAAATTTGCACATTTTATTTGTGTTGTTAGATGAGCTGTAATTGTGAGTGTGTTACGGTTGGGCCTCCGAACAGACCCACGGGACACACGGACTGGAAGACGGAACAGGGAAATCTTATGATCAACCTTGGGATATTTCAGGCAGGCGAACCAAGAAACTTACAAAGCACCGCTGTGGCTCACTGATTTAAATGAGCCAACTGTGAAGCCACCATTAAAAAGTGAAGAGTAGCTTTTAATATATTTTAACATATTTTAGCCTAATAATTCTTTTTTGTAAATGTTTCACAACACTCTTGGGTTATTTTTATTGACAGACATCCCAAATAGTAAAAATGCCCTTTAGAAATTAACAATGGGTCTTTTTTCTTATGTTATATGCAATATTGCCATTAAATAAGAATAACTAAACAGTAATTTCAGACCTGAAAAACCGAGACCAATTAAGATCTTAACGTAACTGCGGCGTGATTTTGGAATCTTGCACTTTGCCGAGATGCGTTCCTGCAGTGGGACCCTGTCTTTAATTAGCACACAGTGTCTCCTCACGCTCCGCCTCTGATCTGCGTGCTGTAGTGAAGGCGAACGGAAAGTTGTGAACCTTGGCTGACGAGCACATCGCACTCGCGCCCTCTCCCATTAAAATATGCCATTATCAAGTGAGAAACACATTAGCGGTTACGTCTGGCAGGGGGGGACACGGCCGAGAGCCTGCATGATTGCCAGACTCGCCCTTGTGATTCTCTGACACTAATGGTGGAATGCAGATAGAGTCAAGTATTGGTAAGATACCCACCAACCGTCTTCTTGATGTTTGAAATGTATTCAATTTGAATCTAGAAAGCAAAGAGGACTCTGAAAATCAATTCAGGTCACGGTACCTTTTTTCGGATGTTCTACGCAACACGGTGACAAGTACCATTTTTGGATAAATTCCTAGCTCATATATATGTGTCATTGGTACAGTAGCAGTAATTTTCACTTCTTTTGTTTTTAAAGCCTTTAACAGGTAAGCATTGGCAACAGTGCTGCATAATTGTGTGGAAAAACTGACACTATTTTTGGTAGCTGCTTTATCAACTGTTTTTTTTTTTTTTTTAATTTTTCTTAAAAATCATCATCACAAAGTGAACTGCATGTTACCCTGTGAATTCTCACCTGTGTGTGGTCTAATTATTGAGGATAATTATTATTGAGATTTCTCTGCATTTTTACAAATTGGCAGGGAGTTTGGCTGGCTAGTATATGTAAGTTTGCGCTGTTAGAATTGCTAAAAAAGTTGAGGTTATGGGTATTTTTATATAAAACAATAAATGAACTGTTGAAGCAATGAAAAAGTATTGCTTTTTCAAGAGAAAAGGTCGGTAAACACAGGAAAACAAACAATAGCTTTGTTATCAGCAGCTAAAGTAACAGGCAGAGTACGTGCTCTGGATTCAGCTGCATCACAAACAGCAAGGCCTCTGTGAGTCAGACATCTACTTTCTCATCTTTCCTAGCTATTAAAATTAAAACACAATTGGGACGTGGTGACATTTCTCTAAATTTCACCTTTTGCCGGATCTGTGGCTGTAGCGGTGATGGCTCCTTGGATTTGAGCGCTCGACCTTCCCAACACGGCTCATCTGCAACTGCAGTACACTGGTTTCATTGTTTCCACAGTCTGCCTATAAACATGGCTAAATACAGAATAGCCATTGATGGCGCAATCTGAACATTTTATCCGAATGACTAGTTAACTACTTGAAACATACTGTACTGTAAAAACACCCTTCGCTATGGTAGGTGGGAGGTGAGCGATTGAGCCAGCTTCAGTCTTGTGATCGAATGATAACTTGTCCGAGCCTTGGCCTCAGCAGAACAGTCACCTGTCTATGAGCCCTTAAGCAAGGCCCTTAACTTGCTGGCTGACCCTTTGGTGTGTCCCTCAAACTTGCTCTCACCTCCATGTATGTGTCATAGAGAGCAAAATGCCACAGGCTAAAAGGAGCATTCCAATGGACCTACAAATGGCAAATAGAGGATCATTTCATAACCTTACACCCCTCCCCATGTGGAAAAAAGGACTGTGAAGTGAACTTCAGTTGAGAGTTCTAAGTAACTTAGATTCCTTGGCTGAGCTAAACTAAAGGTGGAGGAGTGTCTTTGTTCCTGAAGTAACACCAAAGCAGCTCTTAAGATTTAAAGTCCACCATCGATCTTTCTTCCAGCCACTTATATGGCCCAGGTTCAAACTGAGCCTGGTAACAGAGGACAGGGGACACCCTGAGTAGGATGCCGACCCATCGCAGAGCACAAGTGTACACTGTAACCGAAAAATGTGCAATTTACAGGCACTAGTTCACCTAAATGCATGTATTTACGACTATGGAAGAAAACCTCCTGCAACGCAGGGAGAACATGCAACCTTCAGACGTGCGGAGAAATGAAGGACGAGGTTCAAGCACCTGGCCCTGGAGGTTTGAGGTGGCAGGGCTGCCCGATGTGTCACCCTGGAAGTGTGCCATCCTTTATTGAAATACCTGACAGTGAAACACCACAGTCACAATATCGCACCGCTCACTGAATGCTGCACACTGTTCAGACTCTCAGTCTAGACAGGCCCTTGCATTTAGCTAACTTAGACATGACCCAGTTCTCTTGTTCGTGTATTTCACGGTTCTCTTTTATTCAGGCAGTTTGGCGGACGGCATCTCCGCGTTCTTTATAAACTTTGCCGACACTGAGACAACGGGGCGCTTCCCGGACGCCCTTGAACGCTTTAAGAAAGACACAATTAGCAGCATCTAGCCCACCTGAGTGCCACGACCCCGAGTCCTGCCCAGCGCTCCTTCCATGTGACTGTCCTCCTTCTTTCGCCACGTCGCAAAACGCATCTCCTGTGATGTATGGCTTGCGCGTCGCTTCACGCTCTATTGATGGAATGCTGTGGTGCTCATTAAGATGTAGAAGATAGTGGGAATGGGGGGGAGGGTGAAGAAGGGGAGTGAGAAGAATCGAGATAAAGTATGTGCCCCTGGGATTGGTTCTGCTCCATTGTTTCGGCATTTTCAGACATTTGAATCAGCTTTTCTGGCTTCTTTTTTTTCTCACCTTTCTGTTGCAGTCGTCTAAATTGAGTTTAGAAACAAAGAAAGCCCAAGGTGTCCTTGAAGAGGCTTTCATTTTTACTCCGACGCATGCTCCCATGCTTCAGTTTTCATGGTTTTTGAGAAGCTGCAATCTAGTGCAGTTGGGTACCTCCCATTACTCTGTTCCGCCGTTCGCCAGATAGCAAGTCCGGAAAGATACATTATAGATACCTTCATAATGCATAATAATGCATTCATATAGTATTACAAAGATGGCTATAACTAATTATAAAGATGCATAACACATTATAGCCATGGTTATTATGCATTATGGATTCTTAATGAAGTTCTCATCTAAAACGCAAGATACATACCTTCATGATGCATTATAATGATCAGTATAATTATAATTATAATCAGTATCTTGGTGATTACAAAGGGGTTTTGGTAATAAAACAATTATATATAGAATACAGTATTAAATTTGTTGCTTTGCATCTTTTTCCCAGTGCAGAAATTCCTTCTTTTGACTTACTTCCTAACAACATAGGAAACTAAGCCATTGGGACATATTTGACTTTACCGATTTATTGCCCAGTTTAAAACATTTCTTAGAAATGTAATCAAAGTATCAAATGTAGCAAGTTACATTACTTTGTTGAAGTAATCAAAATAGTTACATTACTTATTACAGGATAACTAGTAATTGGTAACCTTCTTACAAACCTTCCCAATATTGGAGCTCAAAGACGAAAGGCTCATTAAGGAGCCATTTTAGGACGTGATTCTATTTCCCTGCCAATAGGTGGGGTTAGTGGAGGGGCAACTGGGAATTATGCTATTGGATTTAATGGTGTATAAGGGCAGTTCTGTCGCCCAGTTGAAGACCTTGCAATGTGCCTTTAAGTTAAAGTATTGCATAAATGTGCACTTGACAGCCTTGCAAGCATTGAAATGGAATGGTGTCCTAAATGATGCAAGCCTGTTGGATTAAAATGTGATTCAGGCATTAAGCTCACAGTGTTCACACCTCTTATGAGTGGCCTCCCCCCTCCTCCATGAGTGAACCTCCACCTCCATCACGGCACAGCATTGCCCCTGTCCTTTAATTCAGACCCACATGTGATGAACTAGCATCACTTCAGCCGCAACTTCAACAGCAATCAACAGCGCGTTCAGTTTCTCATCATCAGTGCTTCAGAGCAATCTGTCTCTCGTGGTGACTTCATACTGCGACGCCGCTGAATGGGAACGGGACAGCGTTTTACAGTCACCGCTCGTTCCTCTCGGCCCTTGGCTTTCACCAAAGGGTTTAATAGCCACAGTTTATGTATTGATGACAGAACTCGAGAGCCCATGAGCTGGGAGGAGCAAACACCAATCAGGGGTCTCTGACCTGCCAACTTTACCACACAATGGAAATCTATGAGCATAAATTTTGACTTCACATTATCCCATTAACCTAATGTGGCCTGACAGTGTAGTTAAAGGGTTAATCTCGCTAACCAGCGCACATAGCCTTTATGTGTCTCAGCCTGGCCATTTATTCTTAAGAAAGAACAAACTAGTCCAATTATATTTTGGTTCCAATTAATGAGCCTTCCCAGTTCACTAGGCATGTGTTTCATACATAAATTACACATTTGTTGTATTGAATGCTCAGGCATTTTTCCTCTATTGCCCTCTACTCTACTGCTTAAATGTGAGAGATACACCCAGCAGGATATCCTTCCACAATAGTCCTTCTTTAGCTTGGCAATCGTGACTGACATTGGTCCTCAGATATGAGGAGCCATTAGGGGAACTAAGGCAGGGAAGCAGTCCTCCTGATGGACACATGTATACTTCTGTGTAGAAAGTATACCATTGGTACAGCGTTGGTACCGCCATGGGCGTACATTATGTTGGGTCATAACCCCCACAATAATCAAAACTAGCCAATACAACCCTCTGACCCCCTTAAATGGGTGGAGACCTCAACCCCCCCCCTCCCAATGCTCAACCCAAAGTTATGCCCTTGGGTACAGTGTAGCCACGTACTGTTGCCATAGCCTAATGTGCATCTCATCAAGATACAGGCGTAGATTCTAAACAAAACTACAACTCAGCCTTTAGGTGGCATGACTGAGCAATGTGAATCTCACTGGACAGCAGAAAGGCTCTGCGAGAGCTGCAGTGCTACAGCTTTCAGCTTACATTATAATTACTGCCTGATTTGCACCTGAAACAGCAGGAGAGGTGATTTACTCTGCAAATAATTACATTATTAGAGCAAATAAGGGCTGAGGTAGAGGTGCCAGGTTTTTAGCACTGACCAGCGTCCAATAAAAAAAAAAAACAACATGATTTGTTGACAGTGCCTTTTATTGTGGCCTGCGCAGTTAATGACAGAGCTGTAAGTCAAGACCTAAGGAACGTTTTTTTGCTAATTCGTCATCAAGCTCGAAAAAAAAACCAACACCTCGGCATTTCTGAAAGCTGGTTCTGAAGGCTGTGGTCTAGGTTTTGTTATCGTTCTATTGAAAGTGACAGTTTTTGACAAGATGAGATTGCAACTCAAAAGACTGATGTAAGACCACCTGAAACGGGTGAAATGTTCGCATATATGTCTGTATCATTTGTGCGAGAAACCTTTGCTCGGCTCTGTTATAAGTTAAGGCTGGAAAACATCATCAGCCTATCATTGACATGTTAGGACACCCAGGTCATATATTATTGGGCACGACCTCAATCATTTGTGCCCCTACCTAACTATCTTACTCGGTCTGTGCTTATTGCTTGGAGGTGCCCTGAAGGCAGGACTTCCACTCAAACCTGGTCTGCCTTAGCTGCCGCAATGTGTGGAAGGGTCGTGCCCTCCACTCCCATTACACTAACTCCTCATGGCAGCTTGCTGGGGGGCGACTTGCAGTGGAGATGTGTTTTGGTGTGGATTCAAGGTCATGTTGTATGGTGTCCCTGTGTGTCCTTGTAAAGCTTTGACTCTACAAAGTCGTGGCACGTTCTACCACTGCAGTGGGAAACAGTACCTAGTTCAAAATAATTGTTATTTCCCCCCCCCTGCGTTTTGATTGGCTGTTAGCGTCCATGTGTTAAGGCTGTTGGATCCATCGAGTATGGCTGAAACCTGGGGAGGGCCACAGCAGCCCTAGAATTGTTTTGGTATTCTTGTGCTACTGCCAAACTTGCTCTTTTGTTTGCTGTGTCAAAAAAATCCATAAATCCATCTCATCTCCCCCCCACCCCACCCCAAAATCTCTATCCCTGCCCACCCACATGTCACGTGGTTGTCTTTACTATTGCACCTGGAGTAGGTATTACAGATATATAGCAGCATATGTTGTTCCTGATAAAGATAAAAGGTGTCTACCAAGGAAACAAATGATGTTACAGTGAATACCGCTTTCAAACGGTTACGTAGCAAACAGGATGGTTAATGTTAGCTCCCTTGGGGATTGCTCTGCTTCAAGGACGCAAAGGATCCACCATTGAGGTGGAGTGGTCACATCTGCCACTTGCAAGGCTCATCACGACGGCAGACCGGCGCGACTGTTAAACAGAGGGTGAGACGCAGCCCATGGCGTCAACTGCATTGGGGCTGCAAGGGGATTTGGAGACGAGTTTAGTGTAAAATTAACTCTCTTTTCAGGACTAAGGGATTAAAATGGACTAATCGGATTGAGAAAACAACCAAATGCAACTGAAATGCCGAAGAGAGGATCTCGGGGAATTGCAATCCCTTGATGTATAAATCACACATATTTCAAAAGTAGCTCATTAGAGGAGGACACTTTCCCCCATATCTCTTTATTTTCAGATGTCCTCGAGAAGTTGGCCTTGAGCATCTTAAGCCTAGTAAACAAACAGACACAGAGGTCTTGACCAGGAGAAACTCCCATATCTCACACTGCAGGTGTGATTGGCTTCACTTGCCGTGTGGCACACCAGCGACGTGTGGACTGCTCGATGAGTCCGCCACGTCCCAAGGGTATTCAGAACACAGGGGCGTCACGTGATTGGCTGATTCCATGTCTCCATCACACCCCAAAAACCCTGTTACCCCCGGTCATGGAAGCCGTGTCTCCTCAGCTAGCCGAAAATGTGTGGGAGACGGGCAAACAAGATAACGGACCTGACAAGTGCTGGAGGATTTATGGAGTTTGCCTAGTCAAGCAGAGAATCGAAATGAGCCTGACAGGAAAACGAAGGGATTTTAAAAGGCCAAAGAAAAAAGAGGAAACAAGAAGAGGCAAATTCGATAAAGGGCTGAACAAGCCTTGGGATGAAGAGTGAAGTGTGCGATCCAGTTTAACACAAAACAAGATTCATATAATAAAATGCTATTGCACTATTGACCTCTACATGAGAGAACATAATTCTTTTATTGCAACTGATGACAACATACATTGAAAATTTCTGCTGTTGCCCTTTTCCACTGCATGTATTTCCAGAAAGCATAATTTCAGAATTTACCCTGATGCAACATTTTTAAGCTTATAGCTATTTGTATAGCTGACCATTCAAGGAAATTTAAATTGCACACTTCTGATAAATGGTACAACAGCAGAGAATTCAGTTGGAAATTTTTTGTTTAGCCATCTGAAATCCTTGGCCATTATGCTGACGGCAATTCCCTTAAATCTGCTATATCGTTAAGGGCAGTCGACACGGACTCAGGCAGACATGCTATTGATGGATCGTGTCGTGTTGCTGGTAGTACATCTTTTCTCTGGTCACCGCAAGCGATTGATATCTCAGTTCCATAAAATGTGTGTCTACCACGTCACCCGTTTTCCTGATAATCCTGCAGAATTTGCAGGTCCTTAACTGCAAAGAAAGTGCATCAGGATATGGAGACATTTAAAGAATATTCCTGATAGACTCGTGACTGAAAACTTTGACGGCCTCTTACTTGGTGTGCCTGCTAATTCTGATGTTGGGCTCAAAAGTGTGCAGAGGAAAGAACAAACAGATTGAATGGCCTTTCTGAGTGTCCAGTCTATACAGTAAGATCGAATGACGTAAACCCTCCTTCAAAGTGTGAATCCAATGCTTATTCAATTGCATTTAAATTTAAATGAAACTAAACAAAAAACATGGTGGAAAAAAATAAGCTGGGATTTAGGACTCCCTCCCACAGAAGCATATCTAGACCTCAGTTCAGCATCCAATTTCTCTAGAGATGATTCTACTAATTATGAATTGGGCCTGATCCAATCAGTGCTACCCAGGGCACTCCTAAATGTGAACAGGTTCTCACCTGTAATTATACAGTATTAACTCACTGCTCTCGTTGTATTAAGTGCAATCTTCTGTAAGTAAGAGCATGTTGAACTCACATCCACTCAAAGAAGAGAGCACCAAAGTGGACCATTGACTATGAGACCCAGTGTAGTAGCTGTGAAATATTTTTTCCCTCCGCAACAGATATCTGTCTGACTGAAAATGAAAAACACATATCAAACTTCTTGTTTTTTTCCCCAATTCTTTGGTGCAAAAGAAATGATTAGGTATCAGTGAGGATGATCATGTGACACTGGCTCAGAATGGAAGGCAGCAGTATATTATGGGAGTGTTGTGGCTCAACAGGTTAGGATGCTGTAACTGTAATAAGAAAGTCACTGGTTCAAATCTCAAGGTCAGCAGAGTGGATTTCCTGTTGGGCCCTTGAGCAAGATCGTTAAAAATTTGTTCAACTGGGGTGTGTAAAAGTTGCCAGGAGAGCATAACTCTCACCAGGCACTCATGCTGTCAGCGTCCCTTAATGTGGGGGACATGGCAACAGTTGCTCTGCTTTGTTCAATTATGAAAAAGGCAATAGGTACAAACCTAAATAATAGTTGTGCTGGTCTTTACTGGAAAGTAATGGACTTTTTTTCAGCTAATGACAGGCTTCATGTGCAATTAAAAGGTCTCAGACAGATGCACTCTGCCATTGAAAGTCCCGTCATCAGCAGGCCTGGCAAGGTAGCATGTTTTAAAAGCAGGTGTCTCTAGAAATGAAAAATATGATTAATCTCAAAGCAAATGAGAAATCTGAATTGAGAAGGGGGATGACGGTCTCCTGGCTGCGTGTAGTTTTGTGTCGTACCTCTTTAGCCTGTATGTGATGGAGGCTATACATGAAGGAAAATAGAATGTCACTCTGACTATTGTCTGCGATGGGTTGGCGCCCCATCCAGGTTTGTTCTCTGCCATGTGGCTCCAGACCCACCATAACCGTGAATAGGACTATCAGTTACAGAAAATGGATAGATGGAGGGACTTTGACTACTGTTGTTGTGGTCGCTTCCGGAAAAATCAGAACATGCCATTGAAACGTACACAGGCCAAACCCAACGCCTATGGTAATCTCACACCCCTTCCCATGTGGAAAAGGAAACTTTGAAGTGAACCTACTTTAAAGTTGAGAGTTCTTTAATCTCAGAGACATAATTGGTTTTGGCAAGAGCACGGCGGCCGTTTCATCAGGATGTCGAACCTCAGAGGCCCGTAATGTGCACATGAAAGTTCTGCCTGCCAGGCTTGTCTCCATCTTTTAACGTCCCACAGCGACAGTAGGATCCTTAAAACATGCCCTTTCATTATGACGGCGAATTCTTCCCCAGAAATTCCATCACTTTTCGATGTATCTGTGCATGATGGTATGCTACTGCAAAACCCTCCTTTAGCTAACATCAGTGAGTCGTTATGCACCATTATGACTAGAGATTTGAACCTCTTTCCTCCACCACATTTTCACTGGACAAATCATGAAAGGCAGCTGTGCATTATGGGAGTGGTGTGCAGCTCAGCAGGTTGGGCTGCTGAACCCGTGATCAGAAGGTCACTGGTTCAAATTTCAGAGTCTGCAAAGTGAATTCACTATTTAGCCCTTGAGCAAGACCCTTAAAAATTTGTTCGACTGGTGTCTGTACAAGTTGCCTGTAGAGCATAAATCTAATGCATTTCATAATTTCTCAATACAATTTTTCAAGGAGGTTTCACCGTTTACTCTCCAACCCGCCACGCCACTCCCACTTGAGTCTATGCCGCAATCCCACCTCAAGTACTCAGTGAGCCCCCTGGAGTTAGAAGGCTGTCAAGCACATGGCGCCCATGCTAAAGGCTCTACCACAGCTATGGGAATCTACTGGAGTAAACACATCACAGACGAAGACAAGTGATTTATGAAGATGGTGTTTAACATGCGAAGCGAGCGATGAATGAGGAATAGAGCTCCCCTGGTCCCTCTCTCGTGTTCCCTACAGCGTTTTGATTTGTTTGTTAATTCATTTGTTACATCTGGGGGATTCCCCCCACCATGGCGTCGTATGAGGCTGTCAGTATCCTCCTGCAAACTTACGCAATAACTCCCCCAGTCGGCTACAGTGTACACATTGAGCCTATATGTCCGTTGGTTCGGCTCATCCTCGTCAAGCAGAAAAAGCGTGTAAAAAGACTGTCGGGTTAGTGCTGGGACGCCCATCCCTGCCTCAGGTCTCCTATAAAACACCTGTAGAATTTGTAGGTAAATCCCTCAGAGAGTAAAAGGTGTGACCTAGTCCTCATTTAGGTCACACTTTAGGATAACAAGGTGCTTGAAGTTACTGTGGACTGCAGTGTGTGCACATTTATTTTCTTGTATTTCATAGCTATTTCTTTTGGTTATATAGTTTCTGAAGGACACACCATGCCTTACAATGCTGTCTATATGGTTTTCAGGTTGTGTCCATATATTTTTGTAGTGATATACATTTGCATTTCTTTTTCTTTAATGTGTAGGTATTTAATTAAACCTCTGTCCCCAATCCATTGCGGTGCAGAGGACTATACTTGTCTACAAAGGATACACAGTGTTACAAATTCATTGAATTATAATCCGAACCCCTGCTTTGTGCCCTGTGTTCTCTGGGATGAGCTCCGGATCTCCCCTGTGAAATGGGTGGAAGATGGAAGGATATTGTGCAAAACCATAGATTAGGCACCCATCCTAGACCTAGCTAAAGGTTCTCAAACTTCTGTTGCTGTCTGCTGTTACAAAGAGTTAAAGTCCCACTGCTGCGCTAAGCAGCTCGGACAGACTCGCTTAATCTTTTGAATACAGTCACCAAGAACGCCGTCCTAGAGCTGCAAAGCCCCTCTCCTGCTCAGTGGAGTGAAAAGCAGTCTCTGCCGCCGCTTCGGAGCTGCCGGGCTGCCTGCCACACGTGTGCCGCCACGGGCCTGAAGAACCAGGCAGGAGAACCTGACCTCCTCAGACGATGGCCAATACATCAGCTTCAGAATAGCATCATTGTTATGGCTTTGATTCGTACATCCTAGTAAACCATTCCAACGACTTTTCTTTCCTTCCCAGGGTACCTGACCCAGTAGGTTAGTAAGGGTTCTCATCCATAATCTGATTAGGAAATCACATTCCAAGTTTGACTAATGAACGTAATAAAGAGCTTTCTGAACTTCCCTTGCTTTTAGAAGATTCGAATCAGGACCCCACTGTGAAGAAAGAATCCAGGATAAAGTTCCTCAGATGTAACCTCCAGTAGTCATCTCAACATTTAGTCCTATTAGCAGATGGTACAAAAGGAACAACCTACATGACTACTGTAAGATTTGCTATCTTGTCGGACCTTCCAGTGGATGTTGGAGGAGATGCTGTAGTTACTGAATGACACATAATGTTGGGTGTATCTTTTTGAGGAGTAACTTTAGAAGACGCTTGGGAATCACTAACTGGAGTTCAGCTGCAGTGGCTGACTTGACATTAGGGGGTCTGCAGACAGTGTGAGGAATAAAAAAAAGTCAATTTCTAAAATTTGTATTATTAAGATTGACAGCACAGATCAGAAAATATCAAATGAGAGGAGTGGGAAAAAAGCAGGAATCTCGAAAGGCATTGCTGCTGTTGAGATATTGCGGCGAGGTACTGGGAAATGAGATTATTTTGTGATGTTTCTCATAGGAAATATTGAATTATGGCGTGCATTCATTCTATCCGGTGAGGGAGCTTGGAGTTGGTGTAATTCTTGGGCATCTGGGCGTGTAACACGGCGAACAGGTGTTTTGTGTTATAGCTCAGGGGTGCAAATGTTCGGACAGGATGTCAGCTGTGTTAGCCCTGACTCTTTCAACTATTCAGCCATGCGTACCCTAAATGAGACAAGGGACAAAGAGGCAGGAGGGTAATCTTGAAATCTCATTTACCACAACTCAGTATCTCTACAGACTCAAAGTGGGTACAACTCTGGCTCCAATAGAAACACCCCCCCAAGAGTATGACACCTCCCTCAGCACACCCAGGGCTGGCATACCCTTTCTCAGTTAAACACAGCCCCTGAAGACCCATTACTGCTGACCCCTGCAGTAATAACTGACCTGCAGTATGTGTGAAAGGATTCCAGTAACAGTCGTGCACAAACACAGGGGTCACGATTTTGGCGGTGGGTCACAGTGCACTCTTAAACAAGCTCTATCCTGAGACCTCGTTTCCATTTAGGGAGGCACGTTTACTTTTTTCTCCCGCATCAGGCTTTTTCATTGCGCATAATTTCAAAAGATCGGAAGTGCAAATGCAGCAAAGGAGGTGAGCAGAAAATCCGGAAGCTTCCTTTTCTGCTGATTCTTTTCAAATTATCAGAATATGTGGCTAATATTTGAGCTTTCAGTCATTCAGCATATTAAAAAGCACGATTTTGCCCAGGCAAAAAAATCAAGCTGTAATTCTGCATTGTATGCTTGAACCCACATGCGTTTGTCTGCATGCTACTTGCACTTATAGATTAATTGATTTGAAAGCAAGCAAACAATCCAACAGACAAACAAAAAAGCAAACATTCAAACAGACAAACAAACAACCAAACAGAAAAACAAGCAAACAAAAATCCTGTCCCAAGCCTTGCAGAAGCCTATAAAGGGATTGGTGACTTGATTAAAGCTGACCATTACTTTCTCAGTCTAATTCATGCCTAGAGTTGACAGCCACATTAGAAAAAGAAGCAGGAGATATCTAGGAGATTTATACAGTTTTCCTTTTCCCACTTGTAATGAGTCCATCAAGAAACGAAGAAAAACAGTTTCGCTGGAATACCCACTCACTCAGAGAATGGAGATAATGGCTTTGCTCAGAGGGTGACAATCAAGGCCAAGGAGGAGCTACGTCAGGAAATCCAATTGACAATTCAGGCATTCATACTCAGGGCAGTTTGTTCATGCTTAAACAACATGACATCTATACATTCCTAGTGAAATAACTTACATTGTTTAATCACTACCATCCTCAACCTTCTTTGTTCTGTGCATGCTTAATAATATAACCAACTTAAGTATGTACAGTAATAGTATAAGGTTATGCTTAGATAATTACTCAATGTTTACATTCAGGAATAAAATGCTGCCTGAAATACTTTTAAACTGGATTAAGCAAACAAGAGCCAGAATTAGCATCCACATAATTAATAATAATATTCTAGTTGTTGCCCTGGGTAGGGTAACTCAGTTTCCGTACCAAAGCTCCACTGGTGTCTTCTCATGCTGGTTCCTCTAAACCAAGCTGGTGGTCTGCTAGGACCATGAACATGACAATGGCATGATGACTGCTGCACTGTTTGTGGTGAGAGTAATGAAGGCCAACTACCGGATCACGTCTCAGTGCCCCATAGCGCTAGAATCGCTACATTTCTCTCTCACAACACATACTGACCATTGCACACATGACTTGATGTTTCTAGGTGCCTACAAACATCTTACATCTCCTACATAAGCCCCATCTTAGAGGAATGTGCTGTGCTTTGTTTTATTGTTCTTTAACTCAAAATCAATCAAATCAAACAAAACGATTGATAGGGAAATTTAATATTTATGACCACAGAATGCCTGGTATCCTAGTTGGAGCAGCATGGACCAAAACAGGCCTGAGAGTGTCCATATTCCTCCTCCTCACATTTCTCTTCACGTTGCATCCCGTTGACAAAGATCCCTCCCATATTTCCCACTTTTCTCTCTTGCCACTTTTTTGACTTTGACACATTATTTTCTTTACAGGCAAGAATAATCTTATATCACCAGAAAGTGATGCAAGCGTGAATCTATTTTCTTTGTGGAGCCCACTGGGTATATTACAGAAAATGGATTTGCATCACAGACACTGATGAAAATGTATTCTGTTTTAATGAATGAATAATTTACTCCTAGATCATTTTGGAACATCAATACAATTAATTATGCTGATTCACTCAAACAAACATTCACGTGTTTGTTTCCAGGAACAGCTTCTAATATCTGAACACGTTGACTTTCACAATTGTTCTAAGCGCCAAAGAAACCTGTTTCACTAAAGAGCATGTTAGATGTTATGCGAGTTTTTTGCTGTAATTTCAATTCATTTAACTGTACAAATGAGAGCCTTCAACTGTCATAAGCACCAAGTCACCTCATTTGTCAAGCAGGAGGTCTGGCGCAGGTGATAAGGTAACTGAACCTGTAAAATTCAGACAGGGGCTGACACCAATGTATTATGAAGAGTTTGACTAGTGTCAGCCAAATGCTAAAGGATAGGTTAACCGTCTTTGAGGTTTCTGTAAGCTTCAAAGTTCGCCAAACTGTCTACTACGTTCAATGACAGTCCGCAATCAACAGTCACCATACTCAATAAAAGTTTGACATTTATCGTCATTTGTACTTAATCAGAGACAATAGGACTTCAACTGAGGATACCATCAAAGGAAGTTCTACAGCAAATAGAGAGTTCATACCAAATATCCCTGTCTGCACCACACCACTTGTTAACTTTAGATAGCCAATCCACTGGGGGAGTCAAACAACAGATCGGGTTTTGAGTAATAAAGTTCTGGCACTGTAGACTTTCGACAATGAACTAATTTTGCACAGTGGACAATTCAGCTGGGAGGTTCAAGAGATGTTTTGGATTCCCAGCTTCCACACATCTCTACCAGCAGTGATTAATGGCAGTCTGGCTGCTGAGCAGAGCGTCAATACGGGGCGGAATCTCACTTGTTCTCTTCCCGGAAGGCAATCCTGATGGGGGCAACATTCCTGAGAATTTGTCACACAATCGATCACAAGCCGCCCAGGTACGAAAAGCGTTCCTCGCAAGATGAAAGTGTGCCGGTCAAGCAACCGGTGCCCCAACTCATCACAGAAAAGCCCTCGTTGAATATTTGCGAGAAATGCTTTGGCACAATAGCTCCAGGCTGGACAAGATTAAAGTGCCTAAATCCCACCAGATTCCCTCAAACCCCTTTAACTCCATCAGGTACAAGGCATGCATCAAAGGGATGCTGCCTGAACAGTATAGTACTTTTACAGCAAAGACAATCTCTGCTGACCATTTTGAGGCTGATGTGTTTGTTAGAAAGAGCTTTATAGGTGCTTGAAGGAAATAACAATCAATACTTGAGAGACAGAGACACTGGCTCACTTTCTTTAGAAATTCTAAGTTCTTATTTTTATTGATTTTTGGGCAAAGGAAACCCGCACAGGGTATGCTTCTCTAATAGATGGCACTGGATTACTACAATCCTTTAGCATTGCTGGAAGATAAAATATGTGTTTGTACTCAACCTTACATATACAGTACAAACTACAGATGTTGGCCAAAACAGGCAGAAACCCTGGCAAAATGCAAGGCCCTAAGAACTACAACAGGAAATGAGGTAGGATAAATGTCACGCACACAAGACCGCCTGATAAAATCTTTCATTTCTGTATCTGCTACCTGGGTGAAGGAGAGAAATGAGGCTTATCGTGTAAACAGTCAGCAATCCATCAATGGTTCCTCGTGGTTTATTAGCCTGCCAGACTATGGTTCACATGAGATGATGTCAGGCATTAATCAAATTGTGACAAGTCACATTCAGGACTCTAGAGTGGGCCTTTTGTTCTGTCAAAGAATGCACAGCGTTAACTGGCCTGGTGATACCTTTGACGTGAGTGCCCCCCCCCAGAACCCAGGACTCCAGGTTGTGACCAGAATGGCTGGATTTTCATTCTGAGTTATCGTCTTTGGCTGTGATAAAAAGGCAAAAGAAGAGTATATTATTGGGACCTTCAAGACATCTTCATGTCTTCATGAGTGGCAGAACACCGAACATGCATCTCTGGTGAAATGATTTTTAAATTTCAGGGAGAAATTAAAGAAAAAAGTGGCTACATGTTTTTATTTAGTAGTTCATAGTGTTTTATATAAAAAATACATTTTGGAAATGGCAAACAAACAAACACAGATTGTACATTTTTGACATTTCCCAAGGGCTATTAATGTATAGATAACAACCTGTTTGTAGCTTTGCTACATCGTAGCATTACAGTATGATAAATGAACTTTTGGAGCTTTTTCTGGTGTATCAAGTAAACATTCTGGGGCACAGCTCTGAATACTAAATAAATATGCTTATAAAATCACATGGGCTACGGCAAGAGACTGTAATTTGTAAGAGGTGGAGAAGCTTGCATCTCCATTTTCTACACCCATAAATGATTCAAATGTTCCCAAACTTTCTGCAGTTTGGATCACTTAACGACTGGGACCCTCCTCGCGGTAACTAAGGAACCAACTGCTGCATCAATGGAGCTCAGTGAACCCCAGGCCTAATTTACCGGTAAGAACCTTTGAGTCTGTACTTGTAAGGGCATAAGCCTTCAGTTCGCCGCTCGGTGAACATCTACCATAGCTGGAGGTAGGAAATAAGACAGGCCGTGTCATCAGGCTAACTGCAATGCAGGGGTAATTCCGGACAAAAGGTAGGAAAGCGAGGATGGGGCTGGTGTGATTAAAGGATTCGTTGCGACGGAGAGCGGTATGTCCCTGAGAGTCAGAAGCGGAGGGGTGCAGGGTGCTTATAATGAGCATGATGGAGGGGCTGGCAGGCGGCTGGCAAACTGGGAATCTGCTCAAAGTATGGAAACACCTGCTCTACGTAATGACAGCAGGGAAGCGGGGCCAGCATTAGCATTTTCTGCGCCGTCTTGGCCCTGAAGGCTCCTCCCCTTCTCTGTACTGCAGATGGAGGAGTTTGTCATTGGGGGGGATGGTGGAGGTAGAGGGCAGGGAGCCTCGCTGCCTGGTGTCAGCCACGCCTGGATGGAATCGGTCACTCGTGATGCAAATTGTGAAATGTCTTGGACCGCACTGATAACGAGATTTCGGATTTATTGAAAAAGCTCCCGTTCCGCCGTAATAAAACACTCATTCCGAATGCATCAAGCCATTTCAAGGAGCAGCAGTAGACTGGGAACGTGCCAGTGAGTCGGCCAGTAAAAGTGTCCTGTTAGGGTGTGTTAGGTCGGCCTGTCTGCCAGTGCCCACTTTGGGCCAAGGAAGGGGGTTGAATTATTCATCTGGTTGGGGGCATCTCAGTGCCGCCAGAGGGTCTGCTGTACACGGGCCCCCATTTCCGCCCCTCCCCCGAGGAGGTGCATTACTGCTGCCCCTCTCAGCAAGTCTATTACTGCTCATGGCCCGTCTGCTGGTCTGCTTAATCGAAATCCACGTCACCGGGTTATAGGAGTACCTTGGTGAAATGAGGAGGGAGACCGACTCAGTTTGTATCCTGGGTGTCTCAGCCCAAGCCGCCGCCACGCCTCTCGGCGCTTGTCGCTTCATCCATATCGGAGACCCCAGTCCTGAGGGAGGCAGCCCCATCCGAGGGAAGTGGGGTAGGTCGCTGAGCCTCGTTGTTTTGTAGGAATCCTGGTGGCTCCTTGGCACTGATATGCCTTCATCCATCTTCCAGAGCCGCGTATCCAGCACGCGTTATCCCCGGAAGCCCATCCCATGAGTGCCGGAACGCCACGGGTGGAATGGATGGCCAGTCCGCGGTGGGGGCGTGGCGGGGGCATTGTGGGAGCGTGGCGAAGACGGTTTGCTTGGTTTGCTTTCAGCCGTATTGACGTAGTCACACCAATAAGGCCTTTGGTATATGCACAAGGGAAATAATTACTTGGGTATTTACAGAATGTTTTTATCAGGCACAATATTAAGAGAGTGTACAAGTAAAAATTCAGCATGAAGTCCAGACAACCTCCTACTGGCAGCAGCTAATTTTAGGTGGTAAAGATGTAAAGTAATAAGCCTGATGTTTTTTCTGGCCTTTATAATGTACTGAATGTCACAAACTCTCACAGTACTTATTAACATCTTATTCTGCCAGTCCTTTCAAATTCAGCTCTCAGCCATCTTTATGGTCTTCTGAAGTACTGCACAGATGATTTTGAAGTGTTTTTTATTCATCCTTGGGGTCTCTCAGATACCCCGCCCAAGAATGGCGTATATTTAGGGGAAGTGTGCTTGTGATTCAAAGGTCACTGGTTTGAATCCCTGACTAGCAAGGTACTGCCCCCCCCCCCACCTCCTGAATAATAGCTGCCCATTGCTATGTCACATATGGGAGAAATGCAGAGGACACATTTCATTGTGGTGTGTCAACAATGAATGAATGGAAGTTACATTTATATAGTACTTTTCAAACACATACAGCGCTTTGCAGAACCAATGGGGAGCCACTTTAACCACCACCACAGTGTAGCCCCCACCTGGGTGAGTGATGGCAGCCATTCTGCACCAGTACACTCACCACACAGTAACTAAGGTGGTGAAGGGGCAGGAGAGAATTCACCATTTATATAATGGGGATGATTAGGAGGCTAGATTTAATAGGGCCTCAGTGGGCAGATTTAGCCAGGACATTGGGGTACCACCCCCTACTCTTTCGAAAGATGCCCAGGGATCTTTTATGACTTCAGAGAGTCAGAACCTCAGTTTTAGGTCTAATCTGAAGGACAGCACCATTTTTACAGCACAGTGCCCCTGTCACTGCACTGGGGCATTGGGATCCACATTGATCACAGGATGGGCTAACCTGTTAGCCTTCAGAAGTACTCAGTTTTATGAACCCTATATTATATTTATTAAAATAACCGGCGGCTCCTGAATGCACATATATATCATCGGAATGGATGTATATATACTCCGGTGCATGTTAAACAGCCCGCCCCCCTTAACAGCCGCCATGTGACCACCAACCAATGAAAACGCCTGTCCAATCCCGAGCATACCCACTGCTGATGAGTATCACGATAAAGCAAGCAAGCTGACCCTTGTAGCCATGTGACCACACTGGGAGTAGCCATGTGAAACAATTGGTCCTTCCTGGTAATTACCATTCACCCGTGGCCATTTTTGCCTCAAAGCAAGGTTCTCCATCCTGCTCCGTGTGGGATATAGTGAGCGCCTAATTGGCTGTTGCCTAGCTGCGCAAAGCTTAATAGCCTTGAAATTCATGTTATAATGGAAAGGAGAAGGGAGAAGGTGTCTCAGCCAGGTGCCCCCGGTGGCACCCAGATTCAGGCTTTTAATTGTTGCCAGGGGTCACCGGTGACAAAATCTGCACGTTTCCCTGGTGTGCTGTGGCGGGAGATTACGGACACATGATCGGTGTGAAGCCGACCCGCAGGAGTCTGCTTCTTGACATTTGGTAACCTCATCGAAAGTGGAGAGGAGAACGATCCGGGCGGGATCAGGAAGTCATTACGGCACACTGCTGCATAGAGATGCATGTGTGTGGACCTGGCGTGGCAGATGTGCTCTTATTGGGGGGGGGGGGCGGAGAGCTGTAAAATAGCATGTCTCAGGAGTCACAGACAATCAGCTTCTTTTAAAGCTGCCCACATCTGGTGCAGCGATGTTTTGGTACTAGCTTATTGGGGGGGGGGGGGGGGGTAGACATTTTCCAGTGCTCCTTCTTCTGGGGGCAGCAGGAACATTTTTGGTTAAGAAAAATAACATCTGACACATGATTGGTTGGGCCCATCTCCTGTACAATTTGATTGGCTAACTGCACAAACCAGTCATTTTTCTTTCTGCCCTCAGAACATCTTTCTGTAAGTAAAACTCCCATGAGCTTTGTAGGTGGACTACATGATTTACATTCACTAGCAAAAGCATGAAAGAATAAAGAAGAAGGTAACAGACATTAAACCAACAGTGTGATGAGAACCACAAAATAAACAGGTAAGGATAAACAGGTAAAGTTCTGAATTCCTGAGGTAAAAAAACCTATCTGAGACATTTGGGGTACAATGGCACCTTGTTACCTTACAACCTGGAGTAGACCTTGGTCTTAACTGTGTCCTTAACTGAGTCACGACGGCACAGCTGAGGCAGAGGTGTCATAGAGAAAGAAGCGGAGGTACCTTCAGAACCCCCTGTAACGCATTAGGTCCAATGTCAACACTCACCCGGTGTTAATGGGAACAGATGCCTCCACAACCTTCTCATCTGTCGTTCCATTTTATTCCAAACATTAAAAAAGCACTCTAACCTGTTGGGGGGGGGGTGTAAATTCCCTTTTCCTGGCTGGGGTGTGAAATGGCATTCAACTTTAACGCAAACGGTTTGCAGTAATAACGTTTTTATAGCACGCTCAATGAGAGGCGAGGTTACCGCGTCAGCCTCCTTCTCCTTCACTGCAGTCCAGCGCTCTGCGTTTCCTATACCAAGAGACGTTTATCTGCTGGCTTTAAGAGAGTAATAAGCGAGATTATATCCCCCGAAACGGGAAACAGTACAAGGGTTTAAATAGCGCAGAATAGCGTAAAATTGCCTACCTGTGTATATATTTGTAAACACATTTGCTACAAATATGTGTCACTCTTCCACCCTGCGTTTTTCTGTTTTACTGAAAAAAGCCTTATTTATGTCTTATTTATGATCTTGAAACATCGTGGTTGCCGGACTGACATTAAGGACGCCGCAGCTATGATTGTGGCACTGCCTTGCCGGAGTCCGATTTAACGGAGGCCACGCTGTGTCACACGCATTCAGGGACCTTCTTGCATATGTCTTGGTGACATGTCCCAGTGACGGTGCCGGGTTATAGTGACAGGTGGCCTTTTTTTGTCGACCGCAGCTGGGAAGAGCAGCATTTGATCGCCCGCTATTAAACAGCCAGGGGCACTATTCTATTCGCTAAATCACTGTCTTGATCCCCAGACCATCTCCATCCCTCATCCCTCATTCTTCGGTGCCGCTCCTATCTTCCTGTCCTCTTTTTTTCCCTTCCCCCCACCCCCCTCGCTCAGCCAGCCGCCCACTTCACTCAATGTCCTTCCGTCTGTCACTGGGACAGAGGCAAATTCCTCCATGAGATTAAAACAACGGGTACCTAATCCAAGGCAGACGTCAGTTCTGGGATAGAGAGGCGCTGAAAATGCGGGCTGCAGTGGCTGGGGGGGGTTGGGGGCGTAGTGCGATTAACGGTCGAGTAAAGAGTGCAGATTGACGCCAGATCCTGACGCATGAGCTGTTCATCCACATAAATAAGTAAATATATATAAATTATCTGAATCCTGCCTTCTCAGTTTGAACCCTATCTCTTATTCTGCCTTAGGAAATCCAGCCTGTGGAAGAGCATTTATCAGTCATTGACCATCCAGCTTTGTTCCACAGTCCAAAGGCTCTGTATTCTCTATAATATGTATGTATGTGTGTCCTGCAGTCAGAGGTAGAAATTGCAGGTCCAGAAAGTCCAAGATTTTACTTCAGACCAAGATTTTACTTAAATCAGCCTGCTGAGTACTCTGTGAGCATGACTCTGTACTCTTAGCTGGTCGGTGGAAACAAAATCTTGGTCTGGATTTTTAATTCCCTGCTTTGTGCTCTCTGCTTCCTAGGATTGGCTCCAGGCTCCAAGCACATATCAGTCAGTATGAACCACAATCATGTAGCCACCAGGCACCCTGTGTATTGCAGAGGCTCAGCTTGAATGACGCAGCATATATCAACCACCCCCCCACCCCCCCCCCCCCCCCCCCCCCCCCGCACCCCCCACCACCCCACCCCCCCCCCCCCCCCCACCACCCGCCAACACAGCAGCACACATTAAAAAGCAGGGGCAGCAAGGGGCGGGAACACAAGCCCAGAAAGACAGCCCCCCAACACCTGCTACGTCCCCTTACAGCCCTGGAACATCATCATCTGAGCTATGTTAATGCTGATTTATTTTTAACACTTCAGGTCACGAAAACAACCTACCGGTTTAATTAACAGCACCATTAGGCAGATGTTTTAATTCTCCAGAAACAGGTCATTAGAGGTAAAACCATACAGTCTGGATCTCTCCGGGGCCGGGGCTGGGTGCCACTGTTAAAGGAGATACATGTATATGGGCCATGTTTTTATAAATATTCTTCATATATATATATATATATATATATATATATATATATATATATATATACGCACACACACACACACAGATGAAATAGCCTACATAAACTTCCCTGTTTAGTCAGGAACTGTTCTGCACATGTGACATATGCAGGCTAAATCTGTAAGCAATGAGTTAACAGTTACAACCGTAGCTTACTCCTCCTATCTCATTCCGTTCGGTCGACATAAAGAAAACCACAAACGCTGCTCAGATTACATTGGATTGTCCTTAGTTGCTGCACATCCTGAAAGGCGAAAGCAGACATGGCTTCGGTGGATCTTTCACGCCGAGTTTCCAGTGCTGAGGACAATAATTCTCACTTTTCTGAAATAATAGAACTAAATGTTGGGGGACAGGTCTACGTCACCAGACATGCAACTTTAATATCTGTGCCAGACTCTGTCCTCTGGAACATGTTTAGCCAACAAAAGCCCAAAGAACTGCCACGGGACAGCAAAGGGCGTTACTTTATAGACAGAGATGGTTTTTTGTTCCGATACATTTTGGACTACCTGAGGGATCTGAACCTTGTCTTGCCTGATTTATTTCCAGAGAAATGCAGGCTGCAAAGGGAAGCCGAATTCTTCCAACTGCACGAACTCTCCAAGTGTCTGAGTACAAAAATGAGTAAAGACAGCTCGGTGAGTGAGGACATCTGTCAGGGCGATGCGGACGAAGGTGCGCTCCTCGGCACGGTCAGGGAGTCCGCTGCCAGCCAGAGGAAATCCGGCTACATTACCGTCGGATACAGGGGCACCTACACCATCGGGAGGGATATCCAAACCGACGCCAAATTTAGAAGGGTGGCCAGGATCACCGTGTGCGGGAAAACGTCCCTGGCAAAAGAAGTGTTCGGGGACACTCTGAACGACAGCAGGGACCCGGACAGGCCCCCGGAGCGCTACACGTCCCGTTACTACCTGAAGTTTAATTTCCTGGAGCAGGCTTTTGATAAACTGAGCGAAGCCGGATTTCACATGGTGGCCTGCAGCTCCACGGGCACGTGTGCGTATGTCAGCAGCGACCCGACCGAGGACAAGATCTGGGCGAGTTACACGGAGTACGTGTTCAGCCGGGGGTGAAGCTCCGCGACGCGGCCGGTGCGAGCAGGACGGGGCGGGCGGCACCCAGCGAACAGCTACACCCATGTGAAAAGCCGGCATGCCACAAGATTCAGTAACGCTCTTTCTCATTTATCAGATAATTTCATTCATCAGATGTTGAGTGTCACCAACAATGACACTGAAAATATGAACACATACCACGCAACGTTTTTAATTTGCTATTGTAATTGAGCTTTGTTGATTTATAACCGTCACGGGAGGACACTTTTGGTCCGTTCAGACTTGTCTTGTTTTGTAATTTAATCACAATTAAGTTTTAAATGTACGGCTAAATTACAGTTACTTGCACCACAAACTGTAAAAGTGGAATCAATTGTATTTGGATAGCGTCACTGTTCTTTGCGTGTTGAACGAACTTAAAAGGTTAAACTGACCTAAGTTTTTCTTTGGACTTTCCTCATAATAATAAGCATATAAAATGCCTTTGACTAGTTAACTTTGCAGTTTTATGTTGGCAGTTTATGGCGTTATCCGCTGATGCCAAAGGCTCGCATTATGAAGCCAGTGCCATATATTTTCATAAATAAGTACACATATGTCAATATATAACTGAACGAAACGTCATGCTGCTTTCATTGATAATGTTCTTTTTGACGCATACATTTGAGTATATGGACTATTCTGTATGAATAAATGCAATTGTGTGTGTTTATTTGGAGTTGTATTCCAATTTTAGCAAAAAAATAAAGCAAATATCTTTCGCACATTTTTTGTGTTACGTTCGTGCATTACGGACTTGTGTGATCACGTTCAAGTTTTCAGGCTTCAGGCGTATAGGAGGTTTTACATTACAGTCAAACGTCGACAATCAGCAGAACATCAGTTTTCTGACTGCTGTTGATATGACCTAATATTTCCTCCTGCTGTGATCAAGGCAATTTTGCAATTACCAGCATTGCTGCTGTTGTGCAGCATTTCCGGCGGGTGTCCGGCTATGAGGAACCAACGGGGTAAACAGAATAGAATTTTTGGGTAGGAGATTGTCAGTTAAGTATTAAGTACTGTAAACATATTCAGTGCATCTTAGAAGAAGTATACAAGATAAAACAGCAACAGATTTCCAATCAGCCTGCACAGACAGAGAACATTTATTATGAATAAACACTAGGCGCAGCAACGCCGGTATTTAATGCACTTCCAGGGAACAATTTATGAAGGATTCTTAACATCGACCCCAGTAAGAAATCACTGGCTCTTGGAACACAAGGTAGTACCTTTGTGTAAGAAGTTGTTGGTATCACTTCCTTGTTCCAGCAATGTACTTGCCCCATACTGGGAATCATGCAAGTTTATTTTTAGTGGTTTTTATTTTTGAATACAATTTTACGGATGACAGACATTTGCATAATTTTCCTTATAATTTAAACACTATGGGGCAGGATAATTAATGGTTTGTTTTATTATAAAGTACCTGCTGCTATGTTTTTTCTTCTACTTTTTTGATTTCTCTGCTTTCAGTCGGACACGGCAATAAAGAAGGAGGAAGTTCTTAGTTCAGTTACCATTCTGTTAAAATGTGTGGTTGGTGGAAGTGAAAGCGCGGCCTATACATAGCGTGAATCTGCGAAGCGGTGACACTGCAAAACAATCTTGCTCCTTTTAACGCAACTTCGTATTCTCCTCATTAAATAGACGTCATGGTTTGTTTACCACCATGCTGTAACAAGTAAACTAATTGCGGGATTCTGGGTTTTTCGATGCATATTTAGCTCCGAGTAATCGTAGATAAGCCTTTCAGACTCTTTCATCATTAAAATGACACCAGTTTCAATTACTTAACAAATCCTGAGTATTTTAATTGCACCCAGAGTGAAAAGTAAATCTCCATGTATTTATGCACTGCTTTTTGTAACAAAATAAATAAAGTTTATATGTTACTCTAAACAAACCAATTACTCTGACTGCGTCAGATTCCCAGGCTTGTGTTTCCTCCCAAGGACCAAGGATCTTTGCTCGACGTCGTACGAAATGACACTGAAATGACACGTCTTACGACGTGGAACTCGTAAAGGTAATCTGGGCATCAGATTGCCAACCGCAAAGATTACACGCGGGAATTTGCAAAGCAGCTAATGAAATCCACACATATACAGAGGCAAAGGCAGGAGTGAAACCTAGAGCCATATGAAAGAGCGGCCCATGTTCTTTTGTGTGTATGTTCTCATGAAAGAGAGATAATAGGATTAATCTGAAGAAAATGCAAAGGGGCTGTTATGTTCATCAAAAAATACATATATATGTTCATGTCTCAGTCTGAAGATTAAAAACTTAAAAATGATTGAGCATGAACAAATGCTGCTATGGATGTTCAGGTGTTTATCAGAAGCTGCCACAAGTGCTTGAGTTTTTCGACAGGAACATAGAATCGGCTTTGTGGTCTTATAAATAAACCACTTCCTAGATTTGGGTACAAGTGCAGTTTTTAAGCGTCTCCTATTACAGAGACACAGAATCTACATCATTTGAGTATTTTCTCCATGTTCAGAGTCTGTAAAGAACTTTGCTTAATGTTAAATGCACTGTTACAAATGAACTTGTCCTTCATTTTGGACCTTGTTGAGACCTTAACATTTCTCTTATGCTCACTGATTATATAGTATTTTATAGGGCCTGCAGCAGCGTGTGGCTCAGTGGGCTAACCCTGTGTGCCTGTTCACAGTTCGAACCCGGCCTCAGCACGTCTGCGGGTCCTTGAGCAGGGCCCTTAACGCCCAGCTCCTTGAGCGCCGCGATAGGTAGCTGCCGTTTGTGGGAGGTGTATTAGAATTTCTCCACGGGAATCAATAATGTATCGATTATTATTTTTATAAAAAATTGCTGTTGGTTTTCCAGTAGTGTTCATGGTACATGAGAATAGGTCTCTCAGCCTGATAAGTACTTTGCTGTCAAAGGCACCAGTGTGAATAAACTGTCTTACTCTTTTTCAGTTATAGAAAAACAATTTAAGTTCTGCATATGATTTCTTCCTGGGAATACAAAAGACAGAACATGTGTTACTGTCCCAAATATAAAGGTAAACAAGTTTTGTGTTTTGTAATGTTCTTTCAGTCATATCACTTTCAGGCTTTTCATTATATCTATAATGCGATTAATGTATTTCACACTTACAGAGTGTGCAATGGCCTGTCGGAAATCTGCTGTGCACCACAAGGGGGTGATGAGCTCCACACAGGCTGGCGGTAACCTTGGTTTCTTCAGTTTCTGCCTCAAGTGGTACCAGTGGGACGTGGCTGGAGGGGTGTGACAGTTTACCTTTGCAGGGCTGAAGAATGGAGAAGGTGAAGGGCAAGCTAGCTGGTGAAGTGTGTGCTTGGTGCAGGTACATACTACAGGATAACTGCTCTGAAGGGGCTGGACAATCCTACCTAGAAGCAAGTATAGCTCTCCGCAGGCTGGAGTAGTGGGAGTATCGAAAGGTTAGTGGGCGTGTCAAAAGATTACTGGGTGTGTTGAACGGTTAGTGGGCGTGTCAAAAGGTTAGCGGGTGTGTTAAATGGTTAGTGGGCGTGTCAAAAGGTTAGCGGGTGTGTTGAACGGTTAGTAGGCGTGTCAAAAGGTTAGCGAGTGTGTTGAATGGTTAGTGGGCCTGTCGAAAGGCATGTGGGCGTATTGAAAGGTGGACCGGAATATAGCATGGTGAAGAGGGTAGAGCCACACTAATAACTTCCATTGCGCTTTGTGGAAGTATGACAGTAAGGGTAAGCAAGCATAGGAAATCTTACACTATAGGAACAAATATGAAACAAGCATTTAATTATTACACACTTTATGAGTTCTGAATCTGAGACTGTGTAATCTCTTTAATAACAGTCATGATACAATGGTGAACTGACCACAGAATCAAGCTTCTGCCATGGCCATCTCTGTCTCCTGACATAGATCCCACTGAAAACCTGTGGACTGAGCTGAAAAAGAGAGTATACAGTAGAGGGCTGAGGACCCTGGGTGATCTGGAGAGATTGTATAAGAGCAATAGTCTCAGATGCCCTGCTCTGGATCCTCCAACCTTATAAAAAGTTACAAGAGAAGACTCTGTGCTGTTATAGCGGCAAAGGACGGTTGTACAAAGTATTGAATGCAGGTGTGCCAATAATTGAGGCACGTGTTTTTGTTAAGAATATTTTTTCTTGATGAGCCATTCGTTTTCCTTTGAATAAGTCACTGTGCTATAAGGGCACTGTGATTATTTCATTGCTCAGATAGAAAAGCTTCTTATTAGTGATTTAGATTAGCGTAGTGAAATTCAAATTAAATTTTATTGGAATCAAATATTTTAATATGACAATTTTTCTTGAACATTTTTGTTTTGATAATAGATCATTAACTAGCTATACTGCCAAGGAAACAGCCTCTGTATTTCAATGAAAATCTAAAATAAATTATTGTTATTCTGAGCTCTGGGTTTTTGTACTTTTATATTTTTAGCCACAAGATCAGCAACCCTATCATCAGCAGCAGGGCCTAAGTTATTGGTAAACTCTTGTCTTGTCATGCAGTATGTTTAAGCAACATAACGGTCGTCACTGTTTCAGGAAACACAAAAAATGCAGATTTTCTTCATTAGTCATGGAGTTATTTAGCTGCAGCAGTACTCACTGAGTGACCACGCTGTAAAGATAACTGCATTTCAGTGAGTTTGCAGACTATTCATTATGCATGGGGCTTTGTTGATAGTAGCAGAAATCCTGACTGGAAAACTCATAGTTTTAGGCATTTTGAAATAAAACTAGTAATTTAGTCTAAGGCAGTTGTATATGATTTATGTTTGACTTAGACTTGAAGTTTTATGTACAAAACCACTGAAAAAAATTAGTGTGATTCAGCTACAAATCTGCAAAATTTAAAGCAAAAAAAAAAAACAGACATTGGTACTTGCTTAGTTGCAAGTACTTGCTCAAGCTACTATAGATTAGAAGGTAAAACAAATGCATTTTTTTATGGTTTAAAACTATCAGGCAATAACTACTAAGGATGCCCCTATGTGCTGGATTGATCATATTATGAGCTGCCTTTTTATACCCAGTGTATATCTAAACCAGTGTTTCCCAATCCGGTCCTTGGGGATTCACAGACAGTTCACGTTTTTCCTTCCAGGTCGGGAGCAAAAACGTGGACTGACTGGCGGAGAGCATGGTGGGAACAAAAACAGGGACCGGATGTGGGTCCCTGAATACCAGATTGGGAGACAATGGTCTAAATTGTATCACATGAATGACTTAACTATGCAATGAAAAAAAAAACTATGCAATGAATTATCATTTTGAATCTGCAGTGTGAGAGAGGCAGATTCCTAAAGTGCATGTTGCTTTTTGGTTCAGATACTTGCTATATTTTTATTTTGTGTCTTTGCTGTGGAATCGGGGATCCCGTGCATTTGATGAAATGATCCTTTATTTGCCATTTGCCCAAGTGCTGGTATATTGCAGCTTCTTCACCTACCCTGTCTTGCTCTTCATGTAAGTTACTTTACACCAATGTTACACCATGGGTGGTGGTGGCTTAATAGTTATGGAAATGCCCTTGTAATTGCAAAATCGCTGGTTCGAATCCTCTACCAACAAGGCACCACTGAGGTCCCCTGAGCAAGATGGTGCCTCCTGCTATGTCACATATGGGTTAAATGCAAAGGAAACAATTTGTTGTGGTGTGTCAACAACGGGCACTGATTATGAAATTCTTAAAATAATGTGTAGTGTTGAATATTCTATTGTCAGTTCAGCCAGACTCTCTATACTGCATATGTAGAATCTTTGTCACGTTATCTCTGTGTTTCAATCGACTGCTGCATCTTCGAATATTTCCGCTCTCCAGAGGTGATGCGCCATTTTTTCACCATGTTCCATCAAGTGGGTAAACATACTGATTCCACAAAACCTGACCCTCCTCCAGCTTTCATTCAAGGCACTATTATACACAAGTCAATGAGATGGTTTTCTGTTTTTCAGTGCATAATACATTTGCATTTTAGGTTGTCCTAATTTGCCCCATAAACAAGTCCATCGGCTGCACAGTTGCTCTGGAAACCACCTGCTGGGGCTCCGTATCCCTCCTCACTGTGCTATCGGTACATCAAAGGCAAAGGAAATGAAAGTACTATATTCATATTGTAACATTTTCCATTTGCTGCTAGACAAACAACAGAAATGACCCCTTAACAAAATCTGTAATCATTCCGTAATCATTCATAACTGTATGTGTTACTGCAGAAGGACAAAAGATACAAAAGCATGACATAGCTTTAACACAGCCCTAGAATATGCCACGTCAGAAACAAAACCCAGGCATGTGTGATGTTATCATAAACATTCTTTGCCACCATGTCACTGATTTTAGATAGCTGGGGGTAACTGTTGTTTCTGTTCAGTGTTGGATGATCAGCCAAACAAGGTAGAAGCCGGTGACATTAATTGTGTTGTTGCACTCCGCAAAATGCATAAACTTAATTAAATAAAAGCTTAAGGTCCCTAATTGTGCGAGGGGTGGAATGCTGTTGCTTTCTCAGTTGTGTGTCTCTTTGTATAAGAGTGTTAAAATAAATGTATGTGATATAACTTATTCTACATTCAGTGTTTGACAGTTTTGCACATTTCAATCTATTATTATTTATATCCTGTTGTCTTATTCCCTTTGCTAGTGTCCCTTGAAATAGTAAATAAAATGTTTTGCTTGCGTGGCAATAAATTCATTTGCATACTCTTCTGTTATTTGTTCAATGCGCCGGGTATTTATTTTATTTTGATATTTTGCTAATTATCATAGTAGCAATTGATCCCCCTGATGGGTGAAAAGACAAAATGCTGTCAACTGACAAAATGCAGCCAAGAACAACCTAAAGCACAAGGTAGAAACAGACACGGAGATGTTCAAAGTGGGTCTTTCACTCCGGATGTGAAACTGACTCTGGCTGAAAAGGTCAATAGAACCAGGTGACACCGTACTTTGGGGAACGGGGCCCTTTCATTGGCTAGAGGCTGCTGCTTAGGGACAAGACCGAAAGCTCACAGAAGGGAATTATATTTTCGAAGAGGGTGGAAATAAACGTACATAAGGGACAAGAAAATAAACATATATAAAAGTAACACAGGAAAGCGGTGCTTATGATCAGACCAGTACAGGAACACAAAAATGAAACACAAAAATAGAAGCTGTTTCAGCTGGTGAGAAACCAAAGGAAAAGCATAACATAGACATATATAGACAGAACATAAAAATCATGTCGAAATAATCATCTGTTAGCCTAGTCGAGTGACTTGGGCCTATTCCATGCTGCATACGACACAAGGCAGGCATGCAGTGAACCTAAGTTCATTTATTTAATTCAAAATAAAGCAATAAATAATTTTCTTTATTTCATTTATTGCACTGTGCAAAATTGGCAGCTTCTGCAGATTCTTCACACACACACACACACACACACAAACTGGCACGATTTACACTGTCAACCTTTGAGGCAGAAAGCAATAATGGGACCTGCTGAATCCCCCTTTTAAATGCAACAGCATGTAACTAAAACCCATAGAGGAGCTGCCATGAATTTCAAAAAGGGGGCCACTCTTCTTTAATGCTACTTGTCCTCCAGTGAAACAAGAATTTAGCAACTTGAATAAGTGCTGAAACATTTAGCAGCGGAGTAAGAAAATTCATAGCTCCTATAAAAAGATTAGGCACTAAACACTAACATGTAATGATTATTTATACAGTAATGTCACTTTGGCAGTTGCCTCTGACTGAACCTGGATGTTTTACTACATAGAATCATTCGCTGTAAACATTCTCTTACTGCTAGACAAAGGTAGATTAATTTACGTGGGGACTCAGGGGCGACTGACTTTATTGGAGCCGAAAGAGAAGGGAGACAGAATTAATAACAATGTCATAAAATTTGCCTTAGGCTGTAACCTAGGCTATACCATTCATTAATTCACCCCTGTTATTAAAATTAGGGGGGAAAAGCTGCTTATTCACTCACAATAATGGCAGTGCGATGTAACAGGAAATGAAATCAGTGGCTACAGGACAGAAGAGAGAATACCCACGTATCAGAAGAGAAATCATTTGAGGTTGGGTTTCAGGTATCTCCTGTCTTACTGTGGTCACTGACTATAAGTATGCAGATACATGGAGGCGGGATTTGCTGTTAAAGATTAAGATTAATATCTGGGTGGATTTGGGAGATGTTGAGATTCTGAGGCGTACTGTCTTCGAGGTTTGCTTCAGCCACAGGTTTGTTACCTGACTGTTTTTTTTTAGGTTTTCTGCACAACATAACTATACTGTGTTTTTTTTAAGTGAGGATTTTGACACAATATTGCAAGTCTTGTTTCAGGATTGACAGATTGAGACCCATTTTATATTTGATTTATTTATAGGGTCTCTTGGGTCCTTCAGCTTAAAAGTGTCTACAAGGCTTCTGAGAGTAACAAAAATGTAACAGTGGTAGCTATACAGATATAGGGTCTCTGTAAACCTGAAAGCGGAAGAATTGGGACCTTAGCGAGTGTATTGCTTAGTGTAAGAGGTGCATCAGAATGGGCGTATATTAAATAATGACTGAATCTTCTAAGGGAGAGGGAACACAGGATGGTGTTATTTTATCGTGTTTTCGTGATACACGAGATAGCACAGACCCAAATGTGAACCAATCAGCAGCGGAGAACGTCATTTGTCGGTAGAGCGCATTGCAGACACTCTGTTTAGTAACGTGAGACATTCTGCGCTACTCCCTTCGTTTGTGGATGTCAATTAATTCTCACCCTTGTTTTTTTAATAGTATCATCAGCATGTCTTGATGTATATTTTCTTTGTCACTGACAAGCACTAGTATTTGTAAATCTATTTATGCAAGAGATTTCATACTTGATTTTAATTAAATGAATGTGTAAATTGAGAATAGCTCAAGGTTTTATTTGAACGTTGCAAAACATGCAGTTTAAAGCCACTTGTTTGCTGTAACACAAAAATCAGATTAAGATGGAGCACAAACTCATATCCCTAAAAATGTCAAGTCCTGCATGCTGCGTCCTCCTTAAACCTGAGAAATATTTGGTAACCGCTGCAGTCTGGTTTTACCTTGAAACAACAATCCAAATGTAGCTTCTAAACAATGGATTTAAAAATTCAAATCAGGAGCACTGTCTTGCTCATAAAATATAGCTGAACCACAGAACATTCCTGTTAAGGAAAATTTTTGTGTGTAGGGGTAGTAGTTCTACATCGTTACATATTTTATAAAATGTTTTTGGAAGGGCAGATGTGTTCTTTAAGCCCCAGTGTGCTGCACAATTTACTTAGTAAAGTAAATAAAAGTGAACTACAATCATATTACTTTATATTGAGAATTGTGCAGAGTTTTCCCATATTTTGGGTAATTTCAAAGCTGTCGTTATAGTATATTGTTATGGGCTATCCTGCCCCCTGCTGTGCAGTTACGTACCTACAGCCACGCGTTGAGCAACTGCTACCGTTTGTGTACCATGGAACACAAATTTGACTCCATGACAATGTTTATATATTATGGTACATCTGTGAAATTACACATCTCTCAGGAGTAAAACTAAGAAAATGTCATGTGTCCAGTTATTTTCTCTTACACAGACCGTAAAATTCTTATAAATACCACTTCAAAACATTACATAGCAGATATTGCACAGATATTTTCAGTCTTGGCCTAAGCATTTTGGCCACAAGGTTCCAGAAGGCACCAGGTGTAATGCGTTTGTTTAAGAATGTTATGTTTGTTTTGTGGGCCATGAACTGACAGCACTGAGCTAAATTTTTATGTCTGTGTACAGTGTAACTATCAATTTGAGCATTTCCATATGCACATTGGTTGTGCACTTGTCCTGTGTAAAGACTACTGATAAACTGGTCCATAACTGCTGCTTAAACATTTTTTCATTTGTTATACTTTGTCCATAGTTATGCAGCGGTCATCATCAGATGTTGCATAAGCTAATCAGAAATATGGCTGCCAAAACGTGTTTCAAAAGCCAAGTGACCCTCAGCTGTCTTACTTGGGCGGTTGTGTTTCACACAGGAGTTAGTAAACGTCGTCGAATCGATACGTTCTGGTAACTGCAGGCCACATACCAGGTTTGGATCTTGGACACGAAGGAAGAATGCACATTCAGAAATGGCAATTTTATTTACAAATGTTTAGTTCATGTTTAATTATATTATAATTACATTACTCAATAACGCAGAGAGAAAAAAAAAACATTCAGAAAGTAACTAACATGAATGCCAGTTTTAAATGCACCATTTTATTTATTGTTTTCTTTCACCAACCCGAAGAAGAAGGGACCTTTTATTTTTATTTATATAGCAAAAATAGATAACAAAAATAAGACACCCTGGGCAGATAAAAATAGAAAACTACATGTTTTAACACCTCAATAACCAGCATTGCTACTCTGCAATATGGTGTTCTGACTGCTTTCACATAACTTATTATTCATACATTGTTTCAGAGAAAATCTAGAAACAATCCCGGTATCCTCAGACCATAAGTGTATCATCCTTTGATATAAAGACATCACCCTTTTAATCCAAAGTAAAAGAAGCTCTGTAACTTTCATAAATCATGTAAGCATCATAGCTTGAAGAATGATAAACGATATATTAATTTACTTAATGTTCACTACACCTGTGCTTATAGTCATATAAATGTCTTTCTGTAGTTTCTGTCTAAGTAAAAGAAAGAAAATACAGTGTTGCAGAACAATACAGCTTTTGTTTGATGCTGGTGATTTTTATTTTATGTCTATAAAAATTATTAAAGTCATATTATGCATGTAGTCCAGATAAAATATATGAAGACATATTTATTCAAAGGTAGGACTGAAAAAGACGCAGACCTCCCACTTGAAGTTTCACTGCTCTTAAATCTAACACAAGCTACCAGTCGGAATATAATTATTTATAGTCACACCACCTTATCTTGTATGCAGTGATCTGAGGTTTAAATAAATTACTTGCTATCAATAATAAACTAGAGCTGGTTATATCTGCAGTGTAATTCTACAGCTCTGATCCCCAAAACACCAAAATTCTCACAGAAGACGCATTTCAGAATTCTGTTGGATTAAAGTATTCAGTTAAAGCCTCACACCTGTCTGCTGAGTATGTGTACAGTACATTGACAATATAAATGAGTTGAAATAATGATATAATGTAGCAAATGGGTGATTGTGTTGTGCACAGAATTGCCCATGGCACCCTTTCCACTCGATGGATGTATGTGTCAGTGTGTACGTGTGTGTGTGTGTGCGTGTGTGTGCGTTAGGAAGGCTAGTTCTCATTCTTTATTTGATTATAGCAGGAATTACAATAGAGAAGTTTGCTTCTTATTCTGACTTCAGTTCCGATCTCCGATCCACCGAGGTCAGTTCTGCATTGAATGCACTGCAAGAGGAAGGAAGGAGATACTAAGTGGGCGGGCAGTGCGCTCTCATACACGTGGATCTTATAACACTGTGAGAGCCAAGCTACCGTATCAGCCGTGAGGAACAAAAATACTGTCAGAGCTTGGAAAACAGTCACATCAAGAGCTACATCACATTGCAGACCGGAAGGAAGCTTGGTCTTGATGTTTTATGCACAAAGGTGGCCAATCTTATCCAGAAAGGGCCGGTGTGTGTGCGGGTTTTTGCGGCAACTCCCTAATTAGATTACTAATTAGAGAACTGATTGGCTGAAGAGTCCTCACACCTGGGTTTGAACAGCTGACCTACAGGTTACCCCAAAAACCTGCACACACACCGGCCCTTTGAGGGTAAGACTGCCCACCGCTGGTCTACTGGATGGGAAGGATAATGACTCTGACGCCGTTTCCCGTATGGAAACGGTACAAACCGTCCTCAGGTTATGACTGACATTGGTTCACTAGGTCGGTCTTTTAGTCGTTAAATTTGTAGGTATGTTGGCAAAACACAATACAAATTATTATTATTACTATTAATAATACTACTACTAATAATATTACAGTAATAATAGTAACTACATACGGTATTATACCGTACCTTGAGCTCACAAACTGTTGAAGCCGTGTAATGTATTCATGAGCGTCACAAAGAAGTGTGTACGTTCATTATTACGGAACTCGGTTTAAGTGAAAATTTGAATATAATAGACTTCATGGCAGTCTGTTTGTAAGTATGAGTTATCTGTAAATCTGTAAAACGATCTTAACCCGGGGACTGGCTGTATTTTTTATCTATCATGTCAGTATCCAATAAAATTAATATTTACACAGTGTTAATTAAGTGAAGTGACGTTCTTTCTTAATGTAAAGTCATTGTTTCCCTTTCAACAAAGAGCCCGCAAACCTTTTTAAGACAGAAAGCTGTAGTTTTCTGATTAAGACGATAATGTTTCTTTTGGCAGCGTTGACACGATCAGGCTTGACCTCAGATGCTCTTTTCTCGTTATTCTTGTACGAATTCTGCCCAGTGGCAAGGCGTGGTCCCACTATGGCATTTTGTCTCTTACCTTAAAACAACTCAAATGGTAACAGAGCCCCAGGGACTCGATGATCATGGCTGCTCCTCTGCCCAGCGGGTTTTCACAAAACGTGCAGGTTTTCCTCCCGCTGACTGACCTAGATTACAAAACGCATGCGAACTACGCTGAAATGCGACGATGCAGCTCACATTGTATAAGATAATGAACACGACTGATCATGTATGCATCTGAAGAATGTGAGAAAGATAAAGACCGGGCGGTACCTGCTTAGCGGCTGCGGGGGGGTGCGAGGTTCAGGGGTCGGATCATCGGTACGGCCAGCAGGTGGCGAGAGAGTGCCGGAGGAGTAAGCGGGGAGCGTGTAGCCTCGTTGTAAGGGCGTAGATTGTAGGTTGCTGCATACGGGAGTGGATACAGGTGATCTCAATGACTGTTTCCATGATAAGGGGACATCAAAGCTATCCAAAGATTCACCTCTACATGCTTGGAGATGTGCAGTGGCACAGTTTGGTCAAAATTTACAAATATCTACCTTTTAAAAGTCTAGCATTATTGATGCCTATTCTTAGGTTAACAATCTCCCCCATAGCACTGATGACTAAGTTAGACACAAAGGTTATGATCCCCCATTCAGCTACCAGGGTGATTATAGGGTTGCTGTACTGCATACTGCACCGACCTCCTGACGGAATCCGCCAGGATAACCGGCTCTCTCTGCACAGAGGTGCTGCCCTGACGGATCCAGCTGTTGTCTGTGTTGAGTTGGGTCGTCTTCCTCATCTGCTGCAGGATCTGCTGACGCTCGAGGTCACCTTTAGACAGAGAATCCTTGCTCTTCTGAGAGCTCCTGCTCCACACGGCCTCGCTCGGGGTGCCGCCGACTGTCAGGGAGAAGCAGAGACGCGGCCTCTCAGCGAAAAGGCAGTAACCCTGACAAGGGTGATCGCTCATGGCCGAAGCACACTGACAAGTGGGCAAACGATTGACTTTTCTGGCAAGAGGAAAAACAATCATGAAATCAAAATATAAGATTCTATTTTGGTACTCTTTCATTTTATGTAACTTATTGGTGCTTATTTCAAATTAATTCAATTCTTTTTGGAATAGAATATATTGCTTTCATTGGTATTTCTGATCAGACCACTGTTCCCAATCGATGATTTTGAATGGATATTGAGCATACTGAATTGATTATAATCAAATCTGATTTGTTTGACTGATCAGGTACGACATTCTCTTAACTGACTGGGGCAACCCATGCCCACCTCCTGCTTGGTCCCTGTATCTCAATGCACTGAGAGTAATCCGTCTCTTGGTCTCCAGTTCGGACGCTGAGGACAGGAACTGAGGTCTGTTGCCAAATTTTCTCATCATATTGTCCCTGGTGTAAAACCCTGGGAGTCACGGTGCAAAGATTCTCTGACACGCTCGACTGGTATTTGGTACACAAATAACGGCACAGTAAAACCTTTGCCTGAAAATGCATCTAGCTGAAGGGAATGAGAAGGTTAAAATTTCATTTAGCTGAAGTTCCTTCACTGGATCTGCCTGTCCCAGATATATCATATTATCATATTTTAATACATGACACAGGAAAATAGGACCTTAAGGAGAATTTTAAAAAGTCAGCTGACCTGGCTTGTCTATTTCATCAAGCTCTGGAGTAGATTTTGACTTTTCCCTGCAAAAGAAAAAAATAACGTATCGTGCTAATTAGCAAGTAAATAAAGTGCAACAGCGTTAAAACTCTAGTCTTAAAAAGAAGGGATTCACAATCCCATTTTAGATGCCCAGAAGAGGAATCACTTTCTTTCTGTGTTAAGTATAACTGGATTGTTTGAATGGAGAAACTGTGATACTCAAAAATGACAAAAAGCGGCCCTCGGTATCATAGTCACCTGAGTGGGTAAGAGGCCTGAGGATACCTGCTGGAAAGCTCACTGTACCTGCATCGAAGAGTGTAAGACAAGGACAATTAAAACCATATATATTTTTTTAAGTTTTGACAAGTTAGACAAATATCACATCTTTGATGGGTACAGCTTTTCACTGTGGACATGGAAAATATCAAAGTAATAGTTTAAACAGTAGTTTAAATAATGTGTAATGACAGTTAAACAGTATGGAATTGGGGCACGTCCCTTCAAGAGGTGGAGCGGCTGGCCCATTTTAGCATTACAGCTGGATGGCTTTGATTTCACGGATGAGGCCAGTGGAAATGACTGGCTTCTCCTTACTGGTTTTGTTCCTGGAGTCTATGCTGTTCCTCCTCCTCCCGTTGCCTCTGCCTCCTTAGAAGTTCCTCTTGTCTCCTTTTTCGTTCGGCCTCCTGCCTCTGTTCCTCCTCCTGCTGCCTCTGCCTCCTTAGAAGTTCCTCTTCCCTCCTTTTTCGTTCGACCTCCTGCCTCTGTTCCTCCTCCTGCTGCCTCTGCCTCCTTAGAAGTTCCTCTTCCCTCCTTTTTCGTTCGGCCTCCTGCCTCTGTTCCTCCTCCTGCTGCCTCTGCCTCCTTAGAAGTTCCTCTTCCCTCCTTTTTCGTTCGGCTTCCTGCCTCTGTTCCTCCTCCTGCTGCCTCTGCCTTCTTAGAGCCTCCTCTTCCCTCCTTTTTCGTTCTGCCTCCTGCTGTCTCTTCAGCCTCTCAGCCTTCTGCACTTCCTCCTCTGACTGACGGTTCTCCTTCTCCTGTTAATGATGGAGTGAAGGGAGATCGTACCGTGAAACTCCTCATATCAGCTCTTCCCAACCAATCCCTTGTTTCATAAACAGAGTACGCCAATACCCACGATGCAATCATTTACACTACAATTCATTTATTTACATATTGGATTCTCCTGTGCTATAGGATTTTCGTTTTTGCATGAACAAGAAAAAGCATTTACTGTAAAGAATGTAAAAACTAAAATGAGAGTAGTGTATTTTTATAATTTTTTAGCATACAGCACCTTTTTTTTGGGGGGTGAGGTTTGAATTCTACGTGTGTGCAGTTTGCATGTTCTACCCGCGTCATGCAGCTTTCCAAAAATACCAAAAATAGCCATAACGTGTGACCGCATGCGTGAGTGTGTACAGCATGTGTTCCCCGGCCTTGTGCCATATGTTACACAGGATGGTCTGCAGTGCCCTCAACCCTAACAGGGATGAACAGCTATAGAGAGGCTGGATGCAGCAGATCTGCAGTAATTGCAGTGCGGCAGCCTCACCTCTGAGTAATACGGAAAGTCTGTTTTCACTGCTTCCAGCTGGGCACGCTGCCACTCTTCCTGAAGCTTCTTCTTGTCTTGGTTATATTTTTCCTACACAGAGACGGGGGGGGGGGGGGGGGGGGGGAGAGGAGGGGAACGGGTGTGGTGGGGGGGGTGCCGGGTGGGTGGCGGGGGGGGTGGGGGGGGTGGGGGGGGGGGGGGGGGGGGGGGGGGGGGGGGGAGTAGAGGCTCAGT
>JAODKE010000068.1:25474614-25497766 GCA_026779605.1 Mormyrus hasselquistii
ATTCCCATTCCCCTGCCATTCTGTGATCGGCAGTGATCGGCAATCGGCAGATCATGATCTTGGTGATCGGTGATCGGCCCCAAAAATGCTGATCGGAGCATCTCTATGACTTAGTATTAGTATTAGTATTGAATAAAGTAGTATTGAATAGTAATCAACAGACACACTTCTCATATTTCATTAACTTCATAAATTTCTATACCACCATTCATTGTTGGTTGGCATGATAGGGTGATACAATCCTACTAGCAAATTGCCATCCCAGAGGCATGTGTTGCATATGTTTTTATGTACACGGCTCAGAGTAGAATTCTCTGAATTTTTATGTAGATTGCTCAGAGTTTGATATAGATTTCTGTAAGATTTTTATATAGACTGCACAGAGTTTTATATCACTATCTCTGATTTATTTTTATGTAGACTGCACAGTTTTATATCACTATCTCTGACTTATTTTTATGTAGACTGCTCAGAGTTTTATATGGAATTTTGATGGAGCGAGTACTTGGTGAGCTACGGCCAGAGGCATGGTTGGGGGGGAGGGTGGGGGTGGAGAAGGTGGGCACCAGTGAAGGGTGGCTCACTCTGAAAAACATCTCCTGAGCAATTTATGTCATACTGACACACTTTAACATTGGAATGGGCTCACCCCCCGCCGTCACAGTCAGCTCGAGTCGACGCCGTCTTGGCAAGCTCCTCGGTTGACGCAGCTTTCGGGAATAATGTTGGCAGCAAAAGGAGACGGGTCAAAATGCACACTAACAAATAGGAGGCCAGCAGATTACTTAAATTACAGGTAAATCTTACATATTCTACAGCTACAAACAAGCAAAGAAATGGACTTTCAGAGTGGCATTTGTAGTAAATGTCAAGCCTTTCACCATGAAAAGAACTTGTAGTCAACCGAGCCCACGATGGGTCCCTCCTGAATGTCAAGAACTGCAGCTTGATTTTGCTTGATGTGTTTTCAGTGGAACGTTCGCTAGGCTGCGTTTATCGCTTCCCTTCGTGAAGCAAAAGCACCTTAGCATAAACCCCAGCAGAGATGCTGAGCAAACGCAGGATCCACCAGCTGCTCTTGGGCTCTGTGTGCAAATATTTCATTTCTGAGGTTAAAAAACCTCCTCAAAATTCATTTCTGGAAGACAATATAGGCTCTGTGACTGTTAAAAATATATATTCTTGAAATGAGCGAGCAAACAAAAAAATGTAAAAAAAAATAGCTAGGCAACCGCGAAACAATTTTGCCATGATGTGCCAGTACTGCCATAACCAATGACACGTCGGTGACGCATCTGCAAGGCGGAGCTCGATGTGCTCCTATTTGAGAAACACTGCTTTCTCCTTAGCATTTTTACCGCGAGGTATAAGGTAATGAGCCAACTACTGGCGACAGCCAAATCCATCTCATTCCTTGTGCCAGCACCAAACGCATGTTCATCCCAACATCCTCAGCATCTACCAATTCTGTTGCCGTCGCAGAATACATCCACGTGCATCACCCGCCCCTCTCACTTCTCCAGACTTGTGGTCTCTGTTTGACTTCGAGAGACCAGGTGCCATTGAGTTCCCATCAGAACCCGACTCTCAGCTCTCATTTCCTGTCACATTCCCCTTGGACACAGCCACTTGGGGGCACTGCCCATACATGCGAGAGAGAGAGAGAGGAGATAGAGAGACAGAGAGAAAAGGGGAGAGAGAGAGAGAGAGAGAGAGAGAACAGACAGACAGAGAAAGAAGAGAGAAAGAGAGAGCGCGAAAACAGAGAGAGAGAGAGAACAGAAAGAGAGACAGCGAGAAAAGGGGGAGAGAGAGAGAGAGAGAGAGAGAGAGAGAGAGAGAGAAAGAGATACAATTGCCTTCAAAATCCCGAATGGAAAGAAAATGGCCGCCACATGTTGGGGGATCAATTTTCCATGCAGGTATTTTGTCTGCATAAAAAGAATTTAAAATACCTGTCTGCAATGTATCTTGACTGACCTGACAGTAGAGCTTGATAGATCTGTCTCTGTGTGGGAGAGGGAGTAGGATTGGGCAGGGGGACATGTGGACGGGGGCCTGGAAGTGACAGCAACCTGAGAGACCTGTCAAAGTACCTTCATGCCGGTCCCCTTTGAACGTCTTATTAGTGACTCTGATGGAGGTTCCAGGCTTATAGGTCTATCACAAGATAGTAAGAATCCCCACCGTTGAGGCTTCCTGAAGATGCTTTATTGTCTTAATTATCTTCTGCATCTTCCTGTAGGCTTCTTCGTTCATTACATCTCCAAACAGGGTAACAGTAATAGGCATCATAATTATTATTATTACTACTTTGTACTGAGACTACATCTAAGAATAGCAGTCATGCTAATGGGCTTTTTGCTGTCCCCAAAAATTCTCTCCTGAGGTTGATTAATTAAGAACCACCTCCTGTTATGTCCTGAGAGTGCCAGCATTGCTGTGGAACAAATCAGCAGCAACCACACTATGGTACAACGACACGGGAGCATCCCCTTGAACACCCTCCGCAGTCCCGATGGGTATCTGCCCAAAGCGACGTTTCTGTGTCAGTCTTACGGCAACCACGGTACAGCAGTTCACTCACAGGGATGGCGAGATCAGTGTTTCGAAGGCCAGCGATGAGGCAGCTATCCCATGTGGGTGTTTACCACAGGAATGGACTGGGAACAGTGGTAGGACTAAATAGATGCTGCTAGGCAGAAGAACTCTATTGGAACTAGGGAAACAGTCCCGGAAAAAAAGCAGCACATCCACAGTGACACGGTAATGCAACAATAGTGCTACTTATGATGACACAGCTGATTTTTTTTATACAGAGCTTTCTAAATTTACGTCATTCCGTGCAGCAACCTGCTCCTTGTAACTGACAGGATTAGCCAGCCAAGATAAAGCCACCAGATAAGAGAATCAATCAGACTAGAGAGCGTGGAGGTGACATTGTCTTCATTGTATTCTCACATAGGCTCAATTATGCTCCACTGCGGTTGTCACTAATTACAGATTTCACATATGCAATTACTCCAAGCCCCGAGGTTGCACAGCTCACACAAGATCATCCTTGTTAACTGAATACTGAATATTTATTTACGTTTATGTATACATTAAAGCTTTCCGTGCCGGAGGTTTGTAGAGAAATTCATGCTTGAGTCGCTGTACAATGGCAATTTAACTGAGGAAGTTTTCTTAATTTATACCATGGTGGTTCAGTGAGGAGCATCATTCCCTTGAAGCACTACTTCCTACCTCCAGGTTTGGAGCTTCATAACCCACCTAAGTTCTGTGTGTATGGAGTTTGCATGTGTTATGCGGATCTCCTCCCCCAGATATGTAAACAGACGTCTCTTGATTGCCCACGGCATGTACCAGCCTCCCTCCTTGTACCGTTTAAGTCGTTGGAAGATGGGTAGCTCATTGTCGCTATCTGAATACTCTCCCCATTTTACTTTACACTCAAATAACTGCTCAAAATATCACAAAACATTGCCAAATCCCTCATTTATACACATCACCTTTGTGTCCATCTCACATATAGATTTGGGACATTTAGTAAAAAAGAAATATGTTTTTACTTGAAATTTGGGTTATTTATATAACACATGCTACATAAACTGTTGGAAACATGACATAATGGTAAAATAAGAGCCAGGGACATAAATAAGGAAGATTAGAGTATGCGTCAACGACAACGGAAAGCCTGTTACGATGAAGTGCATGGCAATTAGGCAGTTTGAGAGGCGGCTGCCAGGTCAGATCTCCAGTGACAGCGTGAACCGCGGAGCCTACACCTTGACAGCCGTATAGCTGTCATATGAAGGGGACGCGCTGGCTAAATTTAACTTAAAGCGCTGCTTCACCTTACTGCAAATGTTAGCACAAGCAGAACACCTTATGCAAATAAATCTGTGATAAACACAACATCATACAGTGTCTCTAATCCACATAATGGTCACATTACAGCAAGAGCTACTTGAAAATGTGGAAGGTTTATAACTTACATTTTGAAAAAAATGTTTTCTGGTATTTTGTCTACAAATGAGAAATATGTATATATATACTGTAAAAACACAATTTTGCCATTGTTCCATTCTTTCAAATTTTATATTAAAATAGATAATGTTACATATCATCATATACAATGCTGGGATTATAATATTTCATGTATGGTATGTCAATATTGAATTTACAGTCAAATTTTTGTGTTTTAAAAGAATAGAGATGATGGAAAAGGGTGGGTGAGGTAGTAATGGCAGAGGTCGGTATTTCTGGTAAGGAAAGTAATAATCCAGGCCAAGATTTTGTTACATCCAACAACTGGAGTACTCTATAACTGTGGCTTTTAATACTCAACTGGTTGGTTGAAACAAAATCTTGGTCTGGATTTTTATGTTCTGCATCTTAACTATCCATCTCTGAGTAATGCTTAGCATTCGATTGTATTTATGTTATCTCTGACTGCGAGTGACCTTGTTTGCAGGGGGGCGGGAGGGGGGGAGGTGCACACCCCTACTGTCTTGGCCAGGTCTTTTTCTGACACTGGTTCCTCTTGGCAGTACACACACGACAGAAGACTGTCATCATCTCAGCCGTACTTACATTACATCTCACTCACCACTTCAGATACGATGGTATCTGGAAAAAAAGAAGAAGCCTGGATCGACATGTTCGACAGGGGCATGGGAGGGAAAGTTCCAGAACAGATCCACGGCTACACCAGGCATCCGTCCAGGTACTCGGTGACAACCTCAGCCCAACTAACTGAGTTTGAAGGTCGAAATCCATCTGCTATCGCCACATCAGCTAGCAGTGGCTGGCCAGCAGAAGAGACTCCTCCTTTGGTTGCACCTGAAGCTTCAACCCCCTCTACACCCCCTACTCCAGCTGTTCATGACAGTTCATGACCACCTCTTGTGTAGAGGACAGAAGCAACACCGATCAAGCAGGCATAATGGAAACAAACGCAGCACATTTCTCATTTATTTGATGCAAGAGAGTAACTCCAGTTTTCCCCATCATGTTCGCAAAAAATTGTACCTTTGCTTGTCACTGGGGCTCTACACTCAAGGGTTTGAAAGCTGTACCCTTAGCGTAGGTAATTTTACCTTATAAGGTACAGAAATGGACTCTGAGGAACATTTCTGTACCAATGATGGTACATTAATACTGTTTGTACCTTTGGGATGTTCCTTAATGAAAAGGGTTCGGCCCCAGTGACAAACAAAGGTACAAATTTTTAGCTTTTTTTCTGAGAGTGCAGGAAACAGGGAAGACACAGGTATGAGATCAGTCTAGATCAGGAGGGATGCCCCCTGTGAGACTAAATGAGTCTGACTGCTTGTCTGGCCACATGGGTCCACTTAACTTGTATTGAGCGTGTGCAATATAACTCTTTGCTGGATCAATGAAGAGGCACATAAGCTCTCTAACTGTGCATAACCTCAAATTCATAAATCTCACTGATTTGCAGACCACTGACTGCTGGAGTACGCAAATGGATCGAAAGACTAAATAAAGCATTCTTTCATCATTTATTATTTAAGTAGGAAAGTTAAAGAGGCACCCTGAAAGAAGCCTCAGGGCCTTCGCCATTTTGAGACGTATGGGCATCGTGCACATCATGTTTATTGTGGTCCTTAGGGGAGGGGGAATAAATTCAAAAACTTCTACTTTAAAATTCCTCTAACATCTTGCGCTTGCCGACGTGTTTGCTTCGACCATCGATTCTACATTAATCTTATTCATATAGACTAGCTCATTTTGGTGATGGTAGATAGAAAAGGTATACGTAAATAATAAGAAAAACGCCCTCAGACCTGTATTCCATCTCCAAGGTCTGGCACAAACAACGAATGCATCCAATTAAAAGTATTTACAGCGCCTCTTCAAGAAACGTTTGATTTACTAGTCAAGCATGACATTATAAACAACGCATTTAAGTTATGCAAGTGATTGCACCCGTTTAGCACAACAAGAGATATGCATAACTGTTTTAAGTTTTGTCTTTTATGTCCGCTGTTCACGTCGGCGACATTAAATTAATAGGTTAAACAAGATCCCTTTAATTTTCATTTCATCTGATTATACTCGTCGCACGTCAGAAATTGGAGAAGGCATGTCCGTAACTTGCAATTAAAAAGCATTTCCAAGCATTAAGGAGCTTGAAATATAATTAAACTGCTGAAATTATTTGTCCGGACAACACGTGCAATTACTAATTATGCACTCATTGAAAAGGTGAAGTGCGGGCGCGCGATGGTTGGAACATCCACTGAGATGTATGAAAATGATCTTTACCTTGAGATGTATAATAGCTGGCTACGAGGCATCGAAAGAGGAATTATCTCGGTAGAGCCTTGGAGGTCCTGGCAAACAGGTAGGATTTGGTCCTTCGATATCCTCTTCGATATCCGGATGAGAAAGCTGGACTCGAGGGAGTTAATTTGCAGGTAGGTCTAATAGTGTCGATAACACCGAGACCAAGGCGTCTGCGGATATTCTTAGTCACTTCGGTTATCAAATAATCGCCTCAAGCTCGGAAAGTCAGCGAGCAGCCCCCACACTCGTTCTCCACCCCTTCTCCTGCCTAAACTCCGAAAAGCCCGTTTGTGCGCAACAACTCCGAAATAATTTAGAAACAGGTTTTCATCTTGCTGTAGGACAAAGTTCTCGAAAAATGAGAATGAAGCGATCTAAAAAAAAGTACTCAGAGAACCTGAAATGTGCATGTGCTGTCTTGTGTACTTGTGCACAAAGCGTCTTTCCCCCCCAGCTTCTGCACTTCCTTCTAACCTGCCAGACTTGGACAGGAATCTGTCACTCCACAGAATGTCCGTTTAACGGAGCTAGTGGCGCTCACTGTCGCTTTTCTATTTTAAGGACAGTCAAGCGTAATGTAATCGGTCATTTAGGCTTCTCAAATTCTGATGTATAGAAGTGCAAGTGATGCCCTAACTTCTAAAACTAAATTGTTGTTAATAAAGCATTAGGTGTGCAGAGGTGTTTGAAATGCGACAAATAACTGGACACGTGCTTATTAATTGCCCACACTTATCCGATTGTAGCAATATTGTCTAATGTAATATGAATTATGAAAGTAAAAGATATTGCCGAACTCTCAGATACTTTCGTTTAGAAAGTACACTGCGCGCCCACGAGAGAGGAGGGACGCATGTAGCAGACATTGTGCTGAAAATCACTTAAATATATCAAGCTGCCTAACACGGGCGCATGCGCAGGGGATACATTAGCCCAGCTAAATTAAGTCTGAAGGTGTCTTATCTGTGTTTTGATTCGCGTCTACTTTTCATTCTACATGATTTGCATGGTTTAGAGTTCTGCAAATTTATGCTTTAGGGTGTTATAAGTAATTAAACTCAGCTGTAATACTTCTGTAGCGTTCCAGCCGTCCTCTCGAGGACCTGATCGTGACCTGTTCGGTTACAACTACGATAGTCTTGCCGTAATCTCTTCCACCCCCAAGCAAGCCTGCTTATGATATTTCTGCTTTTTAATTTTGTTTTAATGGGAGGGTTGGGGCGGGTTGTGATGCCTCTCTCCGGGATATTTTATATTTTGTATATCCAGAAATGAACAATGCATGGGATATATGCACAACATGAGCACATGACATGCTATGATGTCTTTTTCCATGTCACGGTTATTAAAGCAGCAATATTTGCAACTCACAGACGCGCAAGAAAGCGCGTAAGTCTACTGTTTTAATACTAAGTATTTTCTGCCCCCCTCCCCTAAATACTGTCTCATCACCTAAGTAAACAAGGAAATAAAACGTTTCAAATAGTGCAGGCACAGATTTCAATAATCAACCACTTTCAGCGGTAGAATTATTCACCATCAATCATCGGAGGCTTATTACACTTGCATTTGTGATTAAAAAAAAAAAAAAAAAAAAAAATCAACGATTTCTTTTAAGAGTAATTGAACGTACCCACTGGCGACGCGCACAGTTCCCACGGAGAATTCTTTTGCGGTGTAGTTTTCGCTTTTTTGCACGCAATTTCTCTGTAAGAACTGCATCTGTCTCACATCGTCTTTACTATGAAAATGATTCTTCACTTAACTATATTTTTTATTCATTAGGTGGTCACGCGCGGTCATGTAATGTGGTGTAATCAGACTTAAGATGGAAATATGTGAATAGAACATACTGTAATTCATCACGCAGGTGAAAATGTGACTCGCACTGCCGAAACAGTTTGAATCGTGGTGCTGTATCTATTGTGGTTTTCGCGGTTGGATTTTAATGGCATCGCAGCTCGCCCTATGCGTAGGTAGTGATATAAGCGACAGATCTGATGTAATGTATTGCACCATTACGCCCTGTGGGGAAAAATAACGTGCCATATACCAAAACCAGTAACTGAAATTCTGTCCTCATTGTTGTAGGCAGAAACTAAACCGCACCCTAATCCTTTTGCTCCGCAAAAGACGCGCGATTGTCTAAAGTTCGCGTTGCCTCGCATAGCAATAGTCATAAATGTTTGTCTCCCGAGACTCCTCTATAAGATCTAACTCTGCAAAATCGTTCTGGAAGTATAGTTTACGATATCAGTTCGCTGCCTTGCTGGAATAAACATTCAATACAGTACATCACAGTAGATATGCCAGGCAATGTGTGTGCAGTATAGGATAACACCTGTGGAAGGTGTCGAGCTGTCCGATATTTTTCAGGTCAGCTAAGATCAAGAATCAAGGTCCACTTAAGCCAGGTGCAAAGCGCAGTACTGAGAGACAGAATTGTGCTGGACGCCAAAAGGATCTTTCGCCTCTCCACTGACGACTATCCCAAGGGGCACCAACATTTTAATAAATGCTTGTAATTTATTTGGATTAATTACCTATCAATTACCTAAAGTAATGTTGCATATTGAATTTAAATATCGAGGTAATTTGCTAATTAATGATAGCCTCGGGGCACGTAATTTTGGCACTTTACTATAACGGCAATATCAGTAACTGCAGCGGACCGACATACTGACAATGGTTTTAGTGGTGGGTGCAGACCGATGCTCTCGTATGTCCGGGGGCGCAGAAAATGCGCCATCTAAGGATAACGAGATCGTTAACCAACCTTTTCACTTCTGGAAGTGTTTACGTTTCGGTGTGCATTTACTGGGCGGAAATGTCAATGGCGGAGGCGGCAGCAAAATTAGCGCCATATATCGAATACCTGCATCCAAATCTAATATCTGAAGCAAGGCGTTAGGGGGGAAATATGGATGATATAATCCCCAGAACACCAATATGTGGGCAAGATATGCCATGTCTATCTCAACGTATCAATTTTGAACTTATTCTATAATTGTTATAATTGTGTGTGACAATGCATAAAAGCAAATATCCTCGTATTTTTTATCCAAATTTGTCTGCTGGAGCACGTTGTCCCGGGGCCAAACGCTTCATTGATTACAAGTCAAATTAAAACATTTAAATAATTCAGAGCAATGGAGTTGGAATATTTGCAGGCTACTTTAATAACCACCATTGCTTTTCCTTTTAATTGTCCAAGCAATGGAAATATAAGAAAGTGTATGCATCAGGGAAATGTAATCTAAAATCATGAGATCGAGGTTAGGACGCATGAGTTGTCATTTCGGTTTTTAAATTTTATTTATTTATTTATTTATTTAAGTTTAAGTGTATTCCAACGAAACAAAGGCAACCCCATAAAATGTCAATGTAACTACGGCGATCACAGATCGCCAGAGTCACAACAAAATATATTCGCGTTGGATCTCTAGTCCTACATAAGGCAGTGAATCTGCCTTCCGTTCCATTGATAATTACTTTATTTTCCATGGAAAACGCAGAAACTAGCACCGTCTAGGTTGATATGAACAGGAATCCATTTTACTAATTAAATTTTCACGACCGAACTGCTTCAAACACCAGCCACAGAAATACAGATCAAACGGTTTTCACAGTTGTGGTTATGGATACGACGGCACTCATGCAAGGCTTGATCTTTTGTTCTTACTGTAACATCCGATAACATCCTATCCATTGTAGCGATATGCAATTAATCCTATACAGAAAATTGCTTGTCTATTAGGTTCTCGTTAACATTTGTCATTGTGCGTTATCAATAGACGGTTGCCGATAATCAGATTAGTCGCCGCATCCGTCTTCGCCGCATATTGGAAATCTGAGTAGTTTTTCATCATTTTGTTTCCAGGCGTCCAAACGTGCGCAAGCACTTTAAGGCAACACAGAAAGTTCGCAGTGATGAACTTATGCACTCCTGCGCACACTAAGGGATTAAACAGAAATCACGGCAGTCCGTATCATCATGCTTTCCAGGTTTAATTACCTTTCTTTTAAACTTCCGCGGTCCTCCCCCTTTCAATCTCTTTCCTCCCGGGGAAGCATGCGGTCTGCTCGTCCGCTTCATCGGGCAGCTGCTCGTCTGAGGACATGTTTATGGAATAAAGGCTGCCGGAGATGGGGACGCCTCTTAGATGGGGAGAGAGAGAGGGAGAGAGGCACACCGACCAGGGAAACGGGGGGAGACCGAACGATACTCACCTAGAATATGGAAAAGCCCCTTTCTCGTTAATGGTGCTATACAACATTCTCATGTTATTGTTACAAGTTGGTGACACTTAAAATAAGCCCGTTCTGTGTCATCTACCGCTGATATATCTTCTTACAACTTGCAGGCTATGATTTTAAGTAACGTAGGTAAGAAATTTAACTTCATACATGTAGGATTGCATGTTTTTTTTTAAAAAAAATATATTAAAATACTATATTATAATATGCCAGGAACCATATGCAGCAACTTATACAACCTCAATTGCTAAATGTTCATTAAGCGAGAGAATTTTTATTGACACATAACGCCCTAGTTTTCAAGTGCATAGTTGAGTGCTAATGTAGGCCTTGTAAAGTTATCATGCTTATAGCGATGTCATATTTAGTGCGTGTTAGAATAGTGTTATCTACCCTTTATAATAAGTGTGGCTCGTTTAGTACTGCTACGGACCTTTTGTTGACTTAAGTCTGTGTAATGCTTTGGGGGCGTCAAACACTGTTTATAAAGGAGATATATGATATTTCAGCCTCCCCCCCAGGTCTAATGCTTGGATTTGTATCTAAAGTGTGGCCCGTTTCTTTTTCGTCACGACTGCTTACAGTGTTAGTCGAAAAGGGTTGATTTCAGGACCATGGACAGCGCACGGGCTACGGCATCTTTGCGCGCGCACATGGGTGAATTTTCTAATCCTTTCCGCTTTAACTTAATGATTTGTCTTTGAAAGAGGTTTAGCTCTTCGACTGCATCTGATGTTCTGTTACGGGGATAAACTGCTAATCTGGATAATCACCCAGAGAACAATGTTTCTTAATGTCCATTGCTATCAGCGCTGACTAAAAACAGGAAGTCAGTTCAGTTCAGGAGAAACAGGTGAATTAACGATCTCTGGTTATCTTACTGAACGCGTTTATAAGAATAATTCAATGTAGTATTAGACCTATAACTGGAAAATGTATGGTTTCGCCAACATGATTTGTTTTTTAAAACTTTTTGGTATTGTCCTGCGGTGTCTAGTTAGTGTTCAGGTGGGGGCAATGGGAAAACGATATGGAACCGAAAAAGTAGAAGTCAGTGTAAATAGATATAAATGCCAGTTCTTAGGGATGTGAGCCCTCTGACTGCTGAAGCCGTCCAATCAACCGGTTCAACAGGACAGAGTTTCAATACAACTCCACTAAAAACAAAGTGAGGACAACTGAGTTTTACAACGTTCTTCAGGAAGTAAATATACGATCAATAGTCTCATGCTATAAGTTTGCAGCCCAAAACCCTTTTGTTTAATGGCATAATGCAAATATCAATTACAATTTTCACACTTGGATTGGCTTGATGTTTGTTTGTATGTGAAAATGTGTTCTGGAAATATTTTTTCCTCCAGAAAAGACATTTGAAATAACAGGAATTTTAACTGAATTAAAAATATTGGTTCATGTAAGTTCTGCTGACACCTACTGGGGATCACTCTAAAATGGAAGGTTTACAGTAGTTTACATTTTCACTGACCCCTACACCATATTAAAAACATTCATGTTTTCTGTGTAAAGGATACAAAGCAATGCTAAAAATCCAGTCCAATAAAACCCTTTCAGAAAACTAGAAGTCACCAGTATCAATGCACTAAATACATGCACAAGTTAAATATTTAATTAGTAATGATTATTAATTTATCATGGGAGAAAAGTGACTGGTCTGTTGTTGCCTCTTAACGTTCTAGTGGTGCTACTTAGCACCCACAAAATGGGCCCTCAATAAGCTATGACTGCTGTGGGTGCCTGGAGTGCTTTGGGAAGCGTATGGCAGCTTCAGAACATCCCAGAACATTTATAAGAATCCAGTTTTTCCACTTGGGCCTTTTTTCAGCTTGATTAAGGTACTCTATGGAGAACTGATCAGGAGGGTGAATTCACACGGCTCTAAATTTAATGTGCCCGCTGAGGCTGTTGATGGAATTCCGTGGTGCCAATTAAACAAAACATTACAAGCATTTACCTTCAACGCCAATGCACAAGCATACGGTGTGCAGGGAGGGGATTAATGAAGGTTGGACAGTCAGAGCAGACCCTCCATTAGAAGGATGAGTAGGTGGAGATTACATGGATGCTAATTCCACCGTCAGTCACCAGCCTCGAAAGACATGGGGCATCCCATAATGCTCCTCTATGCACGTTTCTACGCATGTAAGTATACATAAGGTGAAAGGCAGGCTTTTGAGGATGTGGAAAGATGGTTATTTTCACTTACTGCCTGCTTCTTGTGAATAGGTGTGGAGTTGGACTTTATACAGTAAGAGGATGATATTGTGCCAAGTTAAGCTCTTTGGTAAGGAACGGCGTGTCACAGGAGTTGGTGCGCAATACAGCAATCTCAAATTGTACCCTCCACTTAAGCCAATCAGGTCCTGCGGGGGGGGGGGGGGGGGGTCTGATTCTGCAGCATTGTTTGATGGTTTGTTGCCAATTACAATAAGGGAAGAATAAAAGCTGTGAAAATAGAAGTATTCTTGACTACTGCTGTCACTTAAAAATGGTGAACTGGTGGACTGTAATGTTACTTTTGGTCTTTGATTAAATGCTGGCATACGTTTCACAGAATACCGTCTCCTGGGCAGTCTGCATAGCAGCTCAGCTCCTGGCTTGTGTTTTGAAAGGCTTCCTATATGTGAATAAGTGAAATAGCATTTATTGATTATATCCCTTTGGATATATAATGTAAAATTGGTTAGGTGATACTGATGGGCAATGAAATTGGGCATTTTGTCTCCATAATGCGGGGAGTTGCTCTTCATTTCATGAAATCTTTGCAGTGTTATCAGAAATTAAGTATATGCAAATGCAGAAATATGTAAATTTCATTTAGTAGTCTACGGTCATGAAATCATGGGGGCTGACTGAAATCAGTAGAAGTGTAATGTACATCAGAGTGACTAAGACTGTGTGTTATAAATTTGCAATGTCACATCGGATAAGATCTTATCACCTGTTCTCTCTCGACTTCACAACATATAATTCACTTGTGACATCACAAATAATCAGCACTTCTTTTTTCATTATAATGCCACTGTAAATTATCACTAACACATTGTGACATGAGATGATTTACTTATGGTGACATCACAACAGATGCCTGGATGTTGCACAGAAGGCAGACAAACTGTATATTCAAACACAGGACTGAAGCCTGCTGGTGGCTTTTCCTAAGTGCTTCTCAGCTGCAGAGTGCAAATAGAAGAGGAAAAAAGTTCAACGATCAAATATGCAATCATTAATCAAGCATTATCAAGCATTAGGTTACTCCTTGCAGCCTCTGCTCCTGGTGGAAGAGCATATGGTGCTCTTAACTCAAATGTTAGCATTTTAAAGACCAGGAATGGTATTCTTGAATAACATAATTAACCTGAGTGGTTCCAATATAACGTCTATGTATAATAGTGCATTGCTGTGGGTTACTAGATTGTGGTTTGTGCAAGGGTTTTAAACAGGGGTGTAGTTAGAGATTAATGGATGGGGGCCTGAGTCTTTATTGGGTGGGGGGAGGGGGGTGATGGGAAAACTATTCATGACTTAAGCCAATAAAAAGACATGTATATGTAGGGGGGCTAGCAACATCTAAGAAAGCACCCCCCATAATAGGCCTAACAATGCAATGCACCTAATTTTAAACATTAGTTTACCTTGCTTTTGCTTTTATTGTGGATTTGGGGCTTTGCTCTGTTACTGAGCTCTGCAGATTAGCTTTTCTGTAAATATCCACCATGGTGTCTCAGCCTGGCACTTAGCTGAAATGCTAATGCCATTACGTTGCAGTGTTATTGCAGTTTCTTTGGCGCTGCCTGGTGTAACTAAGAACGTTTCCCAATTCTGTGGTGTAATAAATGGAATTAACAGGCGATCGCTGATGCAGTAGCTGAAAGCTGATTATTGATGTGAGACAGTGTGCAGAGTTAAGGGGGGGAGGGGGGCAGCAGGACTGCCCTCATGAAGCTGCAGGTGTTATAAACAAGCCAAGTCCATCTGGGGCCCAGTTCATTTGGCCCTGAGCAAAGTGACCAGCAGTAGGGTCTCACCGTGAATTGGAGCCACAATGGCTCTGGCCATCATTTCACAAAGTATGAGCTTAGCAGAATTCAGAGCCTCCATAATTATATCTTGTACCGCAAATTCTGTGTTGCAGAATGCTTGAAGTGGAAAGGGGTAATTTTAACTGGGTAATTGTTTATTGACTACTGGTGGGTTCTGGTGAACTAGAAAAACCCATGTGAAAATACTCCTGAGGACGGGCAATAAAGATTTTACTGTCTGTAATAATAAAAATAGAAGACAGCTGTAACGTTTTACAGAAAATACCTCCCCCTCGAACTTTCTACAAATGATTCAAGTTGCCCAGTGCTTGACAAGCTATATGGGTCTTTGCAGAAGGGACAAGGCCTGACGTTATGGCAATCTGAAAATTTGCCTTTTACTTCGGTTTGACTGCAATGGATGACAAGTGGCAAGAAGGGAGTGCGTTTTAATGAAATATTAATTTGTGCTCTATCTGGGACCTGAAGTTGGTTGCAAGTTGTAAGTAGGGCCAGCACGAAGCTTAGCCTTTCTGACATAGAGTTAAATCTTCTGTATATGTAGAAGGGCCGTGCTATTCGATGCCTTGCTAGAAATCAGATAAGTGAGTGGCTTCTAAATTTCCCTGGGACAGAATGCTTTGACCTGCAGATGAGGACAGCATTTAAGAAATAGCTCAAGTGTGTCTGAATGTAACTATCTCCCTAGAGCAGATGGAAATTGGGGGAAATTTCCATAGCAAGTTTTGAGGCATAAATTCCTGCTGCCACCAGAGGTGAGTAGAAATGGTCTGACATTTCATAATGATGGCGCTCTACCAGCTGTCCCTGGCCTGCTCTTTGACTGGTATATCTTTTTTTTTTTTTTTTGACCTTACTTTAAGTTGCACCTAGAGCTGTATGAAATCCAGTTATGCTGCATATTTAAGCACATTTAAACATTTTAGTCAACAGGGAAGCGGTGAGATCTTCCATTGGATCTGAATCGTTTAGTCATAAGGGGACGTTTTAAACACTCTCTCTGCTGGCTAACAGGAAATAGATCTTGTGCCGCAGCATCTGGCACCAGTAAAGTAAATTTGAATCCTTTTATTAAATTCAGCATATATGTAATAAAATTCAGGAAAAAGGTTCTTATTTGGGGGAAGAATTTAAAATGTTTTTTATACATCTTTATACTTTCTTGTGATCTGCAGCCTCCTCCAGAAGCTATGGGTACCAAGCTGGGGTGCCAACCCACTACAGGACAAACACACCTTTAACGACTATGCAGACTTATGCCCTTGCATGTGTTCAGACCAGTGAACCTGGAGGAATCCCACGACCACAAAGGGAAAACATGTAAACTTCGCGTGTGTAGAGGGCAGAGACTCGAACGCGGGTCCCAGGGATGTGAGGTACCAATGCTAACCACTGTACCATCGTGCCCCTCCACTGCGGGTATTTTAATCTTATTTCCAGCACCACGTTGAAGCGCGACACGTTTTATGCCCTTGTTCTGTGATTACTGGAAACTGAGCCTTGCTTCCTTCTTGCTTCCTTCTTGCTTCCTTGTCTGAGCTGTGGGTTACGCTACCCTCTAGGCATCCTCAGAAAAAGCATTTAACTGGGTATAGGCTTCATGTGGATGTTGGGGGAGTCCTTTCGAATTCGTCCCCTGCCCATATGATTATAAGACTTTCTAAGTGTCGGGGGGGGGAGGGGGTTATCTCACCCACCCCCCCAGTCTTCCTAGCCTGCACCCATGAGGCTGGTAACAGGTTAAAGGATCCACACTGGTAGTCAGCTGTAATCGGGGCTGACAGTCAATGACACGCTAAGCCCAGGTTCTCAGCTCGCGGTCCTCCAGGGAACCGGACTGAGCTGGGGACACAAGCAAATCCTCAGCGGACACCTAAATGCCATTTCGTGCATGTATACTCAAGGGTTTTTTTCATTTATACCCATTATGGTGTTTGTGTGTGTGTGTGTGTGTGTAGTCTAGGTATATGTTACCTTGTGGTGACCAAATACCCCCACAGTGTGACAAAACCTATTATTTTGACATTTGGACCATTTTTTCAGTCCCCACAAGGGAAAACTCAGTTTTATAAGAAATAAATAAATAAAAATGCCCAAAGTCTTGTATTTCTTGGTTACTTATGGTAAAGGTTAGGACTGGGTGGGGGTTACAGTCATCATGTTGGGATTGTTCCCAATAGAAATGAAGGGAGAGTCCCCAGAAAGATACAAATACAAACGTGTGTGCGTGCATGTATGATGGTTGTAGACTGTCTATGGGGTAATAAAGCAGACATATTCTGTATGTGACAAATGAAACAAGGGCCTTTTGTTTCAATGGTTCTCAAGGAGTAGAATAAATTTACTGATGTACTGGCCTGTATTACAGGGCTTTTATTGTTGCACTATACATGCTAGGGGGATGTTAATTGCTTCTGTGAGGCAAAACCGCTTTCACTTGGCTGATGCCCATTGGTGGCTTGCCTGGAGTGGCTTGGAATACAGCCAATCCTGTCCCTCTATTAAACACGCAATCCAATGAGGACCCTCTTGGCTCCTCCGAGGCCCGGCCACACATGGGTCATTTCCCTCCATTCACCATGCCTCATTTCCTCATGAATAAAACAGACTTTTCTTGCATCGGTCTTTGGAATATATGCCTGCATGTAACGATGTGATGAAAGGTCCACTCGCGACTGCGTTAATCAGCCTTGGTCAACACAACACTGCAGGAACCAATTGGCCTTGACTGTCCGTCATCAACATAATAGAACAATGTCCGGGCAAATTCAAGATCTACTGTACCTTCTCTTGCTATTTTATTGCAATTAGTTATAATGTGTTCATGCCTTGTTGCCTTTTGTTAAATTGTTTACTTTTGCTTTCCTAGTGTTGTGGCAGGATGCTGATACCCACCTCATTCTCTGATATCCCACTAAGGGTGTGAAGACTTGCTCCTCTGATGGCCCAATCCATGTGGATATCAGAGCCTCAGGTGTTCATTTGTCTGTCTGGCCACCGAACGCCGTGTGTTTGTAGGTTTCTAGACCGTGAGCCCTAAATAGGTCTCATATTTACTAAACCAAGGCTCTTTTTTTTCCCTGTTCCGGAGTCTTTGCCATTTCAGCACCATAATTTACTCTCGGACATGCTGGAGAATTGCTTTTTTGAAATTTGACATTGGTTTGGTCAGTAGAGACATCTAAGCACAGTCTTTCATCAAGAATGGTGCACTTTCTGTCCTGTGTTCCAACTGGTGCATTATACAACTCATTATCAAGACTCGACGTATATTTTCTTGTTTCCTAACCTTTAATTCCTTGGTGAAATTCTGAAAGATTCAGAATTTTGATATTTAAATGCCTCACAGGGACACACTTTTGTCACGTGCTTGAATACAAAAAGGATGGATATCCTGCACATGCATGTAAATATATTCATTAAAGAAAAATCTACCTTTTTCATTGCCTGTTCCTTTTTAATTGACCATTTTGTTTGTGATTTAAGGGTTTCTGATGCAGGTGGGTACTTGTGCTCAAGCTTTCCATTTTTGTTCTTTGTGCCTAAATTGCCTTATTAGCAATTCCTTAGGTTGTGTGGCAGTTTATTGCATCTTAATTGAAACGAATTAACCTAAGTGATTGCACTAGAAGGGTGGACGGTGTTGTCCAAGTAATAGAGATGAAGCAGAAATCTGTGGCTAATAATAGTCATAGAATAATAAGAGTATATTTTTGAATTTTAAATTCCTTTTAAAATTTCTCTGCATGTTTACTCGGCTGCCTGTGTATTGCCGTTTGCACCATGATTTTCTGCATTTTACGTTCCTTATGTACTTTTGCTGCTGTAAATTGATTTCATGGATCAATGCAATTTCTTTTATTCCCTTCTTTCTTCATACCTCAAATCTTGTAAAGCCAGTTACCCCCCGTTTTGTCACATGGACTCTTACCCAGGTAAGAACATGTCCATTATTGCCATATAATTGTTTTCAGTGTCTATCATTCTGCTTGCTTTCACATTTACATAATGTACCTTCAATCAGTGCTCATATTGCAACAGATAAACATCCATCTGGTTTGTTGGTGAAAGAGACTAAAATGATAAACGCTAACTGTGAATCTCAGTGACATGAGTTGAAGTGATCTGCACAGCCTTTAGCCAAAGGTTATGCCTTTAGGACCAGAGACCTGGGGGGAAAAAAAATTCTGTCTTTGTTCTGTGCACTAATGGTGTACTAATGGTGTACACAAGGCAACAGGCAGCAAAGTAATTAAGGAACTAGACTTAGACCAAAAGGTTATGGCTAAGCTAAGCTAAATTAATTTGGCAAGGTTATGTTAGACATATTAATAAATCAGCACAAACCTGTGTATCAGTCTCCTTGGTAAATGGAAATGCTTGCTTTTTCCTGCTGTGACCATGATCTCAGACGGTTTGGTCATGTTTGTGGAATATATCTCTGCTCACCAACACGGGTTTATGTAACAGGATTATAATTTACCACAGATGGAAGATTAAGGCAAATCTTCAGAACACATTATCCTTTTAAAGATGATAATTATCTTTAAAGATTTTAAAGATTTAATTGACTAAAATCTTAAATTAAGCAATTTACTCAATCAACAGGTCGATAAAGCCTGATGAAAGACTGAGGTAGATCCAAAAACCAGTGCACCTTGTTCCCTAGACACCAGTGTCAGGCAGCTCTGTTCTGTGACACATTTAGCTCACAAATATGCGCAATAGGTTGAGCACAGTAATCCAACTAATTCAGGGATTATTTTTAAACACAGTTTGTGCAGTTTGATTAAAATTGCTGTGTGTTATATCTGACCTTATATTGGTTTACATTTTATATTTGTAAGAACTGAGAGCTTGACATTCACATTCTGTACACCGTCCTACCCATAATGTGAGTGGCTTTGTTCCAAAGTAGATACTGCATGGAAAGACCCCTCGAGCCATCGAGAATTTCATTCAGATGGGTTGGAGGGCAACATTGCTGCTGAACTCTGGTCATCCGTAGACACCCTGTGACCTGAGAATACCCTGAAAAGTGTGTGTTTTATTCCAGTGTGGATTCACGATAGACCTTTCACTGCATTTCACTGTACATTGCCTATGTTTTGCAAGATATCATCTTGTATAGCAGACGGCCTTAGCTAGCTGGCTTGCCTGGTTCTTCATTCCTAAGTCTCCTGGAGCCCCTGTGTCTTTCCTACGGAACATACTGCTTAAAACCGTAATACTGAAATTCCCAGGAACTGAAATGAGGAGATGGGTTCTTGACATACGGCATATGCCAGATACCCGCACCAGACTGCTGTTGTTGGGTTTATTTTATTTTCTACTGGACCTGAAGGTCCACATCATTAATGCTGGTGGTGGTAAACTTTGCAGAGAGAAGCTCCAGAGTGCTGCCATGGTTTGTAAAGACACCTGAGCCTTGGTTGGATCTGGGAAGAGGATCCATGCCGCTGTTCTTCCTTCCATTAGAGAAGCTGAGAAATGCACTTCCATTTTTAACTTTTGCATATTTATGCCTGTAAAACTGCATGGTCTCTGAGCTACAGTTGAGAAAACATGCCGGCGGCCCAAGCAGACAGCTGTCTCGCTGTAGGCTGGACGTTTCCTTGCCGCCTGGCCAATTAAGAGACGGCTGTCACATGAATGGCAGGATGGCTGCCATATTGCTTTGTAGAACACTTATTTACTTTCTGTTAGTGCAATGCAGGTGCAATGGATTATTGAGTGCTGAGCTCAAATGTTAATAGATGGATAAATTTTAGATGTCTGGTTGATTATTTATATTACTCCTAGGTAGCAGTGAAGTGTCACTTAAAGTCACAGTTAAGTAGAGAAAATGATTTGCTATATTATTTGGTCTCTAGGCACGATGACAGTGGCTTAAAGGGATATTCTATGCATGTTCTGGAGATTCATAATGTGGAGGTTAATTGATTGACCAACCAATATCCTTTTTGAATATATATATATATATATATATATATATATATCCTTTCCTAGTATAGCAGAAATTTGCCCCAAATATTAACTTGGCCTTTGCTATTTTTATTACCTTGTAATTTGTTGCTGTTCAACTGACAGTCTTTATGTTGCATAAAACATGTTGCTTGCAATGGTAGCCAGTCTTCAATATATTCTAGCATTATCTTTGCCAAAAGTTTTAAAGCAGCCCTGAACATAAACTAAATTTTACCACCAATGGGGAAGGGAGCGGCTGCAACAACACACAATAGAGGAACAAAATAAATTGTCTGTTATGAGAGGATGTTGTGTAGAGATGCCAGTATACTGAATTTTCTGCAGCTCATTTTAAAACGCTAGTAAATCATCGACATAGCTGAACAGAATGGAAGGACATGGAGTCGTTTTCAAAGTCGTCCCCATGGCTGTTTAGTGTGAGGCCTGTGCTTTCTGAAGCCCCTTTGTGCATCTTGGCAGTGCTGCAGAGTGAACGTGCCGCTTTTTAATGTATATAGTCCAGTCTTTCCCAATCTGCTCCTCAGGGCCCCACAGACCAAGCAGAAATGTGGACTGTCTGGCAGGGAGCTCGGAGGGAGCAAAAATGTGGATCGGCTGAGGCTCCCTGAGGAACGGATTGGGAATCACAGCTATAGTTTGATAAACCAAAGCCTACTCTAATGTTCATTCATTTTCCGTTGACGTTTACCCAGTACGGGGTTGACGTGAATCTGGAGCCTATCCCAGAAAGCTCAGGGAATGAGGTGGGGGGGCACCCTGGGCGGGATTCCAGTCTATTCAGATTATTATTTTTTTCCTTTTTATTATTCATCATTATGTATCGATTTATTCATTAGACGATAATACTATAAGACTTGCTCCAGTAGGGAGGAACAAAACAGAATGCAGGAAAACAAAATCAGAGGCTCCGAGTTGCTTCACGCCTCGATGCGCACGCAGCCGTTAAAAACGAAAGGGCTACCCCCAAATACTACTAATCATATAACTCGGGCACCCTAATAGTTCTGGAGCATCACGAAGAATGCAATGATGAACAATCACAGAAAAATAGCATGAATTATACTGGCTATTTGTTTTTGAACAAAAGGTAATTTCTGTGTTTTTCAAAAGCAAACGGACAAGTAAACATGACCCTCCCAACCCCCCACCACCCCACCACGGTCCATTCTTGTACCATTCACTTTTATTTTCCTACTATTCTGCTTTCGGTCGTCATGCAAGGCACTCCAAGGCACTCTTGTGTGCTGTAGCTGGCTGTTAAGTATCTATTAGTCAAAGATGTGCGGACGCACATAAACTTCCCCTAAGATGTTCCAATGTGGTGTGGCAGTATATTCTCCATTATTCTGATTCCTATTGGGGAATGCAAATAATCTGTGTGTCTGGAGCTATTGCCAGCACGTTACAATTATACGCAATGACATTCTGTTTCCATGGTTTGTCACGTCTTTAAATACCAGCGTAGTATTCTTGTGGATACAACCACTGAGAAGCGGGATAAAGGCAGTGGACACCCCCAGACCGTATGATGAAACCACCTTTAGAGCTCTGCTGCAAATACATCGAGCGGCAGATGGGATATTTAAAAATAAAAAAGCAATGATTGCTTTCATCTTGCATTAATCCTACCTTGCACTGATATGTATCTGGGTAGTATTTTTTTCCTTGACCTCATTACAAAGTCTCTGCTGAAATATGCGGTCCTACGGTGTGTGTGTGTGTGTGTGTGTGTGTGTGTGTGTGGTCATGTATATATTTTCTTGTGTGTCCCCAAAATGTGATACAAAGTTATTTTGACCTTGCGGGGACATTTTTTTTCCAGTGTCTACAAGAGGAAACTTAATTTTATAAAGATCTTCCGTGAAAACTGAAAATGCGAAAAGTCTCCTCTCGTATTTTGTTAGGTTAGTTATGGTTAAGGTGAGGGCTGGGTTGGGGTTAAGGTCGTCATTGTTTGGGATTAGAGTTTTCCCCATAGAAAATGAACGGAGAGTCCCCACAACGATATAATTACAAACCTGTGTGTGTGTGTTTGTGTGTATATTTGTGTTTTCTGTTGCTAATAAATTAGTCATGATTGCACTTTCTTTTCGGAAACCCACTGCAGGAGGAACTGCAGATAACGCTGCTTGTAAAAATGCTAATTTCCTTAATTAAAAATGTTTTTGGGTCTGGTATCTAACCCAACATACAAACAGCATACTGAAGTAATATGCAACTTTATACTCAGTCACGTCCATTTATGGCTGTACATCTGTATGAAATGATCAGATTTTGAGAATGAACAACGCGTCGGTGAAAAGCCTTCAGACACTGTCAGAAGCAAACGTAACCAGCTAATTTAAATACTGCAGATTGTGAAAGTGTAATAAACCCGATTTATTCCACATTTATCTTAGATACGGGGGTCTTGCATCAAAAGAAGAAAGTAAATTGTGGTTTGGGGGGGGGGGGGGTGAAATAGATCAAAGAATTACAGCCATCTGAAGTCTCCTTTTTCTCAAACTACATAAAGAAGCACAATCGATCGC
>JAODKE010000068.1:25504739-25517264 GCA_026779605.1 Mormyrus hasselquistii
ATATATTACATTGTGGGGTTAAAATGTCGTCACAATGTGATGATAACCTGTTATTTTTAACCTTGTAGATATTTTTTTGGTTCTCACAAGGGAAAACTCAATTTCATTAAAAATCTGTGAATGTAATCAAATAACCAAAGTAGCCAAAAGTCTTGTATTTCGTTACATAAGGTTTAGGTTAGGGCTGGGTAGAGGTTAAAGTCACCATAATTGAGATTAGGGTTTTGCCCGTAGAAATGAACGGTAAATTCCCACAATGATCTAGATACGTAATCTGTGGGCGTACGTGTGTGCGTATGCACTGGGATAGCCTGGGATACCCAATACTGTGCCCTATTTTGTCTGGAATAGGCTCCGGACCCCCAACGCGACCCTGTCCAATAAAAGCGGTTGGAAGATGGATGTGCTGATGAAAATCGACATCTTGCATCGAATCCGAATCGGGGGTGAGGGAGGGGAGAACAAGGAGGTTCCTCACGGTTCCTTGGTCCCCGAGTTAGCAGAGTTTGGGTAATGCTGGTCAACAGCGCAGTGCATTGGGAAGGTTATCTGTTTTCAAGGCTGTAATGAATCTCCTTCCGGGCTCCGCGTCTCTCCCGGCTCCTGCAAACACTACATCCATCACCCTTCTCTCCAGCTTCTATCTCTTAGATTTCATCCATCCATCTTCTAGCTGCTCTTGCCCTGCAGCCCCTCTGTCAGCTTATCTTAATACCTGTATGGCGCCCATCTTTCTCCCTACTCTATTTACCCCCCCGCCCCCCCCACTATGTATCCACCCCTCTCTATGAAAGCACATCCTCCTATCGCTATCAGCCGCTCGTCTAATGTCCGCGAGGCCCTCCTGCCACGATCTGCTCCATCCTCCGACTGTCCTGTCCTCCTCCTCCTCCTCCTCCTCCTCCTCCTCCCCTTTGGTTCCCACTCATGCCTCTGATGGGCGCTCAAGGAAGTGAACATCCACAAACAAAGCAACAGGTGCACTTCAGAATTAGGGATGTAACACTCAGCACAACATTACACACACTTGCATAAAAAGAATGGCCTAACGAGAGGGATTGCATTACTGAATTAACATATTCTATACACCATCACGCAGCCCTTTAATGCTATGTAATACTACAGCATGCACACAAATAACTCTAGGTGTCATAATTGTGCGATATGAACTCCATGGGGCATTAACTACAACCCACTGTTCATTAAATGAACTCCTGCTCATGGGAGTTTTACCTGCACAAAAATGTTCCGAGGGCAGAACAAAAAATGATTGGTTCAAAGAGAGAATCTATCAGATTACGGAGGAGGCAGGACAAACCAATCAGATGTCTTAGTCTTAGGCCTCCTCCAGTTCCTTGGACCCACCTCCTGAACAATCTGATTGGTTCAGGGAGATAACCAATCATTTTTCCTTCTGCCCTCAGAACATTTTTGTGTAAATAATACCCACGAGCCAAGCTCACAGTGTACTACACACACAGTGGAATGGCCGACTAGAACGTTGAAGGACACTTGTTCAAGCGCACAGCGTGCGGCTTAAATAATGTCCACACTCTATTAGACCTTGCTTTTCCCACTTGAGATCATGGTGGTTTTATTTTTTTATTTTTTTATTTTTAAAAAAGACCCCAGCACTCTGAAGTCAGCCAGCCTGTTAAGGGAAAAGCTTTCTCAATTCGACAAGTATTACTTCAGTATTACTTCAGAGGATTGTCCTCCGTAGCGAGCATGAGGCAGGGAGTGGCGAAGCATGCAAACCACACTCTCTTCCCACCAGTGGTCTCACGTGGTTACTTTTGGATCGATAGAATACATATATAATGTGAATAAACAGAAAGATCCATAACGTTACCGTAACCACCTACAGGGCAGCTGTTTATGAGAGAAGCTTCGCGGTGCCGTTGGGTACTTTGCGGTTTTGATCGTTTTGGGCGTGTTTAATTTGTGCCTCAAACCAGGCTTTGACCTCTGTTGGCAATTCCCGGGAGGTCCTCTGCTTTTTTACGCCCATAATTACTGGGTTTATCGACGGTCCGTACCCTTGGGGGACCCCGATCAGTTGTCCTCTTGAGGGAGAGATGTAGACATGATTTTCAGTCCTGAGACCGCGTTGCCCCTTCCAGTTAAAGAGGAGGTGTTGCCCTTGTTTCTGGCGACACGTCAACACATTTGGGAAGAGTCCAGGGCTGCCAGTCTTGATCCTACGTAATGAATTGTGTTAGAGCGAGAGAGACAAGAGTCAACAGTGAAGGTTTCTAGCATAATGGCTTTTTCCATCTCTCCACCTTTCTCTTCATATATCACTCCACCTTTCTCTCCATCTCTTTCCATCTCTCCATTGTCTTTTGCCGCAATCAGACTCGTCTCTCTCCTTATGTTGATGAGTTTTCAGATGCAAATGTCAGACTAAATTGTTCTATTAACATGACAAAAGCCGCCTCTTCCCCGCAGCCTATATTTGGTCCCATTAGGGGACGATTGACTTTTTCTCCGTATAGCTTCATGAGGCAGGGAGCAGCTCTGTTTTTGCTGGCGACTCTCGCCATTTTCTGGCAATCTGGTTACGGTAAACATGCGCCGGGCCCGTTTCCACGGCACTATTCACAGAGCCTATCACTGCCGAGCTTGACGGTACATCCCGTAATGCGATTACTGCATCCTCTGCCCCGCATCAATCCCCCTGATTGACAGTGGAGATGAAAAAAAGAACGACTGAAGATGTTTTTTTTTTCCCCCCTTCTTCTCTCTGCTCATTTCCTATGATAAGACAACACGACGTAATTATAGCCCAGAGTTACTGGTTCGACATGAAGAGCTCAGCAGTGTTCCGTAAAGGAAGAAACCGAGTGTTTTCTAGCTGATTAAAATTCCTATTGGGTTTCAGTTTTTCAGGCTCCCAGCTCAGTCCTGCTCATATTTCAACGCGACTGTGTTCGGCACAAGCACTGCGGCGTACGGGAAGGGAATACATTTTCCAGAGAGAGATATTATTTCTCGGTGGAGGGAAACCCCACTCCATGTTTAATAGATGTGCCAAAATGCCTTAGTGTTTTATTACACATGCAAGCACTGGTAGCTACTATTAAATCTAATCTAGCTAGTGGATTATCGAGAGCTGATTCCCTAATTCAGGGTTCTTCTGCACATTGGGCAGTATCCAGGAACGGGCCTTAATAAAATTAGAAATGCTTTGTAAACATCAACTGTGATCTGTATTCTTATAAACAATTACTGTACACAAACATATCCTGACTTGTGAAGCCCTGAACCATTTAACTATGACGTAGCATAGTGGTCGAATGCTGTGCAGACTGGAAAACCTGATAAATGTATCCATTGGATAAGATCTAGTCCTTAGCGTGTTAGAGGTGTGTGCTCCTGCAGCTCAGTGTTAAGTGTAATGAGGATGCCATTTGCTGTTTGTGGCGCTAGCAGGTAGCTGCCTAGACACGTCAATTTGACTCTCAAGGTGTGAAGTACACTTTATGACAGAAAAACCAAATAGAGTGTTTTCTGACCCAGAACTAGTGAGTTAATTCTGACACCTCGACCATTTTTGGTCCATTCACCTACGAGAATACTTTTCCTTTTACACATGCTCCTCCCTTGACTTGTTTCCTCCTATAGAGCAGCCCGGCCGTTGAGACCAATGACAGCGTCACACCGGGGCCGCCGCCTTGCAGTCTCGACCTATCAGCTCGCTCCTTCATATTTCTCTCATACATATCTCCGAAGCGTCCAGCTTCGGGTGCTCGTTTCATCAAATGTTTTAATTAGCACCAGACTGACAGCTGAAATGCCACATAAGCTTATTCGCTGTCCAATTAGGAGAGCAGTTGGCTGAAGTGAGACATTGACATGCTTTGCCACTCTGCTGTGTTGGCTCATGTATACCATTAATATGCAATTCAAAGTTTGGTATCGCCACTCATTGTTGTTACAGTGCTGGCAGAAAGTCTTGGGATGCTTTCTGAATTCCGAAAAAATATTGCAGGTTAATTGGTTTCAAGACAAAAATCATTCCTTCATTTTCAAAAAATGTGTATTGCATTAGAAACAACCATTAGTTTTAAGTTAAACATTCATTTCAAGTAGTAATTTCACCCCAAATTATAGTTCAAAAAGAGTTGTTCTGAGTTAAGAAGTTCATTGCCAAGCAGTCTCATTGGGCGTTTTTGTAATTAGTAATACCTTTGCAATAACATAAAATACCAAACATTTGTGCTTGCATTAGTGTCCTTTTGGGAGCCAATGACTACAATTGCAATTAATGGCAAAATGGCAAGAACGGAACTGGATGAGTCAGTCAAAAAAATTATGACACTTTAATTAAAAGAAAATGTCTGATATGATGACATAAAATGAAGATATGTGTGGATACGTTAAACATTACTTGTCAATGGACTTTTGTTATGAAACAGGTAAATTTGCAACACTATTATAGAATTAAGCAAGCTTCCCAAGACTTTCTGTGAGCAGTATAGACCCGTTTAGCTTATTGACACACGCAGATACTCCTCTTCCTCTAGTGTCTCTGTCTGCACATCCTCCTCGCTGCAGGGCAAAGACGCCTTCTTCCAGTCAGACCACGCCCTCGTTCTGAAACATGATCTTAAAATCTGCTGTATATCTTGATCTTCTACATCAGTGGGGCCTCGAACGCTAATACACCGCCCTGTTTATCTTCTTGCCACCTTAATGAAATCAGAGACGTATCACTGACATGAGCCAGATCCGTATTATTTTAAACACGGGCTGTATGTAAATGTATTCTTTCTCATATAAACATACGAATGCCCGACAAGAGGAGTGTGGTGAAATAAACATGTCACAGAGAAAGGATAACCGTCATTTTATGTTCCGGCCATTTTTGTGGCCCACAGTAATCACCTGAGTGGACTGGAACAATGAGAAAACTGCATCGGGGGAATTTCATGCTTTGTGTTGAATTTTTTTTCATTCCTTCCCAGAGCCTGGTACATTCCCGCCATCTGCACTGTCAGTTTTTCTGCGTTACCGCCGTGAAGGGCAACTCGGTATGGTGAGAGAGAGTATGCACGCATGCTACTCGACTGTTAGAACACCTCAATATATTCCGGGCAATTGAACGGATTTGAATGGATGCATGATGCCGACAGGTACTGTAAGTGTGGACATTGAGGACAGACCCTCTCCTGAGTCTCTCCCCCCTTCCCACCTCCCCCAGGTGTTCTGTGCAGCCAGTAAATAGGATCGCCATCCCAGTGGAAGTAGATTACAGTGGCGTGTTGAATTAATGGCCCGTGCCTCCAGAAATAAGATGGGGAATATATGCATGTCTCATTACTGGGGAATAATGAAAACAAAGAGCTGTATGGTGGACGGTAATGTTATCAATCGCGCTTGGGAAACGGAATCGTGTTCGCTTTCGTCGGGAGTCCTGATTATCTTGCTCCGCAAAGGGCTCCTTATCATACAGGAAGGGGCTGGAAAAGGCCCCTTATATCTGCCTGACGCTTAACTTTGTTTTGCGTCTGATTGACCTGCTTCATTCGCTGAATCACGGATACGCCCTGCATGAGCGAACGGATTGCGGGGTGCGGTCGAGTGGGATGCTGAAGGCTTTGGGAGTGCCGGCCTTGAGTCACGCACTTTTTTTTTGCCGTGCGGACGGACTCGTGTGTGACTGTTCCCGGCAGCCGCGGGAACTGAGAGAAATTCAGCAAACAAACCAAGCGGGTGGGGAAGTTGGTGGTAGTTGGCGTTCGCAAGTGTAGGATGTAGATTTCTGGGTGTTTTCCTCACATCGGTTCCTCCTGCCTTTCGGTTTGATGATGAGGATCGCATGTAGGGTGGAGGCGAGGCAGCCTGATTCACCAGCGGCTTCCGCCTTTGAAAGGAGAACGCACCTGCAGGGGCACTGCAAGGAGTGCTGTGAAACACAGGCCTGAGAACGGGGTGTTTGGGGAAGATTAGTGTTCTGTTCATGGTGGGCTAGTGCAGAGAATCTCTCTGCCTGAAAATGAGACCTCAAGCTGCCGAGATTAAGAGGGAAATGAGAGTGAAGGGTAAAGATGGGGGTTCGCATTTGGGCGAAACCAGTAGACCTCGGGTTGCCACCTCTCTGCTCCGGCTTTCGAACCCAGTCAATACTAAGGTCCTGGGATTCCATTTGCGGCTGCACATTGACAAGTTGCCAAATACTGTTAAACTTTGCCTTTACTTAGCAGGATTATGATCAAATCAAAAAAGAACAGTACAACTTACCAGACGACCTGATGTCGCGTTCGGTGGTGGTGGCTACATAATTTCATGGGTCATTTTCCCCCCCTTGCCGGAAGTTTTCATTCATTTAGCACCCCCCCCCCCCAACCCACATATCCACACCTAAATGATGTTAACTGTAACAGCACTTTACTGAAACTGGAAGAAGAATCCTTGTTAGCTTAGCTGATCACTGGAGCCAAATGACAAAGCCTATACATCATACAGTTAGTTCTTGTTGCTTTTTAATTAAATCTCATGGCATGAATCTTATTCAGCTTCCTGTCATTTAACTCATTTTTGGCCCCAAAAATCACCCTCACAACATCCCAGACATGGCCAGTGGTCCAGGCAGCACCTAGACTGCTTCTTCCTGCCGTTTGATCCCTGCTAAGGCCCCTCCAGGGCTGCCCCATCGCTAGCGGCCGCGCCGAGCACAGGTGACATCCGGATGGCGCTGTTCCCCCGGGATCGCCCCAGGTGTGCACCGTGCGGCAGGTTCTCGCGATCGGCGGGATACTTTCTGATGAAACATATTGCAAAGGGGCTCGCTAAGAAATCCGCCAATTAGCATTCAGCGCTCAGACCCCGCCGCCTCTGCGCTCCGGATTCATAGGCATTTTTCTCTTCCTTCTCCCGAGATCATTCCCCTACTGCTCACATTGTTTTTAATGATCTGTATTAATCAGAAAGCTGCTTTCTTTCACACAGACAATTATTTTGCACCATGTAAAATAAATTTGCAGAGAAATACCGCAACAAGGATTAAGCACTCTTTATCAGTCTTTTCACTTGAGACGCTTGCTTGAACTTTTTCCAAACTGCCTTCCTAGCAAAGACTCTATGGCCTGGAGCTACTTCTACATTGCACCCATCACAATTTCATCAAAGCGAGGTCTCGAGGTCAATGTCAAGGTTCTCTTTTCTTCTCTTGAATAACCTCATCTCGCCAGCGTTTATCCTAATTTTGAAGCAATCCCACAGGTGACGGGGCATTTCCCCATGAACAGAATTGCACTGAACACCTTCCCTGCTTCTCAGCTTGAGTGGTCAGGATCCAACATTATATGGGGCGCAAGGAGGGCGGGCTGCTATCTGATGGCAGCTTTTTTTGCCACATATCAAGCCAGCTTGTGCCGTTTGAAGCTTAAATTCCAACTTTCACGCAAACGTGAGTCTGCACCAATATCTGGTAGATACAAAGAGAGGTTTTTTAATGGGTGTTTCTTTTTAAATTGCAATGTTTATTGCTGTTTGAATACAGTAGCAAGTTCTTAAAAGATGCTATGACAGCTTGAGGTGCCATGGGGTATTTTTTTATTCAGAGCTACAGGTTTCTATGTATTTTTGATATACATGTTATCATTAAAAGATGTTATAAGCATCTTTATAAAAAAACCTATATTATATACATGAAAGATCCATTATATATTTATTTTATATTCATAATTTGGGAGGGGATGGTGATAAACAATTGATGGAAGATGGATGTTTTGATAGATAGTCTTTTCTACAGAATGATCATCTAATGGTTCCAGAGGAGGACAAGTTGTTGTAAGCATTAAACTAAGAACCCAGGATCTGCAGAAACCTTTTTTTAAAAAACTTTGCAAAGTGCATTGTCTTATGTGTTTTATCAATGTTATAAATATTAAATGTTCCATGGGCCAGGAGTGGAAATATTCAAGGTGAGCTGATTATTTTATTTTATTTTATTGTATTTAATTTTTTATTTAGCGAGTCTATCTCTGGCTTTTATTTATAAATAATGCATTTGTTTGTTTTTTTTTTATTTTACGCTGGGTGTGGTAGGAGGTCCTTAGCTCTGATCTATTTTGATCTTGTGGTTCCCTGCATTAGACAACATTAATGGAGCCAGCACAGATAATCCAGTTACGGTCAGAATCATTTATCAAGGGGAGAATGTATCAGCCAATCAGAGAGGCATTCTGGAACCGGTTTCATTACCTAAATTATTGTGTATTCAAGTGTATATTCTATTTATTTTTTGGTTACCCAGAGCGGTTTTTATTGTGAGGCCATGATTTGCGTTCTGCAAACATACACTCGTTTTTTAAAATGGTATATTTTTGTCTCCGTTCTCAGGATAGTAAAATGGACGGACAAGGCGGGCTTTTCCAGGCTAATGGACTATGCTGGGCTTTCTGTGTAATCAGTCTCACCCGCAAACCCTGCAGACAGCAAATCAGCCTGTTTGATGTTTTGCAAACTCTGTGGTCTCTAAAAACAAAAAAAGCCACTGAAAACACCATAGGAATACAGTTGTCGTGACAGGTATTCCAAAGGCATCAGTTAATGATACTGAGTATTTGGATTAAGTGCATCTGAGTGGATTAACTGTATCTGTGAGATCGATTGATGTATCATATTGCCTTAGGCTTTGTGTGTCTGCGGTTTGCATGAACTGTTTGCGTCGGCCTCCTCCTGCAGTATATAAACATACCCTTAGGTGATTCGGCGTCTCTCAATTGCCAATAGGCTGCTTGAGTGTGTGCCCTGCGATAAACCGGAATCCCATCCAGGGTGTCCCCAGCTCTGCGTCCTGTGCTGCCTGGGACAGGCTCCAGGCTCCCTCTGACCTTGGATGAGCAGTTATGGAAAATGGATGGATCGATGCATGTGTAATACTTTTCATAATCTAGATAGCTGTGCGCTTGTGTTTTGAGCAGACAGTCTCCATGGTGGTCTGTCTGTTTTTCTAATTCACAGTTGATTTGCTGCTGTGTTTTAAAGTCCATCTGTGCCTTTTCACAGTCTATTGTAAATGTAATGAACCATCCGCATCCAAGCAACCTCCTATATCAGAGACAGGGCTTCAGCCTTTCAGAGTTGGGCACACACCATGAACTAAAACATGATTTTCCCCAAAATTAGTAAAATCTAAATAATATACTTCCTGAGGCAGAAAACAGAAGGAAAATTGTTTTGAAACTAAATGTGATGTGATAACTAAATTATAATCCTCTGACCACAGTGGCATTAAACGCTAAAGCTGTAGATGCCCTGTTGAGTCTAGGGTCACCCATGGATGTTTGGGCTAGGCTTAAATTTATTTGACAAACAAACGACTTGCGGTTTCGGCAATCTGACATCGAGAGCAGGCCAGACGACGTTGGGCAAACAGGTGAGCGGGAATGGGGACAAGGAGTCCAGAAATGAACCAATGAGGTGAAGCGTAAGCAGAACAAGAATGGGCTCACGTCGATATATGGATCTGTGGGTGTGACGCTACTCTGAATTTGTTATTGTGAACCGAGCGAGGATGTGCGGACAGTGACACGGCGTGCTGGATGAGGAAGAGTAATTTTGCTGGATGTGCTCGAGGGGTACATGCAACCACAAAGTGCTTTGCATAGTGAAATTCACAGGGCAAGTATTTTGAAGTCTTAAAATAAATGCATTTCATCTGATTAGATTTAATCAAAACTAGTTCAACAGTGGCAATTTTCAGGCGATTTAGCACGTTGCAAAGGCATTAGTGTTTAATGACCAAGCCAAGTAGGATTTGCTGACGGATAAAAAATTTTTTTCACAGTCCAGTTTACTTCTAGCCAAAGTTTAGAAAAGTAAGTTTGTTTCCAGTTATTTTTTAAAAAGTCTCCTAACCCATCAGGTTGTCTGTGGTGTGAACTCACGCCCACCTGTGCCTCGCATTGCTGGTGCTGGTGGAAATCTTACTGGTAAAATTGTGTGTATTTTTCTTTTTCCCCCACTGAGCGACAGATCCTGGGAACCAGGATGTCAAGTTTGATTAAAGGACGTAGAGGGGAAATTTTATGGATCATGGATAATTTAATTTGTTTTGTCTTTTAAAATATATTGCCAGCTAACGGCATCTTTCAGGAGCGTGTCATATGCTGTTGCGCTCAGGCGGTAGGAGTGCTGGGAGTGTGCGACGCTGAAAGTGGGACGCGGGAGGCGTGGATGAGGAGCAGCTCCTCCGCCGCATTAAACAAAGGAATATTCCATGTGTCATGGTTTTATGAGAAGCGTTCTGGGTGTCAGGGCTTGGTGGTAAAGGCCACGTGACGGGTACTGCTGTGTCTGGACACGGATGGTAACGATTGTAGCCTGTATCCGTGTTCGGGATCACGCCACAGGGTTGCCAAATCTCACACATCTGGCCTGACACTCACACTTTCAGACTCTCACGCTCGCGCCAGAAATCTCACAGCAAATCTATATTATTTCGTTATAAACCTAAAACTAGCTACATCAAAAGCTTTTGGGCAGTTGGCAAACCCTTGGAACTATTTACAAGATAATAAAACTCTTGCATACATGTAAATGTGCGTGCATTTGTGTGTAGACTTGTCTCAAATTGAAAATCTCAAGCCAGCCAGCTGACCAAAGTTGGCCACCCTGCATCACTTTTCCAAAGACTTCCTGATGTTCAAGTGGCTCCTCTGGGAATTATTCTGAGGTGTGAAGCTTTGGGAAGAAATAATCAGTATAACAATCCAGTTTCCCCTAGAAATATCTAGGAAACAGCCAAGGAAATGTAAAAATAATGTGTGCAACTGTCAGAGAATGTGTGAAAAGGCACACATTGGTAGCTTTCCTCTCATCTGCCACCAAATCCACTTCCACTAGCTGCTCTGCTATATGAATGTCAGCCATCGATAGCTGGTATACCATTACCGCTGGCTCTGTGCTCTCTCTGCCTCTGATGCTGGTTTTGCGGGGAAGGGAATGACAAGGTTTTCACTCAGTGTCTGTCTTATCTCTTTCTTCCCTCATTGACTCAGTTGTTTCCTTTGCCGGCCTGGTGACACATCCGGACTTTTGGATTTTTAAAATTCCACTTTGATTTCCCCGTCGCTATCGGTTACCCTGCCAAGGTTGCCTTTATCCTGTGCTTCGGTGATGGCACTTTGAAGCCTGAAAAAGCCTTTTTTTTGGGGGGGGGGAGGCAGTAATCACTCATAAGAACTCCCCCCCCCCATTCCATATATATATTCAGGTTTCTTTTTTTTTAATTCAAGACAGATTTGGCTATATGCGTTCACTCAAGTGGATGTTTGTATTATATCATAATTACCTCATTATGCAACACCGCTCAGAGATTACTGATACGCCGCCTCCTATTCACGCCCTTCGTTCACACCTGCCATTCACGTTCACCCACCTGTGGACGTCACGACGGGAATCGGATTCGTTCGCCGCTCTGAGCTCGGCTCACAGATGCAATCCATCAGTTCGCTCGAAATGGAAACTGCGGTAATTGATGAGCTAGTAATAATTATAAGTTGAAACATGATGTAAGCAAGTTTCCAGAACATTGCCCTTAAGGAGAGTTTGATTATACTTAATAAATTATCAATGCTCATTAATGTATTTTGATGTTTTGACCAAACATAAATGATTTAGTCCAGCTGTATGAATAAAGTGACTTTAGAATGGTGACTCATACTGTAATGTATTTCACTGCTTGTAATGTAGGATTATGGCTAGTGTATTTTATATAGATACATTGAATAAATAATAAATCATTACCATGGAGCATGTTCCTCGAAAATTTGTCTAGATTGACTACCGACGTGTTGTGAGCTGGCAATTTGCAAATAAGTTTGCTGTTTAGTTGTAATGTGGTGCTGTTAGAAATTTGAAGCCGGGCGACTAATTGTGTGAGACTCCCTAAGGAGCGATTAGAGGAGTGTGCGTGTTGGGGTCATTTGACACCCCTAATGATGAGCTGAGTTTTACCTAGATGTCTGGGAGATCTGTTCGGGGGAAATGACCCGCATGCTCCATTCATGCTGGCTCTGAACAGGAATGTGATTGCATTTAGTTCAGTTTAAAAAATGCTCTGAAAAAAGGGGCAGTTACTCAAGCATGCAGTTGGCTCATCTCTGTTGTCCCTGTAAGTCTAAAAGCAGACCCTTATTCTGAGGAAGCACGTTCAACAGAAACAGCGTCTTTAACTGTTGGGCGTTTCAATGGCTCAGAGGCTAGGAAGCCTGTTAGTGCAGACCAGGCCCAAAGCCAGTCTGTGGGGCTAATTGTTACTAGCCTGCACAATAACTGAAGTAAAGTGTTATGTTAAAGTACCATGAACAATTTGCCAACTCAGCACATGAAGATGAGCCTGTCTGAGAAAAAAACTGTCCTGCTCTTTACATAGAGCTGTATGAGTTATAATTGCCTGTGTGTGTGTGTGTGTGTGTATGTGTGTGTGTGTGTGTGTGTGTGTGTGTGTGTGTATGCTAGTGGTAATATGTATATATTACGTTGTGGGGACATTTTATGTAATTAAAAAAA
>JAODKE010000068.1:25525961-25551212 GCA_026779605.1 Mormyrus hasselquistii
CCAATTTGCCGGTATCATCGATATGTTTGGGGTTTTTTTTTGAAATTTTTTTTACCGCCCCCATGGGGGGCCCCCCCCCCCCCCCCCCAGCTCCCTCGCCTCCCGAAACAGGCCGCAGCAGACGCTCACACAGCAAGTGCATCAAGCTGCACAAATGACAGCAGGCACAGCCCGCTGCTTCTAACAGCAGAGACAATGGGGGTGATTTTCTTCCTCCGTCGGGCTGAGTGCTGGTGAACACTCGTCACAACGTCGATGGCACTTACCATTCGCTAAAAGGCCAGCGCTACACGGAGACCCCAGACACCTGACATTAACACAGAGGAAATGCATGTGTTTACAAAGTACTGGGAAATATGGGCACTTTTGTTTTAAATGTCGTATCAAAAAGCCACCCGAGTGATGTACCTGGGCTGTGCTGTGCTCAGCCTGAAAAATACAAGAGTATTGGTCACCGAGTAACAGAGATTGCATCAAAGCGGGAGATATAGAGGGATAATTGTTTTCCATTATAGGTGTTTGTTGTTTTTCCCTGAGAATCACTGAATGTGATATCTTCTTATTTTTCAGGCTGGCACCTTCACAGGGCTGTGGAAACACAGGGCGATGCTAACACTGAATGTTTTACCAGTGCTGTTTGCGAATTTATAGCGTGGTAAAAACAACTATCAGACAGGCCTGTGGAATTCAGTATTTTTTTGTCCCCAAGACTGATGTTGTGCAGCAATGCAAAGCACAGTTTCGCCGGTCTTTTTCTGATGGGATGGGCCGGCCCTCGTCGTTTTTTTTATTTATTTTAACTCCTGGTATCTTGTTCTTGCTCTGTGATGCTCTAATGAGAGTTTTTTTTTTTTTTTTTGCTTAATACTTCTGTGAGCTGGAACAGAGCAGACGAGGAACGGAAACTGCGCAGGGCAGCGCCTTCAAAATGAGATCTGGGAGGTAGCCCACACCAACTATGCAAATGTCCAGTCTGGTTAGAAGATCCCACTTTGTGGTTCTCTCAGGTTTTCAAGCGAAAGTAGAATCCACCGCCTGACGACAGACGAGGAGAAACAGGCGTACATTCCAATGTAATGGCATGTATCGGGGCATGGTGGTAGACAAAGTAGCAAGTTATGGACCTGGTACCAGGATGGCAAAAAAAGAGCGACATGACGCAGGGATGTAGGAAGGAAGAGGGGTTCTGGGTGGGAGACGCCTTTAACCGAATGGTGAGGAGGGGAACAGTTAACAGCCGTTTCAGCACAAGGTAAAAAAAAAATTGAATCTACGGTTAGAAGAGAGGATCAGGGCAGTGGGGAAAAAAACACAGCCTGCTTTTACAGGACACATAAAAAGAGGCAGGTGAAGTGGATTGATTGTGGACTGATGCCACACCAGTCGCTGTTATAGCTGTGAATTAAAATCAGCCCCCGTAGAGAGGCTTTAAACAGAACATGAGAGAGAGAGAGTAACAGTCAACAGAGATGACATGGCTAAATTCAGGAAAGTGTGACTTCTTGAAGGTATTTTTGTTGTTCGCTTGGTTTGGGCAACACTGAGCTTGGAAGTCCTTATTTTTCATCCTTCCTGCCTGGTGGGACAGCGCAGAACTGGGGGGGGGGGGGAAGGTCACTGTAATCATGGAGCATGCGGCTGCTGAGCACAGGGGTGTGACGGGAGCTCTCAACACGGCACGGGGGGTGTCCCGGTTGCAGGAGGGGCTCCCGGAGGTTCCCATGGGGCATGGCACTGCGTCTTAGTGATGGCCCAGAAACTCCATGCGCGAGGTCGTCTGTTTCCCCTGCGCTCTCGTTAGCACTGCCGCTAGGAATCCTGGGAAAACAGACGGCGACGCCGCTTCGTGCCGCACTGCGATTCTGGAGAATTAGGGCCATTAAGGGCTTTAAAGATGTTATGTTACAGTATTTCTGGAAGTGGTAGGAGGCGGGGTGGCCGTTTTGGATGTCAGCAGTGTGGGAGTGTATGCGTGGCTGTGTGCCAGGGCTGTAGATGGGGGCGAGATTGACTCCCGGATTCTACCCACGCCCTGTCCGCTTCCCTACTGCCCCGCCCCAGCCTCCTGTCGCAGGCCTGTCCCCTTTCCGGATCAGCAATTTGGTCATATGCTACTTGCTGTAGGACAGACTCTGCGTGTCCCACCCCGAAACCAAAGGCCTCTGCTTTCAGCACACTGCTGTTGGCCATCTTCTCATCCCAGGGAGTCGTCCCCCATCCCTCCCCTCACCAGTACTTCTGTTTGAAGACCTCTATAGACATAAAATATGAAAAAGAGCATTGCTGTGCCAAGCAAATTCCATACAAGTAAGAACTGTAGGTAGCTGTAGGACTTTAAATGTAAACTTCTAACATTGCTATGAAGCATATATTTTGCCGCATATATATTTATGTATAAAGTTTGTTAGTAATAAATATTTTAAAATGACAAAACAAAAGAATGGTGTTACACTTCATGACATATTGTGAAGAGACAGGAAGCAAAGGAACAGCGCCCCCCACAGGTCACAGCTCTCACACCTCACTATTGCTTCTTCCCGTGGCTTTTGACTAGACCCCCAAATGGACCCACATGCTGTCAGATCTGGAACAGGAGGCGGGGACTCCGGCGCTGTCCCTTTAACATCTCAGGTGGGGTGTAGCCTTATACGATAAATGGCGCATGTTACAGGACAGAGAACTGGAGGGGCTCAGTGACAGGCTCTCACTTATTCACGGTCGTCCGTAGTTTTTTTGCCTTCTTATCCCATTTGTTTCCACCTTTTACGGAAGTTCTGCATTCAGGAAAGTCTACCGATGTGAGTCAGAGTTGCTTCATGTTTGTTTACAGCATTTTTTTTCCCCACTGATTGTTTTCCCCCAACTGCTAGATAAAGCTCTGCTGTTGCAGGAATTCCAGCCTCCTGCCTGCGAGAGGAAACCCAAGACCTGACTGATTGTGGACTGAAGGGATGCGACTTTCTACCGAGGCTCCCACCAGCTCTGTTCAGCATTCAGGTGCATTTGCCCACCCCCCTCCCATCCTGCATCCAGACCCTCGCCCCCAACACCCCCTCGGGCGCTGCTGTTATCTACTGGCGTGTCTCTCAGATGATTTGTCTCCTGCTTCCAGCTGCATGACCTTTTCCTGTGGGGCCAGGTGAGCAAACAAACATAGATTAACGTCAACGCGCTGCCTATTCGACGGGGGCGTTAGCATAGCGAGCCACCTGGACGGCAAGCAAAACATCATTCGGGTGATGGGGGGGGTTTAGGTGGGATATGCGTGCCCGTGGATGATTTCCTTATCAGGCCTAGACCGCCCCACCCATCTCGCCTTCCTCCCCGATACTGGAAGCCTCTCTCATGTGACCACTGCCGGTTTGGCCGATGCTTCTCTGCCTCACTTGGCGAACAGCTCCAGCCAGCTAAGACCCATCTGTGCTGTGTGTAGTCAGCGCCTGGGGGGACAATGAAGTGACGGAAAAAAGTAGCAATAGTTCTAGTGGCCACAGTCCCCTTCAGGGACAGGCGGCACTAATGAGACCCTCTGCAGAGAGATTAATCACCCCCCCGGATGGTCGCACGGTAGCCGGCAGTCCTCTCCGTCGGCCAGCCAGTCTCACGCCATTGTGGTGAAACCTAGGCTGCATCCTTTTGATCTGAGGCTCTTTGATGACGTCCAAGCGGTACCTCGAGTGGTAATCGACTCCGATTACCTCATTAGCAGAAGCCACAAGTGAACGGCTGGGGTCCGAAAGAAAGCTAGTGGCTTTGATGACCCTTCCCCCTCCCCACGCGCAGAGTGAGGAGCAGCATGTCTGTGACAATCATATCATCATGGGTGCCTTCAGGGTTAAGACCGTCCGGGCTGCTTTTCACCCACATCAAGTTCGCCGCTTCTGTATACATGCCAGACCGCTTTCATTAACCTCTCCTGCGGATGCTTTCCTTACTTTGCGTACCTAGAAGTTCACTGGATATAATTGTTCTGTCTGTTGCCCTTGCCGGCTTTGTAATGAGCTCCAAGCTTATCGAATATTTTTACCATAATTATTCTTCCATTTGCTGCATTTGCAGAAGGCATCCATGCCTCCCCCCCCCCAAATTAACATAGGGTTTCTGGTGGGGTGCTTTGCAGTTGGCATGCAACCAAGCAGGGAGCGGGGGTCTTCGTATCACACACTTTGCCCCAGTCTTCCTAAATGACAAACACCGAGGCTACTATGTTGACAAGAATCCCTGTGCAGACTGATGTCACTATGAAGCATAATGGGATTTATCAGTACACACACACACACAATGTGTAGCAATGAATCCCTTACAGTTCCACTGGGACACAAAATATCTATTGAGATCTTCCTTGTATACTAAAATGCCAGATAATTAGCATTAGTTATGTTCATTGTTTGCGAAACCGATTAACAGTTATCTGGCATCGAAATACGTGATCGTCACAGTACTTAATGCTGTCTTTGTTTCTAATTACTGCATGACCTCCATTTTAAGTTGAACTCCTGTAGATGGCATGTTTCACTTCTTTATTCTGTAGGGATCGACCTACAATAATCCCTACCTATGATACCAGTAACCTGAAAAATGTATTTGCACCTATTTTGCAAGGTTGTAATTCCGAGTCACCCACCCTCTTCAGCTGCATTCCAAAACAAGCGACTTCATAATTTCAAAACAAGTATATGCATACGCATTTGGAATCTTTGGTGTTTTTTTATTTATTTTTTTCCAGTTCCCCCTTTGTTTACCGAAAGCTGCACAGTTCAGGCAGTGTTATATAATTTTATATCTCTTAGAAGCCTGCTGAGATGCTCTGATAAGACTCCGCCTCTGTGGAATGGATTTGAGGGGCCGTTTTCAGTGGGATACGGGGAGGTGATCGCTCACCGTTTTTTCCTGCGCTATCTTTTGGCAGTGCTGTGAAATTGCTTTAATCTCCCCATCATTTGCTCCAGGTCCACACAATGTTGCTGGAGCAGTAGCAAGCGCTGTGGTCCTGTAAACTCCGCTCAAGGACGGCCTTAACATGTGACTTCAGCTTTTTAATTTCTTTGAGTAAGAGTCGACCCACCCGTGAAGCAGGGCGACGGGACAGAGACTTCTTGTTGATGTGTAGCGTTTCCTCAAATCGATGCAATGGCCTTTCGCAACCAGATCTGTCACAGAGGTATAGGTGCCCAGAAGGGGCTGTGTCTTCTTCTGTGGACACTGCAGAGCCCTGTGGTGATGAATCCAACTCCCCCACAGAACATCGCAGCATCAGGTAAACGCCCAAGAGCTTAATGGTTGAGATGTTTCCCTCATAATAAGTCAGTCTCAAAAGTGTCCTTGAGTCGTCTTTTAATCTGCAAGCCTGGGCTGAATACATGTGCTCTTCCGTTTAACACCATTTAATGAATTTACTCCCAGGGAATGTATTCCCATATGAGAGAAAAACAAACAGACATAAGAGCTCATTAAAACCAAAATAAATGGCTTCTAATTCTGACAGAATACGAAAAAAAAAATGAATAGTTGTGGAGGAGGGGGGTTGTGGGCTTTTTCAGCATCTGGCATCCAGGACGGATGGATGGATGGATCCTACCATAGTTCCAGGCCTAAATGTTGAAGGAGATGGTAGTATGGTCCAAGAGTTTTATTTGACAAATTTGCCAAACTTAAAAAAAAAAAAAACTCAGAATCACACACTTGTGCCTCCAAGTATGTTTTATAAAACATAAACTTTCTCCAGGAAGTGTCCACTGCTCTGGTTTTTGTACAGTCAGCTGAATGCGTATCCATCAGTTACATAACTCTCCTGTTTTCACTCTGCCGAGAAAAAAACGCTAAAATTCATAAACCAACCTTTATACATTACTGCAGAACACAGATTATCATAAAACAAATTAAAGAAGCAGGTCTTTCCGAAATTATTGACTTAGACTTGCTGCCCAAAACCCACTGAATATGTAATTTTCCAACATACACATTTTTGACACTGGAAGAGCTAATGGGTTGAAGTTTTGGTTAATGGCTAATAATCTTGTTCATAAAAAAGGTCCAGCTTAATAATTCTTACCCTTTTCATGCCCTCTTTCAGTTCAAACCATTTCTCTGATGTCTTTGAAAAGCAGATTTTTAATGACGAGATTTAGCTTTGCATATCTATTTATTCTACAATACTTGTTAGAGCAACTCATAATATTATATTTAAAAGCACGAGGCCAACTGTTCTATCCAAGGACATTTACATTATTTAGCCATTTATAAAGCTGGTTATTTTTACTGGAACTTGCAGGTTAAGTATCTTGCCCTGGGATGTTGCCGTTCAAACTGGGGAATTTTCAGAGATCTTCAAGGATACCGTCTTTCTGCTTGGCTAGATTTGCGCAGTCGTACGGGCGCACATCCAGCTCTTTTTTTAAAAACTCCCGTGTCACCTTCTCAGCTGTTTGTATTCTGCTCTGCTCTCCCCAAGCACACCCTCCCGGAAACCGGTCACGAGGTTCAGCCTCTTAAAAAGCGGACACGAAAACTGCTGGCCAGAACTCTGAGCGGATCTTTTTTTTTTCCTTAAACATTCTTCTTCTCAAGAGCAAAGCTGAGGGTTTAACTCATCTAATCAAACATAGATTGAACTAATTATGTGCTATAATTAAAAGCTGAGCTCTAATGAATAGTATGCTCATGACTTAATAAAATCCGATGCATAGATTTATATTTCCAAGACAGCCTATTTTTTTTAATCTGCGGCCTTTGTGGTAGAGAGTGCGGCTGTGTTTGTGGAATAAAAATGAAGTGCAAAGTTTCCAAGTGTCCGTAACTGGTGAACAGGCATCTGTGAAGTTGCCTTTTCTGAGTCTGGGAAGGCTTCCTGGACACCATTGTGGGGGACAGAGAGCAGTGACAGTCTGTTGCTTTACGGCAGCTTCAGAAACCACAGTCGCACCTCAGCAAAACTTCCCGTTAAGTTTTCAAACAGCAGACAAAGCTGAGGACAGGGGCAGGGCGGTGACTGGTTGGTGTACATGTGCATTTGTGTGTGTACTGTAATGGGACCCAACAGAGTGTGTGTGTCTGTGCTATCTGTCTGTACCAGGGATGGGCAATCTTATCTGCAAAGGGCCGGTGTGGATGCAGGTTTTCGCTGCAACTCCCTAATTAGGTTACTAATTAGAGGACTGACTGGCTGAAGAGTCCTCACACCTGGGTTTGAACAGCTGACCTACAGGTTATCCCAAAAACCTGCATACGCACAGGCCCTTCGCGGGTGAGATTGCCCCCCCCCCCCCGGTCTATACCCTACGCATGGAAATCACTGATAAACTGCTGCAATCAAAGTCTTGCATGGGGGAGTGAAAACAGTAGGGAAAATGTGCAGCAGACATTTAGAAAGTTTAAGAAACATGACTCAGCGCTTCTGTAACAGGCTGGGCTTTTCGGCAGTAACACCCGCTGGCATGACTACTCTTTTCTTACGGACTTGCAAAGTGCTCAGATTGATGACACGGACACCCTGGTGATACCATACGCACTAGTCGCTTCGTTCTTATCTAGTCCTCCTTTCCCATCAGCCCCCGGCGCACGTGGTGCCTCTGTCCGCACTTACTCACCCGCGACTGATCACATACAGAACATTCCAGATTTTGAATACTATAAAATGAGATCAGTGCAAGGTTTACAGTCAATCCTATAAACTAAAACAAAGGAGACCCAAAACCAATATGTAGTTTAATCAAATATTTAATTCATCCATCCATCCATCCATCCATCTTCCAATCACACATCCAGTACAGGGTTGTGTGTCACAGATTCAATATGACACTAAAATCTAAAGAAGAATAGTAGCTACTCATGAAGACAGATAATGAGTCATCTGCCAGGAGTTGTTTATGTAAGTTCTACACATGATTCCAGTTTGGAAGCTTTCTTTGCTTTGGAAATGCTCATTGTGAGGAAGGTAAGAAGAAGTCGGCCAAGAAGGTGGAGAGGTGGAGAGTTCAGGTCCAGAAAGTACAAATCCAGGGCAAGGTTTTGTTTCAATCAACCAGTCAAGTATAAAGAGTCACAGTCACAGAGTAGTCAAGTGGTTGGCTGGAACAAAATTGTGGTCTGCATTTGTACTTTTCTGGACCTGTGGAGCCGATGATATGGCTGCATCAATTCAAAACCCTGACAACCCCCAGTTTAAAAGGACATTGGCCCAAAATCAATAAATCCATCACAAATCAATGTACCTGTCACATCACTATTACCTCATATTATTGCAATGTTTTTTTCATGTTAAGTTCATATGATCAGCTTCAGTTGCCTAGAGTCTCAGAGGGTTTTTTGCTGTGCAAAAAATGTAGTGTTTTATTTTGGGGTAAAAAAATTTATAAAATAAACCTTGATATCCAATCACAACATTACTCTAAGCATATCACATCATTACATGTTTAACTAAACAGTTTTGTATCATACCTTAGACCGTATACCTAGATGCGTAATGTAACACATCTGAGATGAAGGGATACAATTCTCTACTTATTTCCACATAATCATCTCCAATAATGACTGAGCCAGGATGCAAGTGTCAAAGCAGTTTATTGGTGAAGTTCCAGATGTTGAATACAAGAGGAAAGTTAAGAAATTGAGTGTTTGGTTAGACTTTGAGTGGACTGACCCTATCCATTTGTTGCATAAGTCCTGGTATGTTTATTGCGTGATTTTGCGTAGCATGAGGCCTGAATATTAAGATTAAGATAAGCTTTATTTATTTTAGTGGGGATTTATAAATTCTGTGTGCAACTGGTGCCTGAAACCTTCCTTCTAGTGTGTGAATTATGCAAAAAGTCTAAAATTATCTTGGAAATGTTTCTATACTTGCAGATATTAGGGAAATTTAATGCCAAGTGACCTATTATTAGGGAGGAAGAGGACCAAGCTCACGGGCTTTTCTCAGCATGGGCCTCTGCCTCCAAGCCGCAGTGAGGCCTTTCCCTTATATATCTGGCTGTGTGGTGACTAATTTAGTGTGGGATTCAAATTAATTCTAATTAAATGTGCATAATAACCGTGCAAAACAATACTATTCAATCCACGAATAAAAGCATACGTTCCAATTATTTTCTCTTTTTTTCTATTTTTATATTTATTTTTTCTTGCTTTACAATCCTAATTCCCCTCTTTGTTTGTCAGGTGTTGCATCAGACGACAAAATGGCTGACAAATGGCTGTAGAAGTTAATGTCTGCATTGCCGCGAGAGTGCGGAGGATGTTCTAGCTGAGCTCTGCGGGGGCCTCCCCCCTCGAGGGTGAGCTCACCAGTGGGCTGTGGTCGCTGTGATGCTCACAGCGAGAACGAGGCCCTCATCTGACACATCTGACACGCGGCTTCTCTTCTGCTCCCTCAATCACTGCTGATGGCGCATCCTCCATCCAGGGACATGTGAAAGGGCGGGTCTACAGGGGCAGTGGCTCCAGCGGCAAGCTGATTGGCTCCCGGGAGCCGCCCACCCCCGTCACTCATCGATTCAAATATATCATTGGCAAATGATAAGGTTGGCCCTTCTTTATGAATTATGACCCGCCATAAAAAACAAAAAAAAAAAATCCTAGAATCACCCTTGCCTCGATCCCCATTTGGAGCACTCCAGCCTTGTGTCTTTTATATCATTCCAGCCTTCTGGGGTGCCGGGGAGGGGGTTGCTTCTGAATGAAGGACCTCATATTGGCTTGTTACAGTAGGTACACATTGGCTTGCACTCATGGTTTTTTTCTGGTTCATCTACCATGTATCAGAGTCACGGATCAATTCCCAGCAAAGAGCTGGGTTCTGTTCAACCGCAGAGACTGCAGTTACTCACGTTGCGCTCGCTACAGTCTGATTAACACTCGTCTGTTACCCATGCCTGCACGCCTTGCGCATGCCGTGTCCTCCTCAGCTGAGCTTCATTGTGTCTCCAGAAGATTTAAAAGCCATTAATGGCTTCAAACATTATGTTACCTGCACAGCTGATTTCCCCAGACACCCATATAGGAGCTGAGCAGGTTCCTCACTGGGAGTCACTGTGGCCCTCACTCAGTCACCCATTGCATCTTCCCTGTTGCTGCAGACTGACCATGTCATCATCTGTTTTGTTTAGCAGCTTTATGACAATGGGTTTGTTCCTGTTTTCGCTCATCATATATCTGTCTGAGGCTCTCTTCTGTTGCTCGGTGATGGATCACGCTGCCTGCCCTGTATAAATGGCCATTAAGGCACACCTACACAATCCCCATCTGCAGAAGACACTCCTTACGGAACACACTATACAGTATGATTACAGTAGCTATTTATCACAGGTGCTGAGCAAGAAGGATTTTCCCTAGAGAGAGATCACACATTGATTGTGATTTCCCCTACACCCTGCCTCTGAGCCCCACTGACAAAACCACATGAGTGGAGCGTGTTTGCACCCTTAAATAGCACGAGCATCTTTTTTATCTTTGTGTACCTCATCCCAGAATCACTCACAGGAGGCAAAAGTGCTGTGAGTTTTTCTCGACGCAGTGCAGAAGAGAGAGCCTCATTTTACCTCACTGCAGAGACACTGTATGCAACAATGTTGGGAATAAGGATGTTACAATAATTTGTGTAGGGATTTTTATTGCTTTTTAAGCAATAAAAGCAAAAGTTTTATTTTATTACGCATATATACATTAAAAATGTTCTCCAAAAGAAGTTTCAAACATATGATGCTGAAAAGTAAAATTTAATGATCAAAAGTCTATTATTTGTATGAAAATCTACTGTATTTCTTTCATGAGCCTGAAAGTCTTTTGAGTCCTGGTGCTTCCCGTCTTGGTGAGACATAGTCCTTTGGTTATTTGTAGGTCTCTTCTGAGAATCCTTGGGAACCGCTGGTTTGACTTGAGCGAGCAATTGCTAAGGGAGTCACGAATGATGCAGATTACCTACGCTGTGAGGGAGAGTCAGTTACGGCACTACAGCCATGTGGCGCGTTTCCCTGAGGGTGATCCGGCTCACAGGATTCTCAACGCCGAGGACCCAAGCGGCTGGATCAGGCCAAGGGGACGCTCATGTAACACCTGGCTGTGTCAGATAGACAGTCATTTCTGGAGGGTGGGACTGGACCACGTGACGGCCTGGTGGTTCGCCAACCAGGATCCCGAGGTTTCTCGTTGTGCCGCAGTGTTCTGTATCAATATATGCTTCCCAACCAGATGAGACCGCCTGAGGAATACACAGTCGCTCAAACCAGCAGAAACAATACTGCATTAACATTATGGCAGAACAGACAATTTACTCTTAATGTTTTGTTATGATAGCTATTTGTGATAGCTAGCCAATGCCTTGGGTAGTGACTGCATTCTGTACTGAAATCCTCGCCGTTCGATCAGATCACAGCAGGAGACGTAAGATCTGGGACCTGAGCGAGGACCGTCAGTCATTCTCCGCACCATTGAAAGGCTCTGCCAAAATCGTTCCCAGTCCCACCTGGCCTGCACCAGCTCGGCATAGCCACAAAGCTATCCCCCCGCTTGAGTGATGCTGGAAACCACGTAGATCCATCCAGCGATAGCTGACGTCGTGACAGTTGGCAGATGAGATTGTTTGTATTCAGAGGCTTCGGAGAGAGTGGTGTAAACAGACCTGGCATTGAATGAAGAGGCCCAAAGCGGTGACTGGCACGTGTCTGGCAGCGGCAACGGTACACGAGCTCCAGCTGGCCTTCTCGAAGACGTCGGCCCATCCGGAAGACCACACAAACAGCATCCCGGTGGACGTGATTCTGAGAGCCTCACGCATGTGCCAGCCCAGACCCATCCAGATGAGAGCCCTTCCCTGGCACCGGATGCAGGCCTCGCGCCCATCATGCTCCACACCTGGCCATGAGCGAGAGCTGCGGCCAGCCAGTCGTAGGTGGGTATGTCAGATGTGATGCATTCATGGCGGTCAGATGGGAATGTCCCGGCTGATGGAGTTTCACTGTGTAATCGGCTACCAATTCATCATTTGTGTCTGAAGTAATTGCGCTATTTGTTTGTGCCAAATGGCCTCTTTTTTCACTTGTGGCTAATGGATTAGTGCCGGTGACCTTATTCCATGATGTTGTGTTTCCAAAGGATTTTTAGCAATTAGGTGCTGGAACGATGTTTGTAGTTCCAGACTCTTTTTTTAAATAGACATTTTGTACATATAATGCATGCATGTGTGGTGTATTATGGAATCATCTATTATAAGTGAAACTTCCCCCCCCCTCAGCTTATCCCCCTCCCCGTTACTCAGGCTCCCTCTTTCTGTACGAACGCCATGCCCCAGCATCTGTGTGTCATGGTTTCTGGCTCGGAGTGTTTGTGCTAACGGCGTTCATCCCGCTCTTAAAAAGGGGGCCCTCAGGACTCGGGGAGGGTGAACAGGCGAGCGCCTCTCCATATGGGCGCCGAGCGCTATCCTTGGCGACGGTTTAGCTTCCCAGATGCATTACTGAAGCTTCTGGGTGTTTCTGAAAAAGTACAAAGGAGAGAGCACTACAGATATGAACAAAGTGTGGTTTTTTTTTACAAAATAAAAAGACATTGGAAATAGAGAATTTAAGGCGTAAAAAATATCCATAGATGTACAATGATAAAATGATGAGTTTTACTCATGCATCCATTTTCTATTCAGCTTATCTTCCTAACTTCAAAGTGAAGGGGGTTAGTCTTTAAATCACTCCTAAGGAACTAATCAAATATAGCCAAACTAGATTCTTCCCAAAATGCCTTGCGTCTAGCTTATATGCACCCCACCCATCTGGCAAACATGCCCCCCCCCAAATGTTCATCTCTCCTCTATATCCATGACATCTTAATGAGGATAAAAACAAATTCCCCCAGACAGCCAGGTGCGATCCCTCCAGCAGACTCCCAGTTAAAGATCATGCAATCATGTTTGCACCAAGCAGCCCATTCGCAAAGGCTACACCTGCTGTCTCAGCCTGAAAGACGTCTGCCCGCTCGGTATGTTATAGTGCTACAGTGCACCTTCGGTTAGAATGTTCCCCATGATATACGCAAGACTTGAGTTGCGTTTAACCTCAGCTGTTATGTGCAGTGACACCCAAAATGTAGCGGAATCACAATGAAGTCTTTTCTTGTGGATTTAATGGGTAGTACTGTACTTTCACATATCTAATGCAATTCGATTGATTGGTACGGAAGTCTATAGAGGACATGCATCAACTTTTTTTTCTTTTTGTTATCTCGAGATCACGGCTTTTTTTTTCTTATTTTTTTAAGGCCATATCTTTCACATATCATCCGATAACCATGGAGATGTCCTGGACTCTCCAGTTGGTTGGTAATGAAACTGACTACTTGTTCAGGCTCACTGTAATTTCTCCGATGGTATAGCTTTCTTCTCAAATGACGAACACTAATATGACAATTTTCTAGCACTGACAGACATACTGTTATATTGCACCGAATCATGGATAAGAGGAAATATCTCGACTTTCTCCCACAGTTTGAAGTCTAACTTGCTTTTACCACCAAGTGCAATATAACCATTTATGATATTGGCACAATATACTTTTACTTTACTGTGCAATATATTCCTATACACTTTTACTTTTCCTGTAACTTTTGGACAAACGTACTTTAGATTCCTGTACAGAGACGTTCTATCTTATTCTATTTGTTATAATGTTTAACTGCTGTAATTTGTTTTGCACTTCATTCCTATTTTTATACTTATGCTATATTGTTCTTGTCTTCGTGTTTTTGTGTGATTGTGCAGTAGCAATGTGAGCAATTTCCTTTGGGATTAATAACGTCTTCTGATTCTGATTGGGACAGTCCACGATCAAAGTAAAATCTGATGCATTTATCCATGAAGATAATAAACCTGTCGCAAGATCACTGGAAAGTGACATGGGTTATGTCGAGATCATGAGAAAAATAAGCCGTGATCTCGACATAAAAAGTGATACATGTCCTCTTCATACTTCCGTAGATTGGTGTGCAGGGGAATTATTGTGTGGGTGAGTGTATCTCTGGACTAGCATCCTTTGCAGGGTGTCCGCCTTCCTCATCGGCTGTGCTTCCTCGGATAGGCTCCAGACTCACCGAAATCCTGCACTGGATGACAGGATGATGCTGAGGTACTGATGGAAGCCAAAATCCATTCCATTTACGATCCACAAGTGTCCTGGGGCTTCAAACCCTACTTGAGATGTTTTTTTTCCCCCATGAGACATTTCAGCATTTCCACTATCGTGAACAAACAACCTGATGTCAGTAAGGTCAGGAATCATCATTTTCCTGCCATAGATCAGGCGGCCTCTGTGCCGTGCTCGGTAACAAATCAGTCGAAGGCACACAGCACTTACACATTGGAAGAGCCAGAAATCAATTATCCTATTCCTGCTACACCAGCTGAAGACATTTCCTGAGCATCCTTGCTGGAAATCGTTGCCTTTGAGAGTTATTAAAACCACAAAGGAAGCCTGTTTGTGAAAGGCGCACCGTTACAAGAATGCTAGGGTGCAGCTTTTGGCTCACTGATGGATTTTACGCTCAAGCAAGGTGATTAGTGGCACTGATAGCGGGAGAAACTCTGCCGTGTGTTTGTGTGTGTGACGTGAGAGATTGCATGTCAGTGTGTGCCTCTGTAACGATCTTCCGACAGCCAGTGTTTACTAATGCACAGACAGCTGCTAAGGTTAGGCAACGTTCAGGTTGCTATTACAACATAACACCGGCCTCCATCTCACTGATAATACACAATGAGCTGTCTACCAATGGCCAGTGATCGATAGCCTCACTCCAGGCTGCTCTCTCCATTACACCTAAGGGACTTATTACTCACTTGTTCAATGTTCTCTTTTTTATCTCGTGTGTCTCTTGAATGTAGACACAATAAGTGAGAATGTTCATTCAACAAGCTCATGGGAGTTTTACTTACACAAAAATGTTGAGAGCAGAATGAAAACCAATCAGATTGTAGAGGAAGTGTGTCCAAGAACCTTAAGGAGGCAGGATCAACCAATTAGATGTCTTCTTCCCACCTCGTCTAGTTGCTTGGACCCACCTCCTCTACAATCTGATTGGATATCTCTCAGAATCAATTATTTTTCATTTTGCCCTCAAAGTAAAACTTCCACAATTACAGTCATGGTTGGTCACCTTTTCTCTCATTTACTGCAGGGGATCTCAAAGTCCAGGATGAGAGGGGCCACTCAAGGTGTTCAGTCCCTGAGGTACATCCTCTTTGTTCTTTGCTGCTGATCATTTGCATACCGGCTGTAGGGCAGTCTGGTAACACACATCCAAAAGGCTGTTAATGGCCAGGGAAAATGGTAAAATAGGGCCATTTAATGTGCTGCTCCCAGACTGGTAATGGTGTGTGTTGACACTTCAGGTGGAATGTTAAATTTACAGACGCCACAAGCCCAATCATGACAAAGATTTGTGACGTAAGGCATGCATTACATGCGACACGAAACTTCATCATTTAGCTCTGACCTCTGTCGTTTCGAATCGGCATTGAGGCACAAAGCAGTGACACAAGGCAGTAAATATGTGGAGTGTCAGGAATATGCTGCTTAAAATATACGGATTGTTGCTGTTTAATGTCACTCAGAATCAACATCGTGCTCATGCAAGTCAACGAGTTGGTAGAAAAGACAGAACTGAGCAAACAGTGTTTGGTTTTTGGTACAATATAAACACAAACGAGTCATTTCTGATGATCCCCCTCGATGTATATTGATGCAAGGCTGTTATATGAGACTCCTTTGTGTTTTAGCGCAGGCCTCAGCGGAGAGAGTTAACAGTTTGGCCTTTTTATAAACTTGCCAATCAGATGGCTGGTGTGGGGCTGGCTGAGACGATTTTAAAACTGGATTAGACTTGAAATTGCACCCTGACACCAGAGCCTGCTGCTGGTGGCCCCCTGCTGACGGAAGGTGCGCACAGGTGCCAGAGGCGCTGGGTTAGGAGAGAGCGGCGTACCGATGGGGAGTCATGTACAGCTGCCTCTTGTTTATCTTAACCCCCCCCCCCGCACTTCTCTTGTCTCCCTCTCTCTTTGATATTGGACAAGCCAAGAGGGGAGATGAGACCTTAAGCTCCAAGTCCTTTGCTTGTTCACTGATACCCTCTTGGGTTTATTCATACACGTCCATACAAGGGGAGGCTAATATTAGCGCCGTGACTGTGCTTGGAGGTAGAGAACATTCCATGGTGGTTATCTCGATTCTCCCGGAGAGGGTAGGTAGAGGCTTTTGAGTCTGCTTTACTGTGCGGGACACCGATAGCTGTGGGAGTCTGCAATCAAGCATGAGTGAGAAGTTCTATTTAAATCATCTCCTCTCATCCCGTTCCCCCTCCTGCCTCATCAAAAGTCCTATTGTTGCCAGTTCCTGCTCCAAAGGAAAGTTAGATGTGGCTGATGACGAGGCCTGAAGCCCTCTTAAGTGAGAATTACAGCGCTCGTATATTTATGGGCAATATTTATAGACCTGCTTTAGCCTTCTCTGGATATGAGATGCCAGAAATGTCTCAGATGTGTCTTATTTTTGTTAATTAGGAGCTACCCGGAGCATGTGGCTAATGTTTTTTGGAAGCACAGTCGTTTCATTTAGCCGTCTATTGTCATGGTGTCTTCAACAGTAGCAATCTGTGCCAACAAAAATTTCCACCGGCCTTGATTGTGTGACAATGAAGATTCTGGTTCTGAGTCACTGCCTAGAATTCATTAATTCGTTTGTTTCATTCCCCTTACACAGGGTCACAGCAGGGGGCCTGGAGCTTATCGCGGGTAGCAAAGCACACAAGGCTGGGACGCACCCCGGACAGCATTCCATTGTATTGGCTACAATTCTAGTCTGAAAAAGTCACGAATCAAAGCGGACACTGTTACTGGAAGATGCATCCCTGCAAAAATGAACCATTCGGTTACAGTTGTCAAATTTTTCCTGGATATTTCACAGTTGACATGAACTATAGTACAGTGTGAGCCATAGCTGATTAGGTCTGGTTAGAGGGGCTGTCCGTCACATAGTTTTTTCCATCGTCTGATCTCTTTTGCCGATGTGTAAGATCTTGAGGCTTTGGGAACTGCGGCCTGACTCCTCTCTATACTCTTTCTGAATCCCACTTGCTACTTGGCCATCCCAGAAGCCCCTCCCCATCTATATCCCCCTGGGCACAGTTCCTGGCAACTTCCCCTTCTCAGTCCGACACAGATTAAGATCTCCCAGCATCCCATTGTGACGCAATGCTCATCAGCCCTCATCGGGATGCTTTTTATAACTGCAAATCACCAGAGGTACAGGGGCATCGGAGGGGGGGGGGGGTGGTTTTATCGGCCGTCTGTTTGGATTTTCAATTATGGAAGCACCCACCTGTGCTTCAGATGAGGTGGCAGCCCCATGACAGGAGCGGGACGGATATTACACACACCAGCTACATGCCAAGACACAGCCGGAAGAGGAAGGAATTATTAACCGTGGACTGAAACGAAGGTGACTGTTGGCAAAGCTTTCATGGGCTACCTGTGGATTTATGTGCCAATTTGGGCCATTGAGCAGTCATGTTCTATTTATTGATGGGCTATAACTCTCTTTCATATACTGGCCCGTTACAGCTGGCCATATCGTTCCATCACATTTAAACGACTTCTCGGGCCTGGCTATCCTGGTATGTTAGGTAGGATTGCCAGATTTGCTTATAGATGCTAAGGGCTTCAGCCAAACATTGTATGGGACCAGGTGAATAAACATTTTTTGCAGTGGTGGCCCTGCGACCACTTGCGCGACATTTCCCTCATAGGCGGGGGAGGGAGACCACCGGCATGACTCTAAAATGAAGGACACCTCTGTCCAAAAAGGATGACAAGGGGTCAAAAAAGTGGACACCCATTAAACGATGTTCAGCAGGGGGTATATGACACACGTACCATGATAACCAAGAATATCTGGATGTCTCAATTGCAGCATTATAAAAAATAATTGTAAGCACGGCCATTCTCTGCTTTCTTGATATGTGCGTGTGGGGATTTGACATTTTTTGTCCAACCGGGGGTGAGGGAGAGAGGCGCTAGTTGTTGATGGGGAGACAGGTGGTGGGGAAGGACAAAACAGAGAACGAGGGCTAAAAGGAAAACGCCCAAGAGCAGACCAGACATAGAGATGGAAAACCTGACTGTCGGGATGAAATCCAGGTGATTGGCTACCTTACAGCAGGAGACACACAGATAAGAAAATGAGGAGAACAAAGATGTCCATCATGTGTCTGTATTGGGGGGGTACAAACTATGATTTCTGCCCTCTGGTATAGCAGCAGCTCTGCCTCCTTAGAATAAAACACATGAGGGTGTAATCGACGTCAGCGTGCCGAATATAAGGCAAACACAGCTGTGTCATTTATTTATTTATGCTTTTTAACCTTCCTGGTAAGTAGCATATATTTGATTCTATATTTGTATTCTATTAAACCAATACAGACTTAATAAGGTCTTTCTAATTTACACATTTTTTTGTAAATGTTCTGAAAATATTTGAGAAAAAATGGCAAGGAAAGTGGAATCTATGAACAGGATGATTATCTTAAAAATAGCTGGCGCCCTGCCTGCTTCACATACCATTCTATTCATACTTATCGTCTCGCTTATTTATGGTGCAAATAAATCATAAATCTGGTTTATGAGGTTTACAAAACAGCAGAGCAGGATGGTCCACCCACAGTTTCCTGCTGTGGTCCAGGGCTATGTTTTCATTCCCTCGCTACCTTTTTTTTCATATCGCCCCCTCACTCTTTGGTGTCCATCCAACTGCCTGCAGTGTTCCCCACCTCCCTCCACGTTCCCAAGGTTAAAGGTCAATCTCAGGTATTTCTGTGTTGAAAGGTTTCTGGTTTTCTCTGAAAAGAACCAGCTAATGTTGTTTTGCACTTGTGACCCAGATCCTATTGGTTGAACTCGACTAGGCATTGGACCAATCAAGGGCAAGGGGCCTTTGTTTGTCAGGAACTCCAGACAGACTTGGCGCATGGCGACTGGAGACAAAACAGCATCGTACAACAGACCAGGGCATGCAAGTCCTGGTAGGAGGTCAAAGCCACGAGAGAAAGGAAGGACCAATATAGAGCTGGACAGCGCTAGAAAAATCTGTGAAAAGGGGAACTCTGTCAGCCGCGTGTGGGAACCACTCAGCGGGAGGTTGGATTAAATGAGATCACTGCCTGCACCTCTGTTGCCGACAGCACAGCGCTGCAGCGTGTCAATCTCACACACGGCCGCCGCACGCCCACCCGCCTATCGGTTGAGCCGTGGTGTCGGTGGATGACAGCCAGCTGCCCGCCAATGTGCCCGTTACCCTGTGCGGGTTAATTAATAAAACAGGCGCGATTGCTCTGGTTCTCCATGTATGCCCTTTTTCTCCCCCATCCTCTCGCCAAGCAGCGTGGGTAACAAGCTCATCCCAGCGGCGAATCCAAACCACAGTAAAGAACATGAAAGGACACCGGTGTCCACTCTCATTAATCAGGTGAAAGGCACCTCCAAGACGTTATATTAATCTGGACCAGAAAGGCAGTCAGTCGGTACTGGGTGCGGAATTTCTACTGCGCTCCACTGATATTTACCGGGAGTGTTTAAGCTGTGGGACCCGAGGTCCGCATTTCCATTTTAATGCCTGCTTCTTCTTTAATCAACTCTCCGCTGTTGTTTTTTTTTTCGCCCTCCTTAATTTTGCTTCTCAGAGAGATAACAAAAAGTGCGGTGTGCATTTCCACGACATCCGCAACAAGATGATAGACCCACAAATAATTATGTTTCTTACGGAGACGTGGGCCTTCTGATCTGCCCAAGCTGGGTGTCAGGAAGGGGGGGGGGGCGGATTTTGTTTTGTGAAGAGAGGAGGAGGAAAATAGAGCATGTTCATTCAACAAGGCGCTGAAGTCATAAAAATTCAAACGAGCGAAACTTCAAAAGGCCTGTTTGAGGAGGACAGCTTTGCAATTTAATCGGCGGCTTTGATTTGCCGATAATAATGTGTAAATGGTGGCCAACGGCGAGCACTCTGCTAACCTTGTGCCACTGATGTGTCAAGTGGACGGTGAACGGCGCATCCCCAAAACACATGGCTGCTATCTCCAGATCTGTCGTTTTAGGCGAGGCTTGTTTATCATTGCACATTTACAAAAATCAAGATACTGAATTGGAAAATAGAGGTATCCGTCAATTCGCACATTGTGGGTAGTGCCTTCAATCTGCCAACTGTCACAGGCCGACTCATTCAGGGACTTCGGCTTTGACCAGGACCGCAGTTTACGCCTTGCTTTTAGCAAGCAGGCCAGAGGTTTTATTTCTTCTTACTTTTTTAGGGTTTTAGGCCTTTTGGCTTCCTATGTTTCTGTCTTCCCCTGTTCCCAGTTTTACGTGTTATCCTGTATAATGACAGTAATGTATTAACACGCACCCATGTTGAGCCCCTTGGGGCAACTCTGTTGTGTAAGGCGCATATAAAAATAAATTAAAATGAACTGTATTCACAGTAGAGCTCACAAGACTTTGATTAGTGTGATTTACACTTAATTTCTGGGACTTTTAATGAATTTAAACCTTTCCAAGCACTGGTGAACACAATGTACACATTGAGTCATTGATTATGCCACTCACACACTATTAAGCAATTGAATGCAGTGTTCCGTTTCTGCAAAGAAATTGTTAGGGGGGGGGTGTTTCCATTTATTTAATACAAATGGTGTTATGTAATATGCCTTTAGAGAGTTCATTATACGTGTGTGTGTGTGTGTGTGTGATTTAGAAAGCAACGTTATCTTTCTTCAGCAAAACAATTAGAAATTAAACAGCTGTAAAGGGTGACAGACTGTAAGCTGTAAGACCAGCTGTTGGATGTAGACGGATGTTTTTGGTTTGTGCTGAAAGGCCGCAAAGGATGTCATTGTGCCATTCACAGGGAACAAGAGCAACACAATAACTTCCCATGCTCAGTCATTTTCCCAGTTATCTCAATATACTAGCAGTCGATATAATTTTTTTTAGCACAAAATTGGCTGAAACTCCAATCCATGGAGAAATTGGATTGTTACCATGGTAAGCAGTAGTAATCTACTTTATGTAGATATACCCTTGCTTTGTATGGTAAAGCAATCGATACAAATAAATAATAGCTTCTGCAAAGCATTAAGGATGGTAATTAATTTCACGATAAGCGAGATACATCCATGCAGGATCTGTGCCAGGAGTAGATGTTCGCATAAATTACGTTGTGTAACGTGTCATGGGAGCAGCAGTTTTGGGGTGGAGGACAGTGAGTTTTATGGATGGACAGAGAGCAGTCGGTGCCCCTAGCAGCCAGCATCCCAAAGCTCTCTGAAGGACCTGCTGCATGGCGGTGTCCCACCGGCCCCCTCTGGAGGAAAGTGTTCTATACAGCCCTGAATCCACTTTTGTGGTGCCAGGAAGCTGAAGCACCGCAGTGGGCTGCCTCATGTACACATGCAAAGAGACTCCCAGACCTGGACTGTGGTAGGTGTCAGGGAACACTGTTGACACTGATGTTGGGCACCTCCTGCAGGGCACACTACAGTATTACAAGCATCTGTGAGCAGATCAACCATGCAGCGGCAGGCCCCTCCTCATCGCATTTGAAAACACCATGGCAGCCGTGGGCAAATGGAAAGGCATCACACAATTTGTAGACGGTCCCTTGAACATCATATCGCTATATGACCTTTAAAAAAACAAACGCAATCTCGGGACCTTTAACGTGCAGAACTAAGAGACCACGTCTATCGCAATCTAATTTGCGCCGGTCTATGAGGAATTTCTCGGCAACCCCAGACTCCCCCTCTTGGCGATGCAGACCGGGCTTCTAATTGATTACCCACAAGGCCATGGCAGGGAGCTAGACCTCATGAATTATTCATGCTGCAGCTGTGATTATAAACAGAAATTGCTGTTAAGTGGCACGTGAGCTACATGCACCCAGTGGGTTTGTGCTGATTCCCTCTGGTCCGGTTAGCGACAAGATGTCGGTTGGCCCCTGTGTTACATACCAGAATTTGGTCTCTCTTTTTTTTTTTTTTTTTTCCCCCTCTTTCTGTCGCTACTGTTTCCAAGTCGTGGAGCTGATGTGTGCTGATCGGACCAATCCCTACGTATTCTGAAAATGTTTTGAGGGCCGATCAGATGTTTTGGGCCTGCCTCTTCTAGTTGCTTGGATCCACCTACTCTACAATCTGATTGGTTATCTCTCTGAACCAATCATTCTTCATTCTGCCCTCAGAACATTTTTGTGTAAGTAAAACTCCCACAAGCTAAATTTTAATGTCTGAACATACGAGGTTAGGGGGGAATGCAGGGTTAGCTTATGGTCGTTCGCTTCCTGATCGTTTAGTTCAGGGAAACTTGGAAATGTTTTTATTATTTTCTTTTCTTTAGCATCTCCATGCTCCCTTCCTCAGCAGGAAAACTAACAAATTAGACATTAAACAGCTGTAATAGGGTGTTGATAACAACAGTAACATTGCACATACTGAATATAGTCCATTAAGCATTAAAGAAACGGCTTCTTCAGTTGTGTAATGTTTTGTTACTCAACTCTGGTTCCCTCTGACCCAAAACAAGTTAATGTCACCTGACCTAGAGCAGGGGTCATTATATTTGGGGGCTTGTCCAGGATACTTCTGAAATCCCATAGCCAGCATGGACCTGATGTTGAAGTAACATCATCTTAAACCAAATCATCTTTTTGTCTTCTTGGCGGCCTGGTTTGATGGAGCTGGATCAATGTCCGTAATGCGTTTGCTTTACTACTAAAATGGAGTTTGTTGTTTTACAGTGTTGTTACTGTCATAATTGTCCATCTATCCATTATTTATCGCTTTATCCATTTGGGTTGCGGGGAAGCTGGAGACAAACCCAGCATCTTCGGATGAGAGGCAGGGTACACCCTGGGCAGGTCGCCAGTCCAACGCAGGGCCAACACAGACAGACATAGACAAGCACACTCACATTCACACCTATGGACAATTTAGAGTAGCCAGTTAACCTAATTTGCATGTCTTTGGACTGTGGGAGGAAACCGGAGCACCTGGAGGAAACACACACATGCAGGGGGAGAACATGCAAACTCCACACAGAAAGGCACACTGGGTGACCCCAGGTGTCGGGGTCACCCAGTGCTGCATTACAGGGTCGCTAGAGGCTAGGATCATGTAGGTAATAATAATAATAATAATAATAATAATAATAATAATAATAATAATAATAATATGTCTTATTTATGTAGCATTTTTCAGAAACTCAAAGACACTCTGACCAATCATAGCCCGGATATAGCACAAACTGCACCTCTAGCTTCGGAGATTGAGACAAGTCAAAATGTAAATGATTGATAACATCATGTGCCTTAATAAATATACCATATGAATAGTGAATATTGAATCAAACCCATTTAAATTTATAATATTGGTTTTGCAGCTTCTTAATGAGCTGAGAATTATTTATGAGATTATACCGCCTTAAATCATTAAGTGTGAGGTGTAGATTTTGCGAGTCTCCCCCTCTCTTCTCTCTCTCTTCTCTCTCTCTTTCCCTCTGTCTGTCTTTCTCTGCGTGAAATCCTGGTTCAAGCCACTATTATATAGAGTCTGAAAACCACAGAGAGCCATAATCTGTACCTAATGACAGAAAGAACTTAAATGTTCGGAACCGCCCATTCTTTATCACATCGCCAGCCAACTATATATGGTAACGGTGAGGAAATTCTAGAAGCTAAAGCACAATAGTGTCCAATGCCATCCATAAGGACAATGCACTGTGCGCCTTCTCCTCCTCCTAACCAGCAAAGGTCATCGGAAGCGAAGGCATGTGTCTATTAAGTTAGCGATCTTAATCCTCTTTCCCTTTGTATCTCACACATCCCTCCTACCTCCTGCACAACCTGTAACAACCAAAGGCTGGGATGAAATGAGAAAGAGTTAAGGGAGTCTTCTGTATACGGGTCCCCGCCAGGAGATAGAGGTTATTAGCCATGTGCTATACAAGGCGAGAAAACCACCAACGTCCCTCTGGCAATGAGGCGAGAGCCCATCCCTACACTTTTCCTGCCATATTAACTTTTCTATTTTGTGTTTGCTAAGGTCAAATAGCTCTTCAGACTTACAGTGAGTATTAGCCCGGGTGCTTATTGGTTTTGAACCCCACAGAACGTCTCACCCTTCAGAAGTACAATAAGCCGTGTTTAATATGCCCCCCCTCCATCTTCCTTTAATAACCGATGTTCTTGCAGGGCTCTAAGTTCCTCACACCGGCTGGTTTGCTCTCTGTCGCGTCAGACTGTCGATTGTGCATTCCTGGTCGACGTAAGGTTTTACTCATTTACCCCTTCTTGTTTTTGTAATTACTTTATTGTACGCATCATGCAGCTGTTACATACATGTCATGAAAATAAAAGACCTGCTGGTGTGTATGAAAAATAAAGGAGATCGAAGACGTCTCCCTACCTTTTAATTTCCCACACAGCTAATGCGCTCCCAAACATTATTGCTTAATTAAGCTGCATCCTGCAATTCAATTAAAAAATGCAATCATGTTGCTAGCTGGGCGGAGCGCTCACCTTGAATGTGACATATGTGTGGGGGTCCCCCCCCCCCAAGCACAGTAAGCGTGCAGGATGGAAGGCAGTGTGGGGTGAATTTAGTGGGGGTCAGGGGGTCAGACAAACATGTTGATACGGTGTCGTACCGATAGGAAGCGCTACCACAACGCCATGGTGCTGTTTTATATTTCCCCATTTCCCGGGAAGAATTACACCTTCTATTGCATTGATTTTAAAACTAGCAAGTGTAGAGGCTATAAAGCTGTGAAGGATCCGCAATAACAATAAAAAGAAAAGTTATTTAACCGCTTCATAATGCAGTATATCAGCGCGGAATGGCTTCTGTACTCAGTCAGACACTTTTCTATATTTTCAATCCCAGGGAACGGCGCCACTTTCCGATTAATCCTTAATCCTGTGGTTCATGCGATGTTGATCCAGCTCCTGTAAAATGGGTGGAATAAAATGAGTAATCAGTACTTGGTGGTTTACGTGTCAGTTTCTTGCTGAAGTGAAGTTTTGTTAATGATAATTATGCAGAGTTCAGATTGTAAATAAAGTGAAGAGAGTTCGTCTTTGCCTGGACCTGTACAGGCTCAACCACAACAACAACAATAATAATAATAATAATAATAATAATAATAATAATAATAATAATAATAATAATAATAATAATAAT
>JAODKE010000068.1:25553315-25563713 GCA_026779605.1 Mormyrus hasselquistii
CCACCTTAACCCTCATCCGCTCGCTGTTTTGCCGCCCCAAAAGTGGACCGGGGGTTAACGTTAACACGCCCCCCCCTCCCAGGCCAGGTAGCGTCGTTTCCCCTCTCTGTAGGGTCCTGTCCCCAGAGTGAACCGGACACACAGAATACAGATCCTGCCCTTATGTGGCGAGAACTCCAGAAGTGAGGTTAATTTTTCATCTATTGAGATTTTTCAAATCTTATGAAGTACAGGATATCTCTACCCACACTGAGAAGGGATTAGCTGATTACTTTGGCTCCTGAAGGTTTAATTGAATAAAAGTCCCCCCAGGCAACTATACCATTGTAGAAAATAGTTGGGGGACCTCTGTGCATGTTAAAGTACCTCAGCAGTGGGGGTAAGTCGATGGCACAGCAGATGTTATCATCTTGGAAGGTTCACTATTAGTTAACCTGCTATTTGTGCCTTACTTCACCGTGAGGTTGAGTCCTTGTGCTCATTCTGGACGGAGAATGCCTCTGATTAAAAATCCCTGGACTTTTGCCCAAACCGGCCTATCGCACCTACACACCTATGATGCCATTAGGCAGAGAAGCCCCCCTGCGATGGATTTTGCACCCACAACTAAATTGTGCCTCTCCACAATCCCATCAGCCTACCAGGAAAATGCCCAGCTATAGCAGGTAGCCAGTCTAGCCTTGCTGGTCACAGTTACAGTTGAAGTTTAAGGTCAGCCTTTTCTTCTCCTCTCTCCTAATTTGCCTTTGTTGGTTTTTTTTATGTGCAGAGGACTTCCTTATCTCCCCAAGAGACAAAGCAATTTATTTTGTCTGGAGCAGTTTTGACTATTAACACAGTCTGATTACAACTCTCTGCAGCACCACCGTCTTCTGCGGTCCTACCTGTCTTGCCAGTGTTCTTCTAGACTTCATAATTCATGTTATAAATCCCAGAAGCTTGGTGATTTATACACATGAGAAGAAAGTTCATTTAAAAATGAATCGGCGAAACATACAGGGCATGTTGATTACATCAAACAGACGGAACAGCTGTGCTACAGGCTTCACATCACGCTCTAAGTTATGCAACGGCCATGATATAAAACTGATTTCCTGTTGGCTCATCTTGGGTTTTTTTTTTTTTCCTTCTTTCTCTCTCTCCTTCCGTTTTGTCGTGTTCTGGGTTGGCTTCCATTTTCTTGCCTGCACTCCGGGGCCAAAATCATACTCGTTAATATTAATACGCTTCAACTCGTCCGCCGACGCCTGCTCGCAATTTCTTGGCCGTCACACAGGATTTGGGGGAAGATAGGAAAGGAGCCCCGCAATTTATTTAAGTGAAAATTAACTTTACAGAGGGGGCAGCAACGTGGCGAGGCGGCGGCCTTCACGCTCTGGAGGTCAGGGTCTAAGTGAAGAGGACGTGACTGAGAGGACTGGGGGGGGGGGGGGGCATCTTTTCTCCAACTGCACGACTCTGTATGATGTACAGATTGGTAACTTAGGCCTGAACATTGCGAGAAATGAGCTATTATGTGGAACAGAGGCACAGTAACACAGTCCGAGGTCCCTGGGCTGTGTGAGCTACCAGAGGCCTCCCTCCTCTGGTACAAAGGTACAGTTATCGACCCCAGGTAGTAGAAATAGTAAAAGTTGTTGGTGAGCAGGGGGGATTAAGTGCTTCCTGAGGCGGGGTAAGCTTTAATGTGCCCCTGGTGTGGAATCCATTCCTGGTCCTCAACTAATCGTAAATACGCGAGCAGTGCCATTAAGTAGAACACTCAGTCACTTAACCAATCTAAACCTCCACAATACTGCAGCCTGAACGTCAATCTGTCCGTTCAGCCCTATTTCAGCTGCTGCCAATCATAGAGTACATGCCTGTGAAACAGCCCAAGGATAAAAAGAATGGTTTTTGCAGCAATTTGTTTGTATGTCACTCTTCAGAGTTAAAACTTTGAATGAGGATTTTAAAGCAAAGTGTTCATTTTTATTTACAAAGCCAAAGATGTCATGGAGCCACCTACCAAATTAGCTAAAATGCTTTAGCTAAGCTTGCATCTTCCTCCAGACTGTACCCCTGACTTGTTCCTTATGCAGCACGGAATAGGCTTCCTGATTGGTTAATTGTTTCATGTCTCACTCCTCTTGTGTCGTTACCCAGTTCGATTGTGTATTTAGGTTCCTGTCTTGGTTCAGTTCCTCAGTGGGTCATTGTATTTCTGAAGCTGTATTTCAGAAGGTGTATTCTGAATGTTAGAAAGTATCCTGTGTTGTTATAAACAGTCGTCCCTCAGCACTTCACGTTTCAACTTTCGTGGCTTCACTCTATCATGGTTTTTTGTATGTTCATTAAAAAGTTGATCAAGGCAGTGAAAATGATACACTGCTACGTATCGGAAGCATCTTTGCTCTTCGTAATTAAAAGTACAATAATAATAGTATGATATTTTTATCGTCTAATATGTCTTATTTTCTCTTGTTTTGTCTAATATATTGGGCAATACGAGTGTAATTATCATGACCTGCCTGTACGATCCTTTTGTGTGCCACGCCCCCTTATTAACCAAGTGTGCAACCTCAATTGTGACCAGCTGTTTTCTGTCAGTTTGATTCGTCCGGAGCATTTAAGTCCACATCAGAGTCTGTAAGCCTAGGTCTGTCATTGACGTTTTGATGTTGCATGTTCCTGTGTCTTGCATTTGGAGTGATTCCAAACCCTTCGATCCTGATTGTGTCTCGGTCCCTGCTTCTGTGTCCAGCAATCATAACAGTAATGGTGACTAAAGGGTGTTATTTCATGTCTAGAGGGCTCTGATAATGTTAAAACCCGTCGTAAACAGGTTTTCTAAGCTTTATAAATATAAAATCCTACTTCGCAGAAATTCACTTATAGCGTTTGAATCTGGAGCTGGTAAACCGCGATAAACAAAGACAGACTGCATTTGTTCTTTGTTTCCTGCCTGCTTCTTGTTGCCTTGTTCCCGGACCTTTAACTTTTTCTAGTTAGTCTTTGTTTTTCCCTATTTGCTTTTTGACCCCTCGTGGTCTATTTTGGTCTGTAGTGTTTCCAGTGTTTTCATTTTCTGTTAATAAACCCCTACTTTCCAGTGAGCTGCAAGTGGATCCTCCACGTTCCTTTTCCCCGCCTGCATGATGCTCCACCCCCATGATAGGAACCAAATTCTTGGTCTGGATTTGTAGCTTCTGGACCTGAAATGCCCAACACTGAATACAAGTTTGACATAAATTTTACAATGTGTGCTTTTCTTTGTATGTTTAACAAAGTGAATCAAGATGTAACATCAACTCCCCAGCCGGACTTTACCACATAACCTTGTGGTCAGAAGCTTTGTCGGGCAATCACAATACCACCTGCTTCTCACAGGAGTCCTGCTCAGAGGTTTGCCTTCTGGGCGATGCACGGCTCGACCATGAGGCCTCTTTAGTTAGCTTTGAACCGCACATGTACCCCGTGAGAGTCCCGGATGGATAGTATGAGTGACAGGGAGATCAATGCATTGGCTCTGAGTAGCCACGCAAAGCCCCAGGGCCATTCTTCACCTTAAAAAGTCAAAACGATAACAATATATTGCACACTCCCCAATGTGGGAAGCTAAACCAGAGAGGAATTCATGCTGCCACATTTCCATTCCCATAGCCCTGCAGAATTAAAGGGTAATGTTTCAAATCAGCAGTGGAGCATTATTAAAATTGAGGGTGCGTGGTAGGACAGCCTCAGGTTCTGAGAAAAATAAAAATGTAAGTCTGTAAGAATTTTTCCACTTATTTCTTTATTGCAACGAAAGTCATGCATATGTATTCAGAAAGCACAATTTTCCTCCTCTTGGGCATAAAGTAAATAACATAAATCATGATAGGATGTTGGTTTAAGGAGGTTATGTAAATATCTGTCTATATGCCCAGCCAGCAATATGTTCTGGCCGTGAGTTTACGTAAAGCTCTTACAAACATCTGCAGAATCACTCTCCTCTTTGCTTCCCGGCAAAGGATCAGGTCTATGACATGCCTTCACACGGGTTTGAAAGTGTGGACGAGGCCTGGGGCCAGACTCTTTGTTGTTTTTCTTAAGTGCCTTAAAAGTAGCTGTTGGTTTATCTGTGTGCTACTTTTTTCTTTTTGTACTGGTCCTCTGTTGCCACAAGCTATGTGGATGAGGCAGGCGTGTTTGAGCTTTTAGGGGGTGGGAATGATTTCCAATGGCAGGCTGGGTGGTACGGTAGGTCCTCGGGGGGGGGTAGATGCACCCAGGGGTGGGGGCTACCACAGCTTCAAATGTTCCTCATACACTGGAATTGTTTCATGTTGTGCTCGACTTACTTTACGGTGTTTCCATTTGCACACATGAGGTTGGCCTTAGGCTATATGGTTAAAGTTAATTTTTTTATAAAAATGGCAGTGTGCTGGGGGAAGCGATGCTTTCATTGTGATGCACAGTTTGTTTCGTTAATCTATTACCGTTCTTTCATTTAAACCTGTTAAACCTGGAATAGCCAATCGATCTCTTCTTCCTCACCGGTACTCCTGCTCAGGGCGCAATATCCACTCCAGGCTGGGAGGGGCTACATCTGGTGCACACCTTCCCTGATGTGCTTGCTGTGAGGTACCTGCTGTAGGCTGCCGGTAATGATCTCCAAGCCTTGAAGAAGAGCATCGTTCACGGGTACCACAGTTATGGCTTACAGGCCATACAATGAAATAAATATTCACCGGGACAGTTAAAGGAGCCGTGGGATCTCTTCCGGCAATACTCAGACAGTGCAGGTCCTCCATAACTATAGGCAGAGGGGAGCTTCATCGAGCCCCTGATCATGTTTCAGGAGCATAACACCAATGCACTGTGAAATTCAAACAGCTGCTTACCTTCCCCTTTAAATATCACTTCAGCATGCAATTTTAATACCTGCTCACCTTCCATATAAAAATATCCATTCAACATGCTGTCACAACTAGGACTCGCTGCATTCTGGTAAAAACACATTTATTGGCTTTGACATACATAGTCTGAAACAGAACACCCCAACCTGGGTCATCCATCCATATTGCCAGGTGTTCTGTCCAGTGGACGCTGAGACCAGGCACCCGGCAGGACTTGGGGCTGCTGACTAGATGGGCAGCTCCAGTATGAGGTGCACAAAAGGCTGCGTAATGTACAGAGGACTGAAAGAGCAGGAACAGGAAGTGGGGCTGAAACACAAATCCAGGATGTTCACAGAAAACTGAAGAACAAGACACCGAGCCGGGTGGAGCAGCCGGGCCTGTGTGGCCGATCCCACCAGTTGCCTAGCACACCCACTGTGGAATGCTGGCAATTCAGGAAAAAGATGCTGGCTAATCAGGACAAGAAACTCAAGAAAAGAAATCAACAAGAACCATGAACCCTAAAGCACAATGCCAAAACCACTAAACCACTGATGATGCTAGCAATTCTGATGAAAACCCATATTAAATACTAACAGACTTAAACAAGACCCACAATCAAGACTCGGAATCAAATTACTGATCAGGAACAGGTATGGCACATGAAATTTTAATACCTGCTTGCCTTCTTTTGAATTACCCACTCAACATGCATTTCAAATACCTGGTTACTGTCTCTTTAGGTACCACCTCACCATCATTTTGAATATCTGCTTACCTTCCCTTTAAATGCATTTTCACAATGCAGTTGCAATACCTATTTTCCATCCCTTTAAATGCCCACTCATCCTGCATTTCCAATACCTGCTCAGCTTCCCCTTTAAATATCCATTCACGCTTCACTTTGAGCACTGTTCACGTTCCCCTTTAAACACCCATTCATAATTCAGTACAAGTTATTTCTGTTTCATGCCGAAAGATACGGACACAGTGCAAAGCAACTCCATTCCAATTGCTGAATAACATAAATAAATTACAGCCTCAGGTGGGTGGGTGGAGGGGGTATGATATGTAGCTAGTGGGAAAATAGGGTTCAGCTAAGTATAACATTTGTAAAGAAACATTTATTCTACATTACTTTATTTCAACGTATTTCAGTTCTGCTTAAAAATGGGCTGATTGCCCTGGAAAAACTTCTGAGAAGCCGAGGGAAACTTCATATTTAGCTCTGCTTCTTTTGTCTCTTTTAAAAAGTGTTGAGTGGAACGACTGACTTTTCATCTCGCCTCGCATTGGCTCAAGGAGAGATGCTGCAACGTGTTTGTTGGTGTTTGCGGAAATGCTGTCTTAAACACATCCCCCCTGCCATTCGCCACCAGTGCATTAATCTGTTTGCATAAAAAATTGCCTATAACAAACTGTGTTTTTTGGCTTTTAATTACAGTAATTTTTAAGTGCCCAGAAGCATCCTCCTGTTCTTTCTCCATTCTTATCTCACTTCCTTTTCTCTCTCTCTCTTTACAAACGTACACCTCTTCATTCTGGTGCCAGTGTCTTTTTGGTGATTAATCCATGCTCTGTGTGGCATTTGAATTATGGAAAGACAAGCTACAAGCACATTAGTCAAAGTTTAGGACAGACTGCACAACAGTTTGATCTAATGACCACGTTATTTATGAAGATGGTTTTAAGAGTAAATGTCTGTGTTTCAGACACAATGGAACCCTACATGTGCTTCCATCTCTCTCTCTCTCTCTCTCTCTCTCTCTGTCTCTCTCTCTCACCCCCCCCCCCCCCAACTTCCTCCCTCAAACTGCTCCAAAATGTGTCCTCTACTCTGGAACGTTAAGAAAGCCGATATAGATTCCCTGTGAGCCAACACTTTGTTACACCGCAGAAGCAAAAAAAAAAAAAAATGGCAGTCCTTAAGTATTCCAGGTGACAGAGTTTGGAGACCAGAAATAAGGACATGAAAGTTGCAGAGTGTGGCACTGAGAGGTTATATACCAATTAGATGTTCCAGGTGGCAGCGGTTGGGGACCGGAAATGTGGCTGGGGGTGCAGCACTGGGAGTCCACGTGCAGCACGGAGCCGCCCTCCCTTGCAGAAAGTGTGTGGACAGGTGCCAGGTCAGCACTGACATTCCTGGGGTGACTGACACGCGCCTGACAGGAAAGGGCCATCTCCATCGTCTCTTTCAATCTCATCTCGTATCTTTCGTTGCTTACATTTACGCCTCAACTATTATACACATAATTAGAATATTTCTAGTTGACAGATGTGTGGAATCAGTTCTCTGTAAAATCTTTACCCAGCAGGATGATTCACTTGTCGTTTTTTTTTAGCTCGTTCTCATAATTGTTCCTTTATTATGCTGCTTCTAAATATGTCATTTTAAACAGCATTCCAAATTAACATAAAGATGCGGCTTGTCTGTATATTCAGAAGGCATTTCTGGCTCTATATATAGAGTCCTGCTTGGTGCACTCAGCATTGATCACCAGGGACAGGAGAGTTTCTTCCTCTGCCCCACAGTGAAGCGCATGAAAGCTGGAAGAGAAGCTCCTTGTCAGGGATAAATATGGCAACGGAGCATTCCCACTGAAGAGTGCCTCCGTCCCACCTCCATGTTTCCATGATTGGTTCCAACATCCAAGTGCCTAAGTACAGAAGGCGACGGGACCCATCCAGCCAGTCCCCGTCCACCTACCCAACAACTATTAGAATATTATACTACACTATAACAATGTGTCAGCACCCAGGACCAAACATGGTCACACGACACATGCACACACACACAAGTTTGTAGCTATATCTTTGTGGAGACTCTCCAGTCATTTCTATGGGGAGAACCGTAGCCCCTACAATATCAACCTTATCTCCTACTCAGCCCTAACCTTAACCATAAGCAACCAAACAAAGGAAAGGATACAAAATTTGGTTTTCTGATTGCAGTCACAGACTTGTATAAAATTGAATTTTTCCTTGTGGGGACCAAAAAAAAATAACTGTTAAAAAAACAGGTTTTTATCACATTGTGGGGAACATTTGGTCCACACACACACACACACACTACAGAAAATACACAGTCACAAATGCACCCATATCAAGTGTCTCAGGAATATGGGTGACAATCAAATTTTTTTCATAGTTTAACATGTAGAAGGAAAATTAACTTGCTGTGACCTTAAAGAGTTTGAAGCATCATGTCACGTGTGCTGGGCTCCCATCTGGCATGTAAGCGCTTTCATCATCAAGTTGATGGCAACGCGATCCTCTGATTAGAAGCAATTCCAGACAGACTATGTTCAATATCTTGGCAGCCTGATAATTTCAGCCGATTACAAGGGAAATGCAGGCACAGTTATTCAAGAACTTAACCCAAAGATGGATGTAGGCATGCAGTTTCATCAGGAATAAATTATGTACCTGTTAAATGTAATGATATTTTACACCATTACGAATAAAATGTCTTCCTTTAAAGCCGTCACATAAATGTAACTCAAGATCTTGCTGCTATTAAAGAGTACACTTAAAACGTTAAAACTGATACTCAATCAACTTTTTATACTTAGAAGAGTTCATTATGTATTATAATTAAGAATGGAAAATAAAATGAAATCATATGGCAAGTTAAACTACTGTACTGTACAGACTACTAACACTAAGCAGTGGTTCATAAGAATATAACTCTTGGCAAGACTGTCACTCCAATACAATTTAGTCCATTGTATATTTTACAGTCCTTCACGTAAACAACATTTGTGTTTCATACCGCTAGATAGACAACTAGTTTACAAGTGGCAGATCTAAATGTAACCTTAATATCTCTGTGTATGACAAAGTGTCTGTGATATAACAAACCATCCTTCTTCCTGGTGAGTGTCTCCAGCCAGTATGCCTCTGTAGGACAGCAGAGTCTGACCTTCTTGGATTCCTGGGATCTGAATGTCGGTTAGGGTTGATAACCAGGCCTGTCCCAGCTGGGGGTGTGTGCACACTATGAATACTCATCACAAATCTGCCATTGCAGTGTTGAGAAGAATATATGGAAAATATGACATCATGTTTGGGGACTCTCCTTGTATTGTGTATACAGTTGTGAGACAATGTAGTTTAAATGAATGCATCTTTCACGTTGTTCCTGTTTTGATTGCAGCAGTGCTTCCTTTTCGTTTCCAGCACAAGGGACCTGAGCAACACCCCCCTATTACCTTGGCAACTAATAAAGCCCACAGTAAAGTGTCTAGATTCTCCACCTCTGATATATTTTCATATGTCGTCTGGACAGTATGTGGCTCTGCAGATTAGGTGATGAGAAGGTTACCAGTTCAAATCTCTTGGTTGACAGAGTGACGTCAGTGTTGGGCTCTTGAGCAAGGCCCTTAACCCCTAACCTCTACAGGACCCTACTGTCTTATCTTGCTTGTATCTCACTTTGAACAAAAGCACCTACTAAAAAAGGAAATGTCATCTGGTCAGCTTACTAATGCCATCCTCAAACAAGACTCCACCCAGAAGAAAGTCAGAACTTTAGGCCGCAAGCCTCTTCGTGGGACCTGCAGCCCCTATGTGACACTTCTTGTCCCCCCCCCAGGCGCCTTCTGGAACTGCACAGTAGCAGAGTAATTTAATTTCTGACCAAGTGCACCTTTAAGTTTTAAGGCGATTTGTTACCTTGCACGGTGTTTGGATCGGAAGCGAAAGACAGCAGGGTAATCAGCCACAATTGAGTTTTTTTCCGGGCCTCCACTGGACAAAACAGCACTCAGCGAAACACTCCCATTGAGAAAAATGTGGCAAGGGGGTGGCTGGGGGGGGGGGGGGTTCTCAGGTGTGGCTAGTTTTTTGCTATGCAATTTATGACATTAAGAAAGCACAAGAGGGAGTCTCAGCAGCGTGGAGAAAGGCTTCATCAGATCACACCTGGGGCTGCGACACTGGTCCATTCCAAGCAGGTAATTATAATCATGCAAATGAGGACTCGGGATGTGTGTGTGGAGGGGTAGATATATATATATATATATATATATATAAAATGTATATTATGTATACTATGGGGATCCCCATATTGTGATAAAAATTTGTTTTTGACCTTCTGGGAACATTTATCTGGGCCGCACAAAGGAAAACATCATGCTTGTGTTTTGAGCTGGGTAGGGGTTAAGGTTATGGTCATAGAAATGAATGGAGAGTGCCCACAATACAAACGTGTGTGTATGTGTGTGTGGGTGTGCACATGTTTGTGTGCACGTGTGTGTGTGTGTGTGTGTGTGTGTGTGTGTGCATGCACCTATGCCGCCGTGGTCCCTAAAGAGAGTGCAGCACTATCTATGGAATAATAAACTTGAAGGAAGAATAAGCGAAGCATTAGCAGGGGAGAGAGCAGCCTGTCATTCCAGGCACAAAGGAATATAACTAGAGAAATCACGATCAGTCGCACGGAAAATACCGAAAGGTATCTAAATCTTCTCTGTTAAGTAATAAAGCTGTTTCAATGGCCACAAAAAAGGTCTGTTGCCTTTTAAATCTTTAA
>JAODKE010000068.1:25563813-25573981 GCA_026779605.1 Mormyrus hasselquistii
AATAAAACTAGAGAAATCCCGATCAGTCGCCCGGAAAAAACCGAAAGTGCATGTAATCCCCCCCCCCCCCCCCCCCCAACCCTTCCCTTCATTTTTCGAACAAATTGCCTGAGATGAAAGTGGAGAAAACAGACTTTCTTTCAAAGACGTAATGGAAAAGGGAGGCGATGGGATTTCAATCAGGGCCGACGCTGGCTAAGCTAATGAACTGATGAAGTGTTTCGTTCTACAGTGAATAAGTGCGGCGAAGGAAACGGCCCCGGAAATAGGGACGGAACGGCCTACAATAATGTTACCACCATGACATTACTGAGAATATAGATAGCTCTCATACACCAAGTACTGACTGTGACATCTGTCTGGATTAAATCTACTTACTTAGTCTTTAACTTCCCCCTTTACTCAGCTTCACCTCCCACCTTGGACACGGCAAACTGTGAAGGAGCAGGATTGAGATACTTAAACACATCGTTCATTGAATAATTTCATAATCCATAGAAGGTTCACCACTATACACAACACACTGATCAGACAAAATGTCAACAAGTCAAAGGTGTCAGAGTAAAATACAATGGTGTATAATACTTATTGTGCAAAGATTTAAAAGTTTAATAGTACTTTAGGTAAAGATTTTATTAAACATGCTACATGGTTATGCAGTGCCTAGCCTTATGTGATATAGAGATTATGGAAAAATCCAAGGAGCCTTCCTTCATCTCCTTAGACTTGGCATGGTCAGCTTGTTGTCCTGCCTACCAGCCAACAGCTTTGGTCTCTGAAGCCAAGTGATTAGCGCAGGATGGACCCCTCACAGTGTCTGAGTGAGCGAACTAAATAGAAATGCTATTTTTAGAGATACATCTTCATCTTACATCAGCAATCACGAGGGCGGACTTTTACCAGACGAAAAGCTTGTCAGTTAAGCATTAATACTACTTCTGTTTCCTTCCCGCTTTTGTTTAATCTGGCAAAATTGTGACTTCTGTTTGCCTTGCCTTTGTAGAGTCAGCACTTTGATATTTGTTCTTGAAAATTAAAAAGAATTGTCACCTCAGACCTGCAGAGACGGGCTGACAGAATAGTGACAGCAGCGATTTCTGCATGATGAATTTAAGAAGATGTGAGTGTTGAATTCTTATTTCTGCTTCTAGATGTCTGACACTCAAGCAATAACGGTGCCTACCTCTGTTGAGAACCAAGGAAGATAATACAGTAAGCATATTCTCCCACCGCGCACGTAAAAGTGCATACAGTCCATTGCCAAATAACCTGTACAGTTTAGGTTTTAAACATTCAGTTCCACCCTGTTTTCTTCTGACTGTACACATGATATAAAATAGTTTCCATTATTTGTACCTGAATAAAGAAGGACAACATAAAATCAGAGTAAAAGGTATTTGGAACAATGCTAGTGCTTGAATGTTTATTTTTAAAGATTTGTAGTACTGACGGCTTTATTTGTCTTGAAAGGCATAGCTAGGATTTGTTCCTGGAAGACACTGCAGTCAAATCAAGGTTTCCTGGTTACAGAGTGTTTCATGAAATGGAAAAGATCAGATTGTCTCTCCAAAATTAACATGTACTCCAAGGTAGGTTTCCACATTTTTCCAGTTGGTAGGAGTTTATTGATTTGCCCTAAGTGTGAGGCCTTTGGACAGCAAACAAAAATGTTTTTGGGCAGCATTTTCACTCTATAACTGCTCAGGGGCAAAATTTAAATGATTAGTGGCATTAATGGCATTAATATTGAAAGTGATTTTTTTATTCTGGTATTATCTTAAAAATTTTCACAGCAAGAATAACTAATCAAATCTTATACATCTAATCTCATCTCATCTAATTTTTCTAATCTGCGACAAGCTTGAACCTTCTTGAAAATGGCGGAACAATTTCAATCTCAGAAGGTTGTTGAGCTTCCCTGTTAGTCTCCTTTGATGTTTTTTTTTAATTTACATGCTTATTTACATATAAGAATGAACCTCTCTCATTCTCCATTATGCAAATTTGCCATGCAATAAATACGATACTTCTAAAGTATAGTTTCTGCACTCAAGGACACTATTTAATAGTTAAACATATTCATTTTCTATGCATGCTGGTCAGGGTTTGGGGCAGTATTGCCCAAAAGATGGGGGAATGCCCTGGGTGGGATGCCACTCCTTTGCCAGGCACACAATCACTGTCATACACAATGGGAGATTTAGCGCTCCCAATATTCCCACCTATATGCTTTGCAAAGGTGAAAAGTTCAGGTTCAGATAGTACAGATCCAGTCCAAGATTTTGTTTCAAACAACCAGTTGAGTATAAAGAGTCAGTCACAGAGTACTCAGCAGATAGGTTGAAACAAAATCTTGGTCTGGATTTGTACTTTCTGGACCTGAACTTTCCACCTCTTTTGTTTGGTATTATTTCTTATTAACATACCTTAAAACTAACAGTGCAATACTCAACAGTGGAAGAGAAGGATTAAGAGATAGTATGGCAGTAAGGTTAGGCTGGGGATAGCCATCAGGTAAAAAGGAGTGAGTATAAGATCATAGATGGACATTTCTGGGCTGAAGGTAGCAGATTGCACTGGGGATCACTGCTGAGAGGCAGAGGAAGAGAGCAATAGTCCAAGCCTGATAACTTGTCACATCTAATCAGCAGCCACATCCACATTAAGGAGCAGGATCCCTCTGTCAGAGATGATGAGGAATAAGTGGTGTCCAGGGTAGAGGGGTAGTGAGTCAAATGGGGTATTGAGTGACGTATAGGGGCAGTGGGTAGGATGGGGGAGTAAGTGGGAGTCGGATGGAGTAGTAAATGCTGCCTGGTGGTGTTGCTGGGGTTATACATAGTGTATGGGGTAGGACATGGGTGACAGGGAAGTTGGGATGGAAGCCATAACATTAAAACCACGGACAGGTGAAGTGAATGACATCGTTACAATGGCACCTGTCAAGGCTGTCATTGTATACTAGGCAAGTGAACAGTCAGTTCCTGAAGTTGGTGTTTTGGAAGCAGGAAAAAATGGCAAGAGTAAATATCTGAGCAACTTTGACAAGGACCAAATGGTGACAGCTAGATGGCTGCCTCAGAGTGTCTCCAAATCGACAAACCTTGTGAGGTTTTCCTGGTATGCAGTGGTCAGTACCCATCAAAAGTGGTCCAAGGAAGGGCTAAACTCTGCACTGGCAATGGGGTCATGAGGGCCCAAGGCTCATTGGTGCTCATGGGGAGCGAAGGCTATCCTGTCTAGTCTGATCCCACAGGAGAGCTACTGTAGCACAAATTGCTGAGAAAGTTAATGCTGGCTGTGATACAAAGGTTACAACATACAATGCATCACAGCTTGCTGTGTATGAGGCTGAATGGCCCCAGACTGGTCAGACTGCCCATGCTGAACCCTGTCAACACCGAAAACACAGACAATGCACACGCGAGCATCAGAACTGGACCATGGAGCAATGGCAGAAGGTGGCCTGGCCTGATGAGTCATGTTTTCTGCTTCATCATAAGGATGGTCAGGTGAGCGTGCATCGTTTACCTGGGGAAGAGATAGCACCAGAATGCATGACAATGGTATGTCCCAGCATTTTCTTTCAGCAAGATAATACACCTTGCGACACTGTAAAAAATGTGCAGGAATGGTTTGAGGAACATGAAAAAGCACTCAAAGTATTGATTTTGCCACCAAGTTCCCCCTGATCCCATTCCGATTGAGCCTCTATGGGATGTACTGGACAAACAAGTCCAAACCATGGAGACCCCACCTCACAACTTACAGGACCTAAAGGATCTGCTGCTAACATCTTGGTGGCAGATACCAAAGGACACCTTCAGAGGTCTTGTGGAGTCTATGCCTTGACCGGTCAAAGCTTTTTTGGTGGTACAAGGGGCACTTCCACTATGGCTAACCTGTGAATGAGGATCCCTACCAATCCATGGTTCCCACATAAAAGACAGATAGTAGCACTTTATTTTGCTTAAAATAATGTAATCAAACATTTATGACCAATATCACTGGAGCCAACTTTGCTTGCATAATGGTTTCTGTGCCTGAACAGTAAGCACAGTGTGCTATACTGCTGCCCAGCCATGGCCTGCTCTTTGCTGACCCCTAGGGGCTATCAAATACAGGCGCCACCAGGAGCTGCCACTCAGCTCCCAGCCCTATGGTTTCCCCACACAGGAAAACAGACAAAGATCACATGACAATCTGCCTCCTTTAAGGCCTTGACTCAGGCTATAAGGTCTCTAGCTGCAGTTGCATGTCTGGGGACATTTGCTCCCAGCAGAACTCATCCATAAGTCGGCTACTGCCCGGGTGACCACTTCGCCGTGACACGTAAAGCACATTAGCATTAGCAACTTTTAGCATTTGCATTGCATTTGCATGGGACAGCAGGGCTGCATGCATCGCCCTGGTGAAAGACTAACCCCTGCCAACATCCCATAGAATATAAGACACTAAATAGAAGCTGAGCACTTGAAAAAATATGCTAATTTATGTCTAGTTCTTTCATCAATTATATCATCACTTACCGCCAAACAGAAATATTTTTTCATATACTGTATGCTTAATAATGTGACAGAATCGAATCCCCCTGTGACCCTGATCAGGATAAACACTTGGAAAGTAGATGGAATGAAGAATATGGGTTTTTGAATGTACAAAATTAATGCCGTTATGTAGGGAAATATGTATTCTGAAGAGGTTTAAAATGTACCGTCTCCAATGTGGGGAAAATTGTGCATGCTCAATATGTTTAAAATTGTATGGTGCAACACAGAAACTGCAATGTAGGGAAATTTGTGGACAGTTCTGAAATGTACGATCCTATAAAGAGCCTGTGATGTAGGATGTAGTGTGCAGTGGACAGGTTTAAAATGTACAATCCCATACAGGAACTGCAGTGTAAAAAAATGTGTACATTGGAGACAGCAAAAAAAAACACAAAAAGTTTTACCTCCGAAGTACATTCAGATATTCAACAGCCTTCGGAACATTCTCACATGCAAAAAGTGGATGGTGTCACCCCCGGCAACAGGGTGTGGACCTGTGATGGTGCACTGAGGGTCCAGTGATTACAGCAAGTTAACGCTGCACACACAAGCCAGGAGAATATATCACACAAATGATATGGGAATGCATGGGAATTACTGGCCACTGTGCTGTTAGGTGACATTTGTGACACGGATGGCAAATCTCTTTAAGTGGTAAACATGATTACAAGACCCACTGCATTTGCATAGCTACAAACACAACCTTTTACCATTTTATAAGCTTGAATGTTTATAAAAGTTTCAAATTAAGTCCTTTAAATTGCTACTATATATGCACTGCACATGTATATATTTGGCTCAGATCTCTAGCTGGATTCCTCATCCATGTTGCAGAATATCTTTCTCGCAGGGAGACTTTATGAGCCTTTGAAACATTTAGTAAATTGAACTATAGTGATTCATACAGTCATTAGCCCACCCACCCATCTTCCAATTGCTTATCCAGCACAGGGCTGTGGGGGGTGGAGCCTATTCCAGGCAGCATAGGACAAAAGGAGGGACATACCCTAGACAAGAGGTGTAAGAGGGGTGCTGGTCGATTGTGTCAGAACACACATGCACAAAATTATTAATGCAAACAAATAAAGATATCATTTTGACTGTATTGTATTTCTATGTATCTGGAATGTATCATCAGGAGTAACCCTTGTGTGTTTCATGGATCTTGTGCAAATGATAGCTCCCCCTAGAGGTCTGGAGACTTTTGCAGTGAAGACATTTTCCCTTGCCTACACAATGGCTCTCTGATGAACTGCGAAGGCCACCAAGGGGCATCAGCTGACCAGGGCTTGAAGAACTGGGAAGCTGAGCTGACACCACCGGCTGGGAACCGGAAGTTTCTGAGGATGACCATGAGTCAACAAGGTGGTGGGTTTATGTAATCGAGAGAGATTAATGTTTCTTGATCTCATCGTGGCATCAGGGAATGTTCTATGCACTCTGATGAAGATGAATCGAACCAATTTCAATGGATACACATAGGAGAGGTTTCCAAGGCACAGATGATGCTGAACCTGGAATGTTCCATGTTTTGATACCATGCCTGCAGTGAAAATGAATGACTAAGCCTGGGGCAGTCAGGAGAAGGAGTTTTTCATTACAATATGCATTTTTTATGAAAGTAGGGGGTGTGTAATATCTTCCTTTGTTGTTTCTGATCAGTGGGCGATAATGGTGGCGACAGTATTTATTGGCTTGTTTCATTGTTGGGCTGTTGGAGTTCACTGTGCACGTCCTTAATGGATGAGTTTCTAAAAGCTGAGATTATTGAGCGATTTTGATCAATCAGATTAAGTCATGTATTTCTTTCCTGAAGACTGAAATGCAAAAACAGAAAAACAATGATGACGAAAGCATGGTATTATGTAGGGGTCTATGCGCAATCCTCAGTATTTTCAGGGTCTGAAGATGCAGACGTGCACTTACAAAAAGAGTTGCCTTGTGCTCACTGTTAACAGATTTTCAGTCTCACCGACAAAACTTCTGTTGTAACTTCTTCAATAGTTATGCTGCCATATACAAAATGTTCAACTACATAAAGAAATAACAGTAATAATACTGTCACTATTGTCACTATCGACTAAGTCTCCACACGACATGGCTGCGTGGACAGCCCACAGTAATGATTACAATGCAGACACCTATTGTTACTGTTCCATTATTATGTTGCTCAGGTAATGGTGTTTTTCCACAATAGCAGTTTTACATAATAATATGACTGGATGTTTTTTTAGACGTGACTCAGGCCAAGTTCCCAGCTCAAAGGTACTTAGGCAGAGTCTTAGCTGCCACCTGGAGCCAACAGTCCATAGGTCAACACTGTTATCCATCATGCTAATATTAATAGGACTGATAATAACAGCATGTACCTGATTAAAAATTAAAAGCTATTTACTAATAGTGGCATAGCATAGCATATCACAGTACTTTGTCATCTATTTATCATTATTTAATTGGGGTGACCTAGACTCCAAAAAGTGTGAATGAACTGTAAACCTATTAAGACCACAGGTAAATTTAGTTATCAGAATCAATGGATTCTGCCCACAGGTGAATTGAATTATATCATATTCTCATATTGGTGTTTGCTTTACGCAGCCAGAGGAAATTCCCCAGCAGTCTCTCTGTGATCCTCTGACAGGTGGAGGATAGGTGTGATTCTTCCCTACAGGATGAGGCCAGCTTGTTTGCTCGGTTGTGGTTTCGCAGGGAGAGAATTCCATCACCCTCATTTTTATTCCCTGCACAGACAGTATTGAGTTCCTAAAAACCTGTGACTTTAACGGTTCCCTCTGCCGTCGGTCCGATTGGCTTTTTTCTTGGGGAGTGTTTATTTCACATAATGGTGGCTGCAACAAGGAGGTTTATCATCCACCGTTGTGTCATCAAGGGAACCAAGAAAGATATTGAGTATTTTCCCCTCTACAGAAGGAGGGGAGGATGAAGAGGAGGGCTGGGAGTCATGAGGCTGCTCACATGAGACTGTCCTTGACTCAATAGATATTTAGTATGCAGATCAGCAACTCGCCCATTTTTTGGGAGCTTATTTCACCTCAAATAACAATGTGATGTGCTGTACCCAGCGTGTGATTTATCTATAACCGGCCCAGAAAAATAAAAAGTGGGACATTAAAATGGAATCAACTGTGGAGAATAGATGAATATGGGTAATGTGCTCCTCGTTCATACGCTGCAACCCTCAACTTAGCCTCTTCTATTTTTCATCGCTCGCGTCTTGCAAAGGAAACAACCTGTAATACATAACAATGCTGACAGGGTCTCAGTCCAGAGGTCTCTTTCTCTCTCCTTTATTTCGTTACTGCTGAGGAAAGCAAAACAGGGTTTTATATGGCTTGATTACCCTGTCAGACCTACGAGTCTCCAAATATGTTTTATATATTTCTTCATTATACTTGCACCTTTCCTGGTGCTGATCCAACTTAAAAGTCATGGCAATCACTCCTTGGTGGCTGTGTTGCGGTCTTTTGTCGCAAGAGTGATGAAATCTGTCCGTTTCTTTATTTGACCTCTATTCTCAAATCCCTTTTATTTGTTTCCATGGTCACCAGTAACAAATTCCATATTGAATTTTGTTTAGTGTATGAATTTGTAACCGCAATAAATTCTGTGATGACAAAGGGTGCCTCTGTGATATGAACAGGTCTACCAACTAAGCACTTGCTCAGCAACTTCAATGAGAAACCACAAAACTCCCCCTTCTCAAGAAGTACGCCTTTGCTCTTAGTCTCTGTATCTCTCTGAGACACGGAATAATCTTACGTTATAAGCTATTAATTCATTAAACTTGAGTAGACAGCTTTGTCCCCTCACCTCTCACATAAATGTTTTGACTGGTGTGCAGTTCAGAAGGTACGACCCTGTGCCTGTGATTGGAAGGTTCTCAGTTCAAATCGCTGGGCTGGCAAACTGAGGCTACCTTTGGGCCGCTGTGCAAGACCCTTAGCCCCCAGCTCCAGTGGTGCTGTACACTGCTGACCCTCTCAGCTGTGTATGTGTCTGTGTGTTTCATGGAGAGCAAGACAGGGTAGGCGAAAAGATGATTTCCCCATGGGGATCAATAAAGCATCACTAATCTATTCTGTTATAGCTCTACCATGAGAAAGTGCCTTCAGCGGAGCCTGGAAAATGTGTTCAGCAGTAGAAAACATTATAATGCTATAATAACTATTTAAAAATGAGAGAAACCTCACCTTCTCAGTAGGTGCTGCGGTGGCTTGACACCTTTACGGTTGTGAGTTTTATTCCCACCCTCAGCTCAGTGTATTGATTCTGCATGTTTTCCCTGGATCTCTGCAGGTTACCTCTGGCTACTCTGGTGCAAGTGAACTGGCATCTTTAAACCGTCGACTGCGAGTGAGTCACGATGAACTGACATCCCAATCAAGGTTTTGCCAGCCTTGTGCTTCCCAGGAAAGGCTCAGCAATCACTGCAACCCTGTCCTGAACAAGCAGTGATGGAGAATGATTACAAACTATCATATTGTTCCTCAGACATAAATCTTATTACAAACCAAATGCAATCATTTTTATTGCTGCATCACTAGAAAAAGTGAACTAATAGTGAAATCATCAGCAGTGCAATACACCAAATAAATTCAAACTTTATACAGAGCAATAACTGTGCAACAGTATACGCTACACATACGCACAAGATACAATACGCAATAATCACATTACAAATGGTTGTCTTCCTTGAATTTCAGTGCATTTCAAAGACCCGTTCAAAGCATTCTAGTACGGTAGAATGACCTGCTCACCTTAAATGAATGGATGTATTATTATAAAGAATATGTTTTGTTGGGAAATGTCAACAAGAAGTATAACAAACCCAAGTTATGTTAAGAAGGTATTGAAGACTATATTAACTGGATATTGTGGCAGTTACTATGTGACCCTCTACTGAGTAAGAAGTTATAGAAGATGGATGATGGAAAACAAAAAGGATTACCATATTGTTTTTCACCCATAAATATTTATACAGCTGTTGCCTTCCTAGAGCTGCAATCTATCTCAAAGGTCTATTCAAAGTATACTACTGAGTTTGAACGATTGCTCACTTTAAATTTATGATCGTGTTGATATAAACAAAACTATTTTTTTTTTCGGAAATGTTAGCAGGTAGAAAAATAGATGATGTTAAGATGGTACATTTTAACTATAAATTCTACCAAGTATTAATTGTACTTTATTGATCTCCATAGTAAAATAACCTTTCTGCCTCCCCCAACTTGCTCTCTGTTGGTAAGAATAAGCCAGCTGTGAGGGGCAACCACCTGATGTAGTGCCCAGGCAGCTGGGGGTGAAGGGCCCTGTGCACGGACCTGCAGAGATGCTGAGGCTGGGTTTGAACTGATGACCTTCTGATTACAGGCACAGCTTTGCCCACTGATCCACACATTGCCCCCCAAGTACCATGTGATCCAGTGCTGGATAAACAGATTGGAAGATGAATAGGTAATTATAAGGACAACTGGTTCTTTATCCCCATAAAAAGTAGTAGACATCTCTTTATATCAATTTCCGGTAACACTTTACTTGAGGGGGCACAAATATTGTAGTAGTGCACTCTTACTTAATGTATTAATTAACCAGTAACT